>JAIOJX010000031.1:136227576-137427576 GCA_022376925.1 Tragulus kanchil
AATTTCTCTTTCGATATAATCTAAGTTATAACTTTGACAGTTGAAGTCTTTGTAACTTAGCCAGAGATCACAAAAGGATGACCCACAGACCAAATCTATAGACACTGTTTGTGCAACCCATCTATTGATTCAGAAACAACAGGTTTAGCTGCTAACATTTAAACACTGGAAAACTTCACATTAGACCGGCCTTCCTGCATGAACAAGCAGCACATGCTAAGCTGGGGTGAGAGATCTGCTCTTCAGAGTCCTAATCATCCCATCACCATCTCACACTGTCTGCTTTACTTCTTCACTGTTTCCTCCTTGGCCCCATAAACTTTTACATCAGCTATTCTCACTTTAAGACCATCAATCACTCAAATTAACTATGTGATCTAATCTTAGCACGCAAAACAAAGAGATGACAAAGAATCACAACTATTATTAAACTTTAAGTCATCTGTGGCCTAAATTCAGAGAACACTTACAGAAAGCTTGTCTGGGTTGATCCAGTTGTTTTCAGGAAACTGCACATCAAACTTAATGTAAAGATCACCTTTTTCAAAGGGATTACGATATTGTGGCATTCCTTCACCTCGAACTACACGAACGCATCCTATCATTTGAGTAAATAAAGGGAAATATTAATATTTATGCAAGAAAAGTGCTCAATATTTTTTTTTAAGAGTCACTGACTGTAGAAGATTACATACAATCTTGGATCAAACAAAAATCAAGATTTACCTGGTTCAATTACTTTGCCAGGGGGGTATTTCACCACAATCTGACGCCCATCAAGGTGCTTAAATGTGAACTGAAATCCACATAGAGCTTCAACAAGTCCTATCTTATATGTCATGTGCAAATCATTTCCATCTCTCTGGAACACCTACAAACGAAGCACACAAGGAACATCTTTTTAATTCTACCACTTACTGCAAAAGCCAAATTGCCACTATCCCTAGGTTTCCTAAATTTATGAATATATAAGGAAATCTAGCTATTCAAGTAAAATGACATAAACTTCTTTCATGAAAAGAACTGGAACTGGGAATACAATGGCTCACACGGCACAGCTGAAGACACAAAAACAGAACCAAGTATATTTTACAACTATGGCCCATTTCTGAACCCTGCCTATGAGGAAAAATGGTGTACAAGGCTAAGTGGGATACAACAGAACAGGTTCACCTTTGCCTCCAAACATGATTCTAGGAGGGGAATGGGAAGGCTCAAGTCCAACTAAGGAAGCTCAGCCAGTACAAGGGCTCAAACCCCACGCTTCATGTAAGTACAAACAAGTCTTATCTCACTTAAAATCCAAAATTTGCTTAGCTGAATGTAAACCATATGCTAAAGTTGGCTTATTAATACACTGTAAACCAATGATCCACATACGGCAAAGGTTATTCACTAAGCATTTAAAAAATGTTTCTGAGCATTCAACATGTAGGAAAAAATACATCCAATTTCACACATGTCCAACTTAAAACTTTGCTCTTTAGAATTTACAAATATCTATAGTTAACTTTTGAGGAGATTAAGATGGCCTGTCTTCTGCTGGAGCACCAAGATCACAACTCGTGGTTGAACAGGCACTGACAGGACACTGGAACCCATCAAGAAGATAGCCCACATTCAGAGTGAAAGGAGAAGACACAAAAAAGCGGTAGAAGGGTAGTAACTGTGATAAAATCAAATCCTATGCCTGCTGGGTGGGCAACTCACGAGCTGGAAAACAGTATCACTAAAGAAGTTCTTGCAGGCTTCCCTGGTGGTCCAGTGGCTAAAGCACACATCCTTGCAGTGCAAGGGGTGCTGGTTTGATCCCTTGCCTGAGAAGATCCCACATGCCATGAAGCGGCTGGACCGATGTGTCCAACTACTGAGCCGGAGCTCTGGAGCACATGCGCCCAGAGCTGGTGCTCTGCAATGACAGAGGCCACTGCGATGGGAGGCCCACACAGGCCAAAGAATAAAGATGGATGAAAACAGATAAATGAAAGACCAATAGAAGTGGCCAAAAAAAAATAAAAGTTCTCGTACTGTTGTGAGGGTTCTAGGCCCCCACATCAGGCTCCCCAGCCTGGGGATTTGGTCAAAAGAGTGGGAAACCCCAGGGAATCTCACTTTGAAGGTGTTTAGAGGGATATGATTCCAGAGCTTCCAAACAGGGCAATTAGAAACTCCAGGAGGAAACATACAGGATGTGCCCCAGGAACCAGGGGAAAGGAGCAGTGACCCCACAGCAGACTGAGCCAGACCTACCTGTGAGTGCTGGAGGGTCCCCTGGGAAGGTGTGAGTCAGCAGTGGCCTGCCACAGGAACAAGGGCACTGACAGCAACGGTACTGTGAACTATGTCATGGCACTGGCCCTCGTGGAGGCCACCCAACTACAGAAACCCACATACTCCAGGACTGAGTTGCCTCAGGCCAAACAACTAACAGGGAGGGAGAACTGCCCACCCAACAGCTGATAACTGTCTACTGAGCATGGCCTCACCCAACACAGCAAGACCCAGTTTCCCCCACAGGCAGTCTCTCCCATCAGAAAAGCCTCTTCTCCTCACCAGAAGGCAGACAGAAGAAATAAGAAACACAATCCCATCAGCCTCCAGAATACCACAATCACAGAAAGATACCCAAGATGAAAAGAAATAGGATTATATCCCAGACAAAGGAACAAGACAAATACCCAGAAAAACAACTAAATGAAGCAGAAATAGGCAACCTCTCAGAAAAAGAACTCAGAATTCAGATAGTGAAGATGATGCAGGATATTAGAAAAATGGAAAAGATGCAAGAAACATTTTCCAAGGACCTAGAACACCTAAAGAACAAGTAAACAGAGATGAACAATACACCAGAAGGAGTGACCTACAAGACCGAAAGGTGGAAATCAGTGCTGCAAAAGAGAATATAAAAAATGAATGAAAAGAAATGAAGACAGCTTACTTAAGAGCTCTGGGACAGCATTAAACACACCAATAATTTGCACAGGGGTCCCCAAAAGAGAAGAAAGGACCTGAGAAAATATGTGAAGAGATAACAGCTGAAAACATCCCTAGCATGGGAAGGGAAATAGTCAGTTATGTCCAGGAAGGGGATTCTAATGTATATCAAGGCTTGAGAACCAAGAAACATGTATTACCTACAGGAGTTTATGGAGGTCTTTCTTAAACTGGGTGAAAAATTTTAATTTCAGTAAGGGTTCTTTAATGCTTCTGCAAATCTGTAAAATGGAAATTTTCTGAATATCTCAGTACATAATTTTTCCTTAACCAAGTATCCTTTGGTTAAAGCAGTATTAGAAGGAGCAGAAAGGATACTATATTCTTAGACAGAAGAGCTGAACGTAAGAGTAATTTCAATAAAAAATGGTATTAGGGTTGTTTCTTGACGTGACCAGCAGGAAGGGTGGTTATATCAGACAACTTGATGCTAAAATATAGAGAGACTAATATCACCAAATGCTACCCACCACCATGGTTTTTGCTGTACAAATGCATTATGATAGCAAAATCACCAAAACATATACATCCCTATACTGAAAGATGATCCACATGCATATGTATTACTCTCAAAATTAAACTATTTTTTGACCAGATTTACATTCTATTTCAAGCTACACAATCCACCCTGATCTCATGATCTCACAATTCCTTCAGCTCAGGTGTTGAGGGGAAAAAAAAAGCCGCAAAGAAAACACAAGCTTGTCATAAACTAATTCAAACTAGTCAATTTTTCTTAAGAGGGTTAAGAATATTCTCAGTGGTATAAACGAAACAAGATGCCTAAATCTCATTGTGGCTCAAATTTACCAGTCACAATCAAATCAAAAAGGAAAAATCTTTGACCTCTTACTAGATGAATTTCCATTCTAATCTTTGTCTTCTATGTTCTACTTTAGACAACGAGTAATATCCGCTGTCAGAAATTCCATGCAATTCCACTGCAACCAATAATTTTAGAGGTGATTTACTTCCAGATGCCTCCTCACAGCTTCAAGAAAGAAGTGCAGCTTATTCTGTATCTCATTTGATTCTATACTATCTTTCTGAGGGATGAGGATTTTTTCAAAAGTATACAAAGCCAAGTCCATGGCGACCAAAGCTAGTATATGGGAGCCAGAACTTAAGTCCCTTGTCTCCAAGATCAATGATCTCTATATTTTAAAATCCCAACACACTTACAGACTATTTCAAATCCATAAGACTCTAAGGCAGAATTCTAGAAATTATTCCCTTAAAAATAAAAAAAAGCAATCTAGGGCTTCCCTGGTGGTCCAATGGGGAGAGTCCACCTTGCAGTGCAAGGGGCACCACTTTGATCCCTGGCCCAGGAAGATCCCATGCCAGCACAGCAGCTGGCCTGGTGTGTCCAATTATGAGCCAGTGCTCTGCAGCGCATGTGCTCAGAGTCGGTGCTCTGCAATGAGAGGCCACTGCAATGGGAGGCCCACACAGGCCAAAGAATAAAGATGGATAAAAAATAAATAATAATAAAAAAATCAATAAAAAGAGGCCAAAAATTCCACTGGTAGATTTAGCAATGTTCACAAAAAAGCCAAGATATATAGAAATTTATGGATCTGCTGAGACAATAAACTTGACTAGCATCCCTTGAGAAAGGCTAGAGTAGGAGTAAGCCAATCTAGTGAGGGAATGAATCAAATTCCAAGAATCTGCATCTCAAAATATGGTGTTATCCTCTACTGGATTCTTAGTGATTCCTAAAATTTACTTTATTTGTAGAAATCACTGTTATATGGGATAAAATTTTACTGTGAACTAAAAAAGGTGGCTGACTTGTGATCTAAAGACTTTCAAAGGAACTCAAAATGGCAATGTGATCAAGCACAAAGCCAGTATCCTGTCAAACGCTTCTACAGTCAAGATCTGGGAGGGCATCAGATGCTTCACCCAAGGTCCAGGGACTGGGGACCCTTGCATTAACCATTACAATACAGAGTCAATCAGAAATTTAAAAGCAGGGAGTTGCCTGGCAGTCCAAGTGGTTAGGATCGGCACTATCACTGCTGTGGGTGCAGGTTCAATCACTGATCAGAGAACTAAGATCCCACAAGCACAAGATGCCCCTTTCCTGCCTCCCCCACCATAAGAGACAAATTTAAAATTAAATGTTTTAAAACTGCAGAACTTTTTCTTTCAAGAGAAGCTTACATGCATAAACAATATGTAAAACCAAACAACAGTAGTACTGAGGACTGATGTCCTCACCAACTTCCAACCATCAAAGGAGTCCAGAGAAAACTAAACTGTCGACACTATCTGGTCCAATGTCCTTATTTTCATAAACAAGGGCACAGTGACAACAGGATTACTGAAGGTTACAGTGCTGGTCAACGGCAGAGCTGGTACCAAGACCAGCTCCAAAAGCACTTCTGACAGCACCCGTCTTGCTGATCGACTCAACAAGTCAGTTCTTACGAACTCAGCCAAACTACTTAACATCTTCATCTATATTCAGGCTGTTTCAGAAAACTCAAACTGATCTAACTGGTATCTTGCATACAAGACCCAATTCTGATCTTCTGAGGAAAAAATAAAACAAAAAGGAAATTACCTCATGTTCTTTTTCTTGTAGCAAAAGAACAATGTCTCCTGGTTCCACTCCTGGGGCTTGGTCTGCTTCCCAGTAAATGTAATTCTCTGTCCATGTTTCATGCCTTTGTCTACGTGGCTTCAAGAATCTTGAAAAAAAAGAAATTTATGGATCTGCTGAGACAATAAACTTGACTAGCATCCCTTGAGAAAGGCTAGAGTAGGAGTAAGCCAATCTAGTGAGGGAATGAATCAAATTCCAAGAATCTGCATCTCAAAATATGGTGTTATCCTCTACTGGATTCTTAGTGATTCCTAAAATTTACTTTATTTGTAGAAATCACTGTTATATGGGATAAAATTTTACTGTGAACTAAAAAAGGTGGCTGACTTGTGATCTAAAGACTTTCAAAGGAACTCAAAATGGCAATGTGATCAAGCACAAAGCCAGTATCCTGTCAAACGCTTCTACAGTCAAGATCTGGGAGGGCATCAGATGCTTCACCCAAGGTCCAGGGACTGGGGACCCTTGCATTAACCATTACAATACAGAGTCAATCAGAAATTTAAAAGCAGGGAGTTGCCTGGCAGTCCAAGTGGTTAGGATCGGCACTATCACTGCTGTGGGTGCAGGTTCAATCACTGATCAGAGAACTAAGATCCCACAAGCACAAGATGCCCCTTTCCTGCCTCCCCCACCATAAGAGACAAATTTAAAATTAAATGTTTTTAAAACTGCAGAACTTTTTCTTTCAAGAGAAGCTTACATGCATAAACAATATGTAAAACCAAACAACAGTAGTACTGAGGACTGATGTCCTCACCAACTTCCAACCATCAAAGGAGTCCAGAGAAAACTAAACTGTCGACACTATCTGGTCCAATGTCCTTATTTTCATAAACAAGGGCACAGTGACAACAGGATTACTGAAGGTTACAGTGCTGGTCAACGGCAGAGCTGGTACCAAGACCAGCTCCAAAAGCACTTCTGACAGCACCCGTCTTGCTGATCGACTCAACAAGTCAGTTCTTACGAACTCAGCCAAACTACTTAACATCTTCATCTATATTCAGGCTGTTTCAGAAAACTCAAACTGATCTAACTGGTATCTTGCATACAAGACCCAATTCTGATCTTCTGAGGAAAAAATAAAACAAAAAGGAAATTACCTCATGTTCTTTTTCTTGTAGCAAAAGAACAATGTCTCCTGGTTCCACTCCTGGGGCTTGGTCTGCTTCCCCAGTAAATGTAATTCTCTGTCCATGTTTCATGCCTTTGTCTACGTGGACTTCAAGAATCTTGACTTCTTTAATCACCTTCTTCCCTTCACACTTTTTACAGCGGTCCTTTTCATTAATTACCTCTCCTGGAAAAATAGGTCATTCAAACTTCCAGCAAGGGTTCTCTACTGTACTCTTAAGTAAGCTAAGTCTTGATAATGCCTTTATTCACTAAATACATTTCCTGTACGTCTTTAAACTGCTACCCAAACTTCTGATCACCATTCTTAGGAGCAAAAACTCACATCTTACTGCAGTTACCTAAAGAATCCAGCGCCCTAGTCTCTTCTATTTCAGAGTATAAAGTATCTTAAATAACATTATCTTAGTCCCTGACTCTACTTCCTGAAGTTAAAATGAAGCCAAAAGATCAAGCAAACAAAATTGGTGGTCAGATGCTAGAACTTCTACAACTGTTTCTTCATTTTTTTGTCTTAGTTTCACTTAAATTTGACAAATCCTTTATTACTCCAAAGGTTTTTTCTTCTTTGCACTCTGAAATATTTGATCAGAGGCATAATAAAATAAAACTGAAGTTGTACAATAGTGTATTATGAAAACAAAATAGCATCAGTTTTTTAATACCTGCTTATTGACACACTTTAATGCTTAGATGACATGTATAATGACTTCAGGAACACTGCTTCTGCAAAGTATATTCTGTAAAGCACCAGTTCCTTAAAATGGTAACGGCACATGGGAAAAGATTTTAGTCAATTCCAGTTTCTACAGAGTCGGAATTGTCAGCAACTTTAACAAGGTAAAATGCACCAACACTATCCAGGAGGGGAATATGATATGCAGCTTTCAAATATTTTGCAATCTGGAAAAAGCTGGTACCAAGACCCAAATTCTGATCTTCTGACGGCACAAACTCAGCCAAACTACTTAACATCTTCATCTATATTCAGGCTGTTTCAGAAAACTCAAACTGATCTAACTGGTATCTTGCATACAAGACCCAATTCTGATCTTCTGAGGAAAAAATAAAACAAAAAGGAAATTACCTCATGTTCTTTTCTTGTAGCAAAAGAACAATGTCTCCTGGTTCCACTCCTGGGGCTTGGTCTGCTTCCCCAGTAAATGTAATTCTCTGTCCATGTTTCATGCCTTTGTCTACGTGGACTTCAAGAATCTTGACTTCTTTAATCACCTTCTTCCCTTCACACTTTTTACAGCGGTCCTTTTCATTAATTACCTCTCCTGGAAAAATAGGTCATTCAAACTTCCAGCAAGGGTTCTCTACTGTACTCTTAAGTAAGCTAAGTCTTGATAATGCCTTTATTCACTAAATACATTTCCTGTACGTCTTTAAACTGCTACCCAAACTTCTGATCACCATTCTTAGGAGCAAAAACTCACATCTTACTGCAGTTACCTAAAGAATCCAGCGCCCTAGTCTCTTCTATTTCAGAGTATAAAGTATCTTAAATAACATTATCTTAGTCCCTGACTCTACTTCCTGAAGTTAAAATGAAGCCAAAAGATCAAGCAAACAAAATTGGTGGTCAGATGCTAGAACTTCTACAACTGTTTCTTCATTTTTTTGTCTTAGTTTCACTTAAATTTGACAAATCCTTTATTACTCCAAAGGTTTTTTCTTCTTTGCACTCTGAAATATTTGATCAGAGGCATAATAAAATAAAACTGAAGTTGTACAATAGTGTATTATGAAAACAAAATAGCATCAGTTTTTTAATACCTGCTTATTGACACACTTTAATGCTTAGATGACATGTATAATGACTTCAGGAACACTGCTTCTGCAAAGTATATTCTGTAAAGCACCAGTTCCTTAAAATGGTAACGGCACATGGGAAAAGATTTTAGTCAATTCCAGTTTCTACAGAGTCGGAATTGTCAGCAACTTTAACAAGGTAAAATGCACCAACACTATCCAGGAGGGGAATATGATATGCAGCTTCTCCAAATTACCTTGTCCCCTTTCAAAAGCAATCTGGAAAAAGGTGTTCTAGAACTGTACAATATGGCAGCCACTGGCCATATGTGGCTATTTATGTTTAAAATAATTAAAAGTTCAGTTCCTCAGCCACACACAGGTGGCTAGTGGCTAACATACTAGACATTACAGAACCTTTCCATCATCACAAAATTCTTTTGGATAACACTGCTCTGGAACAAAGGCTGGCAAACATAAGGCTCACAGGGTACACTGTGCATGCTTTTGTTTCTGTAAATAAGGTTTATCTAGAAGACTGTCGTGCCCACTCGTTTACACATGTGGCTATAGAAGTGCTAAAAGGGCACAAAAGTAGCAGTTTCTAAAACCATTCACCTACGAAGCCTGAAATACTTACTTCCGTAAAAAGAGATTCAATTGCTATAATCTATCCTCGAAAGCCTACTAAAGCTTACAGTAAAATCCTCTACTTATCAGAATGAGAACACAGGAATTTGCAATCTACATTTTACTAAATATAACTTTTCAAAATATAAAAGAAAAATAAATAAAATATTAAGGAACAAACAACTGTGCCCAATCTTTTGGATATAAACACACACTGAAAAACAAAACCTGTAAGCCTCTCCAATTTCTGCATTCCCAATCCATTCCAGCAGAAAAGCAGAGAAACACTGGCATGCGTACCTTCTCCATTACAGTCAGAACACACAGACTGCATCTGTTGAACCATTCCTGGAGCCAGCTGTCTGATCATGATGCGGATACCTCGACCCCGACAAGCACTACACTTCTGAACAGCTCCAGACTTTCCACCTTGGCTAAAGCAAAAGTAGAAATTAGATTCCCCCTCAACAGCTCATAAAAAATAGGAGTTGTGCTTTTTACCTTTATCTTCAACTCCCAAAGACTGGTATTTAAACCAACTTTCAGAGGTATTAGAAACTGATCTGGGCTAGGTAGTCAGTTTGAAGTCATGAATAATTTTTATCTCATACAGAACCTACGTGTCACTGAAAGAACAGATGAAATGTATTTCATAACTAGAAAACACACTTACCCATTGCATGCACTACAGAGTACATTCTTGCTAAGTTGTAGTTTGGTTGTCTTGCCATTATACAGGTCTTCTAAAGATACTCTGTGGAGAAACAAATTAGATTTGAATTTTGCCAAGTTCTCTTAAATACAAGATACAAACAATAGCTGACACAGCTAACTTCACTATAACCTTTTAAACAAAGAACACCTTACATTAAGTCAACTGAGATTTTATTTCATAGTTCAAATTGTTTATGTCTATAGCCAACATATGTGGTACTCAAAGCCAAAATCTAAAGGATTGGGTCAGTAATTTACTGTGTTGCATTTTCTGATAAAACTGGTAACTGCTCAAATTCAAAACATTACACCTTCTTCCAGCCTCAGGCAAGACCTTCACCTAATCCAACCCTTTGAATGCGGCAAAACTATTATCCTAGTTTTGCAGAACAAACTGAGGCACAGAGGGGTTAAGTAACTTGCCCAAGACCACACAGGCAGTCTGGCTCCAGGATCCATGCTCTACTGTAAGCCTCTGTCCCCTTCAAAGACAATTCAGGAAGGCTACAAAGGTATATTACATTTTCTGGGAGGCACTCATATTGTGTGTCTTAAAGAAAAAAAAAAATTGGCCTTATCTACAATGTGACAGACAAGAATAGGTTTTCAAACAAAGCCTACCAGTTTTAGATGTCTGAGAAACAGAATCATAAGCAAAAGTTGAGCAACTTTTACAAAAATTTCAAAGGGTGTCTATGACTCCAAAATGGTCAGGTTTATAAAACCTATTAAAAATCCCAACTGATAAACTCCAACTTGCTTTAATTCACACTGCGTATCGGAACTGTATTTTCAAATAAACGTGTAACCTGTGCAGTTACCAGTTTTATCAAAAAAAAAATCTATGTATGTCAAAAGTCTCAAAGATATCATTCATTTACAACTTGGAAGCAACTTGCATTTAACTTGGTTTCACCCTTCTCAGGGTGTTTTCTTTCTTTTTTTTTTAAACTTTATTTTTTGGGGGGGCTGTGCTGGGTCTTTGTTTATGTGTGAGTTTAGCTGCTCTGTGGTATGTGGGATCTTCCCAGATCAGGGATGGAACTTGTGTCTCCTGCATTGGCAGACGGGTTCTTATCCACTAAACCACAAGGGAAGCCCTCTCAGGGTGTTTTTAAAAATTTTCCTTTATTAGTAAAGATTTAGTTTAAAATAAAGGAACAAAAAAAAAGAACTACTTTGCAAAGCACCTATATTATTTTGTGGCTTTCAAACTTACATTCTAGACAATATAAAAAATAAAGCACGAAAGGTCAAAACAGTACCAACACTTCCAAACAAAAGCATATCCAACACCTTATACCAAGTACTTGGTTCCACCAGCCTTTTATCCTCCCTCCTCCTCCTAAGAACCTTTAACCAATCATTTACATGAAAATTGCAATTAGTATGTACCACCACTACATAAGAGGTCAGTCAGAAAATTTTCAATAAACATGACAAAGGAAAGAAAAATGTGGATAAAAGAAGCTGGCACTCCCACCAGAGGGGCAAAACCAGCACATCCTCTAAAGATAATTTAGTTGTATTTGTAAGCCTTAAACCACTGATACCTGCCCGGGAATCTCTACCAATGAGAAGACAACGCTGTACATAAAACACTCACAGCAGCACCAAGAATCTGGTAACATTCCATAGAAAAGGGAATGACTAAATAAATCATGGAACATTATAAAGCCATTCAAAATGAAATGCTGTAATGAAAATTTTAACAAATCAAGTTTGGGGCTTCCCCTGGTAGTCCAGTGGGTAAGGACACCGCCTTGCAGTGCAAGGGGCGTCGGTTCCATCCCTGGCCTGGGACGATCCCACGTGCCGCGAAGCGGCTGGACGCATGTGTCCAATTACCGAGCCGGAGCTCTGGAGCGCATGCACCCAAAGCCGGTGCTCTGCAACAACAGAGGCCACCGCGATGGGAGGCCCATAGGAGCCAAAGAACAAAGATAGAAATAGAGAAAGTAAAGACCAATAGAAGTGGCCGGCCCGCCCACTCCCCTCCCTCCCCAACCTGACCCTCGCCCAAAATGTAAAAAAAAAAGAAAAAAAAAAACACAAATCATGCTTTACTTCCTCTATCTATTCAAATGTACAAACTAGACAATAGGAAACATTTTAAATACACATTTGAACTTCAGTGTCCTGCATCTGCTGGTAAAACCATTATCGGTTCATGAAAAATTAACAGATAAAAGACCTGATTTTGCAAAGTAAAATAGGTATTTTCATATTGAGTTCACAGTCTAGGATCAAGGTCAGATATGACTCATGTTGGCAGGTTAATGTCAGGCTTGAAGTCACCAAGAACCATGGAAATCAATTAAGAAGAGCTCACATTGAGGATCAAGTAATGAATGACTGTAACATGTCAACCAATCGGCTGGATGGTTAGTCACTTGGCAAGTTTTAAAATTAAAAGTACATCAGGAAGGTGAAATACTTCAAATAAAATAATTTCATAACTGAAAATTTAAAAACAAGCAGCCTCAGAAGCATATACCAAAACCATCTTCCTACTCTGTAAAACACCAACCATCCGTTAAGATCTGCCACCAAAATATCAATACCCAGGTTATCAAATTCAACTTAGTCACCCAATGAGGACAACATGGCAAATGGAAGATTTTTTTTTCCTGATGATGGACAGAACATTTTTTGATACCTTTTCTCTTTCTTACTGAATAGTTCTACTTGGGGGAAAAAAATGTAGTTGGTATTAAATTAAAAAAAAGAGAAAATATTCACTTGAGTGGATGCATCATGTCTTCTCCTCTTCTTCTGCCATTTCGACTTCTGCTCTGATTGCCCATGAAGCTGAATAATCCTCCACCAAAAATGTGAGAGAAAATATCATCCATGCCACCACCTCCGCCGCTACCTTCCCGAAGACCTTGTTCTCCATATCTGTCATATAGTTCACGCTTCTCAGGATTTGATAGTACTTCATATGCAAAACTTATTTCTTTGAACTATAAAGAAAAAGTCAAATGCAAAACAACTGGATTTTCTAATAGAAGATTAGGGAAAGGCTATAAGAATCCAGAATTCATGTAATTCTAAGAAAAGTTACAGGTGCTCCTATTTACCAATTACCCAAAATGTTAGTACCCATTATAAAAACCAAAATATCCTTAACATAAAAATGTGGCTCTATGGGTATAAATGGACTTTTCTTACAACATCCCCTTTTTTCCCAAGAAGGACAATTTAAAAAAGAAATCTCAAGGGAAAAATGTCTCAAATAACTTACTTTGTCACCAGCATTTGGATTCTTATCAGGATGGTATTCTTTGGCTAACTTTCTGTATGCCTTCAATAAATGATTGGGAAAAAAAAAAAAAGGTTATATATAAAATTAAGAAGAGCTCACATTGAGGATCTTTGGCAGGTTAATGTCAGGCTTGAAGTCACCAAGAACCATGGAAATCAATTAAGAAGAGCTCACATTGAGGATAAAAAACCAAAATCGGCTGGATGGTTAGTCACTTGGCAAGTTTTAAAATTAAAAGTACATCAGGAAGGTGAAATACTTCAAATAAAATAATTTCATAACTGAAAATTTAAAAACAAGCAGCCTCAGAAGCATATACCAAAACCATCTTCCTACTCTGTAAAACACCAACCATCCGTTAAGATCTGCCACCAAAATATCAATACCCAGGTTATCAAATTCAACTTAGTCACCCAATGAGGACAACATGGCAAATGGAAGATTTTTTTTTCCTGATGATGGACAGAACATTTTTTGATACCTTTTCTCTTTCTTACTGAATAGTTCTACTTGGGGGAAAAAAATGTAGTTGGTATTAAATTAAAAAAAAGAGAAAATATTCACTTGAGTGGATGCATCATGTCTTCTCCTCTTCTTCTGCCATTTCGACTTCTGCTCTGATTGCCCATGAAGCTGAATAATCCTCCCCCAAAAAATGTGAGAGAAAATATCATCCATGCCACCACCTCCGCCGCTACCTTCCCGAAGACCTTGTTCTCCATATCTGTCATATAGTTCACGCTTCTCAGGATTTGATAGTACTTCATATGCAAAACTTATTTCTTTGAACTATAAAGAAAAAGTCAAATGCAAAACAACTGGATTTTCTAATAGAAGATTAGGGAAAGGCTATAAGAATCCAGAATTCATGTAATTCTAAGAAAAGTTACAGGTGCTCCTATTTACCAATTACCCAAAATGTTAGTACCCATTATAAAAACCAAAATATCCTTAACATAAAAATGTGGCTCTATGGGTATAAATGGACTTTTCTTACAACATCCCCTTTTTTCCCAAGAAGGACAATTTAAAAAAGAAATCTCAAGGGAAAAATGTCTCAAATAACTTACTTTGTCACCAGCATTTGGATTCTTATCAGGATGGTATTCTTTGGCTAACTTTCTGTATGCCTTCAATAAATGATTGGGAAAAAAAAAAAAAGGTTATATATAAAGACCAGTTTAAAGATGTATGAGGACTAACTTAACATTCAATTTTCTGAGAAGCGATAGTTCTAAAATAATATCCTTTACTCACTGGCACTGTCGGGCATTTTCCATCTTAATACTGTTTATTCACTCATAACAAAGTTGACAGTAGTTAGGTGATACAAACAAATCAAAATCAGAGAAAAATAAAACACTGAAATATTCCATTTTTTGTCTTTGATGGCCAATAACCACACCAAGAGGACTCCAGTGAACTCTAAAACATTAAGCTAAGAATCCGGGCTCATGATTGCACCTTTAATTGTAGTATCAGGAAAAAAAAAAAAAAAAAACCAAGACAAGCTTCTAGGTCATGTTTTATTTTCATACGATGAATTGCCTGGGGTCTTAATTGCAGTGACCTCAGTCTGAGCAAAGCTGCATACATTTGGGTGGTTGAGATATAAACCACTTAAGCGTTCATTCACAGAGACATGAATTATGTAATACAGAGCAGCATTTCCGGTAAGGTAACAGGAAGTCCTTTTACTCACAACTGCACCCGTCCCACTGCCTAAGAAGCATTCTCAATTTTCTAAGCTTTAAAATCCGGATGCTCTAAGCCCCATGAAGATGCTGTAGGGCTTAATGAAATGCCTCAAATGCTTTGAAATCCTGAGATGAAAGATTCGCAGCACCGCAAAGAGCGATAATGAGGCCTTTTATTTATTTTTAGTCACTGTACACTCAGGTGTTTGGCTGGGACCCACGACTTCTTCCTGAAGCGGGTACAGAACATCTGGGTTACCTGCCCACAGAACAAGGCACCCAGAGCCCCACGCCACCTCCGGGTCGACGGGCGAGGGAGCAAGCGGGGAGAAGCTCCGCGGCCGCGGCTCCCGGGAAACAGCCCTAAGCTCCCCTCGACCCTCCGCCCGGCGCCACTCCAGTCCCGACGCCGCTCGGACGCCGACGTCCGCGGCGTGGTCAGCTCCTCTCCTGGGGCTGGGATGCTGGGCGCCTTGGTCCAACCTGTTTTTCCAGGGTGGTGACCTCCGCGCGGGGAAGGCCGGGCAGGCAGTAGCCTCCCGGGAGCGCCCGGCCTCCGGCGCTCGCCGAGGGAGAGAGGAAGGAAGCGTTTTCGTCGTGTTTGCGCAGGGGTGCGTTTTATTTGCTGCATCTGCGGGCGGGCGGGGCCGGCGGCCCAAGGTCAGCCGAGGCCGGCGTGTGCGGCCCGAAGCGGCCGCTCCAGCCGCCGACCCCTAGCCCGGGCCCGCCGCCGCCGGCTCGCGGGCCGCCCCGCAGCGCGGCCTGGCCGTCCCAGCCGCGCAGGCCCGCGCCCCTCACACCTGGCCCAGCCGGCCCGAGCCCCATACCTTCTTCAGTTCGTTCTCGCTGGCGCCAGGCGGGACGCCCAGGATGTCGTACAGTTTCGTGTCGGCCACATTCGCCATGGCGGCCGGCAGGGCAGCGCGGAGGGAAGAAGGCGGCGAAGCAGGAGGCGCAGAGCCGGGCCCGCAGCGGCGGCGGCAACGCAGGCAGAGCAAGACAGCGAGGGGGAAACGGAGGTGGGGCTGAACTTTGACCGACGCACGGCGCGCCGTGACGTCCCTGCGCAGAGCCCGTCCCGAGCGCTGGGAACTGTAGGCGTCGCGGGCGGCGAGGTAGCTGGCTGGGTGCATTTTCCGTTTGGAACTGTGGGCCGCTTTGTGCGGTCGCGGTCCAGGGTAGAAACCTGCAGGACTAACTAACTCAGCACGGCGTTCTCAGGGACATCAGCTCGCCCCAAAAGCACTTATTGGGGGTACTGAAAGGATGAAGAAGCCGATGCGACCGCACCCTGGATCCGCTTCCAGTTTCGCCAGAGAGAACGTCTGTCGGTCCGGGCTGGCGGAGGTCGTTCTCATAGTTTGAGATGCAGCCCATGGACCCCTGGGCCTGGTTCCCTCCGGGCTTACCATGAAAAACAGCTTGTAAGATTTGAATGGTGTTTTATATTAGGGCATTTTTAAGCATTCACCAAAAGTAGTGTGTTAACACTGTACAGCGATTAGGCAATTGTATTTATTCCCCCGTCTTCCCCACTTACATGTCTTAAGAGAAATCATTTCATTTATGAATACCCTGTGTGTGTGTGTGTGTGTGTGTATATATATATATATATATATACACACACACACACATTAGCATTACTTTTTTAAGGCATAATCACATCACTACCTGCAATGAAATCAATCGATGCATCTAATTCCTAGTTTGTGTTTGCGTGCTTAGTCGCTCAGTCCTGTCCAACTCTTTTCGACCCTACAGACTGTAACCCGCCAGGCTCCTGTGTCCATTGGATTCTCCAGGCAAGAATAATGGAGAATACTGGAATCCGTAGTCATTCTCTTTTCCAGGGGATCTTCCCCACACAGGGATGGAACCTGGGTCTCTTGCATTGCAGGCAAGTTTTCTAGCAGCTGTTTTTAGATTTTCACAGTCATCTTATATCCTTTAACATTGGTTTGTGGCATCTAGATCCACAGGTTCTTCCACTCCTTGCATCTGAATCATGTGCTAAGTGTCCTGCTTGGTATAATAGCTTTAAAATTAGCCAACCTCAGAGGTTTAGATGGTATCAGGCAGCCTGGTTGGGCGCACAGTCATCTGGTGATTGTTCCTGTGAGTTAGGTTGAGAAAATGTTTGCCTTGCACCTACCACTTGCTAAGATGTAGCCTGCACTGATGGAGGGGGGTGTTACAGAAGAGTAAGCCATAATGTGTAGCTTAAACTCGTTAATGACTTATGGAGATAGGAAAAATAAGATGTTCTGATCCTTTGGAACCTGAACTAGTATAGTAATAAAGACTCCAGCATAGGCATTTAGGATAACCCCTGTGGCCTTGGCATTCCTCCAGACCTAGTTTGAAGGGTTGTGAGTGCCATGCCAAGGAGTTGAAATTTATCCTGAAAACCCTGGGGAGCGATAGACCTGAAGTCATGATGCTGTTTTCATCTAACCCTTCTGTTTTCTCGAATTCTGTTCAAAATGCTGCTCTTACAGTGAAGTCTTCCTTGATCCCACAACTTGAACATTGCTATCTCATTTGAATTCCCACTACCCTTGACTTATGGGACTTGAATGGTATTTTGTTTTGAGTCTGAGCTCGGTTAGTAGCTTCCTTAGGGGAAATTCACTCTTCTGCTTTTGACTGCAGGTGGTTTAGTTTTGAATGCAGTAAAGGCCCTGATAATTTCAGTTTCCTCACTTCCTTTTCACACTCTGAGTGGCTCATAAGAGGCAGTATAAAGTTGTGGAGTTATAGCATGTGGGTTGGTAACCTGGCTCTGCCATTTATTAACAACATGACCTTGAGCAAGTTACTTAACTTTTCTGAGGCTATTGCCTTACATGTAAAATGGGGTTTAATAGTTTTTATATCATTGGCTTGTTTTGATTTTTTAGAAAGTAATACAGAGTACTAAAAACAGGAGCTAAAACCAAGTAAGTATTAGCAACTTTTTTTTTTTTTTTTTTTTGTCCATTTGCCTATAAGCTGTGACCACATGTCTCTGCATTGTCTTACTTAAATTCTTGAAGTCCAAGTGGGATTTCCCCACTTCCGCCATTGTCTGTGTGGAGTAGTCCTTCATCCTTCTTTGTGATCTCACCTATCCAGCTTTCCTTGCTTGCTGATTACCAGATCTCTCTTCTTCCTCCATCCATTCCTGTTCCACATGAGATTATGAACTAAAAACTTTATTTTTATTGCAACCTTCATATAGTTTATTATTTTATTTTCATCTTATTTTTTTTCTTTCTGTAAAAGAGTCAGACTTTTCTGTTTGTTCCAGTTTTACTTAATATTTTTTTCTTTTTGCAAGGATTTTCTCTTGGTTCAATTTTAGCTTCTGTTTTCTAGGGAAGACTAGCTGGGTAAATCCACCCCCACCCAAATCCTGCCCAGGTCAAAGTTATTTTTTAACCTGACTTACATCAGTCTCCAGGGTTCATATTTTTATTTTATTTTCATGTATTTACAATATTGGCTCCACTTCTGAGTGTTAATGGTAGTCAGCATTGTTATCTGCTAATGTTATGGGTCAGTAAGTTATTTCAGAACAGTTCTGTATGCTCAGCTGACATACTCTCTCGTCCCTGTCATCACATACTGAGTCAGACCTGTGTCGGGGTGAGGCCTGTAACATTTTCAGCCACTGACTGTGTATTTGTAAGGTAGATCGTTTATTTTAGCTCCATATTTAGCTAATGCCATGAAGGGAACAAGATCTCTATCTCATTTTGTGTCTCAGGCAGCATAAAATGCTGAGTCACAGTGCATCTGAGGGCTGCTGTCACTCGGCAAGTATTTAAAGTTTAAAGTTGGAGTAATTTCATTTCTGCCAGGTTTACATTGTTGTTCAACGTCTTTTATCTAATTTTGAATTTAGTACGCTTGTGTCACTTTGTGCGGTTGAGGTGGGGAGTGGTGGGGTGGATAAGGACTAGGGAGAGCTTATATGAACCCGGAAGGCCATTCCTATTGTTCACAGCTACCTGAATACAGAACCATGTAGTCCGTTGTTTTAGCTAGCCCTCTGTATATGGTTCAGGCAGTTCAACCAGTAGTTTTGCTTTCAGCCTTTTATGTAACTAGTTTTAGTGTGTGTATACATGTGTGTGTGCACTTGAAAAGAATGGTTATTCTGTGTGGAGTAGTCCTTCATCCTTCTTTGTGATCTCACCTATCCAGCTTTCCTTGCTTGCTGATTACCAGATCTCTCTTCTTCCTCCATCCATTCCTGTTCCACATGAGATTATGAACTAAAAACTTTATTTTTATTGCAACCTTCATATAGTTTATTATTTTATTTTCATCTTATTTTTTCTTTCTGTAAAAGAGTCAGACTTTTCTGTTTGTTCCAGTTTTACTTAATATTTTTTTCTTTTTGCAAGGATTTTCTCTTGGTTCAATTTTAGCTTCTGTTTTCTAGGGAAGACTAGCTGGGTAAATCCACCCCCACCCAAATCCTGCCCAGGTCAAAGTTATTTTTTAACCTGACTTACATCAGTCTCCAGGGTTCATATTTTTATTTTATTTTCATGTATTTACAATATTGGCTCCACTTCTGAGTGTTAATGGTAGTCAGCATTGTTATCTGCTAATGTTATGGGTCAGTAAGTTATTTCAGAACAGTTCTGTATGCTCAGCTGACATACTCTCTCGTCCCTGTCATCACATACTGAGTCAGACCTGTGTCGGGGTGAGGCCTGTAACATTTTCAGCCACTGACTGTGTATTTGTAAGGTAGATCGTTTATTTTAGCTCCATATTTAGCTAATGCCATGAAGGGAACAAGATCTCTATCTCATTTTGTGTCTCAGGCAGCATAAAATGCTGAGTCACAGTGCATCTGAGGGCTGCTGTCACTCGGCAAGTATTTAAAGTTTAAAGTTGGAGTAATTTCATTTCTGCCAGGTTTACATTGTTGTTCAACGTCTTTTATCTAATTTTGAATTTAGTACGCTTGTGTCACTTTGTGCGGTTGAGGTGGGGAGTGGTGGGGTGGATAAGGACTAGGGAGAGCTTATATGAACCCGGAAGGCCATTCCTATTGTTCACAGCTACCTGAATACAGAACCATGTAGTCCGTTGTTTTAGCTAGCCCTCTGTATATGGTTCAGGCAGTTCAACCAGTAGTTTTGCTTTCAGCCTTTTATGTAACTAGTTTTAGTGTGTGTATACATGTGTGTGTGCACTTGAAAAGAATGGTTATTCTGCTGTAGTGTGAAGTGTTGTATAAATCTAAGTAGTTTTGAATGTACAGAGCAGGTGACACCCATTGAAATTTCATTTGCCAGGGTGTACAGAAGAGAGTACCCTTGTCGTGAGGATACCATTAGAACTGTTGATTGTTGGTACTCTGAGGAAAACAAATTGTGGAGTTAGGCTCACTGGATAATTTGCATTCCTTGCAGTTCCTAAACTGCATTGTTTAGTAATGACACAGCATGTTTATATATGGTGTTTATGTGTATGTGTGTGTGTATACACACACATATATAATTTTATATATGTACACTTACACATATGGTTTATGTCATTGTATAGCTCACTGCTGACCTGTTAAACCCTGTCATGTCAAACCTTTCATGTTGATTAACACATTTAAACCTTCAATTTGCTTATATCATTGCAGTGGTATAGTAGAGAAACTGGAAAGTTTAACCATTTGTGTGGGGACAAATAGTGGAGAAAATATGTCTATATATTCATTTCATTCATTCATTCAACAAATATGCATTATGGACCCATTTTGTGTCAGGCATTTTTTTTTTTTTAAAGGAATATGCAGCATTTATTTGTGAGGTGTGTCATGATTTAAAGTAACCAAGTGATCTAAGGCTTTTTTGGTGGGGGGCGGGGTGGGTTGGGGAGGGAGGGGATGGGTGGGCCACTTCTATTGGTCTTTCATTTGTCTGTTTTCATTTTTTTTTCCCTCACAGTGCATCTGAGGGCTGCTGTCACTCGGCAAGTATTTAAAGTTTAAAGTTGGAGTAATTTCATTTCTGCCAGGTTTACATTGTTGTTCAACGTCTTTTATCTAATTTTGAATTTAGTACGCTTGTGTCACTTTGTGCGGTTGAGGTGGGGAGTGGTGGGGTGGATAAGGACTAGGGAGAGCTTATATGAACCCGGAAGGCCATTCCTATTGTTCACAGCTACCTGAATACAGAACCATGTAGTCCGTTGTTTTAGCTAGCCCTCTGTATATGGTTCAGGCAGTTCAACCAGTAGTTTTGCTTTCAGCCTTTTATGTAACTAGTTTTAGTGTGTGTATACATGTGTGTGTGCACTTGAAAAGAATGGTTATTCTGCTGTAGTGTGAAGTGTTGTATAAATCTAAGTAGTTTTGAATGTACAGAGCAGGTGACACCCATTGAAATTTCATTTGCCAGGGTGTACAGAAGAGAGTACCCTTGTCGTGAGGATACCATTAGAACTGTTGATTGTTGGTACTCTGAGGAAAACAAATTGTGGAGTTAGGCTCACTGGATAATTTGCATTCCTTGCAGTTCCTAAACTGCATTGTTTAGTAATGACACAGCATGTTTATATATGGTGTTTATGTGTATGTGTGTGTGTATACACACACATATATAATTTTATATATGTACACTTACACATATGGTTTATGTCATTGTATAGCTCACTGCTGACCTGTTAAACCCTGTCATGTCAAACCTTTCATGTTGATTAACACATTTAAACCTTCAATTTGCTTATATCATTGCAGTGGTATAGTAGAGAAACTGGAAAGTTTAACCATTTGTGTGGGGACAAATAGTGGAGAAAATATGTCTATATATTCATTTCATTCATTCATTCAACAAATATGCATTATGGACCCATTTTGTGTCAGGCATTTTTTTTTTTTTAAAGGAATATGCAGCATTTATTTGTGAGGTGTGTCATGATTTAAAGTAACCAAGTGATCTAAGGCTTTTTTGGTGGGGGGCGGGGTGGGTTGGGGAGGGAGGGGGATGGGTGGGCCACTTCTATTGGTCTTTCATTTGTCTGTTTTCATCCATCTTTGTTCTTTGGCCTGTGTGGGCCTCCCATCGCAGTGGCCTCTGTTGTCGCAGAGCATCGGCTCTGGGCACACGCGCCCCAGAGCTCCAGCTCAGTAATTGGACACATTGGTCCAGCCGCACCGTGGCACGTGGGATCTTCCCCGGCCAGGGATCGAACCAGCGCCCCTTGCACTGCAAGGCAGTGTCATTACCCACTGGACCACCAGGGAAGCCCCATGTCAGGCATTCTTTAGGGCTAGGAATATGATCATACACAAAACAAAATTGCATCCTTCATAGAACTTACATCCTAGTGGTGAAGACACAAGGTAAACAAACAAGTATAACATGAAAAAGAAGAAAGATAAGGAAGTATTAGGGTTGCCCACTATTTTTATTTACCGTATTTGGAGAAGACATCATTGATGAGGTGACGTTTGAACTTTAAAGGAAGTGACAACATTAGTCACAGGAGTATTTGAGAATACTTCCCAGGCAGTGTGCCTGCAAAGGCCCTAACACAGAACATGCCTGGTTTATTCGAGGAAGGAGGCCGCAATGGCTGGGTGACAGCACGTGAAGGAGACAGTAGAAGGAGCTGAGGTCAGAGGTGTTGTGAAAGACCCAGTTAGGTCCATTGTAAAGACGGGCTTTTACTCTGTGTGTGGTGGGAACTCTTAAAGGGATTGACCAGAAGAGAAACATAAACTAAGTGGCATTTTAAATAGGTCTGCGGGACTTCCCTGGTGGTCCACTGGCTCAGACTCCAAGCTCCCGATGCAGGAGGCTGGCTTCTGGTCAAGGAACTAGATCTCACATGCTGCAACTAAAAAGATCCCATATGCCATTTATTTAAACATAAGTAAGTGGATCTGGTAGCTGTATTGAGAATCTACTGTAAGAAAACCCTGGAGAGGAATAACTTGGGTCCAGGTTGAAGAGGTGGAAATTGGTCAGGCATGGTTGGATTCTGGATATATTTTGAATTTGGAGCTGATAGAGTTAAATCTGGGGTAGAAATTAAAAATAAGTTCATTGTAAATTAGAGATAATTATTAGACATTCAAGGAGCAATTTGTAAGAATGAGGTTGGAAGGGTAGCAGTTCAGACTGGAGGTATAAATTGGGGACCACCTCCACACATAGTTGGCGTGTAACATAAGACTGGGTAACCTCACCGACAATAGTTTACTCATTAACTACACATCAGAACACCTTTTTAAAAATTCTGGTGTCCTCCCATAGGTCCTGACTGAATTAATCAGAAATAGGGCAAGGCATTATATTTTTTCAGATAGTCTATTGATATTCTGTTTTTGAATGCTTAGATTATCATTTTTTTAACAGTGTAAAGAATACTTCTATGAACTGCCTTATAGTCTAATTTTTGTGCATATTCTTAGTTGCTTCCATAGGATATGTTTCTAGAATACTGTTAAATTTTTCATTTAGTCAATTTACACTTGAAGAACATGCTTTTGTTCTGGCGTATAATCTTGAAATTCTAAAGTTGTGACTTTGCTTAATAAAATTCCCATACCTGAAGTTTTAGAACAATTGTCGTTAAACAACTGATAATATAGATTAGTAGGAAAATCATCCAAAATCTATAGTGACAATTGTCACTTCTTTTTTTCTAGACACAGTGCTAAAAACTCTTAACATCATTTAATCAGAAGAAATCATAGCTAAGAAAAAGCAAAAAATGAATAGACTCCAGAAAATTTGTTCAATTCTAACTTAGTCATCAAGGTAGCCATAATCTGGGAGTCACTTAATTTTCTTATCAGATACCTTCTTTCTCAATGAATTTCATCAGGTTAAAATGCATCACAGTATCAAAGACACACAGTATAAAATGTTGGTAAACAAGAATCAGAGCTTGCCTATTAAATCTGGATTTAGTTAGGAAGCTCAATATCAGGGATTCAGACAGTGTGGAATGGAATGGCAATGGTGAAAATGGAGAGTTGTGAGAGAATTTTGTATATGTCTTAGAAATAAAGCCTGGAGATAACATGGGTGAATCTTACTGCTGTTTCCAGATATTTCTCCCTGCCACATTCCTAAAAACATAGAGCCCTTATTTTTTAGTCACCAGATAACATCATCTACTACCTGATATTATATTGCCTGTTTATTGACCCTAGAATCCCTCTTACTTCTCTTGTAGCTCTTGGCTCACTCTCCAACTTTTGTCTTAATTTTTAGCTTGAAATATGTGTAGCTGATCCAACATCCCGGCCTCTCACCCTTTGAACTCACATCCATGGTCTTGTCCTCCATTGCCACGGAGTTACTCACTCTCGTGGTTTTATGACTTTGTCATGACCAAACTCTCCTTAATCTCATTCACTGATTACCACTTATCTTTCCACTCCCTCCAGTGCTCTGACCCCAACAATCTTTCAGGCACACCAAGATTGGATTTAGCAGAGTGGAGACCTTTATGAGAACAGAACAAGGACTTTGGAAGTGTGCATTGGAGAGATGATAATGTTTCATGGTGGATGTTAGAATGTGGTACTGTCAATGGATTATGGGGTGCTGGTCCTATAGGACATGCTGATAGATTTGATACATTAATAGATATTTGAAAGACTGAGAAAAATCAAGATGATTTCAGATTTTTATTTGAGGCACTAAAATAGTGGTAAAAATGATTGATAGAAATGAAAAAGGCTAAGGAAGGAGCAGATTCAGTGGTTGTGTGAATCAAGAATGCTGTTAAATATTTTGGGAGAGTTAAAATTGAAATTCCAGTATCTAACTAGAAATGTAGACAAAGGAATCAGACCTATTAATCACTTAAAACTCAAGGAAGAAGTCAGGATTTGGGTAGAAATTTTGCAACAGTTATCCTAGGTGGTTCTGGAGACTGGTTGAAGTCTCCTTCCAGGCCTAGAGGAAAGGAGGAAAAAGAGCCACAATTTAAAGAAGCTGCAGTTTCAATTTGAATAAGGAGGCAAAGTTCATAGAAGGAGTAGAGGCTATGGGAATTTTGATGGGTAGTGAATTTTAAGAGGGCAGAGAAGAAGAATTTCAGATTTAATTCTTTTAGACCCAATCGACAGGAATTTAAATTTTTTCTCCTACCAGCCAGTATCACTTTGAAACAGTTAAATCTGGTGTGATCTGGTAGTAAAAGAAGGTTTTTTTTAACACCAAAATCATTTTTATTGGGGTATGTCAAGGTGTGCGCGGATTGGAAAAGAATTTCCAGCCGCTGGATTCGCTCTGCAATGGCCCACACTCTGTGTGTGCTTTTCTCTGAATCTAAATAAATCCATTTCTTACCTATCAAAAAAAAAAAAAACGAATTTCCAGACACTAGGCAGAGAGGGAGGAAAGTAAAGTTTATTAGGTGGGGGAAGAGAAAGTCGCTACCGGTACAGCAGGCCGTCTTAAGGAAGAATCAGCATTGTTAAAGTAGAAGACACTGCTAAAACAACGGTTCAGCTCAGAGGAGAACCGACCCTAAACAGGGGTCTTTGATCCATTTTATACCTGCAGTCTAAGGAGTGGCATAGAGGTCTTAAGGATTGGGCAGGGTACTACAGCCTGGGGGAGGGGAGGACGATAAGGGTCTTGCATTCCAAGACCCTCCTAGTTTGACTTGTTCTTTTAACCTTGGGCACCACAGGGTATAGACAATTAAAAATTTTGTGATAGTTTTAGGTGAACAGTGAAGGGACTTGACCATATCTATACATATATCCTTTCTCCCCCAAATCCCCCTCCCATCCAGGCTAGTACATAACATTAAGCAGAGTTACATGTGCTATACAATAAAATTTTGTAGGTTATCCATTTCAGACATGGCAGTGTGTATTTGACTTTCCCAAAGTCCCTAACCATCCCTTTCCCCCTGCAACCATGAGTTCATTTACTAAGTTTGTGAGCCACTTTCTGTTCTGTAAATGAGCATTTGTATCATTTCTTTTTAGAATCCACATAAAAGGGGTATCATATAATATACTCCTTCTTTGGGTAGAAATTTTGCAACAGTTATCCTAGGTGGTTCTGGAGACTGGTTGAAGTCTCCTTCCAGGCCTAGAGGAAAGGAGGAAAAAGAGCCACAATTTAAAGAAGCTGCAGTTTCAATTTGAATAAGGAGGCAAAGTTCATAGAAGGAGTAGAGGCTATGGGAATTTTGATGGGTAGTGAATTTTAAGAGGGCAGAGAAGAAGAATTTCAGATTTAATTCTTTTAGACCCAATCGACAGGAATTTAAATTTTTTCTCCTACCAGCCAGTATCACTTTGAAACAGTTAAATCTGGTGTGATCTGGTAGTAAAAGAAGGTTTTTTTTAACACCAAAATCATTTTTATTGGGGTATGTCAAGGTGTGTGCGCGGATTGGAAAAGAATTTCCAGCCGCTGGATTCGCTCTGCAATGGCCCACACTCTGTGTGTGCTTTTCTCTGAATCTAAATAAATCCATTTCTTACCTATCAAAAAAAAAAAAAACGAATTTCCAGACACTAGGCAGAGAGGGAGGAAAGTAAAGTTTATTAGGTGGGGGAAGAGAAAGTCGCTACCGGTACAGCAGGCCGTCTTAAGGAAGAATCAGCATTGTTAAAGTAGAAGACACTGCTAAAACAACGGTTCAGCTCAGAGGAGAACCGACCCTAAACAGGGGTCTTTGATCCATTTTATACCTGCAGTCTAAGGAGTGGCATAGAGGTCTTAAGGATTGGGCAGGGTACTACAGCCTGGGGGAGGGGAGGACGATAAGGGTCTTGCATTCCAAGACCCTCCTAGTTTGACTTGTTCTTTTAACCTTGGGCACCACAGGGTATAGACAATTAAAAATTTTGTGATAGTTTTAGGTGAACAGTGAAGGGACTTGACCATATCTATACATATATCCTTTCTCCCCCAAATCCCCCTCCCATCCAGGCTAGTACATAACATTAAGCAGAGTTACATGTGCTATACAATAAAATTTTGTAGGTTATCCATTTCAGACATGGCAGTGTGTATTTGACTTTCCCAAAGTCCCTAACCATCCCTTTCCCCCTGCAACCATGAGTTCATTTACTAAGTTTGTGAGCCACTTTCTGTTCTGTAAATGAGCATTTGTATCATTTCTTTTTAGAATCCACATAAAAGGGGTATCATATAATATATCTCCTTCTTTGTCTGACTGACTTTACTCAGTGTGACACTCTCAATTTCCATCCCATATTTCTGCAAATGGCCTTATTTCGTTCTTTTTAATGGCCAAGTAATATTCCATTATACATATGTGTATATGTGTGTATATATATACATATATACACACACACACACACACACACACATACCACAACTTTTTTTTTTTGGCCACTTCTATTGGTCTTTCATTTATTTATTTTCATCCATCTTTGTTCTTTGGCCTGTGTGGGCCTCGCATCATAGTGGCCTTTCTCACTGCAGAGCACTGGCTCTGGGCGCATGCGCTTCAGAGCTCTGGCTCGGTAGTTGGACTCATCGGTCCAGCCGCACTGCGGCACGTGGGATCTTCCCAGGCCAGGGATCGAACTGGCGCCCCTTGCACTGCAAGGCGGTGTCCTTACCCACTGGAGCACCAGGGAAGCCTTATACCACATCTTCTTTATCCATTCCTTTGTCGATGGACATTTAGGTTGTTTCCATGTCTTGGCTGTTGTAAACAGTGCTGCAATAACCATTGGGGCCTATGTATCTCTTTGGGCCATGCTTTCTTCTGGATATATGCCCAGGAATAGGACTGCAGGGTCATTTGGTAGCTCTGTGTTTAGCTTTTTTTTTTTTCTGATGTTTAGCTTTTTAAGGAACCGCCACACAGTTCTCCATAGTGGCTGTACCAGTTTACATCCCCACCAACAGTGCAGGAGGGTTCCCCTTTTCGCCACACCCACTCCAGCATTTGTTGTTTGTGGAATTTTTCAAAATCATTTTATTGATTGATTTGTCTTTGGCTGTGCTGGGTTTTCATTGCTGGGTGGGCTTTTCTCTAGCTGTGGCAAGAGGGCACTGCTCTCCAGTTCATGTGTGCTGGCATCTCATTGCAGTGGCTTCTCTTGCTGTAGACAGGGCAGTGTGTATTTGACTTTCCCAAAGTCCCTAACCATCCCTTTCCCCCTGCAACCATGAGTTCATTTACTAAGTTTGTGAGCCACTTTCTGTTCTGTAAATGAGCATTTGTATCATTTCTTTTTAGAATCCACATAAAAGGGGTATCATATAATATATCTCCTTCTTTGTCTGACTGACTTTACTCAGTGTGACACTCTCAATTTCCATCCCATATTTCTGCAAATGGCCTTATTTCGTTCTTTTTAATGGCCAAGTAATATTCCATTATACATATGTGTATATGTGTGTATATATATACATATATACACACACACACACACACACACACATACCACAACGTTTTTTTGGCCACTTCTATTGGTCTTTCATTTATTTATTTTCATCCATCTTTGTTCTTTGGCCTGTGTGGGCCTCGCATCATAGTGGCCTTTCTCACTGCAGAGCACTGGCTCTGGGCGCATGCGCTTCAGAGCTCTGGCTCGGTAGTTGGACTCATCGGTCCAGCCGCACTGCGGCACGTGGGATCTTCCCAGGCCAGGGATCGAACTGGCGCCCCTTGCACTGCAAGGCGGTGTCCTTACCCACTGGAGCACCAGGGAAGCCTTATACCACATCTTCTTTATCCATTCCTTTGTCGATGGACATTTAGGTTGTTTCCATGTCTTGGCTGTTGTAAACAGTGCTGCAATAACCATTGGGGCCTATGTATCTCTTTGGGCCATGCT
The DNA here is from genome assembly GCA_022376925.1 of Tragulus kanchil. Classification (NCBI taxonomy): domain Eukaryota; kingdom Metazoa; phylum Chordata; class Mammalia; order Artiodactyla; family Tragulidae; genus Tragulus; species Tragulus kanchil. The sequence goes on from JAIOJX010000031.1 coordinate 136,256,190, forward strand.
TTCTTCTGGATATATGCCCAGGAATAGGACTGCAGGGTCATTTGGTAGCTCTGTGTTTAGCTTTTTTTTTTTTCTGATGTTTAGCTTTTTAAGGAACCGCCACACAGTTCTCCATAGTGGCTGTACCAGTTTACATCCCCACCAACAGTGCAGGAGGGTTCCCTTCTCGCCACACCCACTCCAGCATTTGTTGTTTGTGGAATTTTTAAAAATCATTTTATTGATTGATTTGTCTTTGGCTGTGCTGGGTTTTCATTGCTGGGTGGGCTTTTCTCTAGCTGTGGCAAGAGGGGCACTGCTCTCCAGTTCATGTGTGCTGGCATCTCATTGCAGTGGCTTCTCTTGCTGTAGAGCACAGACTCAGTAGCTGTGACACATGGGCCCAGTTGCTCTGTGGCACGTGCGATCTTCCCAGATCAGGAATTGAACCCGTGTCTCCTCCACTGGCAGGCGGATTGTTTACCGCTGAGCCGCCAGGGAAGGCCTGTTTGTGGAATTCTTGATGATAGATATCCTGACTGGTGTGAGGTGGTATCTTATTGTAGTTTTAATTTGCATTTCGCGAATAACTAGTGATTTTGAACATCTTTTATGTGCCTGTTGGCCATCTGCCTGTCCTCTTTAAAGAAATGTCTATTCAGGTCTTCTGCCCACTTTTGGAGTGGGTTGTTTGTCTTGATGTTATTGAGTGTCATGAGCTGTTTGTAAATTTTGGAGACTAATCCCTTATCAGTCACATCATCTGCAAATATTTTCTTCCAGTCTGTGGGTTGTCTTTTTGTTTTATTAATTGTTTCCTTTGCTGTACAAAACCTTTTCAGTTTAAGTAGGTCCCATTTGTTTATCTTTGCTTTTCTTTCCATTATTTGGAGAGATGGATTTAAAAAGATCTTGCTGTGATTTATGTCAGAGAGTGTTCTGCCTGTGTTTTCCTCTAAGAGTTTTATCGCATCTGTTCTAACATTTAGGTCTTTAATCCATTTTGAACTTATTTTTGTGTATGGAGTTAAGGAAGGATCTAATTGCATTCCTTTACATGTGGCTGTCCAGTTTTCTCAGCACCATTTGTTGAAGAGAGTGTCTTTCTAGCATTGTGTAGTCTTGCCTCCTTTGTTATAGATTAATGGACTATAAGTGCATGGGCTTATTTCTGGCTTTTCTGTCCTGATCCATTGATCTGTATTTCTATTTTTGTGTCAGTACCACACTGTTTTGATACCTGTAGATTTGTAGTATAGTCTGAAGTCAGGGAGCCTGATTCCTCCAGCTCCATTTACTCTTTCAAGATTTCTTTGGCTATTTGGGGTCTTTGTGTCTCCATACAAATTTTGAGATTTTTTCTTCTAAATCTGTGAAAATGTCATTGGTAATGTGATAGGGATTAAGTTGAATCTATAGATTGCCTTGGGTAGTATAGTTGTTTTAACAATGTTGATTCTTCCAATCCATTAACAAGGTATATCTTTCCATCTGTTTATGGATTTTTGCCCTTTTGAGTACATTTTCCTAGGTCTGATGTACACATGGGCCCAGTTGCTCTGTGGCACGTGCGATCTTCCCAGATCAGGAATTGAACCGTGTCTCCTCCACTGGCAGGCGGATTGTTTACCGCTGAGCCGCCAGGAAGGCCTGTTTGTGGAATTCTTGATGATAGATATCCTGACTGGTGTGAGGTGGTATCTTATTGTAGTTTTAATTTGCATTTCGCGAATAACTAGTGATTTTGAACATCTTTTATGTGCCTGTTGGCCATCTGCCTGTCCTCTTTAAAGAAATGTCTATTCAGGTCTTCTGCCCACTTTTGGAGTGGGTTGTTTGTCTTGATGTTATTGAGTGTCATGAGCTGTTTGTAAATTTTGGAGACTAATCCCTTATCAGTCACATCATCTGCAAATATTTTCTTCCAGTCTGTGGGTTGTCTTTTTGTTTTATTAATTGTTTCCTTTGCTGTACAAAACCTTTTCAGTTTAAGTAGGTCCCATTTGTTTATCTTTGCTTTTCTTTCCATTATTTGGAGAGATGGATTTAAAAAGATCTTGCTGTGATTTATGTCAGAGAGTGTTCTGCCTGTGTTTTCCTCTAAGAGTTTTATCGCATCTGTTCTAACATTTAGGTCTTTAATCCATTTTGAACTTATTTTTGTGTATGGAGTTAAGGAAGGATCTAATTGCATTCCTTTACATGTGGCTGTCCAGTTTTCTCAGCACCATTTGTTGAAGAGAGTGTCTTTCTAGCATTGTGTAGTCTTGCCTCCTTTGTTATAGATTAATGGACTATAAGTGCATGGGCTTATTTCTGGCTTTTCTGTCCTGATCCATTGATCTGTATCTGTTTTTGTGCCAGTACCACACTGTCTTGATGACTGTAGCTGTGTCATGTAGTCTGAAGTCAGGGAGGCTGATTCCTCCAGCTCCATTTTTCTTTTTCAAGATTACTTTGGCTATTCGGGGTCTTTTGTGTCTCCATACAAATTTTGAGATTTTTTTTGTTCTAGATCTGTGAAAAATGCCATTGGTAATTTGATAGGGATTGCATTGAACCTGTAGATTGCCTTGGGTAATATAGTTGTTTTAACAATGTTGATTCTTCCAATCCATTAACAAGGTATATCTTTCCATCTGTTTATGTCTTCTTCGATTTCTTTCATCAGCACCTTACAGTTTTTGGAGTACATGTCTTTTGTCTCCCTAGGTAGGTTTATTCCTAGGTCTTTTATTCTTTTTTGATGCAGTGGTAAATGGAATTGCTTCTTGAATTCTTTTTCTGATCTTTCATTATTATTGTATATAAATGCAACAGACTTCTGTGTATTAATTTTGTAACCTGCAACTTTACTAAGTTCATTGCCGAGTTTTAGTAGTTTTCTGGTAGCATGTTTGGGATCTTCTATATATAGTATCATGTCATCTGCAAATAGTGACACTTTAACTTCTTTTCCCATTTGGATTCCCTTTACTTCTTTTTCTTCTGGGATTACTGTAGCTAGGACTTCCAGAACTATCTTGAAAAGAAGTGGTGAGAGTAGACATCCTCATCTCATTCCTGACCTAGAATGCTTTCAGCTTTTCGCCACTGAGTATGATGCTAACTGTAGTTTTGTCGTATGTGGCCTTTATCATGTTGAGGAATGTACCCTCTATGCCCACTTCCTGGAGAGTTTTTTTTTTGTTTAAATCATAAATGGGTGCTGAATTTTATTAAAAGCCTTTTCTGTATCTATTGAGATGATCATATGGTTTTCTTCCATTTGTTGCTATGGTGTATCCCATTGATTGATTTGCAGATGTTGGAAACATCTTGCATCCCTGGGATGAATCCCACTTGATCTTTTTAATGTATTGTTGGATACGGATTGCTAGTATTTTGTTGAGGATTTTGTATCTATGTTTATCAGTGACATTGGCCTGTAATTTTCTTTTTTTGTGGTGTCTTTGTCTGGTTTTGGTATCAAAGTTTTGGTGGCTTCATAAAAAGAGTTGGGAAATTTTCCTTTCTCTTTGACTTTTTGGTACAGTTTCAGAAGGATAGGTGTTAACTTTTCTGTAAATGTTTGATAAAATTCACCTGTGTAGCCATCGGGTCCTGGACTTTAGTTTGTTGGGAGCTTTTTTTTTTTAACATTTATTTATTTATTTATTTATTTTGACGGGAGTGGGGAGGGAGGGGGGTGGGCGGGCCACTTCCACTGGTCTTTCATTTGTCTAGTTTCATCCATCTTTGTTCTTTGGCCCATGTGGGCCTCCCATCACAGTGGCCTCTGTTGTTGGGAGCTTTTTAATCACTGTTTCAATTTCAGTGATTATGATTGTTCTGTTCATATTTTCTATTTCTTCCTTGTTTAGTCAAGGGAGACTATACCTTTCTAAGAAATTATCCATTTCTTCCAGGTTGTCCATTTTATTGGTATACATTTGTTCATAGTATTCTCTTATAATTCTTGGTATATATGTTTGGTTAGTTGTAATTTCTCTTTTTTCATTTGTAAATTTTACTGATTTGAGTCTTCTCCCTTTTTTTCTTGATAAGTCTGGCTAAAGGTTTATCAATCTTGTTTATCTTTTCAGAGAACTGGCTTTTAGTTTGATCGATCTTTGTGATTGTTTTTCATTGTCTCTATTTCATTTATTTCTGCTCTTATTTTTATGACTTCCTTCCTTTGACCAACCTTAGGTTTTGTTTGTTCTTCTTTCTCTAGTTGTTTTAGGTGTAAAACTACTACTCTCTAGTTGAAGTAAGCAGGATTCTTGCTGCAATGACTTCTCTTGTTGTGGAACTCAAGCTCTAGGACACACAGGCTTCAACAGTTTCTGCCATGGGCTCAATAGTTGCGGCTCTGAGGCTCTAGAGCACAGGCTCAGTAGTTGTGGCTCACAGGCTTAGTTGCTCCACAGCATGTAGATCTTCCCAGATCAGGAAGAGAACCTGTGTCTCCTACATTGGCAGGTGAACTCTTTACCACTGAGCTACCAAAGAAGTCTTGTCTTCATTTCTTTTCACTCTTTTTTCTGTATTCTGTTTTACAACATTGATTTCCACCATTCTGTCCTCCAGGTCAATTATCTGTTTTTTTGCCTCGGTTGTTGTGCTGTTGATTACTTCTAGTTTATTGTTCATCTCTGTTTGTTCTTTAGTTTTTCTAGTTCCTTGGAAAAATTTTCTTGAATCTTCTCCATTTTGTTTCTAATATCCTGCATCATCTTGACTGCCTGAATTCTGAATTCTTTTTCTAGGAGGTTGCCTATTTCGACTTCATTAAGTTGTTTTTTCTGGGGATTTATCTTGTTTCTTTGTCTGGGACATAATTCAGTTTCTTTTCATCTTGGGTATATTTCCATGATTTTGGTATTAATTCTGAAGGCTGATGGGATTGTAGTTCTTATTTCTTCTTTCTGCCTTCTGGTGAGGATAAGAGGTTTATACAGGGCTTCCTGGTAGCTCAGTGGTGGAGAGTTTGGCTGCAACTCCCTGTTAGTTGTTCAGCCTGAGGCAACTCAGTCCTGGAGTCTGTGGGTTTCTGTAGTTGGGTGACCTCCAAGAGAGCCCATGCCATGACACAGCTCTGAGTACCATTGCTGCCAGTGCCCCCATTCCTGTGGCAGATCACTGCTGACTCACGCCTCCCAAGGAGACCCTCAGACATTCACAGGTAGGTCTGGCTCAGTCTCTCGTGGGGTCACTGCTCCTTTCCCCTGGGTCCTGAGGCGCAAAAGATTTTCTTTGTGCCCTCCGAGGACTCTGTTTCCCCTAGTCTTGTGGAAGCTCTGGAATCAAATCCCTCTGACCTTCAAAGTCAGATTCCCTGGGGATTCCCAGTCCTTTGGCCAAATGCCCAGGCAGGGAGCCTAATGTGGGGGCCTAGAACCTTCACAATAATGTGAGAACTTTTTTGGTGGTATTGTTCTCTAGCTCATGACTTGTCCACCTGACAGGCATAGGATTTGATCTTTATTGCAGTTGCTACCTTCCTACTGTTTCTCTGTGACCTCTCTCTTGTCCTTGGGTGTGGGGCATCCCCTTTCGTGGGTTCCACTGGTTTCCTGCAGCTGTTTCTTCAGCTGCCAGCAGTGATCTCGGTGCTCTGGCAAGAGAAGCTGAGTGCATATCCTTCTACTCCACCATGTTAATCTCACCTCTTTATAAAAAACCTCTTGGATGATTTATTACAGAATTTTAATAATTTAAAAAGATACTGGTTATTTTCCCAATTCTAGTGTAATTAAGAGTCCTGACACTTTCTCTGTAAATTTTCTGGGTCGGTCTGAAAAGAACTCGATTCATTAGAAAAATTTTCTTGAATCTTCTCCATTTTGTTTCTAATATCCTGCATCATCTTGACTGCCTGAATTCTGAATTCTTTTTCTAGGAGGTTGCCTATTTCGACTTCATTAAGTTGTTTTTTCTGGGGATTTATCTTGTTTCTTTGTCTGGGACATAATTCAGTTTCTTTTCATCTTGGGTATATTTCCATGATTTTGGTATTAATTCTGAAGGCTGATGGGATTGTAGTTCTTATTTCTTCTTTCTGCCTTCTGGTGAGGATAAGAGGTTTATACAGGGCTTCCTGGTAGCTCAGTGGTGGAGAGTTTGGCTGCAACTCCCTGTTAGTTGTTCAGCCTGAGGCAACTCAGTCCTGGAGTCTGTGGGTTTCTGTAGTTGGGTGACCTCCAAGAGAGCCCATGCCATGACACAGCTCTGAGTACCATTGCTGCCAGTGCCCCCATTCCTGTGGCAGATCACTGCTGACTCACGCCTCCCAAGGAGACCCTCAGACATTCACAGGTAGGTCTGGCTCAGTCTCTCGTGGGGTCACTGCTCCTTTCCCCTGGGTCCTGAGGCGCAAAAGATTTTCTTTGTGCCCTCCGAGGACTCTGTTTCCCCTAGTCTTGTGGAAGCTCTGGAATCAAATCCCTCTGACCTTCAAAGTCAGATTCCCTGGGGATTCCCAGTCCTTTGGCCAAATGCCCAGGCAGGGAGCCTAATGTGGGGGCCTAGAACCTTCACAATAATGTGAGAACTTTTTTGGTGGTATTGTTCTCTAGCTCATGACTTGTCCACCTGACAGGCATAGGATTTGATCTTTATTGCAGTTGCTACCTTCCTACTGTTTCTCTGTGACCTCTCTCTTGTCCTTGGGTGTGGGGCATCCCCTTTCGTGGGTTCCACTGGTTTCCTGCAGCTGTTTCTTCAGCTGCCAGCAGTGATCTCGGTGCTCTGGCAAGAGAAGCTGAGTGCATATCCTTCTACTCCACCATGTTAATCTCACCTCTTTATAAAAAACCTCTTGGATGATTTATTACAGAATTTTAATAATTTAAAAAGATACTGGTTATTTTCCCAATTCTAGTGTAATTAAGAGTCCTGACACTTTCTCTGTAAATTTCTGGGTCTGAAGGATTCATCAGTTCCTTAAGTGAAAAAGAAAGACAGCTAGAAAAAGAACTCGATTCAGTGTTAGAAAAATTTCATTAAATGATTTTTAGAATCACCTTTTTTTTTGGTTTCATCTATCTCAACTTGAATGTTTCTTAGACCTATGAATTTATGAACATAGACATCTTGCTTACAAAGAAATTATTTTAAAATGTATTAATATATTTAAATAATTCAGAATTATACAAGGAGAAATTTTGCTTCTATCCCTGTCCTCTCTACCCCTGTTTGCTTCATATCAATTGCTTTAATGCTTGTCTATTATGTCTTTTTTTTTTTTAAATGAATCTCTCAGTAGAACATTTTATTATTATTTAGTGTTCAGCCAGCATTAAGAGCTATGGTTCATAGGTCTTTTGCGGGGGGGGGGGGGGGGGGGCAGGCACTTCTATTGGTCTTTCATTTATTTATTTTCATTCATCTTTGTTCTTTGGCCCGTGTGGGCCTCCCATTGCAGTGGCCTCTCTCACTATAGAGCACCGGCTCTGGGCGCATGCGCTCCAGAGCTCTGGCTTGGTCGTTGGACACATCAGTCCAGTCACTCATGGGATCTTCCCAGGCCTGGGATCGAACTGGCCCCCCTTGCACTGCAAGGCGGTGTCCTTACCCACTGGACCACCAGGGAAGCCCCTATTATTTCTTTCTACAATCAAGCAATGCAAATTTATGTTTTTAGCTCCATAGGAAATCCCAGGCAGGGAGCCTAATGTGGGGCCTAGAACCTTCTTGTAATTTTGGGCTCTAGCTCATGATTTTCCACCTGACAGGCATAGGATTTGATCTTTATTGCAGTTGCTACCTTCCTACTGTTTCTCTGTGACCTCTCTCTTGTCCTTGGGTGTGGGGCATCCCCTTTCGTGGGTTCCACTGGTTTCCTGCAGCTGTTTCTTCAGCTGCCAGCAGTGATCTCGGTGCTCTGGCAAGAGAAGCTGAGTGCATATCCTTCTACTCCACCATGTTAATCTCACCTCTTTATAAAAAACCTCTTGGATGATTTATTACAGAATTTTAATAATTTAAAAAGATACTGGTTATTTTCCCAATTCTAGTGTAATTAAGAGTCCTGACACTTTCTCTGTAAATTTCTGGGTCTGAAGGATTCATCAGTTCCTTAAGTGAAAAAGAAAGACAGCTAGAAAAAGAACTCGATTCAGTGTTAGAAAAATTTCATTAAATGATTTTTAGAATCACCTTTTTTTTTGGTTTCATCTATCTCAACTTGAATGTTTCTTAGACCTATGAATTTATGAACATAGACATCTTGCTTACAAAGAAATTATTTTAAAATGTATTAATATATTTAAATAATTCAGAATTATACAAGGAGAAATTTTGCTTCTATCCCTGTCCTCTCTACCCCTGTTTGCTTCATATCAATTGCTTTAATGCTTGTCTATTATGTCTTTTTTTTTTTTAAATGAATCTCTCAGTAGAACATTTTATTATTATTTAGTGTTCAGCCAGCATTAAGAGCTATGGTTCATAGGTCTTTTATGGGGAGGCATGCACTTCTATTGGTCTTTCATTTATTTATTTTCATTCATCTTTGTTCTTTGGCCCGTGTGGGCCTCCCATTGCAGTGGCCTCTCTCACTATAGAGCACCGGCTCTGGGCGCATGCGCTCCAGAGCTCTGGCTTGGTCGTTGGACACATCAGTCCAGTCACTCATGGGATCTTCCCAGGCCTGGGATCGAACTGGCCCCCCTTGCACTGCAAGGCGGTGTCCTTACCCACTGGACCACCAGGGAAGCCCCTATTATTTCTTTATACAATCAAGCAATGCAAATTTATGTTTTTAGCTCCACTTTTTTAATATAAAAAGTAGAATACTGTCAATATGTGCACTGCTTTGCACTGTACACCTAAAATCCTGAAAGTCCTTCCACATCAATACATAGAGATTTTTCCTTATTCTTTTTCATAGCAACATACATTTTGAGAATGTACCATGATTTGTTTAATTAGTTCTTTATTGATGAACAATTGACTTGTTATCCAGTAACTAAGGTATGTATCTATCTCAAAGATGAAAATGCCTTAGAAGTTATTTTTTATTTATCAATTTTTAGGAAATAGGATCAAATTCTTCAGAGATATTCTACAAGGCTGAGAAGTTTTGAGTTTATTTTTGATAGTTTAATTTTTAAAGGAAATTGCTTTTAATCAAAAGAAAAATTCCAGGTCTTCCCTGGTGGTCCAGTGGGTAAAGAGTCTGCCTTGCAGTGCAAGGGGCACCGGTTCCATCCCTGGCCCGGAAAGATCCCATGGACCAGTGTGTCCAATTAAGAGCCAGCGCTCTGGAGCGCATGTGCCCAGAGCTGGTGCACTGCAATGGGGAGAGGCCACAGTGATGGGAAGCCTACACAGGCCAAAGAATAATGACAGATGAAAATAAATAAAAAACCAATAAGAGAGGCTAAAATTAAAAATAAAATAGAAAAATTCCAATTTTCTTTAGAACAGAAGGCATTGATTTCAAGTATCCTAGAATTAAAGAGCCCCCAGGGAGTATCTAAAGCCAACAGCATTTGTCATTTGAGCTTAGTCATTAACTTTGTCCTGTGTTTCAGGGTACGATACCTCGAAACTGTAATAGCAGTAGCTTTGAATTACAGTTTCCAGGTCAGTGTAATGGAGACATTACTTTATTGTGGTTCAGCTGTGAACTTGGCTAGCAGATTTATTCTGCTAAAGAACAAGCTACTCAGGTCCAGCTGGAAAAATACATAGAAGAAATCCAGAGCATTGTTGGCCTTGATGATGGAAGTCCTTTTTCTTCTAAAAGAAAAGGAATAGGAAAATTTCTTTTCTAAAAGGAAAAGAATGGGAGAGGGGCTCCATGAGTGATAAAACTCACTCAAGTCAGTATCCACTTTGAAAGAAGACCGCATTCTGAAATTTTCTTTGAGAAAATGAAAGATGAGCTATATAAATATATTTTTTTCCAGCCAGATTAGGGGACTGGAAGTCTAAGAAGGCTCATGGATGAATAGCTCTCTTTGTCTAAAAAACCAGTGATGACCTAAAGTGAAGTGGTGCACCTCAACTCATACAAGAATTTCTTATGAGAGTTCTTTTATTTGTTTTCTTAGCAGGATTAATGAAATTCTTAAAGTTAGTTGTTAGTCCTCTAGAAGTTTCTCTTGGGAAAGTTCACAAATTATGGCTGTTCTCCTTTGCTGAGGTGGTCCTCAATAACAGCTCCTAACATTCTAACATTTATTGAACATTCACTCCTACCAGGTACTACAGAATGGACATAGCCTCTTTTATCAAAGACTTTTCATCTTGATGACAGCGTCAACACTGCTGTGTTTTCCAGCAGCTGGATCCCACAATTAGATGAACATTGAGACATAAATGTGGTTTATCACTGACAAGAAGGTTTCCATTGCTCTTTGGAGATGGGAGATAACTATTGTAATTGTTAGGTTCCAGGATGCTCTATTAGGCTAAAGAAAATGCCATCAGTAGATTTGTGCAAAGACCAGCTGCCTGTATTTCTTGTCTTTCCATTGTTCTTATGTCCTGTTGTGCAGTAAGTTTTCTGAGGGTGAAAACTTAGGTTCCTTCCTACTTTTCTGCAAGTTTCTTGCTTGTTTTATTTCCTCTACTTTAAAAAGTGCTCTGTACATAGTGGTAAAGTATTGAAATGACAAGTAAAGCATAGTAAGGAAGACTTTACAGAGGGGAGGGAGAGGGAGAGTACTATATTAATAGGTATAATACCACTGGGTGGAAATTTGCAGTAGGAGACAAAGATTGGACATTCTAATGCTTAACGTAACGTGGACAAGTGAGAATTTATAGCCACGGAGTGGGTAGAAGATCACGAGGCAACATGAGAGGTAAGGGTAGGTTCTGCTTAACTGACCTAACTGGATTCTTGCTAAAGGCAGCCCAGGGTGATCAGACATCATCTAAGAAATGGTAGTGAATGAGGAATCTGATTAGTATAGAGGGTGACAAGGATGGGAGATTCTTGCTAAACTGATTTATCAGGATTATTGTTAAATTGGGCAATGCAGTAGATGAATACAGAAGCCCAAAAGTCAGGCTGAGCTGAAAAAACGTTCAGGGGAATCAGAGTAATGTTTGGCTAATGAGAGAAGATTTTTCAAAAGAAACCAGTCAAATATCTGTGGAATGGATAATGACTGGTATTGAATTCCTTGAATAAAATATTCATGAATCCTCCCCCCCCTTTTCATTTCACAAATGTATGAGTAAAATATTTATATAGACATGGTTCATGCACTTGGGGGAAAAAGTTGGAGAACGACACCCAGATTCAGTCTCTGTCCTTATGGGGCTTATATTCTAGTTGTAAACAAGATAAGTAAGTAAAATACAATGATAGTGATCTATGGTTCAGAGAAGAAAAAGCAGGGAAAGGGAATAAGAAATGCTGGGGAAGGATGTAATATTGAAACTTTATTGTAATTGCTTTAGGTTCCAAAGAAATGACATAAATGTGGTTTATCACTGACAAGAAGGTTTCCATTGCTCTTTGGAGATGGGAGATAACTATTGTAATTGTTAGGTTCCAGGATGCTCTATTAGGCTAAAGAAAATGCCATCAGTAGATTTGTGCAAAGACCAGCTGCCTGTATTTCTTGTCTTTCCATTGTTCTTATGTCCTGTTGTGCAGTAAGTTTTCTGAGGGTGAAAACTTAGGTTCCTTCCTACTTTTCTGCAAGTTTCTTGCTTGTTTTATTTCCTCTACTTTAAAAAGTGCTCTGTACATAGTGGTAAAGTATTGAAATGACAAGTAAAGCATAGTAAGGAAGACTTTACAGAGGGGAGGGAGAGGGAGAGTACTATATTAATAGGTATAATACCACTGGGTGGAAATTTGCAGTAGGAGACAAAGATTGGACATTCTAATGCTTAACGAACGTGGACAAGTGAGAATTTATAGCCACGGAGTGGGTAGAAGATCACGAGGCAACATGAGAGGTAAGGGTAGGTTCTGCTTAACTGACCTAACTGGATTCTTGCTAAAGGCAGCCCAGGGTGATCAGACATCATCTAAGAAATGGTAGTGAATGAGGAATCTGATTAGTATAGAGGGTGACAAGGATGGGAGATTCTTGCTAAACTGATTTATCAGGATTATTGTTAAATTGGGCAATGCAGTAGATGAATACAGAAGCCCAAAAGTCAGGCTGAGCTGAAAAAACGTTCAGGGGAATCAGAGTAATGTTTGGCTAATGAGAGAAGATTTTTCAAAAGAAACCAGTCAAATATCTGTGGAATGGATAATGACTGGTATTGAATTCCTTGAATAAAATATTCATGAATCCTCCCCCCCCTTTTCATTTCACAAATGTATGAGTAAAATATTTATATAGACATGGTTCATGCACTTGGGGGAAAAAGTTGGAGAACGACACCCAGATTCAGTCTCTGTCCTTATGGGGCTTATATTCTAGTTGTAAACAAGATAAGTAAGTAAAATACAATGATAGTGATCTATGGTTCAGAGAAGAAAAAGCAGGGAAAGGGAATAAGAAATGCTGGGGGAAGGATGTAATATTGAAATTTTAGGTATGATGGTCAGAAAAGACCTTCCTAAGATGGTGACATTTAAGTAAAGCCTGTATGTAGATGATGAAAGGAAGGATCTGGGGAGAGAACATTCCAATTCAAGCAGAAGAAACAGCGGGTGTACAAATCCTGTGGCAAGAGTGCCAAGGAGTGTGTCAAATTTAGAAAGGTAAAGCAAGACAGGACATACAGAGCCCTCTGCATGTTGTGTGGACTGTGGCCTTTACCCAGCATCAGATGAGAAGACATTGAAAGATTTTGAGCAGGGAAACAGTGGAATGGATGGAATTTTCAAAGCGTACCCTACTGCATTAAGAGCAGAAAGGGCAGAAATTAGGAGGTTGTTGCAACAGTTCAGACAAGAGACATCTAGGGTGTTATTAGTACCAGATATTTGGCAGTGGCTGAATTCTGGATTGGTTTTTGAAGACAACATAGAAAGTGATAGCTTATGGATCTGTTGTGAGATGTGAAAAAAAGAAGTGTAGGGTAAGAACCATGGGGAAATACTCTTAGAGTTAGTGTTGAGTTGGGTCTTTGACCACAGTATATTACATTATTCACATGTGTAAGGCAAAAATATAAAGCTCCATAAAAACAAGTAATGGAAAGTTAACGTGCCCAGCCAATTTCTTGACTTGTGCACATGCACTTATACCACTGGACTATGTTTAACCTGAATGTGGAATCCCATAGAGTTTAGGCTCTTAATGTGTGTGTAGGGTTTGTGAATTTTGTTTTTATTTCTCTACTTCCTATAAAGTACCTGGCATAGAGTAGACATTGAATACATGCTTGGTGAGTGAATACATTTTTCTGAATATGTTGTGTTCCCTAGTATTTCCCACATGAATTTGTTTTAAAGTCTTATGGTGGTCCAGTGATTAAAAATCTGCCTTCCAGTACAACGGTCATGGGTTCAGTCCCTGGTCCAGGAAGATCCCACATGCTGTAGAACGAAGTCTGTGTGCTACAACTAGATAAGCCCACATGCTGCAATGAAGACCCAGCACAACTAAAAAAATTAAAAAGAGAGGAAGAAAAAAAATAGCGCTGTAAAAATTAAATTAAACGGATACATTCATGAATAAAAAATTATGTCTCCTTCACTCCAGATTCTCAGCCTTTTTTCCCAGAAGGTAATTTCTGTTAACAACAGTCTCTTATGCATAATCTCAGACATTTTCTATGCACATGTAGACATATTCACATTTTATTCTCAAATAATTGCATAGAACACACAGTTTTCTTTTTCCACCAAATTTTAATAAAAGTTGTACCTAGGAACAGATAGGTTTACTAATTTACCTTGTTGGTCAAAGCAACTCATGCTAGAAAAAAATTTTAATAGAACACTTTCTACTTTTTCTGAAGTCTTTTTCATTCATTAGTTATTCACTCCTTTTTAATTTTCCAAATCAGATGAACCCTTCAGAGGGACATTAAAGGATTTACAATTTAGATCATAAAAAATTCACTCATTCCCAATAAGTGGTTCAACACCATGCATTATTCAGTTCAGATATATTGACCATAGTTGTGTGTGACTAGTAATGTTTTATGATTTCAGCTTCACAGTGCTATCATTTGTGGCTACAACTAGAGCAGTTTGCATTTTGTAGTGGGAAGAAACAGAACTTTTTCTATTGCTCTGTAACTTCATTTCTATCTAAGATCTCTATTTGACCAAGGTTGTGAAAAGTTGGAGTTCCTCCCTCTCCTGTGGTTATGTCTGAGCTCTAGGGGCCTTTGTCTGCCATGAAGTTGGGGGTGTCCTCTTTGTTGCCTACTAAGTGTCCATGAAGCCACCATCCGTAGGGTTTGTGAATTTTGTTTTATTTCTCTACTTCCTATAAAGTACCTGGCATAGAGTAGACATTGAATACATGCTTGGTGAGTGAATACATTTTCTGAATATGTTGTGTTCCCTAGTATTTCCCACATGAATTTGTTTTAAAGTCTTATGGTGGTCCAGTGATTAAAAATCTGCCTTCCAGTACAACGGTCATGGGTTCAGTCCCTGGTCCAGGAAGATCCCACATGCTGTAGAACGAAGTCTGTGTGCTACAACTAGATAAGCCCACATGCTGCAATGAAGACCCAGCACAACTAAAAAAATTAAAAAGAGAGGAAGAAAAAAAATAGCGCTGTAAAAATTAAATTAAACGGATACATTCATGAATAAAAAATTATGTCTCCTTCACTCCAGATTCTCAGCCTTTTTTCCCAGAAGGTAATTTCTGTTAACAACAGTCTCTTATGCATAATCTCAGACATTTTCTATGCACATGTAGACATATTCACATTTTATTCTCAAATAATTGCATAGAACACACAGTTTTCTTTTTCCACCAAATTTTAATAAAAGTTGTACCTAGGAACAGATAGGTTTACTAATTTACCTTGTTGGTCAAAGCAACTCATGCTAGAAAAAATTTCAATAGAACACTTTCTACTTTTTCTGAAGTCTTTTTCATTCATTAGTTATTCACTCCTTTTTAATTTTCCAAATCAGATGAACCCTTCAGAGGGACATTAAAGGATTTACAATTTAGATCATAAAAAATTCACTCATTCCCAATAAGTGGTTCAACACCATGCATTATTCAGTTCAGATATATTGACCATAGTTGTGTGTGACTAGTAATGTTTTATGATTTCAGCTTCACAGTGCTATCATTTGTGGCTACAACTAGAGCAGTTTGCATTTTGTAGTGGGAAGAAACAGAACTTTTTCTATTGCTCTGTAACTTCATTTCTATCTAAGATCTCTATTTGACCAAGGTTGTGAAAAGTTGGAGTTCCTCCCTCTCCTGTGGTTATGTCTGAGCTCTAGGGGCCTTTGTCTGCCATGAAGTTGGGGGTGTCCTCTTTGTTGCCTACTAAGTGTCCATGAAGCCACCATCCCCACTCCTGTTGATCCATTCAGGTCGTGTAGCCAGGGTCACTCTGTTGAGAGTGGCATCATTGCTGCTGCTTCCATGGCTGTGCTTGGGCTTGGGAAGTCATTGTGTCTCTCCGAAGCCACTTCTGTTTATACCCCTATGCAGTCATTTCTTTTTCAGGGTTTTGCAACTTACTCCACACAAGGGGACACAAGCCGATTTTCTCTCAGAGTCTCAGGTTTTAGTGTTTCTTTCTGCATTGTTCACCAGACAGCATTCAGCCCTGTTTACTCAGTTTTCACCTGTGTCTAAGCCTTCATCACTTTCTCTCCATTTCTCTTTTCTCCCCATCAGGTTACCAGTCTTCAGTCAGAGTGTGTTTTGTTTTAGTCTGGGACAGATGCAGACAGGTGAGGAGATGAAGAACAAAGAGGTGAAAGGGGTCATGTTTCTGCTACAGTAAAACCTCTTAGCATTTATTTAGGTTTCTGTTATGGGACAGTACCCAGTTAGCCCTTCCCTGCACCTACATCTGGCTCAATCCCATCCAGCCCCAGCATGTCAGCCTCTTCCTGTTACATCATGTAAAGGAAAATGCATTAGACGTGCTCCATCTGGTCAGCATTTAATTTTCCAGAGGGCTCTATTTGTTACAGTTCGACCTTCCTCTTTGTATCTGATTTCATAGAGTTGGAAAGAGGCAAAATATTTGGCAAACCTGAATCAGAGGACAGTAAAATCTGTTGTCTTTTCTTCCTGGAGAGTAAAGCACTAAAGGAACTTCTGAGAAGGCCCAGAAAGTGGGCTTGATCAAGTCTTGGTGCCAGAAAGTGAAAGTGTTCATGTCTGCTCTTTGTGACCCCATGCACTGTATCCCACCAGGCTGCTCTGTGCTTGGAATTCTTCAGGCAGGAATGCTAGAGTGGCTTGCCATACCTTTCTTCAGAGGATCTTCCCAACCTAGGGATCAAGCCTGGGATTGCAGGCAGATTCTTTACCATCTCAGCCACCAGAGAAACACTTTGATCCCAGGAAATGAACAGCTAAGGCTGGGCAGTGTGGCCTCTTTGTTGCCTACTAAGTGTCCATGAAGCCACCATCCCCACTCCTGTTGATCCATTCAGGTCGTGTAGCCAGGGTCACTCTGTTGAGAGTGGCATCATTGCTGCTGCTTCCATGGCTGTGCTTGGGCTTGGGAAGTCATTGTGTCTCTCCGAAGCCACTTCTGTTTATACCCCTATGCAGTCATTTCTTTTTCAGGGTTTTGCAACTTACTCCACACAAGGGGACACAAGCCGATTTTCTCTCAGAGTCTCAGGTTTTAGTGTTTCTTTCTGCATTGTTCACCAGACAGCATTCAGCCCTGTTTACTCAGTTTTCACCTGTGTCTAAGCCTTCATCACTTTCTCTCCATTTCTCTTTTCTCCCCATCAGGTTACCAGTCTTCAGTCAGAGTGTGTTTTGTTTTAGTCTGGGACAGATGCAGACAGGTGAGGAGATGAAGAACAAAGAGGTGAAAGGGGTCATGTTTCTGCTACAGTAAAACCTCTTAGCATTTATTTAGGTTTCTGTTATGGGACAGTACCCAGTTAGCCCTTCCCTGCACCTACATCTGGCTCAATCCCATCCAGCCCCAGCATGTCAGCCTCTTCCTGTTACATCATGTAAAGGAAAATGCATTAGACGTGCTCCATCTGGTCAGCATTTAATTTTCCAGAGGGCTCTATTTGTTACAGTTCGACCTTCCTCTTTGTATCTGATTTCATAGAGTTGGAAAGAGGCAAAATATTTGGCAAACCTGAATCAGAGGACAGTAAAATCTGTTGTCTTTTCTTCCTGGAGAGTAAAGCACTAAAGGAACTTCTGAGAAGGCCCAGAAAGTGGGCTTGATCAAGTCTTGGTGCCAGAAAGTGAAAGTGTTCATGTCTGCTCTTTGTGACCCCATGCACTGTATCCCACCAGGCTGCTCTGTGCTTGGAATTCTTCAGGCAGGAATGCTAGAGTGGCTTGCCATACCTTTCTTCAGAGGATCTTCCCAACCTAGGGATCAAGCCTGGGTTCTCCTGCATTGCAGGCAGATTCTTTACCATCTCAGCCACCAGAGAAACACTTTGATCCCAGGAAATGAACAGCTAAGGCTGGGGGCAGTGTGGCCACCTATGTCTCCCCAGCTCATGTTGGTCCTGGATACATAGTGTATATGACTCTTGTTTAGGGCTGTAAAATGTGGCAGATTATTTTAAAATGCTTAAGTCAAAATTAATTTTATTACAATAAGCAAGAAGCAGTATATACATCCTTTTAGGCCTAAAAAAAGTTTCTTCTTTACTATATAGTATTTTTTTATATATAGTATTTTTTACTATATAGTATTATATATTGCATACTGTATAATATTATCATGTGTCTGTGTGTATGTGTGTATGTGCTCAGTCATGTCCAACTCTGTGCAATCCTTTGGACTGTAGCCCACCAGGCTCTTCTGTCCAAGGGATTTTTCAGGCAAGAATACTGGAGTGGGTTGCCATTTCCATATCCAGAGGATCTGCCTAGCCCAGGGATCGAACCCACGTCTCCTGTGTCTTCTGCATTGCAGATGGATTCTTTACCGCTGAGCCATTGGAGAAGCCCGTGGTTTTATTGTAGATTAAGCCTTTAGGAGGGATTCCCTTGTAGGTCAACTGGTAAAGAATCTGCCTGAAATGCAGGAGACTATAGTTCTATTCCTGAGTCAAGAAGTTCTCCTGGAGAAGGGTTAGGCTACCCACTCCAGTATTCATGGGCTTCCCTGGTGACTCAGATGGTAAAGAATCCGCCTATAATGCAAGAGACCTGGATTTGATCCCTGGGTTGGGAAGATCTCCTGGAGAAGGGGAAGGCTACCCACTCCAGTATTCTTGCCTGGAGAATTCCATGGCTTGTCCATGAGTCACAAAGAGTTGGACATGACTGAGCAACTTTCACTTTCAAGCCTTAGGAGAGAAGTGAACCTATGTATAGTTTTGTTCAGGACATAGACATTAAAAAGCCTCTGTCGAACATAATCTGAGAAGTTGACAGCATGTATCTCTGCCTTCTTTGTGCTGCTCTGCCCGTGAGCAGGCAAGTCGCTGACTGGGCTGTCACTGTGGTAAAGGCTGCAGAAAGTTCATTTGTCTCTTTCTCTCTCAATACCATTGATTTTGCTTCGTCATCTGTGAACTGATGTTTTCCAGTCACAATTGCACTTCACGTTTAGAAAAACAGCATGTAATTTAAAGTCTTAGGACTGCATCAAATCCCACAGCAAGTATAAAGGTGGGTCATGGTTTTGCTTCTTGCCTTGACTACCAGGAACCCCAAATTTTGGTTTGCAGCTTCCATAGTACTTTCTCCAAATTAGTACATTTCATAATAAGTTGTTAATTTCTTTATTACTGTATTCTAAAAATGTGTGAAGCAATTATTTTAATCTGGATTTATAGGGTTTGTACAAGGTTCATTTTGCTTCATATGTTTAGCTATTTTCTCTTCCTCTTTATGATACTTCAAAAAAAATCATTTGGACAAAGAAGGCATTTGATATTCAAGATCAGGACTTGGAAATTTAATCAGCTACAGAGAGTCACAAATGACAGAGAGGGTCCTACAATTTGGATTGATGAGGATTGTAGTGTCCTGAAGAATTTATGTATCAGCTAAATGGAGAAGCACCTTTTCAGGTCCAGCTAGCTGCAGCCAGAAATGAGAATCCTATAGAGAACAGACTTACGGACATTGGGCTGAGAGAGGGGACTATGCTGTGGGACTAAGGGATCTCAAACGGGCTCTGTGGAGACCTGGAGGGGTGGGATGGGGAGGGAGATGGGAGGGAGGTTAAGGGGAGGGGGACATACCTATGGCAGATTAAGGTTGATGTGTGGTAGTAAACAACAAGGCTCTGTAAAAAATAAACTTTAAAAAAAAGAGTCCTGGGACTTTCTTGGCGGTCCAATGGTTAAGAGGCCACACTTCCATGGCAGGTGATATGGGTTCAATCTCTGGTTGGGCAAAGAAGATCCCACTTGCCATGTGGCCAAAAAAGGAAAAAGAAAAGAAATGTGAGCCTTATGTTGACAGAACTGCCATTTCAAGACTATGAAATTCCAAAGATGGCAGAGTAAGAAGGGCCTCTGCTCACCTCCACCAACAGGCACACCAAAATTACAACTATTTCTGGGGCAGCTGTCTGTGAAAACGACCTTAAGACTAGCAGAATAGATTTTCCAGACTAAAAATATCAAGAAGGAAATGTGAGACAGGAGGAACAGAGATGCAGCATAGTGAAGACCCAAGGCCCTAGGTAGGCCACCCACAAATAGGATAATCACAATTGCAAAGGTTGTCCCCAAGAAATAAGGGATCCAAGCCTCATATTGGGCTCCCCAGCCCAGGAATCTTGCAGCAGGAAGAGAAGCACCCAGAACATATGACTTCGAAGGCCAGTAGGAGTGTGTGAGAGCAGGAGGGCTATAGGAAACAAAGACTGCTCTTAAAGGGCCCTCTCAAAATCTCACACACTCTGAATCCCAGCACAGAGGCAGTAATTTGGAGGAAGCTTGGGTCAGATCTACTTGCTGATCCTGGAGAGCCTCCTGGAGACACAGGATGTTACTGGGACTCACCCTGGGACAGAGGTGCTGGCAGCAGCCATTTGGGTGGTCTTGTTCTGCTGTGAGAGCACTGTGCTACAGAGAGTCACAAATGACAGAGAGGGTCCTACAATTTGGATTGATGAGGATTGTAGTGTCCTGAAGAATTTATGTATCAGCTAAATGGAGAAGCACCTTTTCAGGTCCAGCTAGCTGCAGCCAGAAATGAGAATCCTATAGAGAACAGACTTACGGACATTGGGCTGAGAGAGGGGACTATGCTGTGGGACTAAGGGATCTCAAACGGGCTCTGTGGAGACCTGGAGGGGTGGGATGGGGAGGGAGATGGGAGGGAGGTTAAGGGGAGGGGGACATACCTATGGCAGATTAAGGTTGATGTGTGGTAGTAAACAACAAGGCTCTGTAAAAAATAAACTTTAAAAAAAAGAGTCCTGGGACTTTCTTGGCGGTCCAATGGTTAAGAGGCCACACTTCCATGGCAGGTGATATGGGTTCAATCTCTGGTTGGGCAAAGAAGATCCCACTTGCCATGTGGCCAAAAAAGGAAAAAGAAAAGAAATGTGAGCCTTATGTTGACAGAACTGCCATTTCAAGACTATGAAATTCCAAAGATGGCAGAGTAAGAAGGGCCTCTGCTCACCTCCACCAACAGGCACACCAAAATTACAACTATTTCTGGGGCAGCTGTCTGTGAAAACGACCTTAAGACTAGCAGAATAGATTTTCCAGACTAAAAATATCAAGAAGGAAATGTGAGACAGGAGGAACAGAGATGCAGCATAGTGAAGACCCAAGGCCCTAGGTAGGCCACCCACAAATAGGATAATCACAATTGCAAAGGTTGTCCCCAAGAAATAAGGGATCCAAGCCTCATATTGGGCTCCCCAGCCCAGGAATCTTGCAGCAGGAAGAGAAGCACCCAGAACATATGACTTCGAAGGCCAGTAGGAGTGTGTGAGAGCAGGAGGGCTATAGGAAACAAAGACTGCTCTTAAAGGGCCCTCTCAAAATCTCACACACTCTGAATCCCAGCACAGAGGCAGTAATTTGGAGGAAGCTTGGGTCAGATCTACTTGCTGATCCTGGAGAGCCTCCTGGAGACACAGGATGTTACTGGGACTCACCCTGGGACAGAGGTGCTGGCAGCAGCCATTTGGGTGGTCTTGTTCTGCTGTGAGAGCACTGTGCTAGCAAGTGCCGTTTTGGAGTCTTCCCTCTAGCCTGTTATCTCCAGGGGCTTACACACCTTCCAGTGGGACTTCATGAGCCCAGGACCCTCCTGGGACCCAAGCCCACATACGAGTGGACCCCACAAACAGTCACCACAAGACTGAGCGCCTCCTAGTAGTTGCAAGCACCATCCTTGGACCCCAGGTTACACAGCTGGACACCCGGCCCTGCCCATTACTGGGATGGCGCTAGCCCAATTCCCTTGGTTCCCTATAGCTGCTGCCCCAGGATATAGCCCGGCTCATCAATAGACTGGCACCAGTCCTGGGACCTCACAGGTTACTTAGTCAGCTACCTTGAAACCTGGCTCTACCCACCAGTGGGCTGGCATCACACCCAAGACACTGAGTTATATAGTTGTGTGGTGGACCTGGTCTTTCCCACTGGTGGGCCAGAGCCACCACACGAGACAGGGCCTGGAAACCAGTTGGGTCAGTGGTCAGTTTTGTCTACTGGTACACTCACAAGTAGGCAGCTCCGCCATAACAGAAGGGCCTGCACGGCCCACATAGGGAGCAACCCTAAAACATACAGCTCTAGTGACCAGAGGGAAGAGTGCTCTTGGGCCCAATAGGGTGTTTCCTACTAGGACCACTTTTCCAAGATCAGGAGATATAACTGTCCTACCTAATTCATAGAAGTGAACATAGAGAATCAGGCCAAATGAGACAACGGGAATATTTTCAAAATGAAGGAACAAGACAAAATCCTGGAAGAAGTGAATGGAGATAAAAAAAATCTACATTCTAGGGTTTCCCTGGTGGTCCAGTGGGTAAGGACACAGCCTTGCAGTGCAAGGGGCGCCGGTTCGAGCCCTGGCCTGGGAGGATCCCACGTGCGCAGAGCGGCTGGACCCATGTGTCCAATTACTGAGCTGGAGCTCTGGGCGCATGCGCCCAGAGCCGCACTCAGCGACAACAGAGGCCATCTACTTGCTGATCCTGGAGAGCCTCCTGGAGACACAGGATGTTACTGGGACTCACCCTGGGACAGAGGTGCTGGCAGCAGCCATTTGGGTGGTCTTGTTCTGCTGTGAGAGCACTGTGCTAGCAAGTGCCGTTTTGGAGTCTTCCCTCTAGCCTGTTATCTCCAGGGGCTTACACACCTTCCAGTGGGACTTCATGAGCCCAGGACCCTCCTGGGACCCAAGCCCACATACGAGTGGACCCCACAAACAGTCACCACAAGACTGAGCGCCTCCTAGTAGTTGCAAGCACCATCCTTGGACCCCAGGTTACACAGCTGGACACCCGGCCCTGCCCATTACTGGGATGGCGCTAGCCCAATTCCCTTGGTTCCCTATAGCTGCTGCCCCAGGATATAGCCCGGCTCATCAATAGACTGGCACCAGTCCTGGGACCTCACAGGTTACTTAGTCAGCTACCTTGAAACCTGGCTCTACCCACCAGTGGGCTGGCATCACACCCAAGACACTGAGTTATATAGTTGTGTGGTGGACCTGGTCTTTCCCACTGGTGGGCCAGAGCCACCACACGAGACAGGGCCTGGAAACCAGTTGGGTCAGTGGTCAGTTTTGTCTACTGGTACACTCACAAGTAGGCAGCTCCGCCATAACAGAAGGGCCTGCACGGCCCACATAGGGAGCAACCCTAAAACATACAGCTCTAGTGACCAGAGGGAAGAGTGCTCTTGGGCCCAATAGGGTGTTTCCTACTAGGACCACTTTTCCAAGATCAGGAGATATAACTGTCCTACCTAATTCATAGAAGTGAACATAGAGAATCAGGCCAAATGAGACAACGGGAATATTTTCAAAATGAAGGAACAAGACAAAATCCTGGAAGAAGTGAATGGAGATAAAAAAAATCTACATTCTAGGGTTTCCCTGGTGGTCCAGTGGGTAAGGACACAGCCTTGCAGTGCAAGGGGCGCCGGTTCGAGCCCTGGCCTGGGAGGATCCCACGTGCCGCAGAGCGGCTGGACCCATGTGTCCAATTACTGAGCTGGAGCTCTGGAGCGCATGCGCCCAGAGCCGGCACTCAGCGACAACAGAGGCCACCGCGATGGGAGGCCCACACGGGCCAGAGAACAAAGATGGATGAAAATAGAGAAATGAAAGACCAACAGAAGTAGCCCGTCTGCTCCCCTCCCTCCGCACCCCACCCCCCCAAAATAAATAAATAAATCTTTAAAAAGAAAAAATGTGGATGAAAATAGATAAATGAAAGACCAATAGAAGTGGCCTGCCTGCCCCCCTCCTTCCCCAACCCGTCCCCCCACCCCCGCAAAAAATTAAAATTTTGAATTGGCTTGTTAGACTGCATTTAGGCTTAAGAGATCAACTTAAAATAATTGTACATGTATTATAAAATTATAATTATACATGTATATTGCTATATATAAATACAGTAACCACAAACCAATCATCTATAAACACAAATCTAGAAACACACAAAAGAGAAAGGAATCCAAACATAAAACTAAAGATAGTCATCAAATCACAAAGAAAGCAAGCAAAAGAAGACAAAATGAACAAAAAAGTACCACAAAAGCAGTCCCCCCCAAATTAACAAAATGGCAATAAAAACATATTACTTTAAATGTAAATGCTCTAATCAAAACATATAAAGTGGCTGAATGGATTAAAACAATATATATATATATGTATACACACACACACACACATATATATATATGTAGCCTACAAGAGGCTCACTTCATATCTTAAGACGCATGCAGACTGAAGGTGAACGTGATGGAAAAAGGTATTACATGTAAATGGAAATGAAAAGAAAGCTGAGAGAGTGTGGGTATCAATACTTAAGAGACAAAGACATTACATAGTGATACAGGAATCAATTAAACAATATGAACAAACCAATTACCAATAATAAAGGTTGAATTTGTAATAAGAAAAAACTCCCAACAAACAAAAGTCCAGGACCAGATGACTTCACTAGTGAATTGTCCATTCTCCCTCTACCAAACATTTAAAGAGTAAATACTTATGCTTCTCAAACTCTTCCAAGAAACAGAAGAGAACATTTCAATCATTTTACAACATTTCCCTGGTGGTCCAGTGGTTAAAACTCTGCCTTCCAATGCAGGGGATGCAGGTTTGATCTGTGGTCAAGGAACTAAGATGCCATGTGCCATGAGGCAACTAAGCCCATGTGCTGCATGACTGAGCCTGCATGCACCAAGATCCTGTGTACTACAACTAGATAAATCTGTGAGCCACAACTAGAGAAGGCTGCGTGCTTCAATGAGAAGCCCATGTGCCACAACAAAGACCCAGCACAGCCAAACCCCCATCAAAACTCATTTTACAAGGCCACCATCACTGACACATCAAAACCATACACCATAAAAAAAGAAAGAAAATTACAAGCTAATATCCCTGAACTAAAATCCCTAATGCCAAAATCCTCAACAAAATATTAGTACATGAAATCCTCTCAATAGATACAGAAAAAGGTTTTGACAAAATTCAACACAATTATGATGAAACCATTCAACAAAGTGAGTGTAGAGGGAACATACCTCAAAATAACAAATACCACATATACAACAAAACACAACCAATATCATATTTGACGGTGAAAAGCTGAAAACATTTTCTCTAAGATGAGAAATAAGACAAGGATGCCCTTCCACCCCTTCTACTCAACATAGCATTGGAAATACTAGACACAGTAGTCAGGCAAGAAAGACAAGTAAGAAACATCTCATTTGAAAATGAAGAAGTAAAAGTCTTTGTTTGCACATGACATGATACTATACATGGACCATCCTAAAGACATCATCAAAAAAGCCATTAGAACCAAAGAAATGCAATAAAATTACAGATAAAAATTAATATACAGAAATATGTTACATTTCTATACACTAACAACTATCAGAAAGAGAAATTAAGAAAATAATCCCATTTATAATTTCATCAAAAAACTAAAATACCTAGGAATGTCTAACCAAGTAGATAAAATGCCTGTACTTGGAAAGCTATGCATGATAAAAGAATCAAAGATGATGCAAACAAATGGAAAGACATGCTGTGTTCAGGGATTGGATTAATTAATGTTGCTTAAATAATCATACTCCTCAAGTAAGTCTGCAGATTAACTGGAATCCCTTATCAAAATATCAAGGCCATTTTTCTCTCAGAATTAGAACAAATAAGCCCTTTTTTGTGGTCCAGTGGTTAAAACTCTGCCTTCCAATGCAGGGGATGCAGGTTTGATCTGTGGTCAAGGAACTAAGATGCCATGTGCCATGAGGCAACTAAGCCCATGTGCTGCATGACTGAGCCTGCATGCACCAAGATCCTGTGTACTACAACTAGATAAATCTGTGAGCCACAACTAGAGAAGGCTGCGTGCTTCAATGAGAAGCCCATGTGCCACAACAAAGACCCAGCACAGCCAAACCCCCATCAAAACTCATTTTACAAGGCCACCATCACTGACACATCAAAACCATACACCATAAAAAAAGAAAGAAAATTACAAGCTAATATCCCTGAACTAAAATCCCTAATGCCAAAATCCTCAACAAAATATTAGTACATGAAATCCTCTCAATAGATACAGAAAAAGGTTTTGACAAAATTCAACACAATTATGATGAAACCATTCAACAAAGTGAGTGTAGAGGGAACATACCTCAAAATAACAAATACCACATATACAACAAAACACAACCAATATCATATTTGACGGTGAAAAGCTGAAAACATTTTCTCTAAGATGAGAAATAAGACAAGGATGCCCTTCCACCCCTTCTACTCAACATAGCATTGGAAATACTAGACACAGTAGTCAGGCAAGAAAGACAAGTAAGAAACATCTCATTTGAAAATGAAGAAGTAAAAGTCTTTGTTTGCACATGACATGATACTATACATGGACCATCCTAAAGACATCATCAAAAAAGCCATTAGAACCAAAGAAATGCAATAAAATTACAGATAAAAATTAATATACAGAAATATGTTACATTTCTATACACTAACAACTATCAGAAAGAGAAATTAAGAAAATAATCCCATTTATAATTTCATCAAAAAACTAAAATACCTAGGAATGTCTAACCAAGTAGATAAAATGCCTGTACTTGGAAAGCTATGCATGATAAAAGAATCAAAGATGATGCAAACAAATGGAAAGACATGCTGTGTTCAGGGATTGGATTAATTAATGTTGCTTAAATAATCATACTCCTCAAGTAAGTCTGCAGATTAACTGGAATCCCTTATCAAAATATCAAGGCCATTTTTCTCTCAGAATTAGAACAAATAATTGTCATTTTTATGGAAATACCAATTAACTAAACAGACAAAACAATCTTGAGAAAGAACAAAGTTTTGGTATCACACTGCCAGATGTCAAAATATACTACAAAGCAACAGTAATCAAAACAGATCATATGGGATTTGGTGAAGAACAGAGAGGGGTCAATGGACAGAACAGAGAACTCAGAAATAAACCCACACTTACATGGTGAATTATTCTATGACAAAGAATACACAGTGAGGGAAAGACAGCCTCTTTAATAAACGGTGTTTGGAAAACTAGACAACTACATGCAAAAGTATCAAACTGGACCGCTTTCTCACACTTAAACAAAAATCACCTCAGAATGGATTAAAGACTTAAAGGTAAGACCAGAAACCATAACACTCCTGGAAGAAAACATAAACTGTATACTCTATGATGTCAGACTTAGTGGATTTTTTTTCTTTTTTTGGAAATGTCTTTTCAGGAAGTGAAATAATAGCAAATATGATGAACCTGTGTGTGCTAAGCTGCTTCAGAAAATTTGAACATATTCCAGGCATTAAACATAGAGGAAATCCCTCTGAGGCATTTGATGGGATTAAACATTTTTTTTTCTTTACAGTTCCCATTTAACTAAAAAAAAAAAAAAAAGAAAAAATCCACTTCAGATTTCACATATAGAAAATGTAGTATTGAGTTATTATTAGTCTTCTTCTTACCTCAAACTTCATAATCATTTCTATTGTTCCTCAAACAACAATGCCAAAGTCTAGAAGAGAAGTGGGTCTGTGAGTAACAGAGATTAAGACCATATACCCTCAAACAACATAGAAGAATATTGTGGTTCTTTTCACTGGAAGTATAAAATATGAGAGAAACAAGGTAGTTCATTTACCCTATGCACTTGAAAGATGTATAAAAATTATTTAAAATGTTATTTTAATGTAACAGATAAAACTGTTTACAGGAACCTAAAAATGACTGAAAGGGCAAAAATGATAAGCAATAGGACATGTAGGATTGATCTACCCATGTCCCCAAATAAGGAGCATACTCTGCTAAGTCTTGAATAGAGCGGAAACCCAGAAGAAAAATATTTGGCCATCATTTTTGGAAGGGAAGATGGGCTTCATAAACTGTTTTAGAATACTTTTTGTTGTTGTTGTTGTTTTTAAACATTTATTTATTTATTTATTTTGGTGGGGGTGGGGAGGGAGGGGTGGGATGGGCTACTTCTATTGGTCTTTCATTTGTCCATTTCATCTATCTTTGTTCTTTGGCCCGTGTGGGCCTCCCATCGCGGCGGCCTCTGTTGTCGCAGAGCACCAGCTTTGGGCGCATGCGCTCCAGAGCTCTGGCTCGGTAATTGGACACATGGGTCCAGCTGCTCTGCGGCACGTGGGATCTTCCCAGGCCAGGGCTCGAACTGGCGCCCCTTGCACTGCAAGGCTGTGTCCTTACCCACTGGACCACCAGGGAAGTCCAGTACCTTCCTTTCATTGCATATCCCCAGGGGACTTCCCAGGTGGCACTAGTGGTAAAGAATGCAATGCAGAAAACGGAAGAGATGCAGGTTCAGTCCTCGGGTCAGGAAGATCCCCTGGAGAAGGAAATGACAGCCCAGTCTAGTATGCTTGTCTAGAGAATCCCACATATGTAGTTGCTGTTTACTAAGTCATGTCCAACTCTTTTGTGCTCCCATGATCCCATGGCCAGGCTCCTCTGTCCGTGAGATTTCCCAGCAAGAATATTGGAGTAGGTTATAATTTCCTTTTCCAGGGAATCTTACTGACCCAAGGATTGAACTTGTGTCTTCTGCATTGGCAGGTGGGTTCTTTACCACTGAGCCACCAGGGACATCCCCATACATGTAGGGACAGAGTTAGTTGCATTAATGAAGTTGGTATACATACAGTCTTGATGCCAATCAGGCAAATTGAGTAACTTTAGTAACAAAACACAAATTAGTGGGAAAAAATCAAACACATTTCCTGACATGGTGAAGACAGGAGTTAATTGACTAAGTCATGCTCTTCATTAAAAAATTTTATCATCATTTATACTGTCAGAATTATTTCTCTGCCTTTCCTAGTTTTTTTTTTTTTTTCTATTTTAATCTCTCTGGGGATATTTTAAACAATTTTCTGG
Organism: Tragulus kanchil; assembly: GCA_022376925.1. Lineage (NCBI taxonomy): Eukaryota > Metazoa > Chordata > Mammalia > Artiodactyla > Tragulidae > Tragulus > Tragulus kanchil. The sequence goes on from JAIOJX010000031.1 coordinate 136,284,801, forward strand.
GCAGCTCTGAAGGAAAGAGATGGCAATAGCAGAGCCAATAACTTATTTGTTTAATGTTTTCAAGTTTAGCAACATTATTAGCTTTTATACACAAAAATTTAAATTTAAATATTTACTTAAGCTATTAAGTTAGTGATTGCTTATGAAGCTCTCTGTTGATGGTTGTGGAACAAAAGGGTAATAGTAATAGAGTGAAATGCAGTTTGCATGAAATATGTCACTCTTAAGATAAATTCCTTGACTTAGTGGTTCTTATTGTAAGCCTAATTTTTGAATTGGGAAAGGCATTTCATGTTCCAGTGCTGAACTCAGAGGTGGGACAAGAAATCCATTTTAAAAGACTCATTGATAAGCTCAGTAAGTCTCATTTTTATAAGCAGCAACTTTGCTGAGTTACTGCTGGTTCAGACTTGCAGCACTGATTGCAGAGATGGTTCTGCTCTAGAAAGCCCCTACATGATTCCAGTCCCTTAATGCCTTGGAGAGCATAGAAATATATCTTTAAAGCAGCTCTTGCTCTGGGGGTTACTGCTTATCAGAATCATTCCCCTGAGAAGGAAATGACAGCCCAGTCTAGTATGCTTGTCTAGAGAATCCCACATATGTAGTTGCTGTTTACTAAGTCATGTCCAACTCTTTTGTGCTCCCATGATCCCATGGCCAGGCTCCTCTGTCCGTGAGATTTCCCAGCAAGAATATTGGAGTAGGTTATAATTTCCTTTTCCAGGGAATCTTACTGACCCAAGGATTGAACTTGTGTCTTCTGCATTGGCAGGTGGGTTCTTTACCACTGAGCCACCAGGGACATCCCCATACATGTAGGGACAGAGTTAGTTGCATTAATGAAGTTGGTATACATACAGTCTTGATGCCAATCAGGCAAATTGAGTAACTTTAGTAACAAAAACACAAATTAGTGGGAAAAAATCAAACACATTTCCTGACATGGTGAAGACAGGAGTTAATTGACTAAGTCATGCTCTTCATTAAAAAATTTTATCATCATTTATACTGTCAGAATTATTTCTCTGCCTTTCCTAGTTTTTTTTTTTTTTTCTATTTTAATCTCTCTGGGGATATTTTAAACAATTTTCTGGGCAGCTCTGAAGGAAAGAGATGGCAATAGCAGAGCCAATAACTTATTTGTTTAATGTTTTCAAGTTTAGCAACATTATTAGCTTTTATACACAAAAATTTAAATTTAAATATTTACTTAAGCTATTAAGTTAGTGATTGCTTATGAAGCTCTCTGTTGATGGTTGTGGAACAAAAGGGTAATAGTAATAGAGTGAAATGCAGTTTGCATGAAATATGTCACTCTTAAGATAAATTCCTTGACTTAGTGGTTCTTATTGTAAGCCTAATTTTTGAATTGGGAAAGGCATTTCATGTTCCAGTGCTGAACTCAGAGGTGGGACAAGAAATCCATTTTAAAAGACTCATTGATAAGCTCAGTAAGTCTCATTTTTATAAGCAGCAACTTTGCTGAGTTACTGCTGGTTCAGACTTGCAGCACTGATTGCAGAGATGGTTCTGCTCTAGAAAGCCCCTACATGATTCCAGTCCCTTAATGCCTTGGAGAGCATAGAAATATATCTTTAAAGCAGCTCTTGCTCTAATTTCCTGCCAGAAAGGAGCCCTATCAAACTCCAGGAACTAAAATAGGAGGATGACAAGGCAGACATCTCTTCCTATCAAGCAGTGTGTGCTCAGCCGAGGCACATGCTATGTACCTTTCTGTGCAGGATGAAAAGAAAGATGCTCAATTTCTGTTTCCAGGCAGCTACAGTGTGAGAGAGGGCACAGCACCAAAGGGGTCTGCATCATGTAGTTACACAAAAAATATCAATCTGGTCAATACATAATGGAATTTTTATGTTTAGATGTCAAAAGACTTGATTTGAAATAAGACAGGCATTAAATATTGGCTAATTAATTGTTTAAGATGAATGGTAAAACTGGTCCTATCTCACGAATTGAGTCTCCTGGGGCCATTTTGTTTGGATTTGGGCAAATACAGTGGCTCCCATGAATAGTCCTCAAACGTAGGGGATCTTCAGAGTCACCCAGGGAACTTTTAAAGTACAAATTCTCAGACCTGTCCCCAGATTTACTGAGTGAGCAGTTGGGTGGATGGTACCTAGGAATCTTGAGTTTGGGAGCTGCTGAATTGTGAAGAGAGAATTTAGGCTTAGGGCCAGGCAGATCTGGGTTTAAATCTGGTCAGTGTGACCTCGAGCAAGTTTCCAGACTCTTCAGAACCTTAGAACTTCTAAAAATAATAACTTTGGGATGGTCAATGAGGTATCTCAAAAGATTGGCACAGAAGGTGGACATTAATGGGCATTTGGTAATTGTCTCAGTTCATTCAGGCTGCTATCACAATACACTAGCTAGCTTAAACAATACAGATTTATTTTTTCATCTTTCTGGAGGCTGGGAGGTTCAAAGTTAAAGCACTGGCAGATTTGGTGTCTGGTGAGAGTTTTCTTCCTTGGTTCATAGACAGCTGTCCTGTAATTGCACATGGCCCAAGTGGCAAGGGAGCTCTCTGGGGTCTTTTTGTAAGGAAATCAATCTCACTTATGAAAGCTCCATCCTCATGACCTAATCACCTCCCAAATAACCTCATATTGGGAGTTAGGATTTTAACATATGAATTTTGTGGCGATACAAACATTCAGTCTACTGCAAGAACCGTGGGCTGCTCTCTCCTCCCTAACTCCAACACTACATGCCCCCTGGGGTCCTTGTGAACGTGAAGATACTCAATTGAACGATCATCAGATGGCCACATACCAGGTCAAGAAGCTGGCTGAATCAAACAGGAAGTGTTTGATATCTGGTTAATTCTGATAACCTCAGGTTGAACTTGACTGAAGGTGTAGATGCCCAATCAAAGGCCAACAGTAGCTAGAAGGCACCACTCAAGCAGGCTGGCAGAGCCTCAGGGCTTCTGATTCACTGAGTGACCTAGCTTCTCTTGGGTCCCCCAAGTATGCTGTAATCATGCTTCAAGTCTAAAGGACCTCGACATTTTTAAAGTTCATTTCATTCTTGCCATAATGAGTGGGGGGTAGAGAGCAGCTGGCTGCCCTAGGATCTTCTTAAGGTGCAGAAACTGAGGGAACTCAGACTAAACCTGGCCAGGCTTCCTGGATTGTCAATGTTAGTACTGACATTTTTTTTTTTTGGAGTGTTTTCTTTGTGCCAGTTACTTTTATCCTACTAACAATCCTATGAGAAAATCCTGTGTTTTAGCTATAACTATCATCCTTGTTTTACAGATTAAAAAAAAAACAAAACAAAATTGAGAATCAGAAAGGCTACATAACTGCTGTTGGGAGGGAGTACAGAGTATGGGAGAAGGCATTCCTGGCAGAGGGCACAGCCTGTGTAGAGGCCCCGAGGCCAGAAGGAACACAGTGCTTCTAAGGAAAAAGGCCAGAACAACTACTGTACAGAGAGCTAAAAAGCAAGGGCTGCCAGCTCGTGCAGGCCTCATAGGTCACCATGACTTTGTCTATTTTCATAATAGTGTTGAGAAGTGAATGCTTTTAAATGTTTTTAACTTTATTATAGAGTTTTTAAAATATATGCAGAAAAAATATATATACGCAGAAGTAGAAAGAAAAAGATCACAGATTCCTATATGTTAAGGTTGATGCAAAAGTAATTTCAGTTTTCCATTGTGGAACTTTGCCATTTGATACTGGAATACATTCCTAAATAAATGTTGCTTTGTTATTCATCATTTTAATAAAAATTTCTTGCTTTATGTTTTTTACTAATGAATTATTACTTGCTATTTATTTTATATGTATTTTAACTTTGGAAATGATATAAGACAAAAGGAAAATCTGAGTGATTTTCTTATTTGAGTTAAAAAATAAAGAAGCGGGGACAGCTAGCAACATCAACAAGGCATTTGGCCCAGGAACTGCTAAGGAACATACGGTGCAGTGGTGGTTCAAGAAGTTTTACCAAAGAGATGAGTCTTGAAGATGAAGAGCTTCATGATTGGTCATTGGAAGTTGACAGCGACTGTCAACTGCAAGCCATTATTGAAGCTGATCGTTTTACAACCACATGAGAAGTTGCTCAAGAATTCAATGTCGACTATTTAATGGTTATTTGGCATTTGAAGCTAACTGTAAAGGTGAAAAAGCTTGGGTAAGTGGGTACCTCATGAGCTGACCACAGATCAAAAACATTGTCATTTTTATAAGTATAGTATACTAACTTATATATATGGGATCTAGTGAGATGGTCATGATAACATACACAGTGAACTCATGAAAAAACAGAGAATAGACATAAAGACATTGTGGAGACCGAACAGTGGGAGGGAGGCATGGAGGGAGTAACATGGAAGCCTATACTGTCATGTGTGGAAAAGATAGCTATTGTCATTGTGCTAGGGGAATAGGAGTACCTACAACCACTTGGGGCGATGGTCTGGAGGGATGGGAGGGGGGGATCTGGGTGGGGGGAGGGTCTAGGGATATGCATATGAATGATCTGGGAACATACATGTAAAAAAATAAATAAATAAATTTAAAACAAAACAAAACAAAACAAAATTGTCATTTTCAAGTGCTGTCTTCTCTTATTCTATGCAACAATAAACCATTTTGTGTGACGAAAAGTGGATTTTATATGATAACTAGTGATGACCAGCTCACTGGTTTTATCAAGAAGATCCAGAGCCAAAATAAAAAATAAAAAAAAAGAAAAAAAGAAGATCCAAAACACTTTCTTAAGGCCAAGCTTGCTCCAAAGGTCATTGTCATTGTTTGGTGGTCTGCTACCAGTCTGATCCACTACAGCTTTTTGAATCCCAGTGAAACCATTACATCTGAGAAGTATGCTCAACAAATTGGTGAAATGCAATGAAAACTGCAGCACCTGCAGCAGGTGTTGGTCATTAGAAAAGGTTTAATTCTTTACAATAATGCCCAACTGCATATCAAAAGTTGAACAAATTGGGCTATTAAGTTTTGCCTAATCTGCCATTCACCTGACTATCACTTCTTCAAGCATCTCAACAACTTTTTATAGGGAAAATGCTTCCACAACCAGCAGGATGCAGAAAATGCTTTCTACAAAGTCATCAAATCCTGAAGCACAAATTTTTATGCTACAGAAATAAACTTATTTCTTATTGGTAAAAATATGCTGATTTGACAACAGTTCCTATTTTGATTAGTATAGATGTGTTTGAGTCTCGTTATAATGATTTAAAATTCAGAGTTTGGAACCATAATTACTTATGCACCAACTTAATACCATTGACCAACTTCAATAATTAACCCTTGAAATGTTTCAAGCAGGAAAGTGATATGATCAGGTCTATATTCAAACCATCCCACCCTCTGGCTGTTGTGGTTCTCCAATACTGGAGAAAACAGAACTGGAGGAAACAGAGTGCGCATGGAGAGAATGGTTGGAAGGCCATTGCACTAGTCCGAGAGAGAGAGAGACTATCACGTACAGTGAGGTGAGGATAAACCAAGGCAAGTGGACAGATTCTGGAGAAATGGATATGCTGGTGTAAGCTTCCCCCATAAGGAGACCCTGAGACAAGGATTTGAGTTCAAGTAGTTTATCTGGGGTCAGGAAATACCAACAGGTGAGTGGGGAAGACAGACAGGGCAAGGAGGTAAGGCAGCTAGTGTCTTCTCAAGCCAGCTACCCCTTGAGCGGGACAAGCTGCACAATTAGAAGGGCTGGTGCAAATGAAAATGTGAGACCTTGTGCTCATAAATTATTAAGAAATTCAGAATGAAGAGAACAGAGAGTTTAGCCAAGCAGAGGGCCTTTAAAGCAATGGAGTCCTGTGCACATTGCAAACCCATAAAGCCCATCTTGCCTTTGGGCAATTGAGCAGGAACCTCAGTGAAACGAGATAAAGCACATAGCTTAGAGGAATGAGGGAGCCATTGGTCACTGGCCAAAGGCTGTTCCTAGAGAGTTCTTGCTTCCTGGTGTTTTCAGCCTGCTTTGCCTAGAAGAATGAATTCCCTTGGGTTCTTCATGTGGATCCTAGAGGTTGGGAGCATGCCTGTGCCATTATGGACATGGTCTGCTCTTCGGGACACAGGCTGACAAGGATAACTCCAAGAGGACACAAGTGACTTGTAGGTGTCTGACTTATGCATTGGAAGGGGTGAGAGTGCCCTTCCTGGAAACGGGAAGCACTGGGATGGGAGTAGGTGGGAGAAGCACCAGAGTTTGGTTTGAGTGTGTTGAGCTCGACTCATCCATGTGGAGCTATAAGAAGGCAGTAGGGTTTTGGCTCTTAGGCTCAGAGCTGTGTGTGGGGATGGAAGTACCAGGAGCGAGAGCAGAGGGCTCTAGGATGCCAGGCACCCACTGTCCACAGCTGGGGCAAGGGCACAGGTCCGCAGGGAGGGGGCGCAGCTAACTAAAGCAGAAAGCTGCTGCCTCAGCCCCTGCTCCTCACACCAAGGCTTCTGGACCAGGGCAGTCAGGTGGACACCTGCCTCCAGGTTTGGGCCATCTCTCTGAAAGGAGAGTAGAGTCATCACCCTCCCCAGGCTCATCGTCCCAGCGTTAGAAGAAACAGGGAGCGGATGACCTACAACCATCAATGTCTGCTGGTCCCATAAGCACCCCCGAGTCAGGGCAGAGGTGGGAAGAAAGGGAAATTCTAAAGTCACCATGCAAACAGTGAAGTAGTTTTCCCGTCCTTCTCTCCAGTTTCTGTTTCATGGATTTTCTCTATGCAAATAAAACCTTAGGTTTACTGTGAATATTAAAACAATGAATTTCACCTCACAAATGGAGACAGTGAAATGGCTGAAGTTTTACAGAATCCAATTACCAAGAACAGTTAAAGTGTCCAAAACTCGGTCTGTGGGTGTTCATATGACATAGCCACTCTTGCATATTTCAATGTCTATTTAAAGAAAGGGTGCCCAGGCTCCATTAGGGTGAGAGAGGCTCCTGAAAGCTACTTTATTTCTCACCATTAAAGTCAATCTTAGTTTCCCAACAAAGAGGAGGATAAATGAATCGGACCTTCCAGGCCAGGCACTGCTGGGCTCCTCAGCCCAGTAATTGCTTTTTCATTAAAACAATGGTCAAACAAATCACATGGCACCCGCTGTCCTTGCTTTTAGAAAGAGACAGCTTCCCAGTGGGCTCTGGAGACAGTGGAGGGTCACTGGAGCCCTTGAAGGGGCAGTGGCCATGGGTCAATCTTGCTCTTCGATGGCCTTACTTCAGTCCTTTCTGAATCTACATTTTTTGTGTTCATTAAAATGTGTATATATGAAACCATCTCCTAGGTGCTGGTGTGGGCAGGTTGCAGTGATCTGAAAAAAAAAGAGAGAGTGTATATCCACACGGAAACATTTAGATGTTCTATTTGTCACCGTGGAATATTAAACATCTGGCGTGTTGATTTATTTTTTACTTTTTAATCCAACTTTTCTGGCATAATACAGTAACAGCTTGAGAGGTTCTTATCTACTATAGTTCCATGGTTGTTCTACTCAAGAGTGATACTCAAATATTGAGCATTTGGTTCAGCATGAATTCAAACAGCTGGCATCAGTGTATACTGGCCATTGGCAATCTTAGTCACCCTATTTACTCTGCAAGTGAAGGAAAGAGGAGAGGACACCGAGGTAAGACTTTAGATGGCATTTCCATTTCTCCTAGAGTCTTTCTGCAAACAGGAGGTGGAATAATGACACTGATGAAAATGCCGAGTGTTAAATGACCCAGCATCCCCTGGGAATTCAGCTCCTGGGGCCGGTGCCGGCCTGTCTGCCCACTCCCAGGGAAGGCTTGCTGCCCCGGGCTGTCCCCCTGATACCAAAGCAGGAGAATACAGGTACCAAGGACCTGGAATTGAAGACAGATAATTTGTGATATCAAAAATGACACTCTAAATTGGTTCCAGACACAAAAATGTTTCGTGATGGTGCTGGCACTGATTGTCTCACACAGCTTCACGCTTCAGATACTTTTCAGCCAAATGAAGAGGCCTAATAGCCATCACACTCCTGTCCAATGTCATTACTGTAAATCATTATAAATGAGTTCTCATATTGCTAGAAACATAGATGCACAGCCATGGCCACAGGGAAATGAGGCCAAGAGAGTGTTTCTCTGAGGGAATGTGCGATCACACTGCGTTCTTAAGGCCCACCTGAAGCCTTGTTCAGAAAGCAAAGGAAATCTCCCCAGTATATTTCTGTGAAAGGGTGCCATCAAAAGTGGAAAAGAACTGGAATGCAATACCATTCCAGAGAAAAATCACTCCCGGGAAGCAGTTTTAGCAGCAGTTGTCAGTGGAAGGAAGTGCTGACGTTTACACCGCACTGACGGTATGTCCAGGCCTCATTCTAGGGTCTTGAGACTTTATAAAGTAGGCTTGGAGGTAGCAGCTCCTAGGTTACAACTGTTCTTCTTTAAATACATTTGTTTCACACCGATTACTGATGATACCTTCTAGGTGCCTTTAAGGATATGATACGTGTTGGTATGTCCTGCAGGCACACATGTGAAGATGTTGAAGGGAGGGCCACTGGTGGGAGGGCACAGGAAGGAGGGGAAACTTCAAGAAGAGCGAGGGATGGTGAAAGTGAGTCCAAACTTACTCTGCTTACCGCATGACAGGCCAATGAGTCTGAGAGACTAGGCGTTGAGGCAAGGAAAACAACTATTCGGAAAGCAGCTGACTGAGAAGATGGCAGGCTAGTGCCTGGAAATAAACCATCTTATGGGGGTCTGGATGCTAGGTTATTTTATAGATCAGAGATGGGAGGAGGTGAGGAAGCAAAACAAAAAGATCATTAGTCTTGCAAACATCTCCTAGAATGGCAAGCCTCAGGCATGGGAAGTGTTAACTTCTCTCTTCTAGCCATCTACAGGTGGACGGAATTCTTTGAACAAAGGTATTTTGCTTTAACATTCAGGCAGAGGGGCAGGGTCCTCAAGGCAAGCGTTAAGTATGATTATAATAATAATAATAGCAATGGAAAGCAAGTTAGAGAAACAGTTGGCAACTCGGAGCCAGAATTGATTTTCTCCCTGCAACAAAAGTGGTGGAGGGATGGTACAGCTTTCAAATGTAGTGTGGGATTTCACACTGTATAACTTCTCTTATTTTAGTCCTGGTTCTCAGTTTCCACATGGTAAAGTGTGTTTGTATTTGGCCTGTGACAATGTTGCTAAAGGATGTGTCGCTGCAGCCCCAGGGAAGGGTGGAGGGAGTGTGGACCTTAGAAAGGTCAACATTTGAGCACGACCTTGGGAACAGGCAAGGCCTGTTCAGATGGCCTTGGCAGGGTCCGCCCTGGTGTCCTTGTTCTCACCCTCCCCTCACCACCATGATGTGGATATAAACCCTCCCTTATCACCGGCACTTAAAATCGGTTTAGCAGCAGTTGTCAGTGGAAGGAAGTGCTGACGTTTACACCGCACTGACGGTATGTCCAGGCCTCATTCTAGGGTCTTGAGACTTTATAAAGTAGGCTTGGAGGTAGCAGCTCCTAGGTTACAACTGTTCTTCTTTAAATACATTTGTTTCACACCGATTACTGATGATACCTTCTAGGTGCCTTTAAGGATATGATACGTGTTGGTATGTCCTGCAGGCACACATGTGAAGATGTTGAAGGGAGGGCCACTGGTGGGAGGGCACAGGAAGGAGGGGAAACTTCAAGAAGAGCGAGGGATGGTGAAAGTGAGTCCAAACTTACTCTGCTTACCGCATGACAGGCCAATGAGTCTGAGAGACTAGGCGTTGAGGCAAGGAAAACAACTATTCGGAAAGCAGCTGACTGAGAAGATGGCAGGCTAGTGCCTGGAAATAAACCATCTTATGGGGGTCTGGATGCTAGGTTATTTTATAGATCAGAGATGGGAGGAGGTGAGGAAGCAAAACAAAAAGATCATTAGTCTTGCAAACATCTCCTAGAATGGCAAGCCTCAGGCATGGGAAGTGTTAACTTCTCTCTTCTAGCCATCTACAGGTGGACGGAATTCTTTGAACAAAGGTATTTTGCTTTAACATTCAGGCAGAGGGGCAGGGTCCTCAAGGCAAGCGTTAAGTATGATTATAATAATAATAATAGCAATGGAAAGCAAGTTAGAGAAACAGTTGGCAACTCGGAGCCAGAATTGATTTTCTCCCTGCAACAAAAGTGGTGGAGGGATGGTACAGCTTTCAAATGTAGTGTGGGATTTCACACTGTATAACTTCTCTTATTTTAGTCCTGGTTCTCAGTTTCCACATGGTAAAGTGTGTTTGTATTTGGCCTGTGACAATGTTGCTAAAGGATGTGTCGCTGCAGCCCCAGGGAAGGGTGGAGGGAGTGTGGACCTTAGAAAGGTCAACATTTGAGCACGACCTTGGGAACAGGCAAGGCCTGTTCAGATGGCCTTGGCAGGGTCCGCCCTGGTGTCCTTGTTCTCACCCTCCCCTCACCACCATGATGTGGATATAAACTCCAGGTAAAAATATTAAGTTTGTATTACTGTTCTCCGTGGTCACACGCTGGATTTAGATCCAGATAACCCTCCCCACTCCCCACCCAGCAATGCCCCAGGCTCCTCTGGAGACCTGCCTACTCAGGATCCCTCCAGCTCACCCCCACCTAGTAACAGTAGGGAAAGAGGCAGGACGCAATTTTTTGAAAGAATGACATAGCCCAAGGACACAACATAAACCTATTAGAATCAAATGGGTCCAAGATGGAGACTAGACCTTGATCCTCCATGAGAAAGCTAAATGACACACCCAGAGGTGTCACAACAGTTCTGCCCCTTCCCCAAAAGAGCTGGAATAATCCTCTCACTCATTAGCATATGAAACTACCCAGCTCAGAAAAGCTAAGAATGCCATGTTTTCCGGGCCGCTAGATTTGCCCACAGCGATGGCCCACACTGTGTCTGTGGAGTGTTCTTTTCTCTGAATCTGAATAAATCTATTTCTTACCCATTGTCAGGACTGCCAGGAGGCCCCATGATCTTTGTCGGAGTTACCAAGGACTCATTCCCCCTACTAGGGTTCCATCCCCTCCTGCAAGATGACACACCTTTGCAAAAGGATGATAAGGAGCAAGACAGTGTGTTTACTGAAAACAAGCCCCTGTGGTGGTCAGATCAGTAGCGCACATTCCACTGACCCAGCGCTCCCAGTTCCTGGTTCTGGAAAAGACCCCCGCCTCCCCCATGGTTCCATCCAGCCCAGCTCCCAGTTCCTGGTTCTGGAAAAGACCCCCGCCTCCCCCATGGTTCCATCCAGCCCACTAAAGGTCTTTTCCCGCCCAATCCCAGGGTATATAACTTCTGTAACTACATCTCCTGGGCGCTGCTCTCACTCTCCTCTCCAGACAGCCCGGCTGCTCTCCTGAATAAAGTCCTGTTTATTCCGGCAGTCCAGCCGTCCTTCTCTTCCTCTTTATGGCCGCCTTGCTCCCCGCAGACCTTACACCCATCACTTTGTCTCTCACTGAATTCTTTTCTGTGAAGAGAAACCTGAGCTCCGTTAGGTCCTGAAACCATGTATGGTGGGTTTGGGCTGGGTTTGAGTCCCAGCCACGTGGGTTCAATTCCCAGGCAGGGTTTTGGGTTTAAGTCCCAAATCCAAAGTAGACTGGTTTCAACCTCATCTCGATGGGCCACTACTCCACTCAGAAGGGTTGCCAGACTTAGCAAATAAAATACACCAGTTAAGTTAAAATTTCAGATGAGCAACAACACCAACAAAATTTTTTTCTTAAGTATGTATGCACTTTGCAGTATTTGGGATACTAATACTAAAAAATAAAAATGAAAAAATTTTTGTCTTAAGTATGTATGCACTTTGCAGCATTTGGGATACTAATACTAAAAAATAAAAATGTGGTGTTTTTGTTTTTCTGAAATTAAAATCTAATTGGAATGCCCCGTGTTGCATCTGACAACCTAACACCCAGCCTGCGGCAGACCTCCCTCAGCTCCTGCAGGCCCTGGCCCAGGCCCTCCCAAAAGCCTGGTTCCCAGTTTATCTGGAGTTCATTGATCCAGGCTTCGGAAGTCGCTCAAGCATCTCACCTCCCCAAACCCCCGCCCACCCGCTGTGAAGAGAGTCCAGTGCCAGACTTTGGGGGTCAGACAGCCTTTGCAGGGTCTGCCCTGGTGAACCCCCGGTTCTGGTTCTGCCGGAGAGCAACACTTACAATGTGGCAAACCCCGAGTACCGCCTTTGACTTCGAGTGGAGGCGGGCTGAGGCAGAAGGCTCCAGGAGGCGGCGGTCTCCGAGGGGGCACCCAGCGGGAGGGCCGCACTAGGGGCCCGGAGAGCTGGGGCAGGAAGCGGGGCAGAGCGGCAACCCCAGCCTCCGGAGCTCCTGGGGGTAACGCCACCGCGGCCGGTCCCCGACGCTGGCCACCAGAGGGCGGGCTGGCTTGTGAAATGATCCTCCTCCACCACCAGGAGGAAAACGCCCCACATTTCACTCCGGTTGGAGGTTCTCTTTTCTTTGCTCTGAACTAAAAAAGGAGAGAAAACCGAGGGCACATCACCTCCTTTGTTAACAGCGAGGGTCTTCTTGAAAGCCCCTTGAGAGCAAGGAGCTCAGTGGTGTGTCCCCAGCACCAGGTGCCAGGTCTGCTCTCAGATGGTGGGCTGGGAGTAGAGGAAGGGGTGGAGGGAGGGAGGGATGGGGGAAGGAAAGAATAAAAGAAAGGAGGGAGGGAGGAAGGAGGGTAGGCAAGAAGGGAGAGAAGAAGGAAGGAGGAGAGAGAGCCAGGCTACTGTTCTTGCTGGGCGAGGACCCATACCGTGATCTCAGTGGTCCAGCCCAGGGCTTGACACACAAAAGACACTTGATGAAGTACTGGTTGAAAGAGAAGGAATGGCCCCTGGGGAGGGAAGCACTGAGAACCAAGCATTCAGGGTACTGATGGTTGGTCTAGAAGGAAGAGGCGGTGTATGAAGATACAGGAAGGAAGGGAAGCACTTGAGGAAGAGGGAGGTGTGGGGAAAGTGGTGGAGGAATCATACCAGGGCTCTCACACTTAGAAAGACTGCAGAACTTCCTTTTCAGACCTCAGTTTACACATCAGTACTTGGCCCTTCCCACCTTTTAACAGTGGTGCTAATGGATGCGTTGCCTCTCTCCTACTGAGGTTCTGCAGGGCGGACCCTGCCCGGTCATCCCATCCTTCGAGAGTCTGGCACAGGGCTCCTTTCACAATGGGTGTGTGGGTGGGGGATGCTCAGGCTATTTCTGACGCCTGGATCAAGGAAGTCCCAATAGACCAAGAATCACGCATCGCTGGGAAGGCCTCTGCCCGGGCCTTCGGGAGCTGAGGAAAGTCTCCCAGAACCTGGGTACTAGGTTGTCAGACAAAACACTGGATGGCCTAGTTAAATTTGAATTTCAGTGGTGAAAAGAGAAAACAGATGTGGTCACGTGACAGTGCTTTGTAAACTGTGAAGTGTGTGGGATAATGAGGAGCTGTTCCTGGTGTCACTGTTAATCTCTTCTTCCTCTAAAAAGTCAAGAAAGTGTGTGATGAATAAAAGGAGGAAGGGAAGGAGGAAGAAAGGGAGAGAGAGGAGAGAAGGCAGGAAAACACACTTGAGGTGTGATCAGCATTTCCTCTTCCCTCCTGTCCACTAAATATGCTAGGGATCCAGGGCTTTGATTTTCTCATTTCAGGTGAGAAGGTTTGTTCATTATGCAGCAAGCGTTTGCTGAGTCCATGTTCCTGCCCTCACAGGAGGGAACCTTCTAGTGGGGCACAGCCTGTATCCCACACAATTCCCTCTTAGGTCTACAGTACCCCCGTTTCCAGAGCACTTTTATAGGAAGTTTCTCCTTTGTTCTGTAGGCAGCCAAGGGATGGGGTTGATTTTCTCCATTTTAGAAACAGGAGCAAGTTCAGCCACCCCAAGTGCTGCCGGAGCAGCTGCCACTGCACCCCTCACTTATCTGTGTTTGGGGTCATTGTGGGGGCTCCCATATGTGTGGGCCCTTTGCCTCCCACCCAGATGATTGCTGAATCCCCACAACAGCACCACAGGCAGGCGCTCAGGGAGACAGAGCAGCTTCTCCAGGGCTGCACAGCTGGGAGGGTGAGGGCTCTGAGCCAAGGTCTCTCTGACTCTTGCTAAGGCTGTGAATAGTGCCCAGCACTTGTGGGTGCTCACGGTGTTTGTGGAAAGGCCAAGAGGTTCTTACCGGCCAGATCCTGGCGGGGTTCTCTCTCTGAGCAGCCCTCTTGACTGCGAAGTTGTCTGTGTGTGCTGAGCTGGGAAGATGCCCACGAGGCCTTGATGAGTGAGTGAAGGAGGAGGTGGTGGAGCCCTGCAGGCCGGTGCACGAAGAACGATGTCCTGTGGGTTCCTAGTTTGGTTTTGGTGAGGGATAACGACGAGAGGGTATTAACCACTGTCTCCAGGGGTCACCGCTGCCGTGAGTGGAACTGGAGTGGGGAGGCTGGAGAATGTCTGACGATTCTGTGACACTGGCTGCTGTCTGAGTTTCTTGGAACCATCCTCCTCCTTCAGGAGCACTGGAAACAGAATGTTCATAATGAAAGGGTTTTACCTCGATTTGAGACTTAAACCCAGGGCCCAGACCTGATCGGGAATCCCCACACTGATCACTGAACCTGCTTGGGACTCGAACCCACACGACTGGGACTTGAACCCAGCCAAAACCCTATTTGGGACCTGAACCCACGTAGTCAGGACTCAATCCTGGCCAAAACCCTGTCTGGGACTCGAACCCATGTGGCCAGGACTTAATCCAGCACTCACCCAACGTCTGGACCCACTGAGGCTCAGGTTCTTTGTGCCTCAATGCAGAAGGAATTTAGCGAGAGGTAGAGTGATAGGCAAGAAGAGGATTTATTAAGATAGGGTACTTGTAAGAGGTGCAAGCAGACAGGCAGGAAAGCTCTGCTCTCTCCCTCTTTGATTGAGTGGGCAGCCATATATATAGGATGGTAGAAGACCGCCCCTCTCAAGTAGACACAGATGCAGGACATACATCATTAGTTCCTTCCTTGCCAGCTCCTCCTTCATCAGCTGTTTATACCCAGTCAGGCCTGCTTTCCTGAACAAGGAGCAGCTCTCCTGAGTTATCGTCAACTCTCTGGCCTCCCAGCCTTTCTCAGGTGTCTTCCTTCTACCTACCGTCCCCTACTAGGACTCTGCAACCACCTACCTATTCTACTCTGTCCCTATGAGTAACAGCAAAAATGTAGAAAAAATCCAAAGGCCCCTGACCAACTCTGCAGGTCTTCACAGTCTGTTTAGTCAGGCTGTCCTTCCAGCCCGGCCTGGGATGCGGTCCACAGCTGAGACCCATCTGGGCCTGGGTATCAGTCCAGAGTCGAGTCAAAGAAAAGAGAGCTGTGCACCATGGCAGGGCCCCCGATGGCTGTTGTGTGAGCACGGGTACACACACACACACACACACACACACACGTACACCCTCTGATCCGGCCTGTGCTCAGGATTGGGGGTGCACCTTGTAATCTCTGTCCCAGTCCTGTCCCTGGGCCCCCCAAGCCCTCTCCCTCACTTGCCCCTGACCTCACTCTGCTGACAGAATGATCTGGGAGAGGAGACTCAGGATCATCTGGGCCCTGGAAGTTCAAAACCCTGAGTAACCCATGATGGTCCTGGTTCCTTCTTGTTCTTTTTCTCAAGGGGAAGAAAACCTCCCTCCGGTCCCCTCCACAGGCCATCCCTTCTCTGGAATAGCTGGGAAATGTGAGCTCTGTCTACGTAGGGTCCCAGTTTGGCGGGAAGCACGTTGATTGGTGAGGACGTCTGTGCATATGAAACTCTGGGGACGGTGTTTACAGTGGTTATCTCTGGGTGGGGGACGGTGGATGAGCATCACTTGCTTGCTTCCTCACATTTGTGGTTCATGTTTGTTTGTTTTTTAAAGTATGTATTTTTTTTTTTTTTAAACTTTTATTTATCTATTTTTGGCTGTGCTGGGTCTTTGTGGATGTGTGGGTTTAGCTGCTTTGCGGCATGTGGGATCCTCCCAGATCAGGGCTCAAACCTGTGTCTCCTGCATTGGCAGACAGGTTCCTATCCACTAAGCCACAAGGGAAGCCCTAAAGTATGTATTTTAAAGTCACACAGCCCCTGAGATAAAATAATCAGAGAGGAAGTGAGAGAAGATAAGTAAAAGATATATATGAAAGCTGAGAAGGAGGACAAGCAATGAAGAGAGGATTAAGTACAGGAAGAAGGAAAGGATCAGGAGAGCCTAGATGAAGGAGAGGGAGGCACAGGACAGAGGAGAGATGGGGGAGAGCCCTGGTCACAGCAGGCTTTGGTGCGACCCCCAGGGTGGCAGCAGCTGGTGTCCTCGGAGCCCACAGTAAGACCAGGGCCAGCAGGTCAGCCCAGTGCGGAGGCTGCGTCCAGATGGCACTGCAGCCCCTCAGGTCAGCCTCCCAGGCCCTCCCGCTGTGTGACAGCCCCATTACCTCTGCTGGGGAGGGAGGCGGCAGATGCTGCAGGTGGCTCGAGCCCAGCTTCCAGGCTGAGCCGCTGGGTGTTAGGAGACAATCCTCGAGGATCTCCAGCACTTCTGCACATTTCATGAGCAGAGGCATTGACTGCCTTTATTCCAGATGATTATTTCTAAGAATGTTTGAACAGTAAACAGCCTTTGAAGTGAATGATAGTGTTTCCTTCTGGAGCAAAGTGCAGACATGCCCACTGCACATTATAGAATGCTCTGTTCTGCTAAGTTCAAGGTTCCTCTTTTGGAAGTTTACATTGCAAAATACATACCACTTTCTATTGTATACTAGAGTTTTTGTTCTCAGAAACATGGGAAGGCAGTGTTGCCTAGTGGTTAGGAGGTCGGACTCTGAGCATAGGCTCCAATCAGCCCTGCTGTGTAGTGCGTTCCACAGGAATGTCTCCTGCAGAATGTAATCTAAGGGTAGACCCCTTAGAGATGGTAGGAAGAAAAATAATTAGCAACTTCTATTTAAAATGAACACAGAGTACGTATGAGCCAACATTTTTACTCCTAGGTAGATATGCAACAGAAATACATTCATATGTGTGCTGAAAAACATCTACTAGAATGCCCAAAGCAGTGGAAACTGCCTAAATGTTCATCAACAGTAGGCACGGCATGCGACAGAGTTCTCTGCAGCAATGGTGACATGCAATAATATTCACGAATCTCACAGACATGTGGGGAAGGAGTCAGACACAGTATCACTGAAAGAAATGCAGGGGATGCTTCTGGGAGTTGGTGATGCTCTGTGACTTGAACTGAGGGCTGGTGATGCAGGCGCGATGATATGTTTCCCTATGTAAATTATTTTCCAATAAGAAGCCAAAGAAATGGGAAGGGATGGTTAGAGAAAGATTTGCTGAATTTCATGGGGCTGAGTTCCTTTTGAGCCTGAACAAGATAGTTTCAGAAAAATCTACAGGATCTTACTCTTGATCAACAATGGGAAGAGACAGACGTCAGTAATATGAGCCGAGAGAAACTTAGGTACCTCCAACGAAGCTTTGTCCACAATGGGTTACTTGTAGAAGCAGGCAAATGACCCTTCATCTGTGAGCTGTACTTTGTGGTTTTCAAAGCATTTTCGCCTTTATACATTCTTCATGCACGGAATGTGAAACAATTATTGTGACGACTGGCACGGCTAAAGAAGGACACCGACTTCAGGCAAGTCCTTGATAAAACAGTTCAGAGGTGGAAAGTAGTATCCTGGTTTGGAGGATGACGGTGAAGCAAAGAGGCCATATTATTGTTCCATGTAAGAAATGCAAGGAGACGTCGGGTGGGGTGGGGACAGAGAAGAGGAGACGGGGCAGTGCCAGGCAAGATGGCAGGAGGAGGCTGATTCTTCACGAGAATCAGTACCCCTTACACAACTTACTATGTGCTGTTACAGTGCGCGTGTGTGTGCCCACACACACACACACACACACACACACACACACGCCTCATGAAGTTTCTAATCCTAATTCTGTAGGGAAGTGATGTGAAGTCACTGGTTCCAGGTCACGTGCCCAGTACAAGTGGCAATGCTGGGATTCGAGTTTCCATGGGCCACCTCTCAGAGCCTGAGCTTTTACCCACTACGCTACGTTGCCTCTCTGTGCTTTTGAAAACAATCTAATATGCCATATATGGTTGATTGTGATTAACAGGGTCAACCTCCCTGGCCCCCAGTTTTAGTAAAGACGCTTGCACATACATGTCTCCTGGGAGCCTTTAGGGAGGCACCGCGTTGCATGCTGGGGTCAGCACTGGGCAGACACCACAACAGCCATAGGAGTGAGACACGAATGAGCTGGGGGGCAGGAGGTGGCCCTGAATGCAGCTGTCCCCAGGGAGTCACAGAAATCTTGAGAGAAAATATTGAATTTTCTGTTCACAAGCGATGGAGGTCCCAGCCAATTTCATTTAAATTTCAGAGGAAGAGCATGACTGCAGCTGGCATCTGGGTTATCAACTGTGAGAGATGGGAAGAAGGCTCTGTGAGCACCATTTTACAGAATAATTTAACCCTGGACAGATTGAGAAACCTGTCCAAGGTCATGCACAGGGTTGGTACTTAGGATTTGAACCACCGAGACAGACGTCAGTAATATGAGCCGAGAGAAACTTAGGTACCTCCAACGAAGCTTTGTCCACAATGGGTTACTTGTAGAAGCAGGCAAATGACCCTTCATCTGTGAGCTGTACTTTGTGGTTTTCAAAGCATTTTCGCCTTTATACATTCTTCATGCACGGAATGTGAAACAATTATTGTGACGACTGGCACGGCTAAAGAAGGACACCGACTTCAGGCAAGTCCTTGATAAAACAGTTCAGAGGTGGAAAGTAGTATCCTGGTTTGGAGGATGACGGTGAAGCAAAGAGGCCATATTATTGTTCCATGTAAGAAATGCAAGGAGACGTCGGGTGGGGTGGGGACAGAGAAGAGGAGACGGGGCAGTGCCAGGCAAGATGGCAGGAGGAGGCTGATTCTTCACGAGAATCAGTACCCCTTACACAACTTACTATGTGCTGTTACAGTGCGCGTGTGTGTGCCCACACACACACACACACACACACACACACACGCCTCATGAAGTTTCTAATCCTAATTCTGTAGGGAAGTGATGTGAAGTCACTGGTTCCAGGTCACGTGCCCAGTACAAGTGGCAATGCTGGGATTCGAGTTTCCATGGGCCACCTCTCAGAGCCTGAGCTTTTACCCACTACGCTACGTTGCCTCTCTGTGCTTTTGAAAACAATCTAATATGCCATCTATGGTTGATTGTGATTACCAGGGTCAACCTCCCTGGCCCCAAGTTTTAGTAAAGACGCTTGCACATACATGTCTCCTGGGAGCCTTTAGGGAGGCACCGCGTTGCATGCTGGGGTCAGCACTGGGCAGACACCACAACAGCCATAGGAGTGAGACACGAATGAGCTGGGGGGCAGGAGGTGGCCCTGAATGCAGCTGTCCCCAGGGAGTCACAGAAATCTTGAGAGAAAATATTGAATTTTCTGTTCACAAGCGATGGAGGTCCCAGCCAATTTCATTTAAATTTCAGAGGAAGAGCATGACTGCAGCTGGCATCTGGGTTATCAACTGTGAGAGATGGGGAAGAAGGCTCTGTGAGCACCATTTTACAGAATAATTTAACCCTGGACAGATTGAGAAACCTGTCCAAGGTCATGCACAGGGTTGGTACTTAGGGATTTGAACCACCTTGGTTGAGAATACCTGGAGAGGATCTTTGTCCCCCCAATACAGTTCCTATCACCTGGGTCCCCAGGCTGCACCAGGTCCTGCCCTTTCCAAGGCTTTTCAGGCCTTTCTCTTCATCTGTGAGCTGCCCACATCCTTCTGGTAAACCAGTTTTTTTTTGGCCTAGGTAATTCAAAGGCTTTTCCTTATCCTGCCGTGACTTACCAGCTGGGTATGAGGTCAGCCCTGTGCCTGCATCACCTGGTCCGGGGCATGCAGTCCTGCCCCCCTCCTGGAGGAGCTCCCTGTCAAGAGGGGAGCCTCAGCAGAGCTCCCCAATGACCATCATCCTCAGGACTTGGGGTGGGAGCAGTGGAGCCTTGGGGAGGAGGGAAAGGTCCCTCGTTTGAAGTGGTGGGACTCGGATGCATAGTCATCAGAAATAGAGCAGAGAAAGAAGCTTACGTTTAATTCAAAGATTTTTTTTTTTTAAGATTTATTTATTTATTTATTTTGGGCAGGGGTCGGTCTGGGGAGGGAGGGGAGCCACTTCTATTGGTCTTTCATTTCTCTGTTTTCATCGGTCTTTGTTCTTTGGCTCCTGTGGGCCTCCCATCGCGGTGGCGTCTGTTGTCGCAGAGCGCCGTCTCTGGGCGCATGCACCCTAGAGCTCTGGCTCGGTGATTGGACACATTGGTCCAGCCGCTCCGCGGCACGTGGGATCTTCCCAGGCCAGGGATCCAACCGGCGCCCCTTGCACTGAGAGGCGGTGTCCTTATCCACTGGACCACCAGGGGAAGCCCCAAAGATTTTTTTTTCTTCTTTTTGAGGTAAGCTATGTGATTCTTTTCAAACTGAAAAAACCAAAACTATCTTTTCATTATCAAAGAATCTATTCAGCCCCCTTGAGGCTTCTTGGGATAGGAGCCACTTCTTAGGAGGCCCTCATCCACGGGCTTGTGCAGGTCAACTACCGCCTGGGGGTGGAAGATGGAAGTGAACACTGAGCCCCTTCCTTCCTTCTCCCTCCAGCAAGACACCACAAACTAATCAGCACCAGCAGCCAGAGGGGAGAAATTCATTAGCAGATCTGGTTTTGAGCACCATTTTACAGAATAATTTAACCCTGGACAGATTGAGAAACCTGTCCAAGGTCATGCACAGGGTTGGTACTTAGGATTTGAACCACCTTGGTTGAGAATACCTGAGAGGATCTTTGTCCCCCAATACAGTTCCTATCACCTGGGTCCCCAGGCTGCACCAGGTCCTGCCCTTTCCAAGGCTTTTCAGGCCTTTCTCTTCATCTGTGAGCTGCCCACATCCTTCTGGTAAACCAGTTTTTTTTTGGCCTAGGTAATTCAAAGGCTTTTCCTTATCCTGCCGTGACTTACCAGCTGGGTATGAGGTCAGCCCTGTGCCTGCATCACCTGGTCCGGGGCATGCAGTCCTGCCCCCCTCCTGGAGGAGCTCCCTGTCAAGAGGGGAGCCTCAGCAGAGCTCCCCAATGACCATCATCCTCAGGACTTGGGGTGGGAGCAGTGGAGCCTTGGGGAGGAGGGAAAGGTCCCTCGTTTGAAGTGGTGGGACTCGGATGCATAGTCATCAGAAATAGAGCAGAGAAAGAAGCTTACGTTTAATTCAAAGATTTTTTTTTTTTAAGATTTATTTATTTATTTATTTTGGGCAGGGGTCGGTCTGGGGAGGGAGGGGAGCCACTTCTATTGGTCTTTCATTTCTCTGTTTTCATCGGTCTTTGTTCTTTGGCTCCTGTGGGCCTCCCATCGCGGTGGCGTCTGTTGTCGCAGAGCGCCGTCTCTGGGCGCATGCACCCTAGAGCTCTGGCTCGGTGATTGGACACATTGGTCCAGCCGCTCCGCGGCACGTGGGATCTTCCCAGGCCAGGGATCCAACCGGCGCCCCTTGCACTGAGAGGCGGTGTCCTTATCCACTGGACCACCAGGGGAAGCCCCAAAGATTTTTTTTTCTTCTTTTTGAGGTAAGCTATGTGATTCTTTTCAAACTGAAAAAACCAAAACTATCTTTTCATTATCAAAGAATCTATTCAGCCCCCTTGAGGCTTCTTGGGATAGGAGCCACTTCTTAGGAGGCCCTCATCCACGGGCTTGTGCAGGTCAACTACCGCCTGGGGGTGGAAGATGGAAGTGAACACTGAGCCCCTTCCTTCCTTCTCCCTCCAGCAAGACACCACAAACTAATCAGCACCAGCAGCCAGAGGGGAGAAATTCATTAGCAGATCTGGTTTTGCATAATTTACTAGTTGGTATTAGCAAATTAAGCCTGCTTGGCTTCCCTCATTGTAATGGCCATTAGAGGAAATGTGAGGAAAACACCCGCTCATGATCCCAGCAGTTTTCTAGAGATGATAATTAATAACAACAATAAAGTGCTAAGAAGACATTGCCGTTTTCCCTTCTCATGTTTTCTTGCTTACTCCTCACAACTGTAGCAAAGGAAAACAAATTTGGATTAATGTCCATTTGATGATCATGAAACTGAAGTGGGGGTTGAGTGGGGGTTCAGCTAGGAAGGGAGCCCTCCTCTCCGCTGTCTGGGGCGTGTTCACGGGCCAGTGAGTAACCTCGAGAGGACCAGGGTTCAGCAGCTGCGGCCCTGCTCCACTCAGAGCCTTCTCAGTGGGAAACTTAGTCCTCACTTGGCTATGGCAAATCGTATTAACAACAACAGCAACAATAATAAAGCTAATATTTGTGGATTACTTCTAGGCACCAAACGATTTCCTTCACTATCTCATCATTAACTCACAGCCTCCCATGAAATGGTCACCAACATCAGCATCAGTTCACTGGCGAGGAAACTGAATCTCACAGAGGTGTAACAAACACGAACTGGATCCGCTTCCTGGCCCTCCGTGAGTCTTCTCTGGGAATGATCTGGACACACAAGTGGCCAATGGCTTTATCATGGTGTTCCCAACCCTTTCCACTGCCCCCATATTCCTGGACTGCTCTGGGGGTGGAAAGAACCGGGATTTTGGAATTCAGAAACCAAGGTTCCAGACCGGCCTGGACTGCTGGGTACATTTATATGCCTTGATGGAGTTCTGCTGCTGGCTGTTTATCTACGGGACTGAGTTCATCCAAAGGTACTGATACTGACAGGACCCTATGGGGCTCCCAGACACAGAGGCCTTTCTGTGTGCCGTGTGTCTTCATTAGAGGAAGCATGCGTCATTCAACCTCCATGACCTTCCCTAAGTTCCAAGGAGCAGGTTCAGACAGTGGCAAATCAGGGAAAGGAAGGGATGCGGAGTTACGGGAGGAACAGTCAAAAGGGACAACAGTGCAGCCTTGGGGCAAGGTCCTGTTACCCATCAAGGGATATGCATAACAATAAAAATAACAATAACAATATCTTTGAGCTGTTTAGAAGAGACTGAAAATCCCAGCAGGTGGGAGAAATTAACGGTATACTCAGTCCACAAGACCGACCAGTCAGAAGAATGTGCACAAGCTGATCATGCCATCTTTGAACCATTAGTATTGATATAAAACCCCTCACTACACCCTGCAGGTTGGGACACACAGTTTTGAAGGCATTAGCTTCTATGCTCCCATTGCCTGTCAAAGCAATAAAGCTATTCTTGTCTGCTTCACCCAAAATTCCATCCCTGAGAATTGCTTTGGTGAGGGAGTATAAAGGCCAGATTCAATTTCAGTGCCATATGGGCTGGTAGGGGGTCCATTCAAGGCCTTGCCATTACTCAGCTGTGAGAGATTAGGAAAGCCACAGCATCTTCTCCAGGACTTGGTTTTCTTACTTTTAAACTGGGGGTAATATTGATACCCTTACCAAGTCCAGACTCACTCTGCTTACTACATGACAGGCCAATAAATCTGAGAGACAATGTGTTAAGGCAAGGAATACAATTTTATTCAGAAAGCTAGTAGACAAAGATGATGACAGACTACTGTCTCAAAATAACCATCTTGTTAGCGTCTGGATGCCAGATTCTTTTATAGAACAGAGATGAGGGGAAGTGAGGAAATAAAGTACAAAGGCAGAATAGAAAGGGAGAGGCGATGAGAAAGTCAAATTAAAAGGGCCATCAATCTTGCAAAACCACGTCCAGGAATGGCCGACCTGTGGAAGGAATGTGTTAATCTCTTCTCTCCTGCAGCCATTCACAAGTGGACAGGGTCAGATTATCTCCCAGTGAGCTGAATAAAAGCACTTTAGTCAGGTAGAGGGGCAGGGTTCTCGGCGGCAGGCCCTTATGTACGAGTATAATCACAAAAGCAACACAAAGTAAGTCAAAGCAACAGTTCCAGCATGGAGGAACTGGTTCTTCCCTGCAACACGGCTTGTTCTGTCCCCTCGGCAGGCCCTCCTCCAGTGCTGTCCTATGACCCCGCCGGCCCCCGAGAGGGTTTGGACCCTGCCCCGGCTGCCCTCCGGCAGTGCTCTAGGACCCTTCCCCTGTTGCATCTGCCCCCACCTCCATCCTTTTATTTTCTGATTGATATTTTCACAACTATTTTAAAAGCAATCAAATGTCCCGTGTGTTTCGTTTTTTAAATATAAGCAGCTCTTTGCGGCAGAGGATGAAAAGGAGAGCTTTTCCTTTCCCAAGCCGCTCAGCCTCACCCTGTATCAGCATCCCAGCATCCCAGAAGTGAGCTCCATGCTCCCTCCATCCAGCCCAGGCCATGAGGCAGCCTCTGCTGGGAAGGGCCCCACCCTGCCCTACTCAGGGAGGCCGGCGTGCACACACACCCTCAGCAGATGTTTGTGGGGATGGGAGGGGTGTACACGGCAAGCCCCTCAGCACAGAACTCTGAGCCTCCCTGGTCCTTTCTGGGCAGCATGGTGACCAGCTTCTGCTGGGAGTCTGAGGCTGCTGCCCGGACCCCACCACTGGGGGAAGCAGGGCTGGGAGGGGATCCTGGTGCTGCACCTGTGAGGGCATTGCTGACTGGGGTGGTTGACAGCTTTTTCTGAAATGCCAATAAATCACCCATCTCTGCCTGACTCACCATAGATTCAGTCAGTTTACAAACTCTAGCCCTCAGAAGCTCATCGCCCCCTACCCAGTGTCCTTATCTTCCCAGGCAGTTGACAGATACAAAACCCTGCTTGGGGTATCAACTATAAAAATATATGCACGACCTAAAAGTGGAGAGTTATATTTTATTTGGTGGAAATTCTGAGGATTTCAAGTCCAGGAGGCTTGATAGAACTACTTCTATGAGGTGAGGTGAACAGCCAGGTTATATAGAAGTTTGGCAACAAAAGGCAAGTCGTAGAAACAAAAGATTAATTAATTAAAGTTAACTAGATATCTTTGAATAGCTAATTAATTAAAGTTAATTAAAACAAACTAGGTATCTCAAGTTAAGGCATTTAATGCGTTTCTATGTACAGAAAAATGTAAGAGTCTGGGATCACTGAAATCATTCTTTGTTATGCATCTCAGCTATCTGGGGCCAGTATTCTATGTCTTCACAACCCTCAGTTCTTCAGAGTTCACCATAGGGAGGCTGGCGGCTGCTAGATGTCAGGTATTCTGTGTTTCCTTCCTAAGTTCCTCAGGGCTCACTAAATCACCATTGGTGGTGGTTAAAATCACTGATAACTGTGACATCCTTTGTTTACTGATAAGACAGGAAGTATTTCTTTTCTCAGAGGCATTGCACCTGCAGAGCTCTGGCCATGGTACTGGGCATGAGGGTGAGTGTACTGCCTCTGGGTCTTTCTAGGAGCTAACCACTGGCCAGACATGCCTCCAGTATGTCCTGGCTGCAATGTAACCTTGAGTAAATCACTTTCTTTCTCTTTAACATTTTCCCCATCTTTACTAATCAACACTGATTGAATTCACTGAGTTTTACTTATCAATACACTTTATTTGAGGCTTCCCCAGTGGCTCGGTCAGTCAACACTAAGGTGAAGAATCTACAGGGAACCACCTACAATGCAGAAGATGTGGGTTCTATCCCTTGGTCAGGAAGGTCCCTGGAAGAAGGAAATGGAAACCCATTCTCCCTGAATTCTTGCCTAAAGAATTTCATAGACAGGCCTAAAAAGTCACTAAACAAGAACAGAACTTTAGCCCAGTTGACTTACGAATACAAGTAACCGATTCAGTCAGTTTACAAACTCTAGCCCTCAGAAGCTCATCGCCCCCTACCCAGTGTCCTTATCTTCCCAGGCAGTTGACAGATACAAAACCCTGCTTGGGGTATCAACTATAAAAATATATGCACGACCTAAAAGTGGAGAGTTATATTTTATTTGGTGGAAATTCTGAGGATTTCAAGTCCAGGAGGCTTGATAGAACTACTTCTATGAGGTGAGGTGAACAGCCAGGTTATATAGAAGTTTGGCAACAAAAGGCAAGTCGTAGAAACAAAAGATTAATTAATTAAAGTTAACTAGATATCTTTGAATAGCTAATTAATTAAAGTTAATTAAAACAAACTAGGTATCTCAAGTTAAGGCATTTAATGCGTTTCTATGTACAGAAAAATGTAAGAGTCTGGGATCACTGAAATCATTCTTTGTTATGCATCTCAGCTATCTGGGGCCAGTATTCTATGTCTTCACAACCCTCAGTTCTTCAGAGTTCACCATAGGGAGGCTGGCGGCTGCTAGATGTCAGGTATTCTGTGTTTCCTTCCTAAGTTCCTCAGGGCTCACTAAATCACCATTGGTGGTGGTTAAAATCACTGATAACTGTGACATCCTTTGTTTACTGATAAGACAGGAAGTATTTCTTTTCTCAGAGGCATTGCACCTGCAGAGCTCTGGCCATGGTACTGGGCATGAGGGTGAGTGTACTGCCTCTGGGTCTTTCTAGGAGCTAACCACTGGCCAGACATGCCTCCAGTATGTCCTGGCTGCAATGTAACCTTGAGTAAATCACTTTCTTTCTCTTTAACATTTTCCCCATCTTTACTAATCAACACTGATTGAATTCACTGAGTTTTACTTATCAATACACTTTATTTGAGGCTTCCCCAGTGGCTCGGTCAGTCAACACTAAGGTGAAGAATCTACAGGGAACCACCTACAATGCAGAAGATGTGGGTTCTATCCCTTGGTCAGGAAGGTCCCTGGAAGAAGGAAATGGAAACCCATTCTCCCTGAATTCTTGCCTAAAGAATTTCATAGACAGGCTACAGTCCAAACGAGTTGGACAAGACTTAGTCACTAAACAAGAACAGAACTTTATTTATAATATCTTTGAGTCCTAATACTGATTCCTTAAGGCAGGAATTCCTTACTTTGTCATGGTCCTCTTTTTTGTTACGTATTGGAAACCTAATCATGGCAAGGTCAAAGGACATCCCTATAGGGCACAAGACCGGTGGGTGACAGAGCCAAGGTTTGAGCAATCTAAGCACAGCCCCCACACCCTGGGCCTGCCCACTCATGAGGCCAGAAGGGGAATTCTTCAGTCCAGCAGGAGCCAGGGGACTTGAGGGATGGGGAGGAGAGAGCCTGAAAATCACTTGCTGAATTCCTGTCATTCAGGGAAGCCCAGCAGTGGGTGGGGAAGGCTAGGGACCCTCCAGGCTGACTGGTAGAGTGAGAGCCCCTAGGGGCATTCACAGACAACAAGGGCCCGAGGCTAGTTCACAGACAACTATGCCTCCCCAAACCCTCACCCCAAGATGTCTGTGGCCTCCTCCCTCTCAAAATCTCAAAGCCCCAAGTGAAACCGGAGGGAAGGGGACAGGACACAATCTTTGTATGTCTAAGATGGTGGAGGAGTCTACTTCTACTAGACCTCGAGCCCCAGTATATCCTCATTGTAACACACCCAGAGGCATCATGACAGTTCCAAAGCCAACCATCAAAAACCAAGAAGTGGACAGTGTCCCAATTCATGGACATCTCTGCTCCTTCCCCCAAATGGTTGGAATAGTCCTTCCACTTATTAACCTATGAAATTACTCAGCCCTTAAAAACTAAGCATACAGGGCTTCCCCGGTAGCTCAGTGATAAAGAGGTCGCCTGCCAATGCAGGAGACATGAGTTCGATTCCCGATCGGGAAAGATCCCACATGCTGAGGAGCAACTAAGCCTGTGAGGCACAACTATGGAGCCTGTGCTCTAGAGCCTCGGAGCCACAACTATGGAGCCTGTGCTCTAGAGCCTCGGAGCCACAACGATGGAGCCCGTGTGCCGCAACTACTGAAGCCCATGTGCCCTAGAGCCCGAGTTCCACAACAAGAGAAGTCACAGCAACAAGAAACCTGCTCACCTTAACTAGAGAGGAGCCCCCATTCTCTTCAACTAGAGAAAAGCCTGCAGCAGCAGTTGAAAACCCAGAACAGCCAAAAACAAACAAATAAATAAAAATTCAAAAAAAAAAAGCATGCCATATTTCAGGGACTCACACCTGAGATGGTCCACACTGTCTGTGGAGTGTGTTTCTCTCTAAATAAATCCATTTCTTATTTATCACTTTGTCTGTTACAAAATTATTTCTGCAATAATACATCAAGAATCTGAGCTTCATTAGGTCCTGAAACCAGGTATGTGATCTCAGTTGGAAGACTGAGGTTTTGGCTTAGGTTTTGGCTGGGTTCAAGTCCCAGTCTGAGGTGAACAGTTTCAATAGGACCAGCTCTGCCAGTCACCTGTGCATTTCCTCCTAGTGCAGCTATCTGACTCAGCCTCAGCTCACTTGTCCTTCCCTGGGGATCTTCTGCAGGCAGAGGGGCCTACAGGTTCTGCTGCCAGCAGGGTGGGAGGGTCATCAAGAATTAGTGGCCTATCTGGCTATCCCAATTCACCCAGACATGTCTTGAGAGGTAAGACCCAGAAGACCCTGAATACTGGTACAAACAGAATGAAACTCTAGTCCCATGCCACACACACACTTCCTGGAAGACCCTGGGAGAGCTGAAGACTTGTGGTTTCAAGAGAAAGAAGGCTGGGGCTTCCCTGGTGGCCCAGTGGTGAAGACTTCGCCTGCCAAGGCAGGAGACATGAGTTCAATCCCTGATCCAGGAAGATCCCACATGCTGCGGAGCAACGAAGCCTGTGTGCCCTAGAGCCCGAGTTCCAAAACAAGAGAAGTCACTGCAACAAGAAACCTGTTCACCTCAACTAGAGAGTAGCCCCCACTCTCTGCAACTAGAGAAGAGCCTGCAGCAGCAGTGAAAACCCAAAATAGCCCAAAAATAAATAAATAAATAAAATTTTTTTAAAAAAGAGAGAGAGACAGAAGCCTGAATCCAATAAGCTCCAGAACAAGGGGATTTACTGGGAGGCTACTGGGGCTTCTCACCACCCATGTGCCTATTCAGGGACACCTAGACTAGAAGACTCAAATGCCACTGGTGCTGCTCATCCCTCTGGACTTGTCACCACATCTGCCTTACTGACTGCCTTCCTGCCTTCCTGAGTGAACTCAGGTAGCCTCAGCCTGCAGCAGCTTAAAGCAGGGTTTCAGTTCCTGGTCAGAGATTGAGGCCAGGCCACAGTGATGAGAGCACCAAATCCTAGCCATTAGACCAGTGGTCAGTGACCAGGCTTGGCCCTTTGGCTTTGAAGAAAAGGATTCCCCCAAAGACAGAAAGTAGTGAAACAAGTAAAGTATTTATGAGGAGGAAAAAGAGTGCAATACATGTGGATAGACACACCGGCACTCAGAGCTGCGCCCTCAAGGCAGTTTAAGTCACTTTCATTGGGATTTCCTTTGGCCACTCATTTTGATTTGCCTAGTTCAGATTTGGTATGTCTCAGGATCCTCTCAGGTGTGCACATGGATCTCCTGGCCAAGATGGATTCTACTCAAGAGGCCTATGGGTAGTTAGCATCACTTGCCTTTTGATCATCAAGGAACCTTTCTGTGCATGTGTAGTCAGGGAGGTCTGATTTTGAGAATGAGAAATACATGGTCTCTTATCTTCATCTGAGCCCAGGGTCCTCTCCTGATTCTCCTGCTATTCTTGTCTTGGAGTATCAATCTATAGGGAACACATCTCCAGTTGCTTTACCCTTTGGGGAGGGGAGTCCATTCACCTCCAACTTCAAGAAATCCAGGGCTGCCATGGTTCCAGCCATCACCAGAGGTGGGCTGCTCCCTTTTCTTATTTCCAGCCTATCAAATCCAAGAAAGGGGCTGTGACTGGCCAAATTCATGTCAGTATCCCATCCTAGCCCAATTAGATTGCCAAAGGGGCAAGGCAAGGCAACATGACCAGAATGTGGATGTGGTTTGAGCAGTTGTATCCTCTGTCCTCTGGTCCCAGGGTGCCTGGTTCTGCTTTGGGTAAAGTCTTGTCAGGTAAACTGCCCTGGACAGGAAAGGACATCGTTTACCTCAGTTTGAGACTTGAACCCATGTGGCTGGGACTTGAACCTAGCCAAAACCCAATCTTCCAACTGAGATCACAGATGTGATTTTATGACCTAACCTCAGATTCTTGATGTCTCATTGCAAAACGAATTCAGTGAGAGAAAAAAGGTGATAGGTAAGAAGTCGACCTCTTTAGTGAGAAACACACTCTACAGACAAGAGTGTGGGCCAAAGAAAGGGCAAATGAGGCCTCAAAAGGTAATGTAATTATCTTCATGAGCTGGGGAATTTCATAGGCTAATGAATGGGAGGATTATTCCAATGAGTTCCTGGTCAGAGATTGAGGCCAGGCCACAGTGATGAGAGCACCAAATCCTAGCCATTAGACCAGTGGTCAGTGACCAGGCTTGGCCCTTTGGCTTTGAAGAAAAGGATTCCCCCAAAGACAGAAAGTAGTGAAACAAGTAAAGTATTTATGAGGAGGAAAAAGAGTGCAATACATGTGGATAGACACACCGGCACTCAGAGCTGCGCCCTCAAGGCAGTTTAAGTCACTTTCATTGGGATTTCCTTTGGCCACTCATTTTGATTTGCCTAGTTCAGATTTGGTATGTCTCAGGATCCTCTCAGGTGTGCACATGGATCTCCTGGCCAAGATGGATTCTACTCAAGAGGCCTATGGGTAGTTAGCATCACTTGCCTTTTGATCATCAAGGAACCTTTCTGTGCATGTGTAGTCAGGGAGGTCTGATTTTGAGAATGAGAAATACATGGTCTCTTATCTTCATCTGAGCCCAGGGTCCTCTCCTGATTCTCCTGCTATTCTTGTCTTGGAGTATCAATCTATAGGGAACACATCTCCAGTTGCTTTACCCTTTGGGGAGGGGAGTCCATTCACCTCCAACTTCAAGAAATCCAGGGCTGCCATGGTTCCAGCCATCACCAGAGGTGGGCTGCTCCCTTTCTTATTTCCAGCCTATCAAATCCAAGAAAGGGGCTGTGACTGGCCAAATTCATGTCAGTATCCCATCCTAGCCCAATTAGATTGCCAAAGGGGCAAGGCAAGGCAACATGACCAGAATGTGGATGTGGTTTGAGCAGTTGTATCCTCTGTCCTCTGGTCCCAGGGTGCCTGGTTCTGCTTTGGGTAAAGTCTTGTCAGGTAAACTGCCCTGGACAGGAAAGGACATCGTTTACCTCAGTTTGAGACTTGAACCCATGTGGCTGGGACTTGAACCTAGCCAAAACCCAATCTTCCAACTGAGATCACAGATGTGATTTTATGACCTAACCTCAGATTCTTGATGTCTCATTGCAAAACGAATTCAGTGAGAGACAAAGTGATAGGTAAGAAGTGGATTTATTTAGAGAGAAACACACTCTACAGACAAGAGTGTGGGCCAAAGAAAGGGCAAATGAGGCCTCAAAAGGTAATGTAATTATCTTCATGAGCTGGGGAATTTCATAGGCTAATGAATGGGAGGATTATTCCAATGATGTTGGGGAAGGAGTAGAGATTTCCAGGAATTGGGCCACCGCCTGCTTTTTGGTCTTTGATGTTGGTTTTGGAACTGCACCTGATACTTCTGGGTGTGCCATTAGCTTGCTGATGTGGTACGATGAGCATATACTCAGGATCAAGGTCTAGGGGATCTTGAATCTGCTGTCTTGGATCCATTTGATTCTAATCAGTTTACGTCGTGTCCTTGAGCTATGTCACCTTTTCAAAGGTTGTGCCCTCCCCTCTTTCCTCATGTTTCAGAACCACTTCCCGTATGCCCACCCCGATTGCCCAAACAATGTCCAGAGCTCGGTGGAGACTCTTTATGCCGTTTACTAAAACAAAGTCATCTCCTGTGTTACAAGCCGCAGACAGTCCCAGAAGATGCTGCCCATGAGATGTGGCTCTCAGTATGACACAGGAAGGAAAGGGGCAGGGCACAACCTTTAAAAGAATGATATCACCAGAGGACATGACAAAACTGGTTAGAACCAACTAGGTCCAAGATGGCAGCAGATTCAACTTCCAGTGGACTTTGATCCTCATTATGTGCTCATTGGAATTCATTAGCATCTAAATAACACCCACCAGAGTTATGACAGTTCTAGGACTGACAGTAAAAGGACAAAAAAGAGGGTGGTGGCCTGATTCCTGGAACCCCCCTGCTTTTCCAGAATAGTTGGAATAATTCTCACACTCACTAGCCTATTAAGCTGGGGCTTCCCTGGTGGTTCTGATAGGGACAGAGTAGAATAGGTAGGTGGTTGTAGAGTCCTAGTGGGGGATGGTAGGTAGAGGGGAGACACCTGAGAAAGGTTGGGAGGCCAGTGAGTTGATGATAACTCACGAGAGCTGCTCCTTGTTCAGGAAAGCAGGATCAACTGGGTATAAACAGCTGATGAAGGAGGAGCTGGCGAAGAAGCAACCAATGATCTGCGTCTACTTGAGGTGGGCAGTCTTCTACCATCCTATATATAGAAGCAACCAATGATCTGCGTCTACTTGAGGGGGGCGGTCTTCTACCATCCTATATATATTGCTGCCCACTCAATTGAGAGAGAGCAGAGCAGAGCTCTCCTGCCTGTCTGCTTGCACCCCTTACAAGTATCCTATCCTAATAAATCCTCTTCTTCCCTATCACTCTGCCTCTCACTGAATTCCTTCTGCATTGAGGCATGAAGAACCTGAGCCTCAGTGGGTCCAGATGTTGGGTGAGTGCTGGATTAAGTCCTGGCTGTGTGTGTTTGAGTCCCAGACAGGGTTTTGGCCGGGAATGAGTCCTGACTACCCCAAGCAGGGTTTTGGCTGGGGTTAAGCTTTAGCCACGTAGGTTCGAGTCCCAAACCGGTTTTGGCTAGGTTCAAGCCCCAGTCATGTGGGTTCAAGTCCCAAGCAGGATTTGATCAGGTCTAGGCCCTGGGTTGAAGTCTCAAATTGAGGTAAAATCCTTTCAGTTTGATGGTAAAGAAAAAAAAAAAATCTACCTGCAGTTCAGGAGACCTGGGTTTGATCCCTGGAGAAGGGAATGGCTACCCACTCCAGTATTTTTGCCTGGAGAAATCCAAGGACAGAGGAACTGTATTCATCCCAGAAAAAGGCACTCCATGTCTCAGGGCCTTCTGAGACGGCTTACATTCTGTTTGCGGAGTGTGTTTCTCTCTAAATAAATTCACTTCTTATTTGTCACTTTGTCTCTCACAGAATTCTTTCTGCAACGTGCTTTACATTCGTTATGACAGTTCTAGGACTGACAGAAAAGAAAAATGGTGGCCTGATTCCTGGAACCCCCCTGCTTTTCCAGAATAGTTGGAATAATTCTCACACTCACTAGCCTATTAAGCTGGGGCTTCCCTGGTGGTTCTGATAGGGACAGAGTAGAATAGGTAGGTGGTTGTAGAGTCCTAGTGGGGGATGGTAGGTAGAGGGGAGACACCTGAGAAAGGTTGGGAGGCCAGTGAGTTGATGATAACTCACGAGAGCTGCTCCTTGTTCAGGAAAGCAGGATCAACTGGGTATAAACAGCTGATGAAGGAGGAGCTGGCGAAGAAGCAACCAATGATCTGCGTCTACTTGAGGTGGGCAGTCTTCTACCATCCTATATATAGAAGCAACCAATGATCTGCGTCTACTTGAGGGGGGCGGTCTTCTACCATCCTATATATATTGCTGCCCACTCAATTGAGAGAGAGCAGAGCAGAGCTCTCCTGCCTGTCTGCTTGCACCCCTTACAAGTATCCTATCCTAATAAATCCTCTTCTTCCCTATCACTCTGCCTCTCACTGAATTCCTTCTGCATTGAGGCATGAAGAACCTGAGCCTCAGTGGGTCCAGATGTTGGGTGAGTGCTGGATTAAGTCCTGGCTGTGTGTGTTTGAGTCCCAGACGGGGTTTTTGGGCCCGGGGAATGAGTCCTGACTACCCCAAGCAGGGTTTTGGCTGGGGTTAAGCTTTAGCCACGTAGGTTCGAGTCCCAAACCGGTTTTGGCTAGGTTCAAGCCCCAGTCATGTGGGTTCAAGTCCCAAGCAGGATTTGATCAGGTCTAGGCCCTGGGTTGAAGTCTCAAATTGAGGTAAAATCCTTTCAGTTTGATGGTAAAGAAAAAAAAAAAATCTACCTGCAGTTCAGGAGACCTGGGTTTGATCCCTGGAGAAGGGAATGGCTACCCACTCCAGTATTTTTGCCTGGAGAAATCCAAGGACAGAGGAACTGTATTCATCCCAGAAAAAGGCACTCCATGTCTCAGGGCCTTCTGAGACGGCTTACATTCTGTTTGCGGAGTGTGTTTCTCTCTAAATAAATTCACTTCTTATTTGTCACTTTGTCTCTCACTGAATTCTTTCTGCAACAAGGTAGCAAGAATTTGAGTTTCACTAAGTTCTGAGACCATGTGTGTGATCTCAGTTAAGACTGTGGGTTCAAGTACCAATTTGAGTTGCATGGTTTCAAGTAGGGCACTGTCCTGTGGAGTAAGTTTCCCATCACACCCTCTCCTACTTTGTAGTACTAAACAGGGGTGAGGGCAGGACTCCCAGTGCAAAGGATAGGCCCGTCTCCCAACTGCGTGAAGTTCACTGGCTCCATCCCTGCTGCTGGATTCCAGATCAAATGGTCGGCAAGAGCTGGTCTGGGCACACTGGGGAGAGGAAAGAGCAAAGATATAGCTAAAGAGATGTCCAACATGGTGAGCAAGTCTCAGCTCGAGCAAGTCTCAGCTCTCGAGGCCAGGAGATAAGGGTTAATCTTGCTGTAACATTTCTGTTCACCTGTGTGTCCATCTGTCTCTCATCTAACCAACACCAAGCACCCACTTAGGGTAGATAAAGTGCCTGCAGACACTGGGGGAGAGGCTGAATCTGAAGGGCAGTTCTTTTCTTGGTGGATTTACCACAATCCCTAGCCTACCCCCAGTTCTCAGGGCCATTCAAGAACTGGGAGTTCTCAGGTCACATCCTCAAGTTCATGGGACTCAGGAAAGTCAACCCACACCTCAAAAGCCGTGGAAGATGGAGGCAGGATCATACATCCACCAATTAGTCGCTGGTAAGAATTATAACTGGCTGGCAGAGGTTTATGTGGCCTGAACCAGAGCCTTCCCTCTGACTGGCCAGTCTTGGCAGGCCTGGTTATCAAATGGGGTTATAGTGGGCACTTGTGCATTGGGAAACAGTGGTAAGCCACCATTTCCAGTGTGGGCCCACTTTCCTCCAGAACTCTTCACGTCAAACAGTTTTTCCTTCCCTTTTTTTAAATTTTGTGATTTTTAAAATTTTATTTTTAAAAGTTGATGAAGCTAATACAACATTGTAAAACAAATATACCACAATAAACAAACAAACAAAAGTTTACTTTATGGAAGTATAGTTGACTTACAGTGTTAATTTCTGCTGTACAGCAAAGTCATTCAGCTCCACTTATATATACATTCTTTTTCATATTCTTTTCCATGATTACAGGACATTGAATATAGTTCCCTGTGCTATACAGGACCTCATTGTTCATCCATCCTGTATATAATTGTTTGCCTCTGTTAATACCAAATTCACCACCTAACTTTCCCTTGGCCACCAAAATCTGCTCTCTTCATCTATGGGCCTGTTTCTGTGTTGTAGATAAGTTCATTTGTGTCACTTCTTAGATTTTCACATATAAGTGATACCATTTGTTATTTGGCTTTCTGGTTTTGACTTTGTATTTCTTTTTTTGAACAACTGAAATGGGGCCGCCATTTCACTTGGACACTGCTCGGGAGAGTCTGGTCTGTCAGAACAGGCCACCCTGCTGGGACAGAGTCTGTTTTTAGACATGTTATTAGTATTTTTTTTGGGGGGGGGGTGGGTTGGGGAGGAGGGCGGACAGGCCACTTCTATTGGTCTTTCATTTATTCAGTTTCATCCATCTTTGTCCTTTGGCCCATGTGGGCCTCCCGTCGAAGTGGCCTCTGTTGTCGCAGACCACCAGCTCTGGGTGCCTGCGCTCCAGAGCTCTGTCTTGGTAATTGGACACATCAGTCCAGCTGCTCCGCGGCACGTGGGATCTTCCCAGGCCAGGAATTGAACCGGCGCCCCTTGCACTGTAAGGCGGTGTCCTTACCCACTGGACCACCAGGGAAGCCCCAGGGAAACTCTTAATAGATGCTAGTGCCCTTCCTTTTCCTTTCCTAATATTTGATGAATCAACTTACCCCACACGGTTAGTGAGGAACTACACCTCCCCCATTCTCGAGGGAATCAGCATTTCACCTCAAGGATGACTCTCCAGGAGGGAGCTCACAGGTGGTGGTGCACAGCGGAGGGCGTCAGGGCAGCCCCCCTACTGGGGCCAGTCTCCATTCTCAGACTGGGGCCATGGATCCTGCTGCCTGGGGAGTATGTTAAAATGGGGAGTGCCAGTCTCTGGGATTGCAGTCTCAGTTCCTTAGGGACTGGGCTGAGAGTGCAACCCAGCAGGTCATGAAATCAAGCACAGGACTGAATTGAGACAATAGGGAGGGGCGGTGTTTGTGGCAAACTGGAGGGCAGGTACACAGCACTCATGCTCGCCTGGAAGGAACAACCCTCCACGGGCTAAACAAACAGATCCAGCCAGCTCACGGGGCCTCTAGTTGGCAAACTCGTGAAGGGGTGTTTCACCAAGAAAAATGCTCACACTATATAACCACTGGAATCCTGGTGATGAGACTCAAGTAGCTCCCCATTTCAAGTCTCCCCACCCCCTAAAACTGTGGGCAGAGAGGAATGGACTTCCCCTGTGCCCCAAGGTCTGACACTGCTGCTTCCTGTCACATCGGGGACTTTGTATTTTTTTTGAACAACTGAAATGGGGCCGCCATTTCACTTGGACACTGCTCGGGAGAGTCTGGTCTGTCAGAACAGGCCACCCTGCTGGGACAGAGTCTGTTTTTAGACATGTTATTAGTATTTTTTTTGGGGGGGGGGGGGGTTGGGGGGGGGGGCGGACAGGCCACTTCTATTGGTCTTTCATTTATTCAGTTTCATCCATCTTTGTCCTTTGGCCCATGTGGGCCTCCCGTCGAAGTGGCCTCTGTTGTCGCAGACCACCAGCTCTGGGTGCCTGCGCTCCAGAGCTCTGTCTTGGTAATTGGACACATCAGTCCAGCTGCTCCGCGGCACGTGGGATCTTCCCAGGCCAGGAATTGAACCGGCGCCCCTTGCACTGTAAGGCGGTGTCCTTACCCACTGGACCACCAGGGAAGCCCCAGGGAAACTCTTAATAGATGCTAGTGCCCTTCCTTTTCCTTTCCTAATATTTGATGAATCAACTTACCCCACACGGTTAGTGAGGAACTACACCTCCCCCATTCTCGAGGGAATCAGCATTTCACCTCAAGGATGACTCTCCAGGAGGGAGCTCACAGGTGGTGGTGCACAGCGGAGGGCGTCAGGGCAGCCCCCCTACTGGGGCCAGTCTCCATTCTCAGACTGGGGCCATGGATCCTGCTGCCTGGGGAGTATGTTAAAATGGGGAGTGCCAGTCTCTGGGATTGCAGTCTCAGTTCCTTAGGGACTGGGCTGAGAGTGCAACCCAGCAGGTCATGAAATCAAGCACAGGACTGAATTGAGACAATAGGGAGGGGCGGTGTTTGTGGCAAACTGGAGGGCAGGTACACAGCACTCATGCTCGCCTGGAAGGAACAACCCTCCACGGGCTAAACAAACAGATCCAGCCAGCTCACGGGGCCTCTAGTTGGCAAACTCGTGAAGGGGTGTTTCACCAAGAAAAATGCTCACACTATATAACCACTGGAATCCTGGTGATGAGACTCAAGTAGCTCCCCATTTCAAGTCTCCCCACCCCCTAAAACTGTGGGCAGAGAGAGGAATGGACTTCCCCTGTGCCCCAAGGTCTGACACTGCTGCTTCCTGTCAGTCATTTTATGCCTGGTTTGTGTGGGATCCTTGACATTTGTGGGTTGCTCTCCTGACCTTTAGGGGACCCATCTAGCCTAAGGTGGCCTGGTCTGACCGCAAATCAGTCAGCCCGAGGCAGGTTCCAGCTCAGGCTTGTGGAGCTCAGCCTCCTTGGAGGGCAGAAAGCTTTCTTCCTGTCTTTTGAGCTCAGGCCTGCTGGTCACTGAAGGGAGGGCGTTTAGGGCAGGAGTGGCGGAAGCAGGCTGATGTGTGACCTCCTCTGAGAACTGGCTTAATCGGGGCAAGGAGCACTGTATTTGTGTGTTCCATAAGAGGAGAGGTCAAGGGCATTACCTGAAGCCACATAGAAAGGTGAGGACAGGGTCGGTGTGGGAACACGGATGCCCTCCTCCCTCCCTCCTGCTCTGGTGCTCCTTCCTGGGAGCACAGGTGTGACTGGGCACGTCGGCTTCTGGAAATACTGAAGGAGGACAGGGAGCTGTGAGAACAGGGGAGGGGACAGTGAGCACTAGTGACATGGTGAGAGACCCGTGCCTCAAGATTCAGAGTGCGTATTGATCAGGTAATATTAATAGTGTTTCACAAAGTCCACATCAGTGCCAATGATGAATTATAGCCCAACGTATTGATTACTGGAACAGTGGGTGGAGCACCCATGCGAAAGCAGTCAGACAGCTCAGAGGACAGGCTGTCTGGACAAGCCGTATGGTCTCTCCACCTGGTCTACTCACACGAAAAGCATACTGTGCTGGATGGAAAGACACCTAAGGAACATGACCACCAGATGCAATTTGTGGTCCAGGATTGGACACTGGTTGGAGGAAGCAGCTAATCAGTTGGGACAATCTGATCATTGTTTGGCTGTTACACGACATGAAATTTATTAAAAGGAGAAGGAGACAGTTGGCTGAACAAAGGAGGTTGGGAAACTGTATCAGATAAATCCAAGTTGAAGGACATTCTACAACATGACTGACTGGGCCATTCAAAGTGGGAATACCCTAATAGACAAAAAAAGTGGAGCAAGTGTTACAATGAAAGACACAAGAGACATAATAACTCAATGCAACAAGGGACCTTTGATTGGATCAAGATTTAAAGGGAACCATGGATCCATCTCTGGGAAACCAGGAGGTGTGCCGCCCAGGTGCCCTCCGCTGCCCAACCACAGAGAGGGGCCAGCAGCCAGCACCTTGGATCTGCTCCATTGAGAAGGCAGCCCCGCCTCAGGTCAGGTCCTTCCTAGGGCAGCCCTGTGGAGGGACTGGTCTGGGAGGGGCTGTAGAGCCATGTGGGCTCCAGACGGGATGCTCTGACAGACAGCTCTCTTTCCAGAGTTTCCAGGACTGGTAGACTGAGGCTTTGTCAGGCCTGTGCAATTCAGCGTCTTCCTCCCCCTGATCCTGCTTCCTCCTGTTCTCTTTCACAGGCATAGATGCCTGATTTGTGCCCCAAACTCCATCTCAATACGTATGGGCTTCTGAAGAACTCAACCTGTGACACTAACTATAAAGGTCAGTGTTGGGCCATTAGGGAATGACGGGCTGTATATTAGTTAATAGTATTGTATCACTGTTAAGTTTTTTGAGGGTGGTAATTGCATGGCAGTGGTGTAGGTGACCGTCCTTGTTCCTAGGAGAAATGCTAAGTTATTTAGAGGGAAGGGTTGTGCTATGTGCAGCTTACTCCATTTGGTTAACACATATTTATATATTTGTATTGCTGTATTTATCTATGTAGATCTCACTAACTAGATGTCTGTATATAGATGCATACATGTCTACAGCTGGATATATAGAAATTCATATATGTTGGGGAACAGACAAAGACAGAGCCGTATGGTCTCTCCACCTGGTCTACTCACACGAAAAGCATACTGTGCTGGATGGAAAGACACCTAAGGAACATGACCACCAGATGCAATTTGTGGTCCAGGATTGGACACTGGTTGGAGGAAGCAGCTAATCAGTTGGGACAATCTGATCATTGTTTGGCTGTTACACGACATGAAATTTATTAAAAGGAGAAGGAGACAGTTGGCTGAACAAAGGAGGTTGGGAAACTGTATCAGATAAATCCAAGTTGAAGGACATTCTACAACATGACTGACTGGGCCATTCAAAGTGGGAATACCCTAATAGACAAAAAAAGTGGAGCAAGTGTTACAATGAAAGACACAAGAGACATAATAACTCAATGCAACAAGGGACCTTTGATTGGATCAAGATTTAAAGGGAACCATGGATCCATCTCTGGGAAACCAGGAGGTGTGCCGCCCAGGTGCCCTCCGCTGCCCAACCACAGAGAGGGGCCAGCAGCCAGCACCTTGGATCTGCTCCATTGAGAAGGCAGCCCCGCCTCAGGTCAGGTCCTTCCTAGGGCAGCCCTGTGGAGGGACTGGTCTGGGAGGGGCTGTAGAGCCATGTGGGCTCCAGACGGGATGCTCTGACAGACAGCTCTCTTTCCAGAGTTTCCAGGACTGGTAGACTGAGGCTTTGTCAGGCCTGTGCAATTCAGCGTCTTCCTCCCCCTGATCCTGCTTCCTCCTGTTCTCTTTCACAGGCATAGATGCCTGATTTGTGCCCCAAACTCCATCTCAATACGTATGGGCTTCTGAAGAACTCAACCTGTGACACTAACTATAAAGGTCAGTGTTGGGCCATTAGGGAATGACGGGCTGTATATTAGTTAATAGTATTGTATCACTGTTAAGTTTTTTGAGGGTGGTAATTGCATGGCAGTGGTGTAGGTGACCGTCCTTGTTCCTAGGA
Source organism: Tragulus kanchil (assembly GCA_022376925.1). NCBI lineage: Eukaryota > Metazoa > Chordata > Mammalia > Artiodactyla > Tragulidae > Tragulus > Tragulus kanchil. The sequence goes on from JAIOJX010000031.1 coordinate 136,325,476, forward strand.
GAAATGCTAAGTTATTTAGAGGGAAGGGTTGTGCTATGTGCAGCTTACTCCATTTGGTTAACACATATTTATATATTTGTATTGCTGTATTTATCTATGTAGATCTCACTAACTAGATGTCTGTATATAGATGCATACATGTCTACAGCTGGATATATAGAAATTCATATATGTTGGGGAACAGACAAAGACAGAGACAAAATTCATATGCAAAACGGTGCCACTTTATGACTCTAGGTGAAACGCTTACAGATGCTTGTCATACTAGTTCTACAAGTTACTATAGATTTGAAATTTTTCAAAATAAAAGTTAAGAGGAAAAAATCAGTGTGGAATAGGACTTCATTTTGGTAAAAATAATACATGTACAAATCTGTACACAGAAAAAAATCCTGAAGGCTAAATACTAAAGAGCTAGAGTAGTAACCTCTGGGTGATTGGACATATGTTCTTTTCATTATTGCTTGTCAATATTTTCATTTTCTTTTTTTTTTTAAAGATTTATTTATTTATATATTTATTTTTTGGTGGGGGTGGGGTGAGGAGGCAGGGGAGCAGGCGGGCCACTTCTATTGGTCTTTCATTTATCTATTTTCATCCATCTTTGCTCTTTGGCCTGTGTGGGCCTCCCATTGCAGTGGCCTCTGTTGTCGCAGAGCACCGGCTCTGGGTGCATGCGCTCCAGAGCTCGGGCTCGGTAGTTGGACACATCAGTCCAGCCGCTTCGTGGCACATGGGATCTTCCCAGGCCAAGGATTGAACCAGCGCCCCTTGCACTTCAAGGCGATATCCTTACCCACTGGACCACCAGGGAAGCCCTTCATTTTCTAAAACTCATATTTTGCCTCTGTAATAAACGATTATTAAAATAATTCACAAATGCCTATAGCAGAGATAAAGTTGGCCCTCCCTCTGGTCCAGGAGGGCTGTGGTCTGGAGAAGGGGGCAGCTCCTCCACACCCCACTCTGGATGAGTGAGACTGAAATCTCAATAGCATCCCTTCCTCCATGAACTGTTTCAGCCTCAAACTGAAATGATACTGACTTGAAAAACTAGGATCATCTGATGGGTGATGACCAGTGGGCACCGGAGGGGCCAGCCTGCCGGTGGATGTGCTGGCTGGCTGCTGGTCCAGGGCACGCAGAGTCTGCCCAGCCAAGTGTTGTTTCACTTTCCAGTGCTGTGTTGGTGAGGGGAAACGTTCACATATTACTTTGAGTTACATCTAAAATTGAATTTCCCACCCCTCTTGAGTGTCATTGCGCAACTATCAGTTCTTTAAGGGAATTTTTACTGCTGTAAAATAAGGGAAAAAAAAATCAGAACGGTGCCACTTTATGACTCTAGGTGAATAGGACTTAAAAGTTACTATAGATTTGAAATTTTTCAAAATAAAAGTTAAGAGGAAAAAATCAGTGTGGAATAGGACTTCATTTTGGTAAAAATAATACATGTACAAATCTGTACACAGAAAAAAATCCTGAAGGCTAAATACTAAAGAGCTAGAGTAGTAACCTCTGGGTGATTGGACATATGTTCTTTTCATTATTGCTTGTCAATATTTTCATTTTCTTTTTTTTTTTAAAGATTTATTTATTTATATATTTATTTTTTGGTGGGGGTGGGGTGAGGAGGCAGGGGAGCAGGCGGGCCACTTCTATTGGTCTTTCATTTATCTATTTTCATCCATCTTTGCTCTTTGGCCTGTGTGGGCCTCCCATTGCAGTGGCCTCTGTTGTCACAGAGCGCCGGCTCTGGGTGCATGCGCTCCAGAGCTCGGGCTCGGTAGTTGGACACATCAGTCCAGCCGCTTCGTGGCACATGGGATCTTCCCAGGCCAAGGATTGAACCAGCGCCCCTTGCACTTCAAGGCGATATCCTTACCCACTGGACCACCAGGGAAGCCCTTCATTTTCTAAAACTCATATTTTGCCTCTGTAATAAACGATTATTAAAATAATTCACAAATGCCTATAGCAGAGATAAAGTTGGCCCTCCCTCTGGTCCAGGAGGGCTGTGGTCTGGAGAAGGGGGCAGCTCCTCCACACCCCACTCTGGATGAGTGAGACTGAAATCTCAATAGCATCCCTTCCTCCATGAACTGTTTCAGCCTCAAACTGAAATGATACTGACTTGAAAAACTAGGATCATCTGATGGGTGATGACCAGTGGGCACCGGAGGGGCCAGCCTGCCGGTGGATGTGCTGGCTGGCTGCTGGTCCAGGGCACGCAGAGTCTGCCCAGCCAAGTGTTGTTTCACTTTCCAGTGCTGTGTTGGTGAGGGGAAACGTTCACATATTACTTTGAGTTACATCTAAAATTGAATTTCCCACCCCTCTTGAGTGTCATTGCGCAACTATCAGTTCTGATATTACTGTAACTTATTTTTTTTTATGTAGAAAGTTTTTTCCCTTTCGTCACATGGCTTTCAGTCTGAATAAGTTTTCTCAGCAATGCAAGTTGAAAGTGAAGATTGCATTTAAATGCTCCCCGTGGAAGACTTAACTTCCTCAGAACCTCCTACTTGTGGCCCAAAGCCCACCTGCTGGGCTCAGGTGGGCATGGAGGTGGCACCACCCTGAAGGGAAGGACTCGGGGTCAGGGAGCCTGGGGCTGAGTTTCTCTTCTAGGGAGCCAGGAGGAAGCAGGATCAGCATCCTCATAAGGAGAAAAGACCGGGTCCTGAGGGAGGAGGGGTGTATATGGGAGACAAAGTGGCTGATGGAAATTGAAACCAGGCCAGGGGAAGAGGCGGAGGTGGATGAACATCTAAGCTGAGTTTGTGCTCCAGGGCAGCCTCTCAATCTCGAGTTCTACCCTCCCAGTCTGGGCATCTCACCCCAGGCTTTGGCCCCGTGCTGCCTGAAGGCTGACCGGTTTAGGTGAGGATACTTTCTCTATTTGTGGCCCAGCTCTGGGAGCAATCACCGATCAATTGGCAAATGTTTCATGCCCTCTTCTTGTTTGCTAGTTGCTAGGATGAAGCTTTCTTCACAACTCAACTGAACTTCTCTTACACCTTGAGGCACCACCAAGCCTCCAGGCAGCTTCTCTTGCTCCGCTGGGGCCAGAGTCATACCTCCAGCTGTCTTGGGACATCCTGGGCGACAAACCTGAATGTGGCTGTTTCACATTCAAGGGAACATAATGAGGCTGGGGTCCTCCAGTGAGTGTAGTGGGATCCTGGGCACTGGATTGGACCTGAGTAGAAGGCTGTTTGGGCTTCCCAGGTGGTGCTAGCGGTAAAGAACGCACCTGCCAATGTAGAAGACGTAAGAGATGTGGGTTTGATGCTTCATTGGGAAGATCCCCTGGAGGAGGGAATAGCAACCCACTCCAGTATCTTGCCTGGAGAATCCAAGATCAGAGAAGCCTTGCGGCTCCAGTCCATAGGGTCACAAAGAGTCGGACACAATTGAAGCGACTGAACATGCACGTGGGAGACTGTTTGCTCAGAGCAGCAGGAACCCCCATGACCAAAAGATAGTCACCTAGACCCCGTCCAGGCCCTTAACACTACAGGCTCATCTTTGAATTTACCATGTGCTCTTCAAACTCATTTCTGTTCATGGAGGCTTCTTCAAGCTCTAGACTAGATTTAGGGCCCTGCCCTGTCCTCCTGCAGGTCTTTCTAATTCCTCTACATCATGAGTCACATTTTATTTTACTTGTTTAACACCAGCCTTATCTAAGGGCTTCTAAGTTCATACAGATGTGACTGTGTCCATCTAATTCAATACAGGATCCTTCATGCCTGGCAGTTGTGAATGCTCAACAAGTATTTGCTGAATATACTAGTTGAATGACAGAATGAAAATGCAAGTCTCAGTCAAAGAGGGAAGCCAGAAGTCAGTTGAGGAAAAACACCAGCTTCAGGCAAAGGCCCAAAGCCAAATGCCAGAGGGAAAATGAGGGGCAGAAGCAGAGTCAGGTACAGGCTGGGAAATGGTGGCAGGCCACCAGCGAGGCCAGGTGTTACAATCTGGTCATTGAGAGAGAAAATCTCACAGTGAGCTGGAAGCTTTGAGACCCAGACTCCAGCTGGCCAAGAGCCCCTGTTGTCAAGTGCTCGGATGGGCACCCTGAAGTTAGCACTGGGCGGGGGTGACCGGCTCCACATGCGTGAGTATTTTTCCCTCTGGATATGTGTTGCAGTGTTCAGTACAGACCTTGGCACTCAGCGGGACTCAGTAAGTGATTACGGACCCTAAATTTGGCAGAGCAAAATTATATTATCCAAACAAACAGAGTTGTATCTATTAGGGTTCTCTCGTTACCAGCAAGAGAGACTGAGGTTGGTGAACTTAAGCCAACACCGAACTGAAGGAAAAGTGAAAGAAGCAGTCTTTGGGGCGGATGGGCACTAGCACAGCTCTGGGGGTGTGACATCAGAAACAGTGAAGTGTCCCCATGAGCAAGCATGTGTTTCATCTGTCCGCAGTCCTTCTGACATTCAGCTCAGGAGGGACAGACCCCATCGACGCTGTGTGCAGTGGGCAAGCAAGGGTTGGTTCCCCAGAGGAAAGGGTGCAGATAGAAGGAGGGCAGTGTCCGCGGATGTTCTGGCTCTCAGTCTCAGCTTGGCTGAGTGGGAGCCTCTCCTGCACTGGCTGGGCTGTCTCACTTGGCCCCTGTCACCTTTCCTTCACACCAGGTGGTTGTCCTTGCCCCATGCCTCGAACTCTATGGCTGGAATTTTTGGCCACCCTGGCCTGGTTCCTCTCTGATTTGCATTCAGCAAAACATGAGTCTAGTCTTCTCACCTAACTTAGGTCCAGAAACGGGTCCTCTTATTTGTCTGGGAAGTGTTAGTTGCTCAGTTGTGTCAGACTCTTTGTGATCCCCATGAAGTGTAGTCTGCTAGGCTTTTCAGTCCATGGAATTCTCCAGGCAAGAATACTGCAGTGGGTTGCCATTTCCTTCTCCATGAGATAGATCTTCCCGACTCAGGGATCAAACCTAGGTCTCCTGCACTGCAGGCAGATTCTTTACCATCTGAGCCACCAGGAACGTCTGGGAGGGGAGGTCAGACAAGGATCCCAGGAAATCTGAGCTGTCAGGAGTCATAGATATGATCTAGAACTCAGTGGTCCAGAACAGGGGAAAGAATGGTTGTCAGGGTTAGGAAGTGAGTTAAGGGCAGATTCACAGTCATAGGCAAGACTTGACTGTTTTCTGCAGAAGGTATTTTATAGAAGTAATATATATTCATGAAAAGAAATCTAGAAGATATATGAAAGTAAAAAGCATTCGCCCCAATAATCCGCCCATTTGTCGTTCAAACCCACCTTTTGATGTCTAGTTCAGCTGGGAGGCAATCTAGAAAACTGACTGGTAAAATGGGCTTTGGAACTCCTGCATGGCCAGGTAGGAGCTGTGTGACCTCTGAATGTTGATTAACCTCTCGAAGCTTTAGTTATATCACCTGTGAAATAGAGGTGTTGTGAAGAAAAGGCAGAGCAAAGTTTATAACAGAGTCAGTACTTAATAAATCTTAGTAAGTGCTCAGTAAATATTAAAGTTTGCCTTTCTCTTATGCTTTTTCCATACTTCTGTCCCAATGCTTTCCCTGAATTCCTTAGGGAATGTCTCATCTCAATTCTGTGCTTCTGGGGTACTGCCCATCTGTCTTGGGGATAATTTTTTTTTTTACCAGTTGCATGCTCTAAAAAGCAAATCATACATTCAGGATGTTACATAGCACCATTTGGGTGGGATGTGTGGGGAAGATACAAGACAAAAAGCATCTAACAGCAGATAGAGCATCATGTTGTACCCCGGCCACTCAGCGCCCTTGCTCTCCCCTCAAAGTAATAGCACCCACACACCCTTTTCCTTTAGGAAAGTCTTCTCCCACTCCACGTGGGGTGTCCATCCATGCCACTAGGGAGGCAAGTGACCCAGACCTAGCCTATTAGAATATGCTGACCCACTGGCTTCAGGAAGTGGTGACGCTTTTTTTCAGTCCATGGAATTCTCCAGGCAAGAATACTGCAGTGGGTTGCCATTTCCTTCTCCATGAGATAGATCTTCCCGACTCAGGATCAAACCTAGGTCTCCTGCACTGCAGGCAGATTCTTTACCATCTGAGCCACCAGGAACGTCTGGGAGGGGAGGTCAGACAAGGATCCCAGGAAATCTGAGCTGTCAGGAGTCATAGATATGATCTAGAACTCAGTGGTCCAGAACAGGGGAAAGAATGGTTGTCAGGGTTAGGAAGTGAGTTAAGGGCAGATTCACAGTCATAGGCAAGACTTGACTGTTTTCTGCAGAAGGTATTTTATAGAAGTAATATATATTCATGAAAAGAAATCTAGAAGATATATGAAAGTAAAAAGCATTCGCCCCAATAATCCGCCCATTTGTCGTTCAAACCCACCTTTTGATGTCTAGTTCAGCTGGGAGGCAATCTAGAAAACTGACTGGTAAAATGGGCTTTGGAACTCCTGCATGGCCAGGTAGGAGCTGTGTGACCTCTGAATGTTGATTAACCTCTCGAAGCTTTAGTTATATCACCTGTGAAATAGAGGTGTTGTGAAGAAAAGGCAGAGCAAAGTTTATAACAGAGTCAGTACTTAATAAATCTTAGTAAGTGCTCAGTAAATATTAAAGTTTGCCTTTCTCTTATGCTTTTTCCATACTTCTGTCCCAATGCTTTCCCTGAATTCCTTAGGGAATGTCTCATCTCAATTCTGTGCTTCTGGGGTACTGCCCATCTGTCTTGGGGATAATTTTTTTTTTTTTTTTACCAGTTGCATGCTCTAAAAAGCAAATCATACATTCAGGATGTTACATAGCACCATTTGGGTGGGATGTGTGGGGAAGATACAAGACAAAAAGCATCTAACAGCAGATAGAGCATCATGTTGTACCCCGGCCACTCAGCGCCCTTGCTCTCCCCTCAAAGTAATAGCACCCACACACCCTTTTCCTTTAGGAAAGTCTTCTCCCACTCCACGTGGGGTGTCCATCCATGCCACTAGGGAGGCAAGTGACCCAGACCTAGCCTATTAGAATATGCTGACCCACTGGCTTCAGGAAGTGGTACAGTTATCAGTCCACTTCTTCCTGGGACCTTTTTATCTTGGGAACAAAGGTGCTGGGAGAATGTAAGCATGTACTTGCCGTGTGCAGAAAGCCTACTTGCAGGGAGAGATCAACACCGAGACGCAGAGGTGTGTAGAGATGAGCCAGGAAGTGTCAGGTACTAGTTTACAGTTTCTGAAGCCCTGGTTCTTGCAGAACATCAATATTATGTGAGTTTTCCCAGTATTCCTCCCACCTATGTGAGTTATATAAATTTCCATTTTTTTGCTTAACTGATTTATATTAGGCTGTGTTATTTCCAAGTCAGAGTCCTGACTAATACAATTGCTTTTTTCGTAAAGGTGGGGAGGTGGTTGTGTGATCATTTCTAACTTTGTCCATTCTATCTGCTGAGAAGGAACATTCTCCCCAGGTGGGTAGCATTCCCAGCATACTGACCAAGATCAAGAGAACCCAATTTGGGGGGCTAGGGCTCATTGACTTCCTATTCAAAGCTCTCTGGAGATACACTCTGTCGTATTGATTGCAGATGTGATCTGTAGCATTCACTCCGTCAAGCAGAATTTGAGTCTCTCAAGTCTTTGCAGTTATTTGAAGAAACAGATCCTTTCATCTCTTTTGGTTTCCTTGGCACTTGTTCTATTCCCTTTCATCTCCAGCTCAGCACTCTGAAAAGATGTGATGGTGTGAGATCCTAGATTCTGAATGTGTATGAAAGTATATAAGCATATTCTGAGCAGTCAGAATTAATAATGTGGCATCCACATTCTACTTCCTTCATCATCACAGAATTTAAAAAAAAAAACAAAACATGCCTGGGTGAGACCCTTCAGGGAGGCTCGTATAGCCCTTCTTCCCTGGTGGAGGCACAAGAAGGGGGCTGCTCACAGTTACTTAGACACACAACAGGCTCTTAGTGCATTGTTGGCTTCAGGAATCCTCCTGCAAACTGTCTTCCTATTGTTTGGGAAGTCTGTCTACCTTTTGATCAGGTTGTCCTTCTCCTTCTGAAAGTGTACAGAACACTTCAGGAAGCCTTCTGGCTTAATTCTTTTTAATGCCAATAAATCCAGCATTTGTTATTTCTTACAGGTGGCCTTTTATTTCTTTGAGTTCTCAGTAAAGAACGAGTGGATAGTAACAGTGTATCATGTGAGCATCACGTAAAAAACAAGGAGTAAGGGGCTCAAGGGCAGTGTAATAGATGCTCGGATGTATCTAGTATTTCATCCTTAAGTTGAGGCAAGAGAACTGGAAGGAATATACTTTGTGGTGTGACAGGAAGTCTGAGAGAGGGGTGACCAATCGAAGGTTTTTCATTTCACAAAATTCATAAGAAATAAAACAAGCTTTTTTCCTACTCTCTTTATTTACCTTTGCTTTAATCTTTATTATTAATTTCTTTCTGCTGCCTTTGGGTTTAGTTTGTTCTTCTTCTAGTTCTTTGAGGCATAAAGTCAGGTAGTTGATCTGAGGTCTTCTTTTCTAATTTAATTTGTACATTTCGGTGTATTTTCCAGTTTTTCTTCAGCTACTGATTTTTAGTTTCATTCTACTGTGGTTGGAAAAAACTGTTTGCATAATTTCAATCCTCTTAAATTGGTTAAGAATTGTTTTGTGGCCTATCATGTTTTCCATCCTGGAGAAAGTTCTGTGTGTACTTGAGAAGATGTTTATTTGCTGTTGTTGGTGACAGAGGTTCTCTCCTTGACTAAATTTTACTCAGTCTCCTCTAAGATCTCTAGGCCCTGACTTGGCATCTGTCCTGGTCAGGTCTGCATCACCCACTTGCAGCAAAAATCAGTCTCCGCTAGTTTAGAGGGAATGTTTCCATTTTTGATGTCTGGTCACTCTCAATCTCTGATCAAATTCCTCATATCCCCACCATTTCCCAGGTGATGTCTGATCACCTTACTCTGCCCTCGCCAAGAATCCCATTTAAGTAGGCCTTCTCTTCTCCTTGATGTTTTAGTAGTTTTGCACCACTGATCCCCAATCTGTTCCTTGGTTATAAATCTCCACTACTCCATGCTGTGTTTAGAGTTGAGCCCAGTTCTGTACCGTTTCTTTTCCTCTATTGCAATAGTTCCTAATAAAATGTGTGTTTACTGCTTTAAAAACTGTCAGATTCTGTGCTTCTTTAACCTAGGGCTGAGGAGTTTTTGGATATTCACATAGATAAACAATAATGTACAAGTGCCCACACAGAATTTTGGCTTGATTTATGGGCATTTGCAAATGTAAATGGTACTGTGACAGTGTTACGATACGAGCCAGTCAGTCATATTTAAACAAAAAAGTAACCAAGACCCCCAAATAATGGTTTCCTGGGCCTCTCTAAAGACCCATGGGGTCAGCAGAGGTTGTGGACTCTACCAGAATGCAAGAATAAATTGAAAAATAGAGATATCTTAAAAGCAGTCAGAAAAAAGAGGCTCATTATATGCAGAAATACTGAATGACCACAGACATCCTGTCAGAAACAGTGCAAGCCATAAGGCAATAATAATCCATTTTTTAAATGCTTAAAGACAAGGAAAATCTGTCAACTGAGAATTCTTACACAACCAACAAATATGTTCTCCAATAATACTTTTTTTTTAAGAGAAACAAATGTGGTGAGATTTGTAGTACAAATGGCCTAGGAAATCCTTCAGGCAGAAGAAAAATGTTATCAGATAGACATTTAGATCTTTAAAAGGAAGAGTGCAGGAGATAGTAAATATGTTGGTAAATAGAAGAAATTTCCCTTTATTGAAAATTTCCTTAAAAGATTATTCATTACTTAAAGCGAAAGTAATAACAATGTATGGGCTTTAGGGCCTAAGTAGATATAAAATATATAATAATAACAGTACACAAGATGAAATGAGGAAACAATTTCTTTGGTGTAAGGTTCTCATATCACATCTGATGTGAAATAAAATTATTTGAAGATGGACCATAAAAGTTAATGATGTATACTGAAAACCTTAGAGCAATCCATTTAAAAAAAGAAGCAAAGCTGTAATAGCTAATAAGCTATTAAGCCAAGATAAAAATGGAATAATGAGGAAAAAACCTAACACAAAAGAAGTCAGGAAAAGAGAAGAATAATAAAGAACATATGGGACAGATGGAGCACACAGGAAATGCGCAAGATGGTAACTAAAACCTAGCCAGAAAAAATTAAATTAAATGTAAATGGTCTACATTGTCAGGGTTATAGTGTACAGGACGACAGTAGTTATGCTACCAGGCACAAAGTGTATAGCTGTATAATAATTCAACAAAAAGACATATTAAATGAGTCTACTTAGATCTTCAGAATACATGAAGCAAAAACAGACAGAAGTGAATGGAGAAACAGGTAAGTCTTGAGCTATAATTTAATATTTCAAAGCACTTGTGTCAATAACTGACTGAAAAACAATAGATACCTAGAAGATTTAAGTGATGTAATGAAGACTATAACCATCTAATGATTTGTTTAGAACATTACACATACATGTATATAATCAGTCTCCTTTTCTGATTGCTTTTAAGATTTAGAAAACACACACAACTATAGAACATATATCTTTATAAATTTCAGCTGAAATGTTTACTGAGAGAGCTATGCCAGGCCATAAAATGAATTTTAATAAGTAAAATGACAAATATCATATAGGATGTGGTTTTTTTAACCACAAAATAATTAAATTAGAAAACAGTAGTAGAAACACTGCTAATAATGGAAAGGTGTAAAATCAATGATTTAATCTTCCACTTTAAGAAGTTATAAAATTACCAAAATAAACCCAAATTAAACTAAAGAAAGAAAACCCTACATGAATAGAAATAAATAACATTTAAAAATGGACAAATAATAGAGAAAATCAAATAAACCAAAGTCTGGGCTTTGGTAAAAATCAATAAGGCTGTAAACCTTTAAGTGGACTGATTAAAACAAAGAAGAAAAGATGAAAATTACTATCATCAAGAATGAAGGAGGGGACAACACCACAGATTCTACAGATATTTAAAGAATAATAAGAAACTATTATACCAATAAAATCAACAACCTAAATGAAGTGCCTAGATTCCTTGAATTCTAGAGCTGACTCAAGAAGAAACAAAATTAAACAACCTTATCTCAATTAAAAATAAATAAATTTCTCATTACAAAATTTTAAACCGAGCTTCCCTAGTGACTCAGTGGTAAAAAATCTGCCTGCCAACGCAGGAGATATTGGTGTGATCCCTGGTTGGGAAGATCCCACATGCCATGGAGCAACTAAGCCTGTGCACCATAGCTACTGAGCCTGTGCTCTAGAGCCTGGGAACTGCAACTTCTGAACCCTTGCTCTGCACTTACTGAAGCCCACATACCTAAAGCCTGGGCTCCACAACAAGAGAGGTCACCACAATGAGAAGTCCATGTATCACAACTAGAGAGTAGTCCCCACTCATTGCAACTAGAGAAAATCCAGGGCAGCAATGAACACCCAGCACATCCAAAAATAAATAAATTTAAAAAATTGTTTTCAAAAATCTTTAAACAAATAGAACATCAGGCTGGCTTAGATGGCTCCACTGGTGAATTCTATCAAACATTTAAGGATGAAGTAATACCAATTCTTTTCATCGGGTAAATAACCCCATAATGAGGCTTTTAAGATTTAGAAAACACACACAACTATAGAACATATATCTTTATAAATTTCAGCTGAAATGTTTACTGAGAGAGCTATGCCAGGCCATAAAATGAATTTTAATAAGTAAAATGACAAATATCATATAGGATGTGGTTTTTTTAACCACAAAATAATTAAATTAGAAAACAGTAGTAGAAACACTGCTAATAATGGAAAGGTGTAAAATCAATGATTTAATCTTCCACTTTAAGAAGTTATAAAATTACCAAAATAAACCCAAATTAAACTAAAGAAAGAAAACCCTACATGAATAGAAATAAATAACATTTAAAAATGGACAAATAATAGAGAAAATCAAATAAACCAAAGTCTGGGCTTTGGTAAAAATCAATAAGGCTGTAAACCTTTAAGTGGACTGATTAAAACAAAGAAGAAAAGATGAAAATTACTATCATCAAGAATGAAGGAGGGGACAACACCACAGATTCTACAGATATTTAAAGAATAATAAGAAACTATTATACCAATAAAATCAACAACCTAAATGAAGTGCCTAGATTCCTTGAATTCTAGAGCTGACTCAAGAAGAAACAAAATTAAACAACCTTATCTCAATTAAAAATAAATAAATTTCTCATTACAAAATTTTAAACCGAGCTTCCCTAGTGACTCAGTGGTAAAAAATCTGCCTGCCAACGCAGGAGATATTGGTGTGATCCCTGGTTGGGAAGATCCCACATGCCATGGAGCAACTAAGCCTGTGCACCATAGCTACTGAGCCTGTGCTCTAGAGCCTGGGAACTGCAACTTCTGAACCCTTGCTCTGCACTTACTGAAGCCCACATACCTAAAGCCTGGGCTCCACAACAAGAGAGGTCACCACAATGAGAAGTCCATGTATCACAACTAGAGAGTAGTCCCCACTCATTGCAACTAGAGAAAATCCAGGGCAGCAATGAACACCCAGCACATCCAAAAATAAATAAATTTAAAAAATTGTTTTCAAAAATCTTTAAACAAATAGAACATCAGGCTGGCTTAGATGGCTCCACTGGTGAATTCTATCAAACATTTAAGGATGAAGTAATACCAATTCTATGTGAAATTAGAACATGCAGGAGAAAGTAAACTACTTTCCAACTTATATCATGAGGCTAATAAACAAACACTCCTCATAAATACAAGTGCAAAAAAATTTTCACAAGTACTGGAAATTAAATCTGACAGTATATACAAAAATATAATACATTGCAACCAAGTACATTTATCCCAGGAATGCAAGGTTGGTTTAATGTATGAAAAATCAATCAATACCATTTATTATATAAAAAGGAAAAACATAATTATCTCAATAGATGCTGAGAAAGTATTTGATACATAATAAAATCTCTTAGCAAAATAGGTATAAAAGGGAATTTCCTTAACTTGATAAAATACATTTATGGAAAATATGTATCTAAATAAAACTAACTGGTGAAAGACTGGATGCTTTCTAAGAAAACCATTAAAAGGATATTCACTTTCCCCATTTCTGTTTCAGTCTTACTGATGGTCCTAGCCAATTTAATAACTCAAGAAAAAGAAATAAAATGCATACATAATGTAGAACTGCTTTTACTCACAGATGTTACATTTGTATACATAAAAAAAATCAAGAGGAATCTAAAAATACCACTAGAATGAGTTTAGCAAGTTTATGTATAAAGTTAATACACAAAAATCAACTTAATTTCTATTTATCAGCAACAGTCAATTGGAAGTTTAGATAATGGGATTAGTGAACACAATATGAACTATTCTGTTCAAAATACTTTGAAAAAGAATAAAAACTAGAAAAGTACATACATCTGACATATATTTGGATGTGTGCAAGCCAAACATTTTTGGTAAATTTACAAACTAGCCTGAGTCAAGCCTGGGACTGCCTCTGCCCCCACTTACTGAAGCCCACATACCTAAAGCCTGGGCTCCACAACAAGAGAGGTCACCACAATGAGAAGTCCATGTATCACAACTAGAGAGTAGTCCCCACTCATTGCAACTAGAGAAAATCCAGGGCAGCAATGAACACCCAGCACATCCAAAAATAAATAAATTTAAAAAATTGTTTTCAAAAATCTTTAAACAAATAGAACATCAGGCTGGCTTAGATGGCTCCACTGGTGAATTCTATCAAACATTTAAGGATGAAGTAATACCAATTCTATGTGAAATTAGAACATGCAGGAGAAAGTAAACTACTTTCCAACTTATATCATGAGGCTAATAAACAAACACTCCTCATAAATACAAGTGCAAAAAAATTTTCACAAGTACTGGAAATTAAATCTGACAGTATATACAAAAATATAATACATTGCAACCAAGTACATTTATCCCAGGAATGCAAGGTTGGTTTAATGTATGAAAAATCAATCAATACCATTTATTATATAAAAAGGAAAAACATAATTATCTCAATAGATGCTGAGAAAGTATTTGATACATAATAAAATCTCTTAGCAAAATAGGTATAAAAGGGAATTTCCTTAACTTGATAAAATACATTTATGGAAAATATGTATCTAAATAAAACTAACTGGTGAAAGACTGGATGCTTTCTAAGAAAACCATTAAAAGGATATTCACTTTCCCCATTTCTGTTTCAGTCTTACTGATGGTCCTAGCCAATTTAATAACTCAAGAAAAAGAAATAAAATGCATACATAATGTAGAACTGCTTTTACTCACAGATGTTACATTTGTATACATAAAAAAAATCAAGAGGAATCTAAAAATACCACTAGAATGAGTTTAGCAAGTTTATGTATAAAGTTAATACACAAAAATCAACTTAATTTCTATTTATCAGCAACAGTCAATTGGAAGTTTAGATAATGGGATTAGTGAACACAATATGAACTATTCTGTTCAAAATACTTTGAAAAAGAATAAAAACTAGAAAAGTACATACATCTGACATATATTTGGATGTGTGCATGTATGTTTGTGTGTATGCATATATTCTATCTAAACTATCCAATTAAAAAATTTGGTAAAATATTTAAACAAAAACTTGACCAGAGAAGATATGCAAACATCTTTAGTTATTAGGGAGATAAAAATGAAAACAATATGATATCATCCCAAGTAGCATGGGTCAAATTAAAAAGGCTAATCATTACAAGTGTTCACCTGCATGTAGAGCAGATGGAACTCTCCTATATTGCTGTTGAGGTTGTAAAATGGTGCAGCAATTTTGGGGAAACAACATCTCCGTTTCTTTAAATGTTCAATATGTACTTACATATGATCTAGCAGTTCTATCCTTTGATACTGACTGAGATATAAACATATATATACCGACAGAAAGACTTGTACATGAATGTACAAGAGGCATTCATTCTTCATAATAGCCAATAATAGCCAAAAATTGAAAATAACTGATACATTTATCAAACAAATAATCATTGAATTGGGGTATATTCACCTCTGGAATATTACTCAGCAATAAAAAGTATGCACTACTGATATATATATAACAACATATATTAATGGGAATTTTGAATTATAAAAAAGCCAGAGACGAGGAGCCCAAGATGGCAGAGGAATGAGAGGGAGATTTTGCCAGCTCCTCAGCAGAGTCACCAGAAACTAATCAAGATAAGGGACAACCCATACAATCCAGCCCCTAGACAACAAAAGAAGCCCTCAGGTTTCCAGGAGGTTAGCTGAGCTCCTTGGAACTAGGTGAAACTCTCAGACCGTAAACACCCCACAGATGCACAGAGAGCCGCTTGAGCTTTCCCCGAGCTCCCGTCCCCTCTACCCACAACGGACCAAGTGGGAAGAGCCACTGGGTGGGAAAGTGCACCCAGAGGGAAAGCTGCGCCAGGTTGGAGAGTCCCGTGGCAGTGTTGTGATAGGGACGGAGAACGGCGCACTGGCAGACAGCTGCTACAGAATGCTACCAGGGTCTTGGGAATAGAATGGGGATCCCCAGCAGGACAGAGCGCAGTGACCCGGCCCAGAGATGCACAGGGGAGTGAGACCCAGAGCACTACCCAGAGTCCCGCTGGTGATAGGGACGGAGAGCCGCATTCAGTGGCGCACGGGCGAGGAGCTGCGTCGGAGCGCTGCTGGGGTGCTGGGAGCAGAACCGGGTGACCCCTGTGGGACAGAGCACAGTGACCTGGCTGAGAGCTGCACAGGGGAGTGAGGCCCAGAGCACTGCCTGGAGTGCTGAGAGCAGCCTGGTGCAGGGACAGACACACTGTGGAGAAACCAGGGAAATCGGTTCTGCAAGGACCCCTGCCTACACACTTGAAACCTGGCTCGCACTGAAACCTGAGATCTAAGTAGCTGCTCCACTCTCACAATCGGTCCCTGCTGAGACAAACCCAAAGCTTCTAGGACGGGCTCGGAAACAAACTCTAGCGGGTGATCCACACACAGATGAGAAGATAAGGTCACAACTGAGAACCAGAAACAGGTGTTTATTTATTTTAAAAATTTACTTATTTTATTTTATTTTTTTGTTTGTTGCCTTTGTCCTATTTTCTACTTTTTTTTCCCTATTAACCACAGTTTTCTCTCTCTTTGCTTTAACTGTTGTAACATATAACTGTTATTTTCTTTATAACTATTCCTTTCCTTGTTTTCTCTACCACTTTCTTCCTGCTATATTAAATCTTAATATATGCAAAGCTTCGCTGTCTGTCCCTACAAAACCCTGCAACACGATTCCATTTTTCTTCATTACCTATCCATTCTCCTCCTTCCCTTCCCCATTATATTTGCTAGTGAATAATTGCTTTTATTACCATACCTCCAGCTGGGACCTTGTTCTAGTTTTGTTATCCAGGATGTGTTTTAATTAGCTTAGATCTTAACAGCTGGGTATCAGCTTTGATTGCGTCATTTGCCAGAATAATCTCCTGTACATTATCCTTTTTAGACTATCCGTGTTTGGTTATGGATACGTATGCATGTGTGTTTTTCCATTATGTTTGATAATAGTTGCACGATTTTATAATTGCTATTTATCAGGGATGTGCCTTTTGTCCCTCATATGTTTGTATTTGGCCTAATGCCACTAAATGCCATAACAAACCAGATAAGGAATTTCCATTCCCTGACCAGAGATCAAACCCAGGGACCTCGAAGAGGAAGCACTGTCACCAAGACCCTACACTACCAGAGAACACCTGAATATCCTCCTGCAAATATCATCCAACTGCCAGGCAAAACACAAACCATTGAAACCTTCTGTAAGGACAGAAACCAGAAGGAAGTGAAAACTCACCTCCAAAGCCTGGAATAAGGAGTCTTCAAACATAAAAAGTCAAAAAGTAACAACAATAATGAAAATACAGAGAAACACTGCACAAATGAAGGAACAAACGTAAACATACAAATCCAAATGACTAAAACAGAAATAGACAAACTATCAGAAAGAAAATTCAGAAGAGTGATACTAATGATGATCCAAAACTCTGAAAATAGAATAGAGAGAATTGATGCACTGGAGAAAGACTTACAGGAAATTAAAAAACAACAAAAAGAGACAACTCAATTGCTGAACTTAAAAATACTGTGGAAGGACTCAGTAGTATAGTATCTGAGGCAGAAGAACGGATAAGCGAGCTGGAAGATAGAATGGTGGAACGAACTGCTGAAGAAGAGAAAAAAAAGAATGAAAAGAACTGAGGATAGTCTCAGAGACCTCTGGTATAATATCAAACACACCAACATTTGAATAATAGAGGTCCCAGAAGAAGAAGAGAAAAAGAAAGAATATGAAAAAGATTTGAAGAGATTATAGTTGAAAACTTCCCCAGCATGGGAAAGAAAATAGTCAACCAAGTCCAAGAAGCACAAAGAGTCCCATACAGGATGAACCCTAGGAGGAACATGCCAAGACACATACGAATCAAGCTAACACAGACTAAACACAAAGACAGAATACTTAAAGCAGCAAAGGAAAAACAACAAGTAACACACAAAGGAAACCCTATAGGTTTAACCGCTGACCTCTCAACAGAAACCCTGCAGGCCAGAAGAGAATGGCAAGACACAATTAAGGCAGTGAAAGAGAAAAATCTACAACCTATAATACTCTACCTGAGAAGGATCTCATTCAGAATTGATGGAGAAATCAAAAGCTTTACAGACAAGCAAAAACTAATACCACTGAATGCTATAACAAATCAGACAGGGAATCTCCATTCCCTGACCAAAGATCAAACCCAGGAACCTCTGAGAGAAAGCACTGGCCCCAAGGCCCTACACTACCAGAGAACACCTGAATATCCTCCTGCAAATATCATCCAACTGCCAGGCAAAACACAAACCATTGAAACCTTCTGTAAGGACAGAAACCAGAAGGAAGTGAAAACTCACCTCCAAAGCCTGGAATAAGGAGTCTTCAAACATAAAAAGTCAAAAAGTAACAACAATAATGAAAATACAGAGAAACACTGCACAAATGAAGGAACAAACGTAAACATACAAATCCAAATGACTAAAACAGAAATAGACAAACTATCAGAAAGAAAATTCAGAAGAGTGATACTAATGATGATCCAAAACTCTGAAAATAGAATAGAGAGAATTGATGCACTGGAGAAAGACTTACAGGAAATTAAAAAACAACAAAAAGAGACAACTCAATTGCTGAACTTAAAAATACTGTGGAAGGACTCAGTAGTATAGTATCTGAGGCAGAAGAACGGATAAGCGAGCTGGAAGATAGAATGGTGGAACGAACTGCTGAAGAAGAGAAAAAAAAGAATGAAAAGAACTGAGGATAGTCTCAGAGACCTCTGGTATAATATCAAACACACCAACATTTGAATAATAGAGGTCCCAGAAGAAGAGAAAAAGAAAGAATATGAAAAAGATTTGAAGAGATTATAGTTGAAAACTTCCCCAGCATGGGAAAGAAAATAGTCAACCAAGTCCAAGAAGCACAAAGAGTCCCATACAGGATGAACCCTAGGAGGAACATGCCAAGACACATACGAATCAAGCTAACACAGACTAAACACAAAGACAGAATACTTAAAGCAGCAAAGGAAAAACAACAAGTAACACACAAAGGAAACCCTATAGGTTTAACCGCTGACCTCTCAACAGAAACCCTGCAGGCCAGAAGAGAATGGCAAGACACAATTAAGGCAGTGAAAGAGAAAAATCTACAACCTATAATACTCTACCTGAGAAGGATCTCATTCAGAATTGATGGAGAAATCAAAAGCTTTACAGACAAGCAAAAACTAAGAGAATTCAGTATCACCAAACCAGTCTTACAATGTGTTAAAGGGAGTTATATAGACAATAAAGACAGGAGAAGAAGAAAATCTACAAAATAAATGCATCATACCACTTAAGATGACAATAGGTCCACTATGTATCAATAATTACCTTTAATGTAAATGAACTAAAGGCCCCAACCAAAAGATGCAAACTGGCTAAATGGATACAAAAACAAGACCCATATATATGCTGCCTACAAAAACCCATTTCAGATCTAGAGACACACATATACTGAAAGTGAAAGGATGGAAAAATATATTCCACATAAATGGAAATCAAAAGAAAGCTGGAGTAGTAATCCTCATATCAGATAAAATAGACCTTAAAATAAAGAAGATTATAAGAGACAAGGCAGGACACTACATAACAATCAAGGGATCGATCCAAAAGGAAGACATAACAAGACATGAAAGAATGTTTCATAATTGACTATATCTTTAGATTCAAGAAGCCTATGGAATCATAATAATAATATAAAAATAAATCCATACATAGACATATGTATCACAGTGAAATGGCAAAATAGTAAAGAATATTATAAAGTCAGTTAAGAGGGAAGATACAGGTTATACTGATAGATAAAGGAATTTAGATTGGTCTGGGATGCAAGAAGGTATGAAGGGCAAATGAACCAACAGGCATGCAGGAAAGTCTATTCAATATTAAAAAATGATCTCTATCGACCATTTTGTTGAGATATAAAAAACAACATAGAACTAAAATAACATGCAAGATGGGAAAAAGAGTGGCCAGAGATAAGACAGATTCTTGTCCTTTTCAAAAAGAGAGTAGAAATACAAATTTAGAGTAATGCACACTTGAGAAAGTGTGAATGTCAACGACAAAAGTGAGAAATAGAGTATGTGATTTTTTTTCCCTAAAAAAACAAATGTGATTTTACTAAAATTTACAAACTCTCAAGTTGTTAGCACTAGTTATAGTGAAGCTTTACAAAAAGAAATACAGCTCATGTCTTATGAAAACTATTTCCCACTATTAAAATGCCTTGTAGCTATTTTCAGGAACCTTAAAGACTTCAGTGTCTTTAAGGCTCATATCATGGCTTTCTTATTGCCAGCATTTTCTAAATTTCTGCAGAAACACATTGTGATTTTTTTTTTTAAGGAATTTTTTTTAATTTGATTTTTCACAAGACAGTGAAGAACTGAATAAGTGACCAGAGGAGGAAGCTTTTGTTTATTATTAAATGTTAACCTATTTATCAAATATTTGACCACTTTTTCTGGTGACTCAAACAGTTAAGAATCTGCCTGCAATGCAGGAAATCCAGATTCAACCCCTGGGTCAGGAAGATTCCCATGGAAAAGGGAATGGCTACTCCTCCAGTCTTCTTTTTTTTTTATTTTTGGGCGGGGATCAGGTTGGGGAGGGAGGGGAGAGGGCGGGCCACTTCTATTGGTCTTTCATTTTTCTGTTTTCATCTGTCTTTGCTCTTTGGCTCCTGTGGGCCTCCCATTGCGGTGGCCTCTGTCGTCGCAGAGCACTGGCTCTGGGCGCATGCGCCCCAGAGCCCCGGCTCGGTGATTGGACACATGGGTCCAGCCTCCGCGGCACGTGGGATCTTCCCAGGCCAGGGATCGAACCGGCGCCCCTTGCACTGCAAGGCGGTGTACTTATCCACTGGACCACCAGGGGAAGCCCTCCTCCAGTCTTCTTGTCTGGAGAATCCATGGACAGTGGAGCCTGGTGGGCTACAGTCCATGGGGTCACAAAAAGTTGGACACGACTGAGCAACCTAGCTACAACTACTATCTATTTATTTATTCTTTGGCCTTGCTGCACACTGTGTGAAACCTTAGTTTGCAACCAGGGATCAACCCACAGCCCCTGCAGTGGCAGTGTGGAGTCCTAACCACTGGACCACCTCTGGGGGATGAAGTAGGAAAGGAAGGAAGTGACACGGGGAAGGTTAAACAGTGTTCTGGGTATGTGGGTGCTCACTATTCTTGATATCTTTTCATAAGTCTGAAATCTTTCTTTTTTAAAATTGAAACATAAGTGATTTATAGTAGTATATTAGTTTCATGTGTACAATAGAGTGATTCACAATTTTTATAGATTCCACTCCATGTAAAGTTATTATAAAATATTGGTTAATATACTCCCTGTACTGTACAATATATCCTTTTCATTTTAAAAAATTTTTATATAATTTTACACCCAAAATACTTTTATTGGGGTATAGCCAATTAACAACTTCGTGATATTTTCAGGTAAACAGTGAATGGGTTTGGCTACACATATACATTTTTTTTTAAGGAATTTTTTGTTTTTAAAGTGAAGAACTGAATAAGTGACCAGAGGAGGAAGCTTTTGTTTATTATTAAATGTTAACCTATTTATCAAATATTTGACCACTTTTTCTGGTGACTCAAACAGTTAAGAATCTGCCTGCAATGCAGGAAATCCAGATTCAACCCCTGGGTCAGGAAGATTCCCATGGAAAAGGGAATGGCTACTCCTCCAGTCTTCTTTTTTTTTTATTTTTGGGCGGGGATCAGGTTGGGGAGGGAGGGGAGAGGGCGGGCCACTTCTATTGGTCTTTCATTTTTCTGTTTTCATCTGTCTTTGCTCTTTGGCTCCTGTGGGCCTCCCATTGCGGTGGCCTCTGTCGTCGCAGAGCACTGGCTCTGGGCGCATGCGCCCCAGAGCCCCGGCTCGGTGATTGGACACATGGGTCCAGCCTCCGCGGCACGTGGGATCTTCCCAGGCCAGGGATCGAACCGGCGCCCCTTGCACTGCAAGGCGGTGTACTTATCCACTGGACCACCAGGGGAAGCCCTCCTCCAGTCTTCTTGTCTGGAGAATCCATGGACAGTGGAGCCTGGTGGGCTACAGTCCATGGGGTCACAAAAAGTTGGACACGACTGAGCAACCTAGCTACAACTACTATCTATTTATTTATTCTTTGGCCTTGCTGCACACTGTGTGAAACCTTAGTTTGCAACCAGGGATCAACCCACAGCCCCTGCAGTGGCAGTGTGGAGTCCTAACCACTGGACCACCTCTGGGGGATGAAGTAGGAAAGGAAGGAAGTGACACGGGGAAGGTTAAACAGTGTTCTGGGTATGTGGGTGCTCACTATTCTTGATATCTTTTCATAAGTCTGAAATCTTTCTTTTTTAAAATTGAAACATAAGTGATTTATAGTAGTATATTAGTTTCATGTGTACAATAGAGTGATTCACAATTTTTATAGATTCCACTCCATGTAAAGTTATTATAAAATATTGGTTAATATACTCCCTGTACTGTACAATATATCCTTTTCATTTTAAAAAATTTTTATATAATTTTACACCCAAAATACTTTTATTGGGGTATAGCCAATTAACAACTTCGTGATATTTTCAGGTAAACAGTGAATGGGTTTGGCTACACATATACATGTATCCATTCTCCCTCAAGTTCCCCTCCTATCGAGGCTGTTACATAGCATTAAGCAGAGTTTCATGTGCTATACAATAGATTTTTGTTGGTTATCCACTTCAAACATGGAAGTCTATAATCTTGTTTCTTTTTTTATACATAGTAGTTTGTACCTCTTCATCCCCTAGCTCTGTAATGCCCCTTCCCTATCCCTCTCCCCACTGATGACCACTAGCTTGTTCTTTATGAGTCTGTTTCTGTTTGTTACATTCAGGAGTTTCATATTTTAAATGCCACAAATAAATGTTAGCACAGAGTACCTATCTTTCTCTGGTTTATTCCACTAAGCATCATACCTTCCAGGTCCATTTATATCATTGCAGATGGCGAAATTTCATTCTTTTTTATAGCTGAGGAGTTGAAGTATCTCTCTAAAATAGAATTCAACAGCTTTTAGCTATTTTTTAAAAGTCCTTTATCTCTTTATAGCAGTGGTTCTCACCTAGGCTGATTCGGACTCCTCCCTCTAGTAGACACTTGGGCATATCTGGAGACACTTTAAGTTGTCACAAATGGAGTGGTGCTATTGGAACTTAAGCCAGGGAAACTGCTAAACATCTTACAATACACAGAGTGGTCCCCCTATAGCAAAGAATTATATGGCCCAAAATGTTAATAGTGTTGACTTTGAGAAATACCATTCTTCAGGATAACAAAAATTATTTTTTTCAAAAGTAGATTTTTTCCCTCTCCTAGTCAAAAGGTAATGGAACTAGATTTTGAAAATCATGAGAAGTTATTACCTAGTGATGTCATTCATAATACTTCTGATGTGTTATTATTTTCAGAAAGTAAAAATGCTTGATAATATCATCAGTATAATTAATATTTTAAAGTGTCAAAAATGAATTTACCTTTGTTAATTGATAAAGTTCCACAAACATAGTAACAACTATCATGGTTTGCTTTTGGCTGGGGTTTCTTTATGAGTTGATGTTTCCATGAAATAGTTAATTGCTTTCAATTCCTCCATCTCCAAGAAAGAGACAAAAATGCAACTGAGAAAGAAGCTGTTTCTGTGCCCTTGTTTTCTTGCTACTGTCACATTAGTATTTGACAGTGGTACTGCACTAAACTCTGGGGCTGCTACAAAAATGTTGTCATTAAATTTCAATTTTACACATCTGGCGTGCTGCCAAATGCAGCTCAGTGTGTAGATTATGGTCCAACAAATCATACGTTAGAACTGTAGGCTTTGCCCACCTAAAATTAAAAAGTATGCACTTTCTTTGCATACCTGATGAGAGGAAGAGAAGTGAGCTGATTTTCTAGGGTGGAGAGGTGAAAGTGTCAGCTTGAAACAGAAGTACGGTGACTTTCCTGGTGTTCCAGTGGTTGGGACTCTATGCTTCCATTGCAGGGAGCGTGGGTTCGGCCCCTGGTCGGGGAATTAGGATTTCACATGTCAGGCGACATGGCTATACGAAGTTTGTGACCCCACGGAAGACCCATGGAATTCTCCAGACAAGGATACTGGAGTGGGTAGCCACTCCTTTCTCCAGGGGATCTTCCCAACCCAGGAATCAAAACAGGGTCTCCTGCACTGCAGGCAGATGCTTTACCCTCTGAGCCACCAAGGAAGCCTTTTATATGTAAAATATTAAACAAGCATTCCCTGGCCCATCCTCTAAGACATGGTTTTTGATAAAGGGAGTTTCTCTGTACACCTTTAAGCCTAGCGCTGACCTGTACCAGTCAGAGAAGCTTCCTCATTTTCATGAACAAATTTTGGGAGTTTCTTCAGAGAACCTGGTTTGGTATTGTAGTATTTCTTGAGCATTTGTAGGTAATGTGAATACAAAACAAAATACTGTATTCTCATGAAAGGAGGTAGCTATCGCAGGAAGGTTTTGGACATTGTGTGACATGAAATTTTTGTATGTCATTCATAATAGATGTGTTATTATTTTCAGAAAGTAAAAATGCTTGATAATATCATCAGTATAATTAATATTTTAAAGTGTCAAAAATGAATTTACCTTTGTTAATTGATAAAGTTCCACAAACATAGTAACAACTATCATGGTTTGCTTTTGGCTGGGGTTTCTTTATGAGTTGATGTTTCCATGAAATAGTTAATTGCTTTCAATTCCTCCATCTCCAAGAAAGAGACAAAAATGCAACTGAGAAAGAAGCTGTTTCTGTGCCCTTGTTTTCTTGCTACTGTCACATTAGTATTTGACAGTGGTACTGCACTAAACTCTGGGGCTGCTACAAAAATGTTGTCATTAAATTTCAATTTTACACATCTGGCGTGCTGCCAAATGCAGCTCAGTGTGTAGATTATGGTCCAACAAATCATACGTTAGAACTGTAGGCTTTGCCCACCTAAAATTAAAAAGTATGCACTTTCTTTGCATACCTGATGAGAGGAAGAGAAGTGAGCTGATTTTCTAGGGTGGAGAGGTGAAAGTGTCAGCTTGAAACAGAAGTACGGTGACTTTCCTGGTGTTCCAGTGGTTGGGACTCTATGCTTCCATTGCAGGGAGCGTGGGTTCGGCCCCTGGTCGGGGAATTAGGATTTCACATGTCAGGCGACATGGCTATACGAAGTTTGTGACCCCACGGAAGACCCATGGAATTCTCCAGACAAGGATACTGGAGTGGGTAGCCACTCCTTTCTCCAGGGGATCTTCCCAACCCAGGAATCAAAACAGGGTCTCCTGCACTGCAGGCAGATGCTTTACCAGCTGAGCTACCAGGGAAGCCTATATATATGTAAAATATTAAACAAGCATTCCCTGGCCCATCCTCTAAGACATGGTTTTTGATAAAGGGAGTTTCTCTGTACACCTTTAAGCCTAGCGCTGACCTGTACCAGTCAGAGAAGCTTCCTCATTTTCATGAACAAATTTTGGGAGTTTCTTCAGAGAACCTGGTTTGGTATTGTAGTATTTCTTGAGCATTTGTAGGTAATGTGAATACAAAACAAAATACTGTATTCTCATGAAAGGAGGTAGCTATCGCAGGAAGGTTTTGGACAGTGCATGTGTGGGTAGCTTACCTTAAATGACAGGCTCTTAGGGACAAGGCAGGCCCTTCTCCCAATCCTGCAGAAATAAGAAAACCATAGAACTTCAAGCCACTGTCTGCCATCTAGTAATTAAAAACGGCAGAATGGGGCTTCCTTGGTGGTCCAATGGGTAAGGAGTCTGCCTTGCAGTGCAAGGGGCACAGGTTCGACCCCTGGCCGGGGAAGATCCCATGTGCTGTGGAGCGATTGGACCCAGTGTGTCCAGTTATGAGTCAGATCTCTGGAGCGCATATGCCCAGAGCCAGTGGTCTGCAATGAGGGAGGCCACTGTAATGGGAGGCTCACATGCCAAAGAATAAAGATGGATGAAAATAAATAAATGAATACAACAATAAAAGAAAAGAGGCCAAAATTTAAAAAAAAGAAGGGCAGGATGGGAAGATGATTCATTTGGTGCCTCTCTTGCAGAGATCAGGGTATAGGGTGAAGTTTCTAAAACAACAGGTATTTCTAGGAGCTAAGGTCTGATGCCTTCACATTAGAAAAGGATTTAGGACATAATTCAATCCACTGGGCAAAACACGGTCAGATATAGCAGCTTCTAATTTTAAGGAAATATTTATACACAGGTACAATACAAGATACAATTTTATTTTTGTGCTGTCAGCCAGATGTTGAAAACAATTCTCCAGACAAGGATACTGGAGTGGGTAGCCACTCCTTTCTCCAGGGGATCTTCCCAACCCAGGAATCAAAGCAGGGTCTCCTGTGTTGCAGGCAGATGCTTTACCAGCTGAGCTACCAGGGAAGCCTATATATATGTAAAATATTAAACAAGCATTCCCTGGCCCATCCTCTAAGACATGGTTTTGATAAAGGGAGTTTCTCTGTACACCTTTAAGCCTAGCGCTGACCTGTACCAGTCAGAGAAGCTTCCTCATTTTCATGAACAAATTTTGGGAGTTTCTTCAGAGAACCTGGTTTGGTATTGTAGTATTTCTTGAGCATTTGTAGGTAATGTGAATACAAAACAAAATACTGTATTCTCATGAAAGGAGGTAGCTATCGCAGGAAGGTTTTGGACAGTGCATGTGTGGGTAGCTTACCTTAAATGACAGGCTCTTAGGGACAAGGCAGGCCCTTCTCCCAATCCTGCAGAAATAAGAAAACCATAGAACTTCAAGCCACTGTCTGCCATCTAGTAATTAAAAACGGCAGAATGGGGCTTCCTTGGTGGTCCAATGGGTAAGGAGTCTGCCTTGCAGTGCAAGGGGCACAGGTTCGACCCCTGGCCGGGGAAGATCCCATGTGCTGTGGAGCGATTGGACCCAGTGTGTCCAGTTATGAGTCAGATCTCTGGAGCGCATATGCCCAGAGCCAGTGGTCTGCAATGAGGGAGGCCACTGTAATGGGAGGCTCACATGCCAAAGAATAAAGATGGATGAAAATAAATAAATGAATACAACAATAAAAGAAAAGAGGCCAAAATTTAAAAAAAAGAAGGGCAGGATGGGAAGATGATTCATTTGGTGCCTCTCTTGCAGAGATCAGGGTATAGGGTGAAGTTTCTAAAACAACAGGTATTTCTAGGAGCTAAGGTCTGATGCCTTCACATTAGAAAAGGATTTAGGACATAATTCAATCCACTGGGCAAAACACGGTCAGATATAGCAGCTTCTAATTTTAAGGAAATATTTATACACAGGTACAATACAAGATACAATTTTATTTTTGTGCTGTCAGCCAGATGTTGAAAACAATTTCAGAAAGAAAAAAACCCTGTGGAGTTGGTCTGCTCTTTTGATCATTTTGACCAAAGTGCAAAAAAAAAGTATCCTCTTCCAGAAAATCTGTTTATCTTTCATCATAACAGAAAATCTCTATATAGAAATGTTTTGGTTTCATTTCTCAGTTTGGAGGTAGGTGGCTCTGAACATGAAAGATTTGTATTTCTTCTCTTAGTGCAGTCCTCTCAAACTTTTTCAAGGGTGGGCGGGGCTCCAGTGCTTTTCTTAATCAGTTTTTCTGAGAATCACATTTGCAAATGGAGTAATGACAGAGCTGTAATAGCTCTGCAGTCTAGGAAAATGAGTGTTAATGTGATTGGAAATATGAAAGGCTGATTAAATTTGGGGTAATAAATCAACTTTGAATAGAATTTTATCCTTTTTTTGTTGTTGTTATGACCCACGCCTGGGGAATTTTATTTTTTAACTTTTATTTTACTTTTAACTTTTACAGAGTTTTGTTGTTTACAGATATGTATGTTCTCAGATTAGTCATATGTATATCCCCCCATCCCACCCCTCCAGACTGTCATACAGCACCCGTGAAGGATCTGCTTTTTTCATAGAGCAATGATTATAGCTATTTTCTTCACATATGATAGTACAGGCCTTCATGCTACTTCCTTTACGCCTCTCACCCACTGTTCCTTCCCCACACTGTCCATATGTCCACTGTCCATGTCTGTCTTTCTGTCACTTCACTGCATGTGCCATCATCACCATCCTACTAGATTCCATATATATGTGTTAGTATATTGTACTTGTCCTTTATTCATTTTAAGATAGACTTGTCTTACTCAAAAGAGACTTGATGTGTGATTTAAAAGGGGCACTACTCAAGAGTTAAGGTTTAGTGTAATTTTATTTATATTTCAAACACAGAATCACATTGCATTATCTTCTGCCATACTTGAGAGGGAATGGAGTTATGTGTTCTTATTGGTGGCTGGGGAGGCTAAAATGGCTGACATGTTCTCATGCAAGAGGAAGACCAGCTCTCCTCATTCCATGATGCCAGGCTTAAGATATGCCCACTGCATTGATAGTTCTTCTGTAAACATAGGACATCATATTAGATTCCATCAGTACTTTTACCCAAGGAGTGAAATTGTGACATGCCACTGTCTTTTCCAGCTTCATATTATCTATTGCTGCATAACAAGTTACATCTAAGTTTATCAGCTTAATACAAAAGATATTTATTTTGGGTTTCTGAGTGAGTAATTTGTGTGTGGATCAAGGTCCCACACAAGCTATAACCAACATGTTGTCTGTGGTTATCTCAAGGTTCCATTGAGGGGAGGAACCCCTTCCTGACCCATCACATGTTGCCGGCAGGATTCAATTCTTTGCAGGTGGTTGGACTGGGGGACTCTGTGCTGTTGCCTGGAAGCCCTGGTCTCCTGTCACAGGAAACTCCACGGAGCATTTCAGAACATGGCAACTGTCATGGTTCATGTGCTGGTTGGAAAAGAATTTCCAGACATGAGGCAGAATGAGGGGAGAATAAAGTTTATTAGAGTGGGAGACACTGTTAGAATGGACTGACTCAAGGAAGAACTGACGTTGAACAAAGATCTTCGATAGATTTTTATAGCCAGGGTTCAAGAAGAGGGATAGGGGTCTTACAGATCATTTGCTGATTGGATGGGACACTGGGTGGGGAAGAGCAATGGTTACAGCATGGGGGAGGGAAAGACAATAGGATCTGGCTTATCTGTTCCTGCATTCCAAGACCTCCTTGTTCACCTCGTTCTTTTATCCTTGGGTCATCACAGCAACTGACTTCCATCAGAGCATGAAAGCAAAAGAGTAATAGTGGGCAAGCAAGACAAAAGTTTGGAGTCAAGATGGTGGAGTAGAAGGACTTGCACTCATCTTCTCCTGCCAGAGCACCAAGATCACAACTAGCAGCTGAACAACCATCAAAAAAGAAAGCCACTGGAATCCACCAAAAAAAGATATTCCACATCCAAAGACAAAAGAGAAGCCACAATGAAACAGCAGAAAGGGAGCAATTGTGATAAAAATCAAATCCTATGCCTGCTGGGTGGGCGACTTATAAGCTAGAGAACAATATCACCAAAAAAGTTCTCACACTGTTGTGAAGATTCTAGATTCCCACATCAGGCTCCCCAGCCTCGGGATAAGGCCAAAGGACTAGGAATTCCCAGGGAATTTGACTTTGAGGGTCAGCGGGATTTGATTCCAGAGCTTCCATAAGACTGGGAGAACCAGAGTCTTCTGGAGGGCACAAAGAAAATCTTTTATGCCACATGACCCAGGGGAAAGGAGTAGTGACCCCACATGAGACTGAGCCAGACCTACCTGTGAATGTCTGAGGGCCTCCTGGGGAGGCGTGTGTCAGCAGTGATCTGCCACAGGAATGGGGGCACTGACAGCAATGGTACTCATAGCTGTGTCATGGCATGGGCTTTCTTGGAGGTCACCCAACTACAGAAACCATAATAGACTCCAGGACTGAGTTGCCTCAGGCCAAACAACTAAAAGGGAGGGAGCACAGCCCCACTCAACAGCAGATAATTGGACTAGAGTTTTACTGAACATAGCCCTGCCCAACACAGCAAGATCCAGTTTCATCCACAGCCAGCCTCTCCCATCAGTTAACTGTCATAAGCCTCTTATCCTCACCAGAAGGCAGACAGAAGAAATAAGAACTACAGACCCATCAGCTTCCAGAACTAATACTACAATCATAGAAAGATGAAAAGAGGATTATGCCCCAGACAGAGAGACAAGATAAATCTCCAGAAAACAACTAAAGAAAGTAGAAATAGGCAACCTCCCAGAAAAAGAATTCAGAATAATGATAGTGAAGATGATGCAGGATATTAGAAACAAAATGAAGAAAATGCAAGAGACTGATACAGGATATTAGAAACAATATGAAGAAGATGCAAGAAACATTTTCCAAGACCTAGAAGAACTAAGAACAAGCAAAGATGAACAATAAACTAGAGGGAATCAATAGCAGAATAACTGAGGTAGAAGAATGGATAAATGATGTGGAAGACACAGTGATGGAAATCAATGCTGAAAAACAGAATGAAAAGAAATGAAGACAGCCTAAGAGACCTCTGAGATATTAAACACACCAATATTCACATTATAGGGGTCCCAGAAGGAGAAGAAAGAGAGAAAGAGCCAAAGAAAATATTTGAAGATATAATGGCTGAAAACTTCCCTAACATGGGAAAGGAAATAGTCAACCATGTCCAAGAAGCACAGAGAGCCCCAGGCAGGATAAATCCAATGAAGAACACAGTGAGACAAATGGTAATCAAACTGACAAAAATTAAAGACAAGGATAATTCACCCCCCCCCCCCCAAAAAAAAAAGCAACAAGGGAAAAAAGACAAATAACATACCAGGGAAAACCCATAAGGTTATCAGCCGATTTCTCAACAGAACTCTGTAAGCCAGATGCACAATATATTCCAAGTGATGAAAGGGAAGAACCTACAACCAAGAATAGTCTATCTAGAAAAATTCTCATTCATATTTGATGGAGAGATCAAAAGCTTTACAGACAAGCAAAATTAAGAGAATTCAGCACAACTAAACCAATTACACAGCAAATGGTAAAGGATTTTCTCTACTCAGCAAACAGAAGAGAAGGAAAAGATCTACTAAAAATAACCCAACAAAATTAACAAAATGGTGATAGGATCATACATATTGATAACTACCTTAAATGTAAGTGGATTAAATGCACCAATCAAATGACATAGACTAAGTTTATAGAAATACAAGACCCAAGTATATGTTGTCTACAAGAGATCCGCTTCATAACAAGAGGCACTTACAGACTGAAAGTAAGGGGATGGAAGAAGATATTTCACACAAATGGAAATCATAAGAAAGCCGGAGTAGCGAAACTCTTATCAGACAAAACAGACTTTAAAACAAAGACTGTTATGAGAAACAAAGAAGGACACTAATGATCAAGGGTTCAATCCAAGAAGAAGATAGAAAATTTTAAATATATATGTAACCAACATAGGAGCACCTCAATATGTAAGGCAAATACTAACAAATTTAAAAAGAGAAATTAACAGTAACACAATAATAGTGGGACTTTGATACCCCACTTTCATCAATGGACAGATCATCCAGACAGAAAATCAATAAGGAAACCCAGGCCTTAAATGATACTTCAGATGAGTTCAACTTGATTGATATTTATACAGCATTCCATCCAAAATCAGCAGACTATACATTTTTCTCAAGTGTACATGGAACATTCTCCAGGATTAACTACATTCTGGGCCACAAGGCAAGCCTTGGTTAATTTAAGAAAATTGAAATATTATCAAGTATCTTCTCTGGTCACAACACGATGAGATTAGAAATAAGCTACATGAAGAAGACTCTAAGAAACACAAACATGTGGCAGATAAACAATATGCTACTAAACAACTGTTGAATCACTCAAGAAATCAAAAAAGAAAAAAAAAATACCTAGAGACAACTGAAAGCACAAAGGTCCAAAACTTATGGGATGCAGCAAAAACAGTTCTAAGAGAGAAGCTGATAGCAATACAATCTTACAAGAAAACTCTCAAACAAACACCTAACCTTACAACTAAAACAACTAGAGAAAGAAGAACAAACAAAATCTAAGGTTGGTCAAAGGAAGGAAATCATAAAGATCAGAGCAGAAATCAGTGAAATACAGAAAAATAAAACAATCGCAAAGATCAGTCACGCTCAAAGCTGGTTCTTTGAGAAGACAACATTTAGAGAAGAGTTAACACCTATCCTTCTGAAACTGTTCCAAAAGGTCACAGAGGAAGGAAAACTTTCCAACTCTTTTCTTCCCCCCAACTCTTTATGAGGCCACCATCACCCTGATACCAAAACCAAAGATACCACACAAAAAAGAAAATTACAGGCCAATGTCACTGATAAACATAGATGTAGAATCCTCAACAAAAACTAGCAATCCGTATCTAACAATAAACAGACTTTAAAACAAAGACTGTTATGAGAAACAAAGAAGGACACTAATGATCAAGGGTTCAATCCAAGAAGAAGATAGAAAATTTTAAATATATATGTAACCAACATAGGAGCACCTCAATATGTAAGGCAAATACTAACAAATTTAAAAAGAGAAATTAACAGTAACACAATAATAGTGGGACTTTGATACCCCACTTTCATCAATGGACAGATCATCCAGACAGAAAATCAATAAGGAAACCCAGGCCTTAAATGATACTTCAGATGAGTTCAACTTGATTGATATTTATACAGCATTCCATCCAAAATCAGCAGACTATACATTTTTCTCAAGTGTACATGGAACATTCTCCAGGATTAACTACATTCTGGGCCACAAGGCAAGCCTTGGTTAATTTAAGAAAATTGAAATATTATCAAGTATCTTCTCTGGTCACAACACGATGAGATTAGAAATAAGCTACATGAAGAAGACTCTAAGAAACACAAACATGTGGCAGATAAACAATATGCTACTAAACAACTGTTGAATCACTCAAGAAATCAAAAAAGAAAAAAAAAATACCTAGAGACAACTGAAAGCACAAAGGTCCAAAACTTATGGGATGCAGCAAAAACAGTTCTAAGAGAGAAGCTGATAGCAATACAATCTTACAAGAAAACTCTCAAACAAACACCTAACCTTACAACTAAAACAACTAGAGAAAGAAGAACAAACAAAATCTAAGGTTGGTCAAAGGAAGGAAATCATAAAGATCAGAGCAGAAATCAGTGAAATACAGAAAAATAAAACAATCGCAAAGATCAGTCACGCTCAAAGCTGGTTCTTTGAGAAGACAACATTTAGAGAAGAGTTAACACCTATCCTTCTGAAACTGTTCCAAAAGGTCACAGAGGAAGGAAAACTTTCCAACTCTTTTCTTCCCCCCAACTCTTTATGAGGCCACCATCACCCTGATACCAAAACCAAAGATACCACACAAAAAAGAAAATTACAGGCCAATGTCACTGATAAACATAGATGTAGAATCCTCAACAAAAACTAGCAATCCGTATCTAACAATAAAGAGACTACACCACAATCAAGTGGGATTCATCCCAGGGATGCAAGGTGTTTTCAACATCAACAGCATCAAAACAAAAAAACCCACTCCAAAAGTAGGCAGAAGACCTGAATAGACACTTCTCTAAAGAGGACAGGCAGATGACCAACATGCACATGAAAAGATATTCAAAATCACTAGCTATTTGAGAAATGCAAATTAAAACTATAATGAGATACCATCTCACATTGGTCAGAATGGCTATCATCAAAAAATCCGTAAACAACAAATGCTGGAGTGGGCATGGAGAGATGGGAACTCTCCTGCACTATTGATGGGAATGTAAATTGGTACAGCCTCTATGGAGAACTGTGTGAAGGTTCCTTTAAAAACTTAACATATAGATACCATAGGACCCTGCAATCCCACTCCTGGGCATATATCCAGAGAAAAACATAGCCTGAAGAGACACATGCTGCACTGTGTGCATGCAGCACTGTTTACGATAGATAAGAAGGAAACAACCTAAATGTCCATCTACAGAGGATTGGATAAAGATGTGGCATGTACACACACACACACAATGGAATATTACTCGGCCATTAAAAAGAATGCAGCAATATGGATAGATCTAGAGAGTGTCACACTGAGTGAAGTCAGTCAGATAGGAAAAGAAATATCATATGACACCCCTTTTATGTGGATTCTAAAAACAAATTTTACCAAAAAAACTTAATTACAAAACAGAAAGAGACAAACTTAGAAAACAACCTTATGGCTGCAGGGGGCAGGGCAGGCTCGGGGGACTTTGGGAAAGTCATGTCCACACTGTAATGTTTGAAATGGATAACCAAAAAAAAATCTACTGTATAGCACTTGGAACTCTGCTCAGTGTTATGTACTAGCCTGGAATGGGAGGGGGGTTGTGGGGAGAATAGATACATGTACACGTATGGCCAAGCCTCTTCATTGTTCACCTGAAACTATTGCAAAATTGTTAACTAACTATACCCCAATAAAAATGTTTTTGGTGATTAACAAACAAAAAACCCCAGAAGACAAAGTCTTTCTGTCATCTAATCACAGAAGACATGTGTCCCTTTGCCATATTCTATTCTTTAGAAGCAGGTCACTAGGTCCAGCTCATGTTCAAGGATGGGAATAATACAGAATTGTGAATACTGGGAGGCAGGGATTGCTGGGAGCCATCTTAGAAGCCTCCTATCATCAGCTTTATTCTTTTTTTTTTCTTTTTTTTAGTATTATAAACTGATTGAGAAGGCAAGTTTGCTTTCAGACAATGAATATGAAAGGTAGAGGCCATATCTGAGTTAGTTGCAGAAAGTACCTGTGCACATTTTCATAGCCAAATTGTCTTTTGAGGTGTTACACATAACAGACTGACAGAGTTAACTCAAAGGTACAGAAAGAACTCCCCTACAAGTCACATAGCTATTTTGGGATTCACAATTTGTGAATGCTTCTCTGAAACACTGCTTACTACAAAGCTTAATACAAATCTTAGACAAAGTCATCGATGGAAGAATAGAACAAGATTTGAAAAGCATGGTTCAATACATAGATTTTCCATGGAAATTCCTTCTAGCGATCAGCAGGTACTCCAAATGTTTCAATAAAGAATGTACCAGCTCAGTGGCTTGCTGGCACCAGATGTTTCAGAATATGACAAAGCTTGGAGGGTGACACCACTTTTAGATAAAAGCTGTTTCTTGATTCTAAATAACACAGAAAGTAAAATTGCTCTGTAACTACTTGTAGTGGTAACTAACCTTCTTTTCTTCTCCTTTGGCTCCTTGACCTGTGCGCCTGCAAAACTCAAGGGTTTTTTGCCTTTCTTTGCTTTCTCCTCAAGTGTACCTTTCATGAGACTTACTTCCCCATCCTCACTAAGCTGTGGCTGTGACCGATGCATGCTGCACCTCAAAAGGATGGTGTGTTCTGACAGCCCATTCTATAAAACACTTCGAGGTCAATTCAGGGGCCAGCGGCAGCAGCCTGGAGCCTGCAGGCAAGTTAAGACTAAACTGGTCTTTCCTTTTTAGTTCTTCACTTCAAGATTCATTTGAAAACTTACCATTGATTTTATTTTTTATTGAAACTATGATTAGTTTGGATGTGACTGGATGGGAAATGCCAACTTCACCTGGGAAGGAAATTAGGATTCTTTGCCACTTTCAGAGACTTTGGATATTGAGGCAAGAAGGGAAATCAAAATACAGGTTTTATTTCCAGGTCAAGGGTCAAATTCTTTACTGTGAAATATCAAATCCAGTATTAATCATATGAGAAGTCTTTCTTAAAAATCACTGCCTCAAAAGAATATACTCAAGAGAGCACACACTAAACTTGTATCCCAGTCATTAGTTTCTTGGGCTTTTGTAGTTATAAAGTCAATCACAGAAGTAGGAAAAGTTGTTTTAAGAAAGCACATTTCGGGCTTCCCCTGGTGGTCCAGTGGGTAAGGACACCGCCTTGCAGTGCAAGGGGCGCCGGTTCGAGCCCTGGCCTGGGAAGATCCCACGTGCCGCGGAGCGGCTGGACTGATGTGTCCAATTACCGAGCCGGAGCTCTGGAGCGCATGCGCCCAGAGCCAGTGCTCTGCGACGACGGATGCCACCGCGATGGGAGGCCCACAGGAGCCAAGGAACGAAGACGAATGAAAATAGAGAAATGAAAGACCAATAGAAGTGGCCCGCCCACTCCCCTCCCTCCCCAACTTGACCCCCGCCCAAAGTAAATAAATAAATAAATCTTTAAAAAAAAAAGAAAGCACATTTCAAATTATGAGTTTGTTATTAGTAGAGCTATGCAAAACATGGAAAACTGATTTTGCAGAAAGCTAAAAAAAGATATCCAAGGTCAACTAGTCATATTACTTAGCTCAGAACTCTATTCTCCAAACTCAACAGGTATACAGCACACACACGTATTTTAATTTCTAGAGTATATACTGTTTCCTTTAGATTTAGAAAAGATCACAAAAGCAAATCACTGAAAGCTCTTTCTGTCCACTGTCAAGGCTATAAACTGTTAACAAACATTGTTTATTAAGAATTCACAGTAATTGTCTTGCAGAATTTGCAGGTGCCAAGAAATCATGGCAACAAAATTGTAGAAAAACAAAGTGTTACAGAAAAGAAGTAAAATATAATACTTTGAATAAAAGAGAATAAATTACATTTTAAACCAGAATGATTGACACGTTTACAAGAAACATTTGGGCTCCTGTTTGATGTACAGGCAGTGAAAGCAGAGAGACAGCAGAAAGCAAGCAAAGTGTGCTGGCCTAGACATTCTTTGGGGCACCTGGGGCAGGACATTCTTTCTCTTCTCTGGGCTTCAGTGTTCGATTCAGTAAAAGTGGAGCATGTACTCTTCTCGAATCTTAAAAAAAACCCAAATCTCAATTCCTTCTGATCATGAACAATACAACAAATACCATTTTGTAAGGCAGCATATTCTTCTCGGATTGAGAATTATTCCTATCATCACAATTCGGCTCTTCCTATCCTGTTCATCAGTTGACACGCAAGGAAGCATCCTTGCCAGACAACGGCACAACTGTAAAAGTGCTCAGGCATTTAGGAGGCTCTTTTAATGCCTAATAATCACATGAAATGTGACAAGGACACTGGCACAAGCTGTTATCAAGTCAAAGTCCAAGGAGTGTTTCTGGTATCCTGTGTGATTTGAAATGTGGAAAATACTTTGCTTTTTGTCAAACATTTCCCCTCACAAAAGGTACATGACACTTTATTTCTGTGCACGTTAGATGCTGGGATTAGTATGGCTCCTGCAGTCTGAGGGCACTTGGGGGTGATACCCTGTGGCAGAGGTGGGATCAGGGGCTTCACAGATGACAGTTCTGCGCAGGTGACCTTCTGCAGCGCCTCCACTCTCTCCTCCAGATTCACCTTTTTCCATTTGTGTTTAACACTGGACACCATATTCTCTGTGAAGGGTGTAATAAATTCCACAAGATGGTGAAATTGTTTCTTAAATTACTAAAATTTATGGCTTTTACATTAGCAAACAATCTGCAAAATGTTTTCACTGATGTCAAAGATGAAAGACTATATACACAGCAGTTGGCATTATTCTGGTAGTAATGCCTAAAATGTATTAGTTTCATTCTCTTGATACTGGATGCTGCCAAATGTTTGACTTAGATATAAATGTGATCTAAACTCACCCATAGTTCAATGAATAACAGATGGCAGTGTCAGGCCAGCTTAGGTTACTGATCATCTGGTTCTTTAGTTCTATTCCTGTAGATAAAATGATGAAAAACCACTGTCCCTAGGCTACACTGAGATGTGCCTTCACTGGGTTAATATTTACCACTAAGGCCTCTCTGTGTATTTTGCATTTTCTTTAAATTATGAGGAAATGTCATTCAATATAAAGAGTCTCCTTTCTTTAGCTTGAGAGAAGACTAGCCTGCTGCAGGTAAACTGGACTTTTCTACTATGAAAATCAAAAAGATTTCATTTGATTTAGAAGCAGGAAAATTTAGAAACAAATTTTTTTTTTGACCAAGTTTTACTTTCTCACTGCCTTCTGTGTTGTTTTAATATTAAATGTCTTCTTTAAATGCTTTGCATTTTGTAGGCTTCTTCACGTCCTTTTAAGAAAGAAGAGAACGCATACTTCAAAAAAGAAAAATACGGCTACAATGGACTACTTAAGCATATTGTATTATTTACTACTATAGACCTTAGAGGTGGGTTTAACAGTCTTCTTAATTAATATAATTTTATGTAGGAAATATGGTAATTTCCATTTCATTATCCACAAGGATGAGATCATAGTTATTATTAAGGATTTACTAAATGTTGTCTGGCATGTTACCTACTAAAATGCCTACTCAACATAACTACTAAAAGAATTTAGCTATCTAATCTGGCTCTGGTTCATTACTTCACTGAATACTACATTCACTAAATCTTTTTACCTTCCCAAGTTGTATTTTTAAAATAGGAATTTATGCTGAGTTTAAAAAAACTTAAATGAAGACAATAGTGTGTGTAGGTTTTCCTATCTTTTGGATAGTATATACTTTTTAAAAACAAAAAATGTGATATAATAAGCATTTTGAAGAAGTATTATATATATATATATAAATTAATGTGAGAAAACATAAAGGAGTGATATTTTTAAAAAATTAATGAAATCCAGTGAAATTTAATTTCTCATTTCACTGAGAATTTAACTACAAAAAATATCAAATATGAGAATTTACCTTTAAATGTCATGCTTGCATTAGTTACAATTCAATAAATGGATTCCTTTCCATATGTATCATAAGGTCTGAAATCTCAGTGTCATAAATAACATGATTGAAGAATCATGTAACAATGTATATTTTAATATCAGATTTGTGTAGTGATGTAGAACAATAGATGCCACACAGTGAAAAATTTATCATAAACTAAGTGCAATAACAAGAGAAAACAAATCTTATGTACACATTACCAAGGTCTTTACAATAAATTAGAGTGTACAGTTCCATTACAGCATATTTGTATACAAAGCCGCTAATGTGAACACTGAAAGAAATCTGCCATGTTGGTCTTTAACCTTAATTTAATAAAGTTTGTACAGTATCAAATAATATCAAAAGTCTAAAAAAACACAATGAACTTTTATATCATGTTTATAAATTATTGTTTATATAGCATAAGAAAAAATAAGGTCAAAAGTGCAGTTTAAAAAAAAGTGGAAATTGTTATTCTTGGTAAGAACTAGAAAAATGTATTGTCCCAAGTAAGAAGCAATCTAAAGGCTTATACAGTTTCTTAGGCATTTTCCTTTAACTCTCGTACAACCTTGGCTACCAATATGCTACAAGACAAACCAACATAAAGGGAGTGAAATGACCTTTTTATAAAAATAATAGGAAACACAGATCTAGCAATGAGTAGCACTGGAAATAAATATAATGATAGGCTTCCCCCAAAATGAATTAAATGACTTTTTACTCATAGGAAAGAATGGGCTAGCACTAAACATGATAAACTTGGAAATTTCAAAGCATTTCTAAAAATTTTACTCGAATTTTTAGTCACAACTGGCAATGATGTATACATCCCAGGAATATAGTATATATAGTATATATTCTAGTATAACTAAAACAAAATATGACTTAAAAGGTGCTAAACCATACCACAGAAAATAAAGACTAAGGATCCAGTAATTAAAAGGCAGCAGTATAGAAACTAATCAAGAAGAGACAGATGGATGAAACACAACTTTGTGTCTTAACTGGCACTTACCACAGTAACCAGTTATACTTTGACAAATTCTGGAACAAATACCCTACTGAAATATGTGTGATACATAAACCATTTACATAAGAAACTGAAATGGTAAAACTACTGGTTTAATATTAAAACAAATTAAATTTAGAGAGAAGAAAAAAAGAGGAATGTGAAGAAAAATCTTATGTTTAAACTTATGGTGGGATCAAGATATTGACAGAGCTGTGTCAATCAAGAGCAGTCTTCCTGCTGCAGAGCCCAGCAGGCGGCTGAGCCCGCAACACCACTGCACCTCCCTCCAGACGTTACTATGTAACTGATGCTTTGATGGTAGGATACTGAGCAATAGATGCTTCTTTTCTTTTTGTTTTTTTTAACTGAATGGACTAAGCTCCTTAGTTGGGTTAACATATATAGACTGCCTGAGATAATAAAAACTTCACCAGTACATTAGGTTAATGGGAAATGAAGGTCTTTCTAGTCCTGACAGGAGAAAAGGGTTGGCTGTTGAAACAGTGTGGGTGCTCGGTAGGCTGCATACGTACATACTTAATTAATGTCACCTTCAGTAGAAGATTAAAAATCGATGGATATGGATGCTTGTGCAGAATCTTCTCGCCCCCTGACATAAATTTCACAGGGAATCTCCTCCATCACTCGATCTTCCAGGGCCTGTTCAGGGCACTCATGTGCCTGCTTAAAAGTGTAGCTACTCTTTTTGAAGGTGCTATTAAATGTCTTCATTGGCTGTGGTTGTGCAAAATCATTCCGGAAAGGAAGTTCCATGGAGCTGAGGTTGGTCCTGCTTTGTTTGACGCTGGGTGCTTGCGCCCCGCAGTGGTGGTCGTGGATGCACCGCGAGGCGGTGGAGGAGCGCCGCGTCTTCTGGTAGCTGTCTAGCTCCTCCGACAGGTCGGCTAGGTCTGCAGACATCTCTTTGTCCCTCAGGGAGAACAGTTCGTAATGAGGAGGATCAAACACTTCTTGAAACCCAGTTTTATTAAAAGCAGTTTTGCAAGCCATGACCTTTTTTCGAGGCTGTTTCACTTGTACTAAAATAGAAATAATGAGAAGGACCAAAACAATCCCTGATGTAACGCCAATAATTGTTCCGTGAGTTTTAGTGATTTGTTCAAAGAGTCCTGCTTTCTTCTTTTCTGCAGAAAAAGAAAGAAAAACAATAAAACTTTTAAAATTCATTCACAATTTCAGTCACAAATTGGTAAAATACTTTTAGGTAAAGCAGAATACCTTGGTCAAATACAACAGAGAAAATGCAATGTAAAATTAATTTAAAAAAAAAAAATAAAACTAGTACAGCTTCTGGTTAAACTAACCAATTATAACACAACAAGACAGACTATGAAAAAGTAAAAGGACTTAGTTCTTTCCTCAGAAGGTATATGAGTACATGGGCTTCTCAGGTAGCTCAGTGGCACGCATTCCACCTGCCAATGCAGGAGCCACAGGTTTGGTCCCTGGGTTAGGAAGAGCCCCTGGCAAAGGAAATGGCTTCCTACTCTAGTATTCTTGCCTGGAGAATTCCATGGACAGAGGAGCCTGGCAGGCTACAGTCCACAGGGTTGAAAAGAGTTGGATACGACTAAACAACAATATGTGAGTACACACAGTTTGCAAATCAAAGTAATATATGAATACAAAAGATGTCAAAACAAAATACTCTTGTTCTATTAAGTTTAGCTTGCTGTTCCTGGTAGGTTTGAGTTTACCTATAGTATTCCTAGTGATGGTGATAAGCAAGGAGAACAAAAATGATTTCAGTAACCCACTCAGGTATGTTACCATGGTCTACTGGTTTTGAATAGTCACCTGAAAATACTTCCTCTAAGTACTTAAGATAGCCATATCATACATTAACTTTCTATAGTTATTTGTTGAACCCTTGGAAGACTAAAAGGGATTAAACTTTAGTTCTGAAACAGTGACTTGATAATAAGTTTGAGACACTCAGTATACCACAAGGCGTCCCACCCCCGGACAGGTCGGCTAGGTCTGCAGACATCTCTTTGTCCCTCAGGGAGAACAGTTCGTAATGAGGAGGATCAAACACTTCTTGAAACCCAGTTTTATTAAAAGCAGTTTTGCAAGCCATGACCTTTTTTCGAGGCTGTTTCACTTGTACTAAAATAGAAATAATGAGAAGGACCAAAACAATCCCTGATGTAACGCCAATAATTGTTCCGTGAGTTTTAGTGATTTGTTCAAAGAGTCCTGCTTTCTTCTTTTCTGCAGAAAAAGAAAGAAAAACAATAAAACTTTTAAAATTCATTCACAATTTCAGTCACAAATTGGTAAAATACTTTTAGGTAAAGCAGAATACCTTGGTCAAATACAACAGAGAAAATGCAATGTAAAATTAATTTAAAAAAAAAAAATAAAACTAGTACAGCTTCTGGTTAAACTAACCAATTATAACACAACAAGACAGACTATGAAAAAGTAAAAGGACTTAGTTCTTTCCTCAGAAGGTATATGAGTACATGGGCTTCTCAGGTAGCTCAGTGGCACGCATTCCACCTGCCAATGCAGGAGCCACAGGTTTGGTCCCTGGGTTAGGAAGAGCCCCTGGCAAAGGAAATGGCTTCCTACTCTAGTATTCTTGCCTGGAGAATTCCATGGACAGAGGAGCCTGGCAGGCTACAGTCCACAGGGTTGAAAAGAGTTGGATACGACTAAACAACAATATGTGAGTACACACAGTTTGCAAATCAAAGTAATATATGAATACAAAAGATGTCAAAACAAAATACTCTTGTTCTATTAAGTTTAGCTTGCTGTTCCTGGTAGGTTTGAGTTTACCTATAGTATTCCTAGTGATGGTGATAAGCAAGGAGAACAAAAATGATTTCAGTAACCCACTCAGGTATGTTACCATGGTCTACTGGTTTTGAATAGTCACCTGAAAATACTTCCTCTAAGTACTTAAGATAGCCATATCATAC
The DNA here is from genome assembly GCA_022376925.1 of Tragulus kanchil. Taxonomy (NCBI): domain Eukaryota; kingdom Metazoa; phylum Chordata; class Mammalia; order Artiodactyla; family Tragulidae; genus Tragulus; species Tragulus kanchil. The sequence continues at coordinate 136,367,920 of JAIOJX010000031.1, forward strand.
ATTAACTTTCTATAGTTATTTGTTGAACCCTTGGAAGACTAAAAGGGATTAAACTTTAGTTCTGAAACAGTGACTTGATAATAAGTTTGAGACACTCAGTATACCACAAGGCATATTTCTCTTTCAGGGAGTATACACTGGAAATTCATGGAATTAAAAAAAAAAAAGCAGTTCTCCTAAGGAGTCTGTTTTTATACTGTAAGACAATGCATCAGCTGATTTTTTTTTTTTAAAGATTTATTTATTTATTTATTTATGGGGAGGCGGGGTGGGGAGGGAGGGGAGCGGGCGGGCCACTTCTATTGGTCTTTCATTTCTCTATTTTCATCCATCTTTGTTCTTTGGCCCGTGTGGGCCTCCCATCGAAGTGGCCTCTGTTGTCGCAGAGCACCGGCTCTGGGCGCATGCGCTCCAGAGCTCTGGCTCGGTAATTGGACACATGGATCCAGCTGCTCGGTGGCACGTGGGATCTTCCCAGGCCAGGGATCGAACTGGCGCCCCTTGCACTGCAAGGCGGTGTCCTTACCCACTGGACCACCAGGGAATCCCCATCAGCTGATTTTTACTAAGTAGTATTTCCAATTAATTCTAAAGATAAGAATACTCTAGGTTACAATCTACATTATTATGACAATAAGGTATCTTTACAATAGAAACGACCATGACTAACTTTTGAACAATGTTAAGATAAAAAACAGTTTATAAAAATTGCTTTTGTTAAGAATAAGTATTTTCCTTCATTTTTACCACATCCCAGAGATCTATAATTCATTAAGAAGAACATTTATTTTATATGTCTTCATTCCTGCCAAAGCAGTTATGCCAAGCACAGTTACAGAAAAGACAAAAGTTTTTATCAGTGAAAGGCAATGACCGGCTCCTCCCACAAAAGGGTATGCACAGTTCTGGCCAAGTTACATGTTGCAAAAGTAAAAACAAAAACAAAATACTCTTGTTCTATTAAGTTTAGCTTGCTGTTCCTGGTAGGTTTGAGTTTACCTATAGTATTCCTAGTGATGGTGATAAGCAAGGAGAACAAAAATGATTTCAGTAACCCACTCAGGTATGTTACCATGGTCTACTGGTTTTGAATAGTCACCTGAAAATACTTCCTCTAAGTACTTAAGATAGCCATATCATACATTAACTTTCTATAGTTATTTGTTGAACCCTTGGAAGACTAAAAGGGATTAAACTTTAGTTCTGAAACAGTGACTTGATAATAAGTTTGAGACACTCAGTATACCACAAGGCATATTTCTCTTTCAGGGAGTATACACTGGAAATTCATGGAATTAAAAAAAAAAAAGCAGTTCTCCTAAGGAGTCTGTTTTTATACTGTAAGACAATGCATCAGCTGATTTTTTTTTTTTAAAGATTTATTTATTTATTTATTTATGGGGAGGCGGGGTGGGGAGGGAGGGTAGCGGGCGGGCCACTTCTATTGGTCTTTCATTTCTCTATTTTCATCCATCTTTGTTCTTTGGCCCGTGTGGGCCTCCCATCGAAGTGGCCTCTGTTGTCGCAGAGCACCGGCTCTGGGCGCATGCGCTCCAGAGCTCTGGCTCGGTAATTGGACACATGGATCCAGCTGCTCGGTGGCACGTGGGATCTTCCCAGGCCAGGGATCGAACTGGCGCCCCTTGCACTGCAAGGCGGTGTCCTTACCCACTGGACCACCAGGGAATCCCCATCAGCTGATTTTTACTAAGTAGTATTTCCAATTAATTCTAAAGATAAGAATACTCTAGGTTACAATCTACATTATTATGACAATAAGGTATCTTTACAATAGAAACGACCATGACTAACTTTTGAACAATGTTAAGATAAAAAACAGTTTATAAAAATTGCTTTTGTTAAGAATAAGTATTTTCCTTCATTTTTACCACATCCCAGAGATCTATAATTCATTAAGAAGAACATTTATTTTATATGTCTTCATTCCTGCCAAAGCAGTTATGCCAAGCACAGTTACAGAAAAGACAAAAGTTTTTATCAGTGAAAGGCAATGACCGCTCCTCCCACAAAAGGGCTGGCCTTAACCAGCAAACTCACCTTTACAATGATTTTCATCCCAAGGGTATGCACAGTTCTGAATCCCATTACAGACCAAAGAATTATTGATGCACATGTTGCTGTGGCAAAAGAAAGTGCTGCCTGTACAGGGAGCTGGAGGAAAAAGGAAACTGTCACTAGACAAGAGAGAGCACACAGCTAACTCATCCTGATTCATTTTACATTTGCTCTTATAAAGTCAGTATCTTACATCAGAGGCTTTTCTGTGAATACACTCTACTAAACACAGAGTCAGACGAAGGCCAATGTGCTCTGATGCTGACTCATGTCAGCTTTTACTGCGGTTGGGCACTCAAAGACTGCTTTTGGTGTAATGATAAGATGAATATAGGTCTTCCCTTGGTATCTGCTGGGGACTGGCTCCCAGGACCTGCGGCCGACACCAGAACGTGCAGGTGGCTCAAGTCCCCTGGTGGGCGCCTCTGTACCAACCATGGAGCAGGAGCTACTGCAGCTATTTACTACTGAAAAAAATCTGTATGAGTGGACCTGCACAAACTCCTTGTACTCAGAGAGCAACTGTATTTCCCGCGGTTCTTAGGAAATGACTACACAGTACCTTTTTTCCAAATGTGAAAGAAAATATTAGTGAAGGTGTGGAGACACTGAACCCTTGTGCTTTGCTGGTGGGAGTGTAAAATGGTACAGCTGCTGCGGTAAATAGTATGGCATATGGTAAATAATTCCTCAAAAATTTATATAGATTACCATAAACTCCATAAGCTCCAGCAATTCTACTTCTAGGTATATATTCTTAAGAAATAAAGGCAGACTCAAACAGATCTTTGCTGCTCACAGCAGTAGCATTATGCACAAAAACAAAAAAGGTGAAAGCAAACCAAATGTCTGTTGATGGACAAATGGATAACCACAGACAAAGAAAGAAGCACCCTTTGGAATTTCAAAAAAGTTTTTGAACAGTAGATATGTGGAATATATGCCACTGAATTTCATATTTGGCTTAATTCTTTAAAAAAATCCTTACTGGTCTGAAAGCTCATCATAAGGACAATAAGTATTAGATACAGAAACAAGCTGTTAGATTAAGACAGAAAAGCCAATGAAGATGTATGGTACATTTTTCAAGTACAAAATTAGCCAGTGTACCCACTTCTGTTGTCACATATATCATAAAACTATTACACAAATGAGTGAGCTTTAAAATATAACAAACGGGGCTTCCTTGGTGGTCCAGTGGGTAAGGAGTCTGCCTTGCAGTGCAAGGGGCACGGGTTCGATCCCTGGCCCAGGAAGATCTCGCGTGCCATGGAGCGGCTGGACCGGTGTGTCTAGTTACGAGCCAGTGCTCTGGAGTGCATGCACCCAGAGCCGGCGCTCTGCAATGAGAGAGGCCACTGTAATGGGAGGCCCACACAGGTCAAAGAATAAGCATGGATGAAAATAAATAAGTAAAAAACCAATAAAAGAGGCCAAAATTAAAAAAGAAAAGTTTAAAAAAATATATAACATGTTCTAGAGAACATAAAGCATTTTAAAATAGAGAACATATAGTATTTCAAATTCTTTGGAGTTTTCTATTTTTTGTTTACATATGATAGAATTCCATTATATACTAGATTATACTACATACTGATTTCTTATTTTACCTATTTTATCCAGTTCACGAGTGGGGATACAAAGAAGCTATTTTCATGACAAGGCGAGTGTAGTTATAAACAGCACTGTGGCCTCTATGTATCCTGAATCCCTGGTGGTCTAGTGGTTAGGGCTGCCATGGGCCCACGTTCAATCCCTCATCAGGGAACTAAGATCTCACAAGCTATGAGGGGCAATCCCTCACCCTACAAAGGGCCAATAAAGGAGTAGAACAGTAGTATAAATCAAATGAACTTAACAGACATATACAAAAACCCCACCTAATAACAGCAGAATACATTTTTCTCAAGTGCACATGGAACATTCTTTAGGACAGACCATATGTTAAGCCACACACAAAAAGTATTAATTTTAAAAAATTTATATGCAAAAAGTATCTTTTTCAACCACAGTGATTAAACTACACAGTGTTTACCAACTAACATTTCAAGATGATATCACAAGGGAAATTAGAAAATACCTCAGACAAATGAAACATCTGACAACATATGAACCTTATGGGAAGCAGTGAAAGCAGAGATAAGAAGGAAATTTATATCTATAATGTCTTCATTTTATAAAGGAGACAAAAAGGAGAAAGACCTCAAAAACAGAGAATCAGAAAAAGAAGAGGAAACTAAAAGTTCTTCATTTCCCAGGTCATTCCTGGAATCAAGGTGACAACAGCTAATTTATGAGTAGCGGGTGTAATCCCAGCCATTGATGAGGAAAACACCAGCAATGTGATGCACTTAGAAGCTCAGAACAAAATCAAGGGCTGCACAGACAACACAACTCTCACAGGAGCCAGATCAGAACAGAAAATCTGGTCTCCTCTGGTGACACAGTAAGGGAAACATCACCCACACAACGTGAATTTAGCCTCTGCACCCCAGGAGGTTCTACCCATAGGAAGCAGCCACAACTGGAGTACCACGCCCTTTACCGCCTCACCTGCCTCCAGCTCTACCCCCAGAGTTGTCACAAACCAGTCCAACCACCCAGCCAGCCTCTACTCCTCTGAAAATATCCCCAACTTCAAGAACGCCTTGGAGTCAAAGAGGTGGCCAGTGGACAGGAGATGAGTGGCAGGGCTTTAGACCATTCTCTGCTTCCAAGCAGACAAGTCATTGGCAAAGAATCTGAAGTTTACAACATGCTTCTGGAGAAACAGGGGTTAGATGAGCCTCCAAAACAGTCCACATCATTCCTGGTTCAGCAGGAAATCCTAGAGTCTGAGGAGAAAGGGGACCCCAATAAGCCCTCAGGATTCAGAAATGTTAAGGCTCCAGTCACCAAAGTAGCCACCTCGACGGAAAATGTCCAGATGCTGCTTGTATACGACAAACGTCGGTGTGTCTGTGAAGCTGTGGGACCTCCACTGCCACCCTGAGGGCTGTGTGTGCGCCAACTGTGGCACCAATGTGAAACCAAGGGCCAGTTCTTTGTGGAGGATCAGATCTATCACGAAAAGCATGCCTGGGAGTAAGTAACTCCACCTGAGGGCCAGACGTGATCGCAGGGTTCCTCAAATGAGTCAGCAGCTCTGTTCTCCAACCAGCCCCTGCTGCATCCTGTCCTCTGACAGCTGTGGCCTCTCTCTTCTTCCAAGTTCTCACTTACTTTGGTTTTATCACTGGTGGTTAAATGTCACGTTTCCCTCTGCTAACTGATCCATGCTGGCTGTGGGATGCCTGCTTTTATAAGGAAGGAAGGTGGTCTTGGTCAGTGTCTCCTCACCAGCATCAGTGTGTCCTTTCTTCATTTCCCAGGTCATTCCTGGAATCAAGGTGACAACAGCTAATTTATGAGTAGCGGGTGTAATCCCAGCCATTGATGAGGAAAACACCAGCAATGTGATGCACTTAGAAGCTCAGAACAAAATCAAGGGCTGCACAGACAACACAACTCTCACAGGAGCCAGATCAGAACAGAAAATCTGGTCTCCTCTGGTGACACAGTAAGGGAAACATCACCCACACAACGTGAATTTAGCCTCTGCACCCCAGGAGGTTCTACCCATAGGAAGCAGCCACAACTGGAGTACCACGCCCTTTACCGCCTCACCTGCCTCCAGCTCTACCCCCAGAGTTGTCACAAACCAGTCCAACCACCCAGCCAGCCTCTACTCCTCTGAAAATATCCCCAACTTCAAGAACGCCTTGGAGTCAAAGAGGTGGCCAGTGGACAGGAGATGAGTGGCAGGGCTTTAGACCATTCTCTGCTTCCAAGCAGACAAGTCATTGGCAAAGAATCTGAAGTTTACAACATGCTTCTGGAGAAACAGGGGTTAGATGAGCCTCCAAAACAGTCCACATCATTCCTGGTTCAGCAGGAAATCCTAGAGTCTGAGGAGAAAGGGGACCCCAATAAGCCCTCAGGATTCAGAAATGTTAAGGCTCCAGTCACCAAAGTAGCCACCTCGACGGAAAATGTCCAGATGCTGCTTGTATACGACAAACGTCGGTGTGTCTGTGAAGCTGTGGGACCTCCACTGCCACCCTGAGGGCTGTGTGTGCGCCAACTGTGGCACCAATGTGAAACCAAGGGCCAGTTCTTTGTGGAGGATCAGATCTATCACGAAAAGCATGCCTGGGAGTAAGTAACTCCACCTGAGGGCCAGACGTGATCGCAGGGTTCCTCAAATGAGTCAGCAGCTCTGTTCTCCAACCAGCCCCTGCTGCATCCTGTCCTCTGACAGCTGTGGCCTCTCTCTTCTTCCAAGTTCTCACTTACTTTGGTTTTATCACTGGTGGTTAAATGTCACGTTTCCCTCTGCTAACTGATCCATGCTGGCTGTGGGATGCCTGCTTTTATAAGGAAGGAAGGTGGTCTTGGTCAGTGTCTCCTCACCAGCATCAGTGTGTCCTTTCTTCCCTTCCATTCATCTCTGCTGTAAGTGGATCAGACAAATTTGAACCAAACCAAATTCAATATGTCTGACACGGATTTTGTTTTTACTCAACAAATTAATAGATTCTAAAAAAAAGAAAGTTTCCTGTCTTTGTCAGAAACATTATAATAATAAAGATTAGAGATAAATAAAACAGCGGGTAAAGAACTAGAGAACAAAAAACACCAAATTTGGTCCTTTGAAAAGATCAACAAAATAGGTAAGACTTCTAGATACAATAAATAAGGAAAAGATTAAAAAGACTGAAATTACTAAAATCAGAACTGTTAAGTGGGAACATTAGTGTAGATTTCACGTATCTGAAAAGGATTAGAAAAGAATGCCAAGAATAGTTTGTATACCCCCAAAATGCTAACTTAAATAAAACAAATTCCTAGAATTACATAATTTACCAAAACTGAACAGAAAGCAAAAAAAAAAAAAAAAGAGATCTCAATAGATCTCTAACTGGCAAGGAGACTGAATCAGTAATCAAAAACCTTCCAACAAAGAAAATCCCTGGACCAGATGGCTTGTCTGGTTAATTTTACTAAACACATAAGAAAAATTAATACCAATCCTCAAACTTTTCCAAAATGCTGAAGAGGAGGGATCACTTCTTATTACTTTATTGGCCAGCATTACTCTTCTAGGATTTGAAATAGCTCAGCTGGAATTCCATCATGTCCACTAGCTCTGCTTGTAGTATTCTTCCTAAGGCTCACTTGGCTTTGCACTCCAAGATGTTTGGTTCTAGGTGAGTGATAACACCATTGTGGTTATCTGGGTCATTAAGATCTTTTTTGTATTCTTACCACCTTTTCTTAATAGCTTCTGCTTCTGTTACAGTTTCTATCCTTTATTGTGCCCATCTTTGCAAGAAGTATTTCCTTGGCATCTTTTTCTCGAAGAGATCTCTAGTCTTTCTCATTCTATTGTTTTCCTCTATTTCTTTCCATTGTTCACTTACTAGGAAGGCTTTCTTATCTCTCCCTGCTATTTGGAACTTTGCATTCAAGTGAGTGTATCTTTCCTTTTTCAAGGAAACTTGCTTCTTGGAAGAAACACTATGACAAACCTAGACTGTATTAAAAAGCAGAGACATTACTTTGCCAACAAAGTTCCATATAGTGAAAGCTATGGTTTTTCCAGTAGTCATGTACGGATGTGAGAGTTGGACCATAAAGAAGGCTGAGCGTCAAAGAACTGATGCCTTTGAACTGTGGTATTGGAGAACACTCCTGAGAGTCCCTTGGACTGCAAGGAGATCAATCCAGTCAATCTGAAAGAAAATCAATGCTGAATATTCACTGGAAAGACTGATGCTTAAGTTGAAGCTTCAATGCTCTGGCCACCTGATGCATAGAGCTGACTCATTGGAAAAGACCATGATGTTGGTAAAGTGGAGGCAGGAGAAGGGACAAAAGAGGAGGGGATGGTGGGATGGTATCAATGAATCAATATACATAACTCTGGGCAAGCTCTAGGAGATGGTGACGGACAGGGAATCCCAGCATGCTGCAGTCCATGGGATCACAAAGAGTTGGACATAACTGAGCAGCAGAACAACTCTGATATCAAAGCCAAAGATACAACAATGAAACTACAGACCAACATTCCTTATGAATATCAATGCAGAAACCCTCAATGAAATACTAGCACTGAATTCAGCAACATCTTAATATGCTGACCAAGTGGGACATAAGGATGGTTCAACATACAAAAATAAATCGATGTAATAACCTCAATAAGAAAATGAAGGGGAAAAATCCCAATGATCAACTCAAGTGGATCGTAAAAAGTATTTGATAAAGTTGAACACCATTTCACGATCAAAAAACACTCAATAAAGGAGAAATAGAAGACCATTTCTTCAACATAATAAGGGCTATATATGAAACCCCCATAGCTAGCATCAAACTCAATGGTGAAAGGTAGAAAGTTTCCCCCCCAACTGAGATGAGGAAAAAGACAAGAATGTCTGCTTTCAAATCTGTTTAATATAGTGTACTGGAAGTTCTAGCCAGAGCAATTAGGCAAGAAAAGGAAATAACAAACATTCAAATTGGAAGGGAAATTATAAAATTATCTGTTGGCAGATGACATGATTTTTGGACCCAGTGAGTGTATCTTTCCTTTTTCAAGGAAACTTGCTTCTTGGAAGAAACACTATGACAAACCTAGACTGTATTAAAAAGCAGAGACATTACTTTGCCAACAAAGTTCCATATAGTGAAAGCTATGGTTTTTCCAGTAGTCATGTACGGATGTGAGAGTTGGACCATAAAGAAGGCTGAGCGTCAAAGAACTGATGCCTTTGAACTGTGGTATTGGAGAACACTCCTGAGAGTCCCTTGGACTGCAAGGAGATCAATCCAGTCAATCTGAAAGAAAATCAATGCTGAATATTCACTGGAAAGACTGATGCTTAAGTTGAAGCTTCAATGCTCTGGCCACCTGATGCATAGAGCTGACTCATTGGAAAAGACCATGATGTTGGTAAAGTGGAGGCAGGAGAAGGGACAAAAGAGGAGGGGATGGTGGGATGGTATCAATGAATCAATATACATAACTCTGGGCAAGCTCTAGGAGATGGTGACGGACAGGGAATCCCAGCATGCTGCAGTCCATGGGATCACAAAGAGTTGGACATAACTGAGCAGCAGAACAACTCTGATATCAAAGCCAAAGATACAACAATGAAACTACAGACCAACATTCCTTATGAATATCAATGCAGAAACCCTCAATGAAATACTAGCACTGAATTCAGCAACATCTTAATATGCTGACCAAGTGGGACATAAGGATGGTTCAACATACAAAAATAAATCGATGTAATAACCTCAATAAGAAAATGAAGAGGAAAAATCCCAATGATCAACTCAAGTGGATCGTAAAAAGTATTTGATAAAGTTGAACACCATTTCACGATCAAAAAACACTCAATAAAGGAGAAATAGAAGACCATTTCTTCAACATAATAAGGGCTATATATGAAACCCCCATAGCTAGCATCAAACTCAATGGTGAAAGGTAGAAAGTTTCCCCCCCAACTGAGATGAGGAAAAAGACAAGAATGTCTGCTTTCAAATCTGTTTAATATAGTGTACTGGAAGTTCTAGCCAGAGCAATTAGGCAAGAAAAGGAAATAACAAACATTCAAATTGGAAGGGAAATTATAAAATTATCTGTTGGCAGATGACATGATCTTTCAAAAAGAAGGTTATAGGACCACAACACGCACACATTCAGAGCAAATAAACATACACACATTCAGAGCAAATAAACTAATTCAGTAAAATTTTGTAGGATACAAAATCAACAAAATCCTCAACACACTGAAAATTCTCAACACACTGAAAAGAGCAAAATTCTTAGGAATAAATTTAATCAAAGAGATGCAAGATGTATTCTGAAAAGTATGAAATGTTGCTAAAAGAAATCAAAGAAGATAAATGGGAAGACATCCTGGGTTCATGGACTGAAGATTTATTATCGTTAAGATGAAGTACTACGCAGAACAATCCACAAATTCACTGTGATTTCTATCAAGATCTCAACAGTACTTTTTGCAGAATAGGAAAACAGAAATATTGTAAGACTCATGGACTCTCAAGAGACCCTGAATAGTCAAAACAAAGTTGAAAAGAAAAACAGAGTTGAAAGATTCTTCCTAAGTTTGAAACTTACTACAAAGCTACAGTAAGCAACACAGTTGATATTGGCATTCGGGGAGACAAACAGATCAATGGAACAAAACAAAGAGCTCCTCAAATAAACTATATATTAATATATGGTCAATATTATATTATATATTAATATAATATATAATAACTATATATTAATATATGGTCACATATATTAATATATGGTCACATATATTAATATATAGTCAACTGATTTTTGACAAGGGTGATAAGATGATTAAAAGGGGAAAGGACAGTCTTTTCAAGAAATGGTCCTGGAAAGTTGTTTATTCATATGCAAAAGAAAGAAGTTGGCCCTTTATCTTACACCATATTAAAAAGTTAATTTGAAATGAATAAAAGACCTAAATGTAAGAGTGAAAACTGTAAAAACTCTTAAAAAGAATACAGAGATAGGGAGTGATGTCAGCTTGATGATGGTGCAAGTGCTCCCTCTCGTCTCTTCCTTCAGTGTACACACAACCAGTGAAACATCTATAACCCAACTCTGCCCAACAGACCAGGGCACTGGAGAACTGCACACACCTGCACACCTAAGGTGGGTGGAAGAGAACAAAAATAAGAGGTGGAACCCAGCGAATGGCAGAGTCACTGCCGGCATCACTCTGCTGCTGTTGCTGAGCCGCCTGCAACCCCAGAGAACCTGGTTAACTGCTGGGGAGGCGGTCCATATCCCACCAGCCTTCTAGTTGCAGTGGCACCCATAGCCACAGGGAACCAAAGGCACTGGCACCTGCTGCTCTATTCCTCCTCCCTGCAATGGTGTTGCCTGGAAACCAGACAATCCTGGTCACAGTTGAGACACCTGCCCTCCATCTTCTCTTCTCCTTTCCCCTACTCTCACAAAGGCAGAGCCTGCAACTCAGTACACCCCAAACGTAGTGAAGGTGCCCACAATCCCTGGACCCCAGGTGGCGATGCCAGCAGCATCAAGGCATGAAAGACCATGGAGGCACATGACAAGAAAGAAAATGACAACAACGAAAGTGCCAACTCTTAAATATAACCAGAGGCAGCTCTGGTAAGAGAAACCAAAACTGGTTCTAAAGTGCCACCTACTGAAAAACTGAAGAAAGGCCTCTAATTACTAACTTGTAAAATTCTTAGAATCAAGTGGGTTGGGGGTGGGGGTGGGGGAGGGGGAAGGTGTTTGCTACTTCAAATGGGCCAGAAGAGGAACAACTCATCAAGCACAGTGAAGAACCATAGTAACATGGTTATCACAAAAAGAAAATGAAAGTTCTCCAGAAACAACGAGAACAGAAGTTCTCTCAGAACAATGTGATTTGACAGAGAGTTCAAATGAGCCTCAAAGAAATTCAACCAACAACAAGAAAACTCAGAAAGGCAGTTCAAAATCCTGAGGAATAAATTAACTGAAGAGAAGTAATAGTTTATCAAAGTAACTGAAATTCTAGGAAGGAAATCATGGAGTTGAAGAACTTAATAAATGAGATGAAGAAAGTACTGGAAAGATAGCAGACCATATGGAAGCTTGAAGATAGAAATCTAGAAATGATACCAGTATAAAAGGAGAGAATTAAGACCAAAAAATGAGGTAATTCTGTGAGAACTATCTAACTCTACTAGGAAGGGCAAAATTAGGACAATGGGTATCCCAGAAGGAGAAGAGAGGCAGAAGGGAACAAAGAATTTGTTTAAAGAAAGAATAGCTAAGAACTTCTCAAACCTGGGGAAGGAATTGGATGTATAATTCCATGAAGCTAAGAGAGCATTTTTTTTTGATTGGCAAGAAATGGATTTATTAAGATAGGATGCTTGTAAGAGGTGCAAGTGGGCAGGCGGGAAAGCTCTGCTAAGAGAGCATAATTGCCTTATGTAGAAAGACTTTTCCAAGACACATTGTATTGAAACTGTTGAAACTCAGTGACAAAGAAAGAAGACAGCCAGCTGAGGGGGAAAAAAGATGTTAACTTACACCCCCCATTAAGTAAGATGTCAGCAGCTTTCTCAGTATAAATCTATAGAACAGGAAGGAGTATATCCTACACATGATATTGAAAGATAAAAACTGTCAGTGAAAAATAGTCTTTTGAGCAAAATTATCATTCATATGTGAAGGAGAAATAAAGGCTTTCCCTGAGACAAACAACACTTGAGGGAGGTCATCAACACTAGAACTGCCTTACAAATAATGCTGAAAGGAGCCCTTCCACCTGAAATGAAAAGACAAAAGCACACAAAACTTTGAGCAGGGTGACAGTCAGAAGAATGCAACTCTAGTATCAGAACATTAAACACTTAATCATAGCAAAAGGGTCAAAGGAAAGAAATTATAAAAATAATGTAGAGCTACTTCAGTTTGGTAATAAACTCACAACATAAAAAGAAATAATTGACTAATTTGTACATTTAAAACAAAAGGGAGAAGGAAAAGGTCAGAATTCATATAGGAAGATTAAAATAAGATACTGTCAACAGAAAAAAGAATGTTCTTTTCTTTTCTTTTTTGTGCTTACTTATTGTCTGATAACTTCTTCGGTAAAATGTCTATTCAAATCCGTTGTCCATTTTAATTAATTAGACTGTTCTTACTGTTGAGGTTTTTTTAAAAAAATTTTATTTTACTTTTATAGAGTTTTATTGTTTACAGATATGTATGATCCCAGATTAGTAATATGTATATCCCCCCATCCCACCCCTCCAGGCTGTCGCACAGCACCCCTGCAGGATCCCCTTTTCTCACAGTGCAATGACAATAGCTATTTTTTTCACATATGATAGTATAGGTTTTCATGCTAACTATGAGACATTTTATACAAACTACAGTAACAATAAGCATAAAAAGAGGATATTGAAAAAATATCCCAGAAAAGCACCAAAGATAGCAGACAGAAACAAAAGGGAAAAAAACCCACAATGAACATATGGAGCAATCAGAAAAGAAAAAATGAAATGACAGCACTATGCCTTCATTTAACAATATTTACCCTAAATGTAAATGGACTGAATTTACCAATCAAAAGGCACAGATTAGCTAGATGAATTAAAAAGCAAGACCCCATTATATTCTGCCCGTGAGAGGCTCTCTTTAGCTCTAAAACCAAACAGGCTCAAAGTGAAGGGATGGAAGATGACACTCCAAGCAAATGGCAGCCATACTCACATGAGACAAAACAAACTTCAAGCCAAAAAAGGTAACAAGAGACAAAGATGGACATCATACAATGATAAAGGGGAGATCAGCAAAAAAAAAAAAGGAAAAATTTTAAAATACTTGAAGACAAAAAATATATCTAATCTATGAGACTGCAGTAGAAGACATACTAAGAGAGAAGGTTATAGTGATACAGATCTATTCTGAGAAACATGAAAAATATCAAATAAACCTAACCTTATGTTTAAAGGAACTAGAAAAAGAAGAATGACTGAATTCCATAGTCAGTAGAAGGAAATAACTAATAAAAATAAAAGCAGAAATAAGTGAAACAGCGACTAAAAAGACAACAGTAAAAAGACTGATGAAGTTAAGAGATGCTCCTTTAAAAACAAAACTTTTGCTAGACAAAAAGAAAAAAAGAGGGAAGGATCTGATAAATAAAAAAGGAGAAATAACAAGGATACCACAGAAATATAGAAGATTTCAATAAAATAGTATGAATAAAAACCATATGACAACAACTTGGACAAGCTAGAATGAACAAATTCTAAAAACTGTCTAACCTTCCAAGACTGAACTATGAAGAAACTGAAAAATTTAACAGATTGATCACTAGTAAAGTAGTTGAAACAGTAATCAAAAATCTGGGGGCTTCCCTTGTGGCTCAGTGGATAAGAACCCGTCTGCCGATGCAGGAGACACAGGTTCGGTCCCTGATCCGGGAAGATCCCACATACCGCAGAGCAGCTAAACCCACACATCAACAAAGACCCAGCACAGCCAAAAATAAATAAAAAAAAAAAAAAAAAGGTTTTTTTTTTCAAAAATCTATCGCCTCTCCCAAGACAAAAGTTCAGGACCAGATGGCTCTACATGTAAATACTATCAATCATTCAAGATTTAATACCTATCCTTCACAGTCTCTTCCAACAAACTGAAGAAGAGAGACTACTTCCTACTCATTTCATTAGGCCAGCATTATACTGACAGCAAAATCAGGGAGGACACCACAAAAAAAATTATAGGCCAATATCTCTAATGAACATAGATGCAAAAGTACTCAATAAAGTGCTAACAAACCTTACAATACGTTAACAGATCATACACCATGATCAAGTAGGATTTACCCTAGGGATGTAAGGGTGTTCAAACATCCACACATTAATCAATATGATACACTCCCTGAGCAGAATGAAAGATAAAAACCATTGTCTCCACAGATGATGAAGTTAAGAGATGCTCCTTTAAAACAAAACTTTTGCTAGACAAAAAGAAAAAAGAGAGAAGGATCTGATAAATAAAAAAGGAGAAATAACAAGGATACCACAGAAATATAGAAGATTTCAATAAAATAGTATGAATAAAAACCATATGACAACAACTTGGACAAGCTAGAATGAACAAATTCTAAAAACTGTCTAACCTTCCAAGACTGAACTATGAAGAAACTGAAAAATTTAACAGATTGATCACTAGTAAAGTAGTTGAAACAGTAATCAAAAATCTGGGGGCTTCCCTTGTGGCTCAGTGGATAAGAACCCGTCTGCCGATGCAGGAGACACAGGTTCGGTCCCTGATCCGGGAAGATCCCACATACCGCAGAGCAGCTAAACCCACACATCAACAAAGACCCAGCACAGCCAAAAATAAATAAAAAAAAAAAAAAAAAAAAAAAAGGTTTTTTTTTTCAAAAATCTATCGCCTCTCCCAAGACAAAAGTTCAGGACCAGATGGCTCTACATGTAAATACTATCAATCATTCAAGATTTAATACCTATCCTTCACAGTCTCTTCCAACAAACTGAAGAAGAGAGACTACTTCCTACTCATTTCATTAGGCCAGCATTATACTGACAGCAAAATCAGGGAGGACACCACAAAAAAAATTATAGGCCAATATCTCTAATGAACATAGATGCAAAAGTACTCAATAAAGTGCTAACAAACCTTACAATACGTTAACAGATCATACACCATGATCAAGTAGGATTTACCCTAGGGATGTAAGGGTGTTCAAACATCCACACATTAATCAATATGATACACTCCCTGAGCAGAATGAAAGATAAAAACCATTGTCTCCACAGATGATGAAGCATCTGACAAGATCTAACACCCATTTACGATTAAAAAAAACCTCAATTTTTTCTCAATAAAATAGGTATAGGAGGAATGTACCAATAACATAATAAAGACATATGACATATATGACAAACCTATATCTAATATCAAATTCAGTAATGAAAACTTAAAAGCTATTCCTCTAAGATCAGGAACAAGGATGCCCAATCCTGCCACTCTTATTCAACATAATATTGGAAGTCCTAGTCAGAGCAATTATGCAAGAAAAATAAATAAAAGGTACATGAGGTGGAAAACAAGCAGTAAAACTGTAACTATTTGTGGATGACAAGATTTTATATATAGATACTCTAAAAAAATCCACCAGCCTGGTGACCTGATCAGGAGCTCAGATGTCCATTAAGATGTCCCTTGTTAAAAGAACTAAATAAATAACATTTCAACTAAAAAAATTACCAAAAACTTTTGGAAATAATAAATGAATATAATATTTTCAGGATATAAGAGCAATATCCAAAAATACGGTGCATTTCTATATACTAACAATCAACTAACAAGAAAAGCAGTTAAGGGGCTTCCCTGGTGGTCCAGTGGATAAAGGGTTTGCCTTGCAGTGCAAGGGGCAGTGGTTCGATCCCTGGCCTGGGAGGATCTCATGTGCTACTCCACATGTGGATCAGTGTGTCCAATTATGAGCCAGTGCTTTGGAGCGCATGCACCCCAGAGCTGGTGCTCTGCAACGAGAGAGGCTACTGCAATGGGAGGCCCACACAGGCCAAAGAATGGAGATGGATGAAAATAAATAAATGAAAGACCAATAAAAGAGGCCAAAATTAAAAAAAAAAAGAAAAGCAGTTAAGGGAATCTCATTTACATTCACAACAACAAGGATACAATACTTAAGCATAAACTTAACTAAGAAGACTTATACACTGAAAACTGTTAAGCTATTGTTGAATGAAACTGAAGACACAAATTAATGGAACTATATTCTGTGTTCATGGACTGTAAGAATTAACAGGGTATTTATTCAAAGAATAAGCAAGCACTAATTTGAAAAGATTTATGCCCCTATGTTCATCGCAGCACTATTTACAACAGCCAAGATATGGAAAGAACCAAAGCCACTCTGATGGATGTGGGATGTATGTATATATAAAAAGATGAGGTATAGGGCTTCCCTGGTAGTTCAGTGGGTAAGGACACCGCTTTGCAGTGCAAGGGGCGCCAGTTCGATCCCTGGCCTGGGAAGATCCTGTGTGCCACGGAGTGGCTGGACCAACGTGTCCAACTACCGAGCCAGAGCTCTGGAGCGCATGCGCCCAGAGCCGGTGCTCTGCAGCAAGAGAGGCCACTGCAATGGGAGGCCCACAGAGGCCAAAAAGAACAAAGATTGAAATGAAAGACCAACAGAAGTGGCCCCTCCCAAAAAAACAAAAGAAAAGAAAAAAAAAGATGTAGTATATGTGTATATTTAAAATGGAACAGTACTCAACCTTAAGAAAAGATGAAATCTTGCCATTTGTGACAACAATAGATAGACCCTGAGGGCATTATGCTAAACAACACAAAACAGATGGAAAAAGATGAACACTACATGATTTCAACTCATATGTGGATTATTAAAAAACAAACAAACAAACAATAGGCCAAATCAAATATACAGAGAACAGAGAAGTGGTTATGGGGGTTAAGGAAGACACATGGGTAAAGGGGGTTAACTGTATAGTGACAGAGAGAAACTAAACTTCTGGTGGTAAACATGCTGTACTGTATACAGAAATCAAAATATAATACTGTACACATAAGACATATAATATTACAAATCAATAAAAACTTATAATCAAGTACTTTTTAAAATTTTGGCCTCTTTTATTGGTTGTTTATTTATTTGTTTTATCCATCTTTATTCTTTGGCATGTGTGGGCCTCCGATTGCAGTGGCCTCTCTCGGTGCAGAGAATCAGCTCTGGGTGCACGCGCTCCAGAGCGCCAGATTGTAACTGGACACACCAGTCCAGCTGCTCCAATCTTCCCAGGTCAAGGATTGAACCAGTGCCCCCTGCATGGCAAGGTGGATTCGTTACCCACTGGACTACCAGGGAAGCCCATCAAATACTTTTTATAAATAGAGGAAAACGTTCATAACATTGTCTTTGGCAATGATTTCTTTATTATGACACTGAAAGTATAGGCTAAAAAGAATAAACAGAAAAACTCAGTTCATTTCAGTCACTCAGTTGTGCACAACTCTTCTGAGATTCCATGGACTGCATCATGTCAGGCTTCCTTCCTTGTCCTTCACCATCTCCCTGAGCTTGCTCAAACTCATGTCCACTCACTCAATGATGCCATCCGACCATCTTGTCCTCTGTTGTTCCCTTCTCCTTCTATTTTCCCCAGCATCAGGTTTTTTACAGTGAATTGGCTCTTTGCATCAGGTGGCCAAAGTATGAGAGCTTCAGCTTCAGCATCAGTCCCTCCAATGAATACTCTAGGTTGATTTCCTTGAGAATTGACTGGTTTGATCTCTTTGTTGTCCAAGGGACTCTCAAGAGTCTTCTCCAACAGATACCAATTCTTCGGTGCTCAGTTTTCTTTATGGTCCAACTCTTACATCCATATATGACTACTGGAAAGACCACAGTTTTGACTACATGAACCTCTGTTGGCAAAGTAATGTCTCTGTTTTTTAATACGCTATCTAGGTTTGTCATAACTTTTCTTCCAAGAAGCAAGCAACTTTTACTTTCATGGCTGAAGTTACTGTCTGCAGTGATTTTGTAGTCCAGGAAAATAAAGTCTGTCACTCTTTTCATTGCTTGCCCACCTACTTGCCATGAAGTGATGGGACTGGATGCAGTGATCTTTGTTTTTTGAATATTGAGTTTAAGCCAGCTTTTTCACTCTCCTCTTTCACCTTCATCAAGAGGCTCTTTAGTTCCTGGTGGCTCAGATGGTAAAGAAATTGCCCAGGAGAAGTGGGTTTGATCCCTGGGTTGGGAAGATCTCCTATAAAGGTGAATGGCTGCCCACTCCAGAATTTTTGCCTGGAGAATCCCATGTCCATGAGGTCACAAAATGTTGGACATGACTGAGTAACTAACACTTTTAAGTTAAAAAATTAGTAAAGGACTAAATACAAGCACGCCACACTTCCATACTACTGCAATAAAGTGAATGTTGCAGTAAACAGTCACATAGTTTCCCACTGCATATAAAAGGTAGGCTTACAGTATGCTATAGTATATCATTATATGTATGGCTGAATCCTTTTGCTGCCCACCTGAAACTATCACAACATTATTAACTGGCTACAATAAAAAATTTCAAAAGCAAACACAAAATATTTACATGATCCAGCAATTCCCCTTCTAGGTATAGCATACATTGCAAAAACTGAAATCACAGACTCAAAGATAACTCTATGCCAATTTCATGTCAGGCTTCCTTCCTTGTCCTTCACCATCTCCCTGAGCTTGCTCAAACTCATGTCCACTCACTCAATGATGCCATCCGACCATCTTGTCCTCTGTTGTTCCCTTCTCCTTCTATTTTCCCCAGCATCAGGTTTTTTACAGTGAATTGGCTCTTTGCATCAGGTGGCCAAAGTATGAGAGCTTCAGCTTCAGCATCAGTCCCTCCAATGAATACTCTAGGTTGATTTCCTTGAGAATTGACTGGTTTGATCTCTTTGTTGTCCAAGGGACTCTCAAGAGTCTTCTCCAACAGATACCAATTCTTCGGTGCTCAGTTTTCTTTATGGTCCAACTCTTACATCCATATATGACTACTGGAAAGACCACAGTTTTGACTACATGAACCTCTGTTGGCAAAGTAATGTCTCTGTTTTTTAATCGCTATCTAGGTTTGTCATAACTTTTCTTCCAAGAAGCAAGCAACTTTTACTTTCATGGCTGAAGTTACTGTCTGCAGTGATTTTGTAGTCCAGGAAAATAAAGTCTGTCACTCTTTTCATTGCTTGCCCACCTACTTGCCATGAAGTGATGGGACTGGATGCAGTGATCTTTGTTTTTTGAATATTGAGTTTAAGCCAGCTTTTTCACTCTCCTCTTTCACCTTCATCAAGAGGCTCTTTAGTTCCTGGTGGCTCAGATGGTAAAGAAATTGCCCAGGAGAAGTGGGTTTGATCCCTGGGTTGGGAAGATCTCCTATAAAGGTGAATGGCTGCCCACTCCAGAATTTTTGCCTGGAGAATCCCATGTCCATGAGGTCACAAAATGTTGGACATGACTGAGTAACTAACACTTTTAAGTTAAAAAATTAGTAAAGGACTAAATACAAGCACGCCACACTTCCATACTACTGCAATAAAGTGAATGTTGCAGTAAACAGTCACATAGTTTCCCACTGCATATAAAAGGTAGGCTTACAGTATGCTATAGTATATCATTATATGTATGGCTGAATCCTTTTGCTGCCCACCTGAAACTATCACAACATTATTAACTGGCTACAATAAAAAATTTTAAAAAGCAAACACAAAATATTTACATGATCCAGCAATTCCACTTCTAGGTATAGCATACATTGCAAAAACTGAAATCACAGACTCAAAAAGATAACTCTATGCCAATATTCATAGTAACTTTATTCAAAATAGCCAAAAGTGGAAACAACTCAAATGTTCATCACAGGATGAAAGAATAAATAAAAATATGTATATAAAATAGAATATTATTCAGACTTAAAAAAAGATTGAAATTCTTAGAAATATATTAAGTAAGATAAGTCAGACACAAAAGGACAAACATTCCATTTATATGAGGTATCTAGAATAGGGAGACTCATGCAGACAGAAAGTAGACAGAGGCTACCTGGAGTTGGAGGAATAGGGGCGTGAGAGTTCTTATTTAATGGCCATACAGTTTCACTTGGGGAGGTTATGTAAGTTTCTCCAAGTGGGTAGTGATAATGGTTGTATGATGCTGTGAACGTACTTAATGTCACTGAATTCTACACTTAAAATGGTTTAGGGTGTATTTTACCGTAGTTTTAAAAATATACAACCATTCTAGTAGGGCATTTGGCAAACTATGAGATTTACCTTTTACATCAGTTATCCCACTTCTAGCAATCTATCCAGAGGCTATACCTCCAAAAACAGGAAAACACTGAGGCATGATATTGGTGTTAAAGTGCTTCACTCAGTATGTCAGCAAATTTGGAAAACCCAGCAGTGGCCACAGAACTAGAAAAAGTCAGTTTTCATCCCAATTGAAAAGAAAGGCAATGACAAAGAATGTTCAAAATACTAGACAATTGCGCTCACTTCCAAAGCTGGTAAGGTTATGCTCAAAATCCTTCAAGTTAGGCTTCAGCAGTACTCAAACTGAGAACTTCCAGATGTACAAACTGGGTTTAGAAAAGGCAGAGGAACTAGAGACTAAATTGCCAACATTGGTTGGATCACAGGGAAAGCAAGGGAATTCCTGAAAAGTCACAGTAGTTTGCAGTAAACAGTCACATAGTTTCCATATAAAAGGTAGGCTTACAGTATGCTATAGTATATCATTATATGTATGGCTGAATCCTTTGCTGCCCACCTGAAACTATCACAACATTATTAACTGGCTACAATAAAAATTTTAAAAGCAAACACAAAATATTTACATGATCCAGCAATTCCACTTCTAGGTATAGCATACATTGCAAAAACTGAAATCACAGACTCAAAAAGATAACTCTATGCCAATATTCATAGTAACTTTATTCAAAATAGCCAAAAGTGGAAACAACTCAAATGTTCATCACAGGATGAAAGAATAAATAAAAATATGTATATAAAATAGAATATTATTCAGACTTAAAAAGATTGAAATTCTTAGAAATATATTAAGTAAGATAAGTCAGACACAAAAGGACAAACATTCCATTTATATGAGGTATCTAGAATAGGGAGACTCATGCAGACAGAAAGTAGACAGAGGCTACCTGGAGTTGGAGGAATAGGGGCGTGAGAGTTCTTATTTAATGGCCATACAGTTTCACTTGGGGAGGTTATGTAAGTTTCTCCAAGTGGGTAGTGATAATGGTTGTATGATGCTGTGAACGTACTTAATGTCACTGAATTCTACACTTAAAATGGTTTAGGGTGTATTTTACCGTAGTTTTAAAAATATACAACCATTCTAGTAGGGCATTTGGCAAACTATGAGATTTACCTTTTACATCAGTTATCCCACTTCTAGCAATCTATCCAGAGGCTATACCTCCAAAAACAGGAAAACACTGAGGCATGATATTGGTGTTAAAGTGCTTCACTCAGTATGTCAGCAAATTTGGAAAACCCAGCAGTGGCCACAGAACTAGAAAAAGTCAGTTTTCATCCCAATTGAAAAGAAAGGCAATGACAAAGAATGTTCAAAATACTAGACAATTGCGCTCACTTCCAAAGCTGGTAAGGTTATGCTCAAAATCCTTCAAGTTAGGCTTCAGCAGTACTCAAACTGAGAACTTCCAGATGTACAAACTGGGTTTAGAAAAGGCAGAGGAACTAGAGACTAAATTGCCAACATTGGTTGGATCACAGGGAAAGCAAGGGAATTCCTGAAAAGCATCTACTTCTGTTTCACTGACTACGTTAAAGCCTTTTACTGTATGGATCGCAACAAACTGTAGAAAATTCTTCAAGAGATGGAAATATCCGGCAATCTTACCTGTCTCTTGAGAAACCTGTATGCTAGTTAAGAAGCTACAGTTAGAACCTCACATGGAATAACTGACTGGTTCAAAATTGGGAAAGGAGTACAAGGCTGCATATTGTTACCCTGTTTATATAACTTCTATACAGAAGTTCATGCAAAATGTTGGGCTGGATGAGCTACAAGCTGGAATCAAGATTTCTGGGAGAAATACCAACAACCTCATATATGCAGATGCTACCGCTCTAACGACAGAAAGTCAAAAGGAATTAAACAGCCTTTTGATGAGGGTGAAGGAAGAGAGTGAAAAAGCTGGCTTAAACTTCAACTTTCAAAAAACGAAAATCATGGCATCTGCTCCCATTACTTCACGGTAAGTAGAAGGGAAAAAATGTGGCAGCAGTGACAGATTTTCTCTTCTTGGGAGCCAGTACCACTGTGGATGTTGACTGAAGTCATGAAATTGAAAGACACTTGCTTCCTGGAAGGAAAGCTGACAAACCTAGACAGTGTATTAAAAAGCAAAGATAGCACTTTGCCAACAAAGGTCCATGTAAGTCAAATCTATCTAGTAGTCACATATGGATGTGAGAGTTGGACCATAAAGAAGGCTGAACAGAGTAGAATTCATGCCTTTGAATTGTGGTGTTGGAGAAGACTCTTTGAGAATCCCTTGGACAGTAAGGAGATCAAATTGGTCAATCCTGAGAGAGCAACCCTGAACACTCACTGGACAGAATGATGCTGAAGCTGAAGCTCCAATACTGTGGCCACCTGCTGTGAAGAGCTGACTCATGGAAAGAACTTGATGCTGGGAAAGAGTAATAGTAGAAAGAGAAAACAGGGCAGAGAGGGTGGCAGGGAGTGGAGATGCACAGAGCCGGTGTGGGCTATACAGCCCACAACTGGCCCCTGCCAAGACAGACTCAAAAAACTACTGGGATGGTGTCAGAAACAATCTCCAACAGATGATCCACACACAGATGAGAAGGTAAGCTCACAACTGACAACCAGAAACAGGGAAGCACCTTTTGTCCCTCATACATTTATATTTGGCAAAATACCACTGAATGCCACAACAAAACAGACGTGAAATCTCTAGTCCCTGGCCAAAGATAAAACCCTGGAACCTCGGACAGAAAACACTGACTCCAGGATTCAAACATAAAAAATCAAAAGTAACAAAAATAATGAAAAGACAGAGAAACACTGCACAATGAAGGAACAAACTAAAAACATACAAACCCAAATGACTGAAGAAGAAATAAACGAACTATCAGAGAGAGAATTCAGAAGAGCAATATTAAGGAGCATCCAAAATTCCAAGAACAGAATAACAGAGAAAATTGACGCTCTAACGAAGAAAGGGAAAAATGTGAGAAGCTGGCTTAAACTTCAACTTTCAAAAACGAAAATCATGGCATCTGCTCCCATTACTTCACGGTAAGTAGAAGGGAAAAAATGTGGCAGCAGTGACAGATTTTCTCTTGGGAGCCAGTACCACTGTGGATGTTGACTGAAGTCATGAAATTGAAAGACACTTGCTTCCTGGAAGGAAAGCTGACAAACCTAGACAGTGTATTAAAAAGCAAAGATAGCACTTTGCCAACAAAGGTCCATGTAAGTCAAATCTATCTAGTAGTCACATATGGATGTGAGAGTTGGACCATAAAGAAGGCTGAACAGAGTAGAATTCATGCCTTTGAATTGTGGTGTTGGAGAAGACTCTTTGAGAATCCCTTGGACAGTAAGGAGATCAAATTGGTCAATCCTGAGAGAGCAACCCTGAACACTCACTGGACAGAATGATGCTGAAGCTGAAGCTCCAATACTGTGGCCACCTGCTGTGAAGAGCTGACTCATGGAAAGAACTTGATGCTGGGAAAGAGTAATAGTAGAAAGAGAAAACAGGGCAGAGAGGGTGGCAGGGAGTGGAGATGCACAGAGCCGGTGTGGGCTATACAGCCCACAACTGGCCCCTGCCAAGACAGACTCAAAAAACTACTGGGATGGTGTCAGAAACAATCTCCAACAGATGATCCACACACAGATGAGAAGGTAAGCTCACAACTGACAACCAGAAACAGGGAAGCACCTTTTGTCCCTCATACATTTATATTTGGCAAAATACCACTGAATGCCACAACAAAACAGACGTGAAATCTCTAGTCCCTGGCCAAAGATAAAACCCTGGAACCTCGGACAGAAAACACTGACTCCAGGATTCAAACATAAAAAATCAAAAGTAACAAAAATAATGAAAAGACAGAGAAACACTGCACAATGAAGGAACAAACTAAAAACATACAAACCCAAATGACTGAAGAAGAAATAAACGAACTATCAGAGAGAGAATTCAGAAGAGCAATATTAAGGAGCATCCAAAATTCCAAGAACAGAATAACAGAGAAAATTGACGCACTGGATAAAGACCTGCAAGAAATTAAAAAACAACAAAAAGAGACAAACAAATCAATTGCTGAACTTAAAAATACTATGGAAGGATTCAATACTAGAGTATCTGAGGCAGAAGAACGGGTAAGACAGCTGCAAGACAGAATGGTGGAAATGACTAAGGAAGAACAGAAAAAAGAACAAAGAATAAAAAGAACTGAGGATAGTCTCAGAGATCTCTGGTATAATATCAAATGTACCAACATCCGAATAATAGGGAGTCCCAGAAGAAGAAGAAAAAAAGAAATACTATGAAAAAATTTTTGAAGAGATTATAGTTGAAAACTTTCCTAGTATGGGAAAGGAAATAGGCAACTAAGAAGCATGAAGAGTCCCATACAGGATGAACCCTAGGAGGAACACGCCAAGACACATCCTAATCAAGCTAACACAGACCAAAACCAAAGACCGAATACTTAAAGCAGCAAGGGACAAACAACAAGTAACATACAAGGGAAATCCTATATGTTTAACTGCTGACCTCTCGACAGAAACCCTGCAGGCCAGAAGAGAATGGCAAGACAGTTTTAAAGCACTGAAAGAGAAAAATCTACAACCAAGAATACTCTACTGGGCAAAGATCTCATTCAAATTTCATGGAGACATCAAAAGCTTTACAGACAAGCAAAAACTAAGAGAATTCAGCACCACAAAACCAGCTTTACAAGTGATAAAGAGACTTATTTGGGCAACAAATACAAGAGAAGAAAACGATCTACAAAACAAACCACATTATACCACTTAAGAAGATGACAATAGGACCGTATGTTTCAATAATTACTTTAAATGTAAATGGACTAAATGCCTCAACCAAAAGACACAGACTGGTTGAATGGATACAAAAACAATACCCATATATTTGCTGCCCACAAGAAGCCCACTTCAGATCTAAAGACACTTATAGACTGAAAGGGAGAGGATGGAAAAATATACTCCACGCAAATGGAAATCAAAAGAAAGCTGGACTAGCAATCCTCATATTAGACAAAAAAGGCCTTAAAGTAAAAAAGATTATAAAGGACAAGGCAAGACACTACATAATGGTCAAGGGATAGATACAGAAGGAGGACATAACAATCATAAATATCTGTGCAGCCAACACAGGAGCACCCCAATATATAGATAAACACTTTCAGGTATAAAAGAAGAAATCAACAATAACACAATAATAGTAGGAGACTTTAACACTCCTCTCACACCAATGGACAGATCATTAAAACAGAAAATTCATAAGGAAACATAGGCCTTAAATGACACATTAAATGAGATGTATCTCACTGATGTCTTCAGGACCTTCCATCCAAAAGCAGAAGAATACACTTTCTTCTCAAGTGCACATAGAACATTCTCCAGAATAGACAACGTCTTGGGTCACAAATCAAACCTCAGTAAATTCAAGAAAACTGAAATTATATCAACCACCTTCTCTGACCACAATGCTATGAGACTAGATATCAATTACAAGAAAAAAATAACGCTAAAAACACAAACACATGGAGACTAATCAACACATACCTAAGAAACAGATTACTGAACAGATCTAAAAAAAAATTTTTAAAATTCCTAGAAGAAAACGACAAAGAAAACACGACAGTGTAAAATCTATGGGATATCGCAAATGCAGTTAAAAGAGGGAAGTTTATAGCAATACAATCCTACCGCAAGAAACAAGAAAAACATCAAAAAGACAACCTAACTCTACCTTTAAAACAACTGGAAAAAGAAGAACAAAAAAATCCCTAAAATTAGCAGCAGAAGGGAAATCATAAAGATCAGAGCAAAAACAAATAAAAAAGAAATGAATGAAACCAAAGTAAAGATAAAACGAAAAGCTGGTTTTTTGAAAATGGACAGTTTTTTAAAGAAGTTCAATCTTCTAAGACTGAACCAGGTAGAAAAAGAAATCATAAACAACCCAATCACAAGCTTAGAATTCAAATCCGGGACCAAAGCTACTCCAAAATAAAAGCCCATGGCCAGATGGCTTCACAGGTGAACTCTGAGGAACATTTAAAGAAGAACCAATGCCTATCCTTCTGAAATGCTTTCAAACAATTGCTGACTAATTTGACAAAAAAGGCCTTAAAGTAAAAAAGATTATAAAGGACAAGGCAAGACACTACATAATGGTCAAGGGATAGATACAGAAGGAGGACATAACAATCATAAATATCTGTGCAGCCAACACAGGAGCACCCCAATATATAGATAAACACTTTCAGGTATAAAAGAAGAAATCAACAATAACACAATAATAGTAGGAGACTTTAACACTCCTCTCACACCAATGGACAGATCATTAAAACAGAAAATTCATAAGGAAACATAGGCCTTAAATGACACATTAAATGAGATGTATCTCACTGATGTCTTCAGGACCTTCCATCCAAAAGCAGAAGAATACACTTTCTTCTCAAGTGCACATAGAACATTCTCCAGAATAGACAACGTCTTGGGTCACAAATCAAACCTCAGTAAATTCAAGAAAACTGAAATTATATCAACCACCTTCTCTGACCACAATGCTATGAGACTAGATATCAATTACAAGAAAAAAATAACGCTAAAAACACAAACACATGGAGACTAATCAACACATACCTAAGAAACAGATTACTGAACAGATCTAAAAAAAAATTTTTAAAATTCCTAGAAGAAAACGACAAAGAAAACACGACAGTGTAAAATCTATGGGATATCGCAAATGCAGTTAAAAGAGGGAAGTTTATAGCAATACAATCCTACCGCAAGAAACAAGAAAAACATCAAAAAGACAACCTAACTCTACCTTTAAAACAACTGGAAAAAGAAGAACAAAAAAATCCCTAAAATTAGCAGCAGAAGGGAAATCATAAAGATCAGAGCAGAAATAAATGAAAAAGAAATGAATGAAACCAAAGTAAAGATAAAACGAAAAGCTGGTTTTTTGAAAATGGACAGTTTTTTAAAGAAGTTCAATCTTCTAAGACTGAACCAGGTAGAAAAAGAAATCATAAACAACCCAATCACAAGCTTAGAATTCAAATCCGGGACCAAAGCTACTCCAAAATAAAAGCCCATGGCCAGATGGCTTCACAGGTGAACTCTGAGGAACATTTAAAGAAGAACCAATGCCTATCCTTCTGAAATGCTTTCAAACAATTGCATAAGAAGGAACACTTCCAAACACATTCTACAAGGCCACTATTACCCTGATACCAACACCAGGCAAAGACAACACACAAAAAGAAAATTACAGGCCAACATCACTGATGAATTTATACACAAAAATCCTCAACAGTATTCTAGCAAACAATTCAACATCACATCAAGAAATTCATAGTTCATGATCAAGTTTGGTTTATCCCAAGCAAGCATGGATTCTTCAATATCCACAAATCAATCAGTGTGATATACCACATCAACAAATTTAAAGACCAAAATCACATGATAGTATCAATAGACGCAGAAGAAGCCTTTGACAAAATCCAACACTCATTTATGATAAAAAAAAAAACTCTTCAGAAAATGGGCACAGAAGGAGCCTACCTCAACATAGTGAAAACCACATATCAGAAGCCCACAGCAAACATTATTCTCGATGAGGAAAAGCTGAAAGCATTCCCTCTAAGATCAGTAACAAGACAGGAGTGTCAACTCTCACCACTATTATTTAACATACTCCTGGAAGTACTAGCAACAGCAATAAGAGAAGAAAAAGAAATAAAAGGAATCCAGATTGGAAAAGAAGAAGTAAAACTATTTGCAGATGACATGATATTATACACAGAAAATACAAAAGACACTATTAGAAAACTACTAGAGTTAATCAATGAATTCAGTGAAGTCCCAGGATACAAAATCAATACTCAGGCTCAACAGTTGTGGCTCATGGGCTTAGCTGCTCCTCAGGATGTGGGATCGTCCCGTATCAGGGACCAAACCCGTGTCTCCTGCACTGGCAGGCGAACTCTTCCCCACTGAGCTACCAGGGAAGTCCTCAAGATAAACCAAAGTAAAGATAAACGAAAAGCTGGTTTTTTGAAAATGGACAGTTTTTTAAAGAAGTTCAATCTTCTAAGACTGAACCAGGTAGAAAAAGAAATCATAAACAACCCAATCACAAGCTTAGAATTCAAATCCGGGACCAAAGCTACTCCAAAATAAAAGCCCATGGCCAGATGGCTTCACAGGTGAACTCTGAGGAACATTTAAAGAAGAACCAATGCCTATCCTTCTGAAATGCTTTCAAACAATTGCATAAGAAGGAACACTTCCAAACACATTCTACAAGGCCACTATTACCCTGATACCAACACCAGGCAAAGACAACACACAAAAAGAAAATTACAGGCCAACATCACTGATGAATTTATACACAAAAATCCTCAACAGTATTCTAGCAAACAATTCAACATCACATCAAGAAATTCATAGTTCATGATCAAGTTTGGTTTATCCCAAGCAAGCATGGATTCTTCAATATCCACAAATCAATCAGTGTGATATACCACATCAACAAATTTAAAGACCAAAATCACATGATAGTATCAATAGACGCAGAAGAAGCCTTTGACAAAATCCAACACTCATTTATGATAAAAAAAACTCTTCAGAAAATGGGCACAGAAGGAGCCTACCTCAACATAGTGAAAACCACATATCAGAAGCCCACAGCAAACATTATTCTCGATGAGGAAAAGCTGAAAGCATTCCCTCTAAGATCAGTAACAAGACAGGAGTGTCAACTCTCACCACTATTATTTAACATACTCCTGGAAGTACTAGCAACAGCAATAAGAGAAGAAAAAGAAATAAAAGGAATCCAGATTGGAAAAGAAGAAGTAAAACTATTTGCAGATGACATGATATTATACACAGAAAATACAAAAGACACTATTAGAAAACTACTAGAGTTAATCAATGAATTCAGTGAAGTCCCAGGATACAAAATCAATACTCAGGCTCAACAGTTGTGGCTCATGGGCTTAGCTGCTCCTCAGGATGTGGGATCGTCCCGTATCAGGGACCAAACCCGTGTCTCCTGCACTGGCAGGCGAACTCTTCCCCACTGAGCTACCAGGGAAGTCCTCTAGGATACACTCTTAAGTAACAACAACAAAGTGCAAAGAGTGTAATATGTTTCTTCTCATGTAAGAAGAAAGAGGATATAAGAAAATTTACAAGTATCATCTTTTCTGTGTAAAAAGAAATATAAGAAGGGTACACCAGGGACTAAAGTGATTAGTTACCTACAGAGTTGGTAGGAGTGGAGTGTAAAGAACTGGGGGAGGGGGCAGGGGAGACTGGCACAGGAGAGGTGAGAAGGCAGCAATATTTGAATGTATCTTTCTGTAGAGCTCTCTTTAGAAAATAGTAATTCTCCAGGTACTCCCAAAAAGAAATGATTTAAAGTAACCATGACGAGGGGTGGGGTGGGGAGAACACAAAACAAAACAAACCATAACAACGGTCACAAATGAACCTACGTGTGCTACAGATTAACCACAAGGAAAGGAGAGAGGGAAACAACTAACACAAGTAACAGGAACAAATATTTTTACAGCATGGCTCAAGACAAAAAATGGCACACAAGCTTTGTTAGGAAATTCCTAGCAGGGAATATGGGTTAGCAATCCTAAAAATATTGTATGTGCATCCTAGGAGCTAACAAATAAATATATCATGGATAATTAGATCCAGATTTCTCACTGGAAAGGAAAGAAAGGGAGTTTAGGAATCATGGTTGGTTTCAACGCTCAGACGGGAAAAACATGAATTGAACCTGGTTCATCCTGTGGTAACAGAAAGTAAGGAAATGATTTAAAAAATAATGGGTTTGAACACACATATCTGTAAACAACAAAACTCTGTAAAAGTTAAAAGCAAAATAAAGGTTTAAAAAAATAAAATAAAATAAAAGTTATGGGTAAAAAAAAAAAATAATGGGTTTATGACTAATCTGGGATTATACATATTGCTAAACAACAAAACTCTGTAAAAGCAGAAAAAAAAAAAAGGGTTTATCAAAAGAGTACAAGAGGCAACCTGTACAGGAGCTCCCAATGGTCAAAGCTGGGACTTTAAGCAACAAAGTAAATGCTATGATAGAAATATATATATATATATATATATATATATATACATATATGTATACACACACACACACACACACACACAATAAATAAATATCCATGAGCCCATAGTGACACAAATAATAGAATAAATGAGGGGAGAAGAACAGCTCTTCCTTACAGAATTATAATTAACAAGTGTAGAAAGAATGATGGAAACAGAAAACCTAAGATAAGTATTATAGTTATAACTATTATAGGCATAAAGTATTAATGGATGCTAAAAATTAGTGAGCAAAAGGGTATTTGCATGCTCTCAAAGATACTTATTAATTTTAAAAGAAAAAATATTAAGTTTATAGTTGAGAAATGTGGCAGATAGTACCTTAAGGAACTAATCCAAGTTAGTGTGAGGCAAACCCACATTACATACCCTCCCTCACTGGTACTGATGTTCTGAGAAAGGTGGAATATGATTTCGATGGTATTCTTGACAGAAATGCATAACCTCAGTTCTTGACATTACATCAGACAAACCTAAACTGATGCTCATTCTACTAAGTAGCTGGCCAGTGCTCTTCAAATGTATCCAGGTCACTAAAGACTGAGAAAGTGTCACAAATGGAGGAGACAAAAGGAGGCATGAAAACTAAAAGCAATTTGGGATTTTGGATCAGAAAAGAACATTAATGAGAAAACTAGTGATTTTGACTAAGGTCTATATATTGGTTAATTGCATCAGTGTTAACATTCAAGTTTACTATGGTATTGTAAGATGTTAACATTAGGGGAATCTCAGTGAAGGGCACAGGAGAATGCTACTATTTTTACAACTTTCCATAAGCTTAAAATTACTTTAAAATTTTTTTAAAAAGAAGACTATCTAAATCTTTGGGTAGCATGGTTTGGTGGATTCACAGTTATTTACCAAACTGAATTCATAGCACGATGACTATTCTGACTTTTGAAAACCTTGAGAGAAGTCTCCACCTTTTGTACTCCCTGTCATGTATTTTTTTTAACAGGGAGTATTGCCATTTATGCATTACCATGGTTTTTGTTTTTCACCTATGACAGTCAATTCTTCAAGAATACATGTCAAGGCCTAATTACTTCTATATTCTATAACTTAGCAGCCCTTATCAAAAGGAAATGCTCAATAACTGTATTCTGAATAAATGATTATGCAAAAGATCTCACTGCTATAGAAATTATTTACTTACGCTCCACAAAGGAAGTAAAGAGCATTCTGAACCTGCTTAGCCGACTACCTTCATCTGCCCACATGCGTATCACCCCAACTCCTGTCTTAAGCATTACATCATTGGCCACAGTGCTGCAAAACTTGGCCTTCAGATTTTCAATAGCACTGCTCCCATCGTAGACTGCAACGAAGTTTCTCTTGCATTCATTTGAGTGCTCCATTTGATAATCTAGGAACCTCAAATAAATCTGTAACATTAAAACAAAGAAAAACAGTGCTTTTAAACAGGTTTTAGTTTTCTAGTCCCATTATCCAATCAATACGTAACATGGACTGAACTGAGCTGTAACAGCTGACAGAAAAAACAACAGATAAAAGCCTGATCCCTAAGTCGGTAAAGACAACTAAGACTAATGGTCTGTTTCTTTGGTTGTCTTAATAATGAAACCAAGCCTTAAGGAACTTAAAGTTTGTGTTTTGTCTATAAAGAGAATTTTTTTGCTCCATGAGGCTTGATGATCTTACATATTTTCCTTGCTTATAAAAGCAATCTTATGCACTGACCAACTGGGAAACTAAAACATTCATAATTCTATCACTGTAACAATTAGCTATGATTAACTTTTTTCACTTTTTCTTCACATTTCTTAAAACCTAAGTTTAACGTAAGACACACACTCTGCTTTTGCTGCAACACATTAAAACTTAGCTATACCCTTCAAAATTGTAATCATTCCTATCATGTAATTTACCCACCCTCGTACTGTTGCACATTTATGTTTTATGATTATACCCCATAATGAACAAATTCTACATTTTCAGTCAGAACAACTTAAACTGGAGCTTCAAAATAAGCACTAGGATACGATTCTGTTTTGCTTACTATCTCCTATCCTCAAATTTCATAGTCAGTTTGCTACCTAGGACTCAGTTATTCTTAAAATGTGTTTGACTCACTCTTATTCGAAGAGTTTCAATAGACTGTAGGTTCAGAAACACCTTGAACACAATGTCCAAAAAACAGAATGAAATAGGTATTATTCTTTATGGGTTGGGAGGAAATGAGGGTTCACTGGGATTAAGGAACTTGCCCAAGGCACTTTAGGGTAGGATGTGAACCTAAACTGGCCTGACTCTTATTATGAAAGTATATGTTCTTCCCATGCCCTGGGATCCTTTCTTTGTGTGTCGAGTCACATACAAGCAACACACATACTCTTCTCATACATGGTCTACTTTCGGTTCTAGATACTCATATGTGACTCTACAATTAAAATTTCAGTGTATGAAGAATAAAGATTTCTTTGATTGCCACTGGCGATGTCTAGTGGGTATTCAACTTGCCAGCTGCTATCTCTGCGGTATGATACTCTCTGCAGTAGGATGCTATCTCTGCAGTTTGATGCTATCTCTGCGGTAGGATGCTATCTCTGAGGTATGGATGATGCCACATCTATCCTGTAATTTAAAGGGCTTCATAAAATAAAAAGATCAGATGTCCCCCCACCAAATACCTTGATGACATAAAACTAAGAACAAAAACTCAAAAATCTATCTCAGAGTTAATTTTTTTTTTCAGAGTTAAATTTTGACCAGTAACTCTGGCTTATTTGAAATGACCAATTTGTCACTTTCTTTAGCATAGTGGGAGAATTACTGGTAATGGATTTCCATTTCAAAACTGCACAAATCCTCCATAAATGTATTTTAACACAGAAGTAATATGTTTGCTTAAAACATATCTTTTTCCATTACTTTCTCCATCACTTATTTAACCAAAACATTCTTTCCATGGTTCTCTGGTCACGAGTATCACTAATATTGTATCTGTCTTCATTAGGTTGCAAGGTCTTCCAATGAGAGTGTCACATGCTTTCCAGTATAATTCTTACTCAGCGCAATTAATGAAAAAGTGAACAGGTTTATAAAAACCTGTTGTGGTAGAGCTATATATCAGGAAAACAATCAAGAAGCCTGAAGAATTTACTCTGCCTTTGTATTTTAATGCAAAGAAATATTATACTTGTATAACGCCATAGTAAATGCTCTTTAAATGTATAACTTTTAATAGTCAAAGTTTTCAGGTAAGTCATATAACAAAAACAACACTCTTTTCTATGGTGAATACAGTTAAATATTGGAAGTTAATAGTTTAACTCAACTAATCTCCAGAAAGTATTTCTAA
Organism: Tragulus kanchil; assembly: GCA_022376925.1. Classification (NCBI taxonomy): domain Eukaryota; kingdom Metazoa; phylum Chordata; class Mammalia; order Artiodactyla; family Tragulidae; genus Tragulus; species Tragulus kanchil. The sequence continues at coordinate 136,401,961 of JAIOJX010000031.1, forward strand.
CAGTATGAGGCTGACAAATTGAAATTGGTAGACAGGGGCACAAACTACTCTTGTCTCAGACTGCAGAAGACAAGACCTTTAACTAAATATAAACACTCTTGCCCTCTTACCTACTCCTATACCCTCCCCGGGAAGTGGAGAGAGTCACCTGAAGGAGGGATGGCATTTGGTCCCTTTTTCCTTCCCTCTTTCCCTGGACCAGTGAGTAAGAGGAACAGTGACCTGGGTAAGTGGGTCTCTTCGGCAGATGCACTTTCCTTGGATGGGATGTTCCAGTCTAGTCTTAGGTAGGAGGTGGACCTGGTGGGTAGTGAATTAGCAAGTCTAACTTGACTCTCTCACTACAAGCTGCTTCCTCTAGCCTCTATTAAAAGAAAGGGGTTATTCTGAATCTCCATGGTCTCCATTTGTTTGTGACTCAAATGGGGAAAAGGACGCTTTTTATTAGAGGCCCCAAAGACTCCAAAAGAAATGAAATGAGATCCTTAGAAAGCTGTTATTTTTATGGAAAGGCCATTGATAAAAACAGATGAAACCACTACTACAAACTCAAACACCAATGGCTTTTATATGTAAGTGAATTTTTCTTGAATATCACCTGTTAACTAGTTTACCCCATTTTGAGTATTCAAGGACTATGGTGGTCTTTAACATTTTTTTCTTTTAAATTCCTCAAACAAAATCATCTGTTTAACACAATTAAAATTTTTTGATCCAATTTTCATGTCAATTGTAAACAGTACTTTTCATGTTAACTTAAAACAATCAATTTACTTTTATATATTAAAAGCAACATTCCCCAATATTTAACACTCTAGGTCACATATCTAGTATATGTGCTGCTAAGTGAGCACTAGGTCACATTCCTGAAAAAACATGAATAAAAGATCATTTCTTCATGAGGTATTTCAGAAAATGAGCTAGATCTTTTTAGTATTAACTTCACTTAAGCATTTAAATACTTAATTATTAAATACTGAAAAAAAAACCCTACCTCACCTCTATACAGTCATCCCTCAGTATTAATGGGTAACTGGTTTTAGGAAGGACCAGCTCTGGATACCTAAATCTGCAGGTGCTCAAGTCCTGCAGCGCACCCACTATATTTGTGGTTCTGTATCTACAGACACAACCAACTGCAGATTGTGTAGTACTGTAATAGTTTCTGAAAAAGCTATATATGTGGACTTGTTCAATTCTGTGCAGAGCTAACCCCTGAACATGAGTTTTCACTGTGCAGGTCCATTTATGTAGATTGTATTCAATAGTTACATACTACTCAGTCTGTAGCTGGTGGAATCTGAGTAAGAGGAACAGTGACCTGGGTAAGTGGGTCTCTTCGGCAGATGCACTTTCCTTGGATGGGATGTTCCAGTCTAGTCTTAGGTAGGAGGTGGACCTGGTGGGTAGTGAATTAGCAAGTCTAACTTGACTCTCTCACTACAAGCTGCTTCCTCTAGCCTCTATTAAAAGAAAGGGGTTATTCTGAATCTCCATGGTCTCCATTTGTTTGTGACTCAAATGGGGAAAAGGACGCTTTTTATTAGAGGCCCCAAAGACTCCAAAAGAAATGAAATGAGATCCTTAGAAAGCTGTTATTTTTATGGAAAGGCCATTGATAAAAACAGATGAAACCACTACTACAAACTCAAACACCAATGGCTTTTATATGTAAGTGAATTTTTCTTGAATATCACCTGTTAACTAGTTTACCCCATTTTGAGTATTCAAGGACTATGGTGGTCTTTAACATTTTTTTCTTTTAAATTCCTCAAACAAAATCATCTGTTTAACACAATTAAAATTTTTTGATCCAATTTTCATGTCAATTGTAAACAGTACTTTTCATGTTAACTTAAAACAATCAATTTACTTTTATATATTAAAAGCAACATTCCCCAATATTTAACACTCTAGGTCACATATCTAGTATATGTGCTGCTAAGTGAGCACTAGGTCACATTCCTGAAAAACATGAATAAAAGATCATTTCTTCATGAGGTATTTCAGAAAATGAGCTAGATCTTTTTAGTATTAACTTCACTTAAGCATTTAAATACTTAATTATTAAATACTGAAAAAAAAACCCTACCTCACCTCTATACAGTCATCCCTCAGTATTAATGGGTAACTGGTTTTAGGAAGGACCAGCTCTGGATACCTAAATCTGCAGGTGCTCAAGTCCTGCAGCGCACCCACTATATTTGTGGTTCTGTATCTACAGACACAACCAACTGCAGATTGTGTAGTACTGTAATAGTTTCTGAAAAAGCTATATATGTGGACTTGTTCAATTCTGTGCAGAGCTAACCCCTGAACATGAGTTTTCACTGTGCAGGTCCATTTATGTAGATTGTATTCAATAGTTACATACTACTCAGTCTGTAGCTGGTGGAATCTGAGGACACGGAACCTCAGATACTGATGGCTGCCTGTAAAGTTATACTCAGAAATCCAGCTGTGAGTGGGTCAGTGGCCAAGTGTCAACTGTACAACTAAAGCTATCTTTGTTCCTACTATCTTTCCTACATACCTTGTCCAATTCCTATGCACATTTTTAGATTTTTAAATTTGTGTATCTATACAAATATATAGTATTTTTGTATATTTTTTTTATTTGTGTATTTTAAATCTTACATCAATTGTCAAAGCAAGTCACTACTTGTCCATTTTCTTTTGAACATTACCTTGCTTCCACTTTTTAAAATTATAAACACTGCTGTAAACATCCTTGCATTCTTATTACAATCTCATACGTGAGCATCTGGGTACACATCTAGAAGTGTGGTTGTTATGTTTTAAGACATGAGCATTGTCAGTTTTACCAGAGCATGCTGAATGGCTTTCCAAAAGTGGTTGCAGCAATTTATTCTTTCAAAGCAAGTTAAGAGCATCTTCATTCTTCAATCCTTGCTAATACTGGGTCACATCAAGACATTCAATCATGTCTCAAGTAATATAAAATTCTCTGAAAAATGCACAGTCAAGTTACAGCTACTATAATCAAGAACAGTTCCATCACCTCCCACCTCAAATTCTTTCCTGCTCCTCAGAAGTCTAAATTCATCTTCAACTTTAACTCCTGGCAATCAATGATCTTTTGCTGTCCTATAGTTTTACCTTTCCCATAAACGGTTAAAATTTCATATAAATAAAATTATAGTATATTCTGAGTCAGGATTCTTTCAGTTAGCACAATGAATGTGAGATTCTTCTATGGTACTGTATCATCAATAGTCTGTCTCTTATTATTCCTGAATAGATTTCACTACACAGATGAACCACAGTTAATTAACAACTGAAGAACATCTGAAGTGCTTCCAGTTTTTGTTTATTACAGATAAGCTACTATAAACATTCACATTCAAGTTTTTCACGTGTAAACATGTTTTCCTTTCTCCTGGGTACCAAGCCAGGAGACTGCTGACTCACATGGTAACTTTATTGGAAACCACCAAGCTGTTTTCCAAAATGGCTATAACATTTTGCATTTCTACCAGGAGTGTTACTAGGTTCTCAATTGCTCTACATATCTTCCAGCATTTGATACTGTCTGTTTTAAAATATTAGTTACTTTAATAGAGGTGGAGAGCAGTTTCATCGTGATTTTTAGTTTGCAGTTTTGAAATGTCTAAATCTCTCTCAGGAGTCTGTTCAAAATCATCTGCTCATTTTTAAATTAGGTACTTTCTTTACTGTTGAGTTTTGAGTTCTGGATTAAAGAAGTCTTCTGACAAATGATTTACAAACATTTTCTCTTAGTGGCTTTTTAAATTTTATTCAACAGTGAAAAGGAAAAGCTTGAATTCTAGTGAAGTTCAATTTATGGATTTTTAAAAAATAGATTCTTCTTTGATGTCATATCTAAGAAATTTTTCCCTAACCTGAAATCAGATATTTTCTCCCATGTTTTCTTCTAGAATTTTTACAATATTATGCTTGTGTTTACAATCTAGTCAGAGTTAATTACTTATATAAAGCATAAAGATATAGGTATAGGTTAAAGTTCTTTTTCTTTTTTTTTTTAATGGGTAGCTGGTTGATCTTAGTACCATTTGTTGAAGATTAGACTATCCACTGAACTGATCTTGCATCTCTACAAAAAATCAATTAACCATATTTGTATGAATGCTTTTCCGAGTTCTATTATGTTCCACTGATATGTGTCTCTGTCCTTTGTCAGTACCACACTGTCTTAATTACTGAAGATTTGAAGTCCTGAAATCAGGTCTTGAGTTGTCCAAATTTGTACTTTTTGAAAATTGTTTTGACTCTTATAATTCCTCACCATTTCATTATGCTCTAGAAACAGTTTATCTACATTTACAAAAATATAGCTGGGGTTTTAATTTGAATTGTGTTTACTTATACAGATCTATTTCAGAAGAACAGATGTTAATACTATTGAATCTGTATCAGTAAGTACACACAGTATTGCTGTTGTTCAGTCGTTAGGTCGTGTCTGGCTCTTTGCAACCCTTATGAAAAGGCTTCACATTACAGATAAGCTACTATAAACATTCACATTCAAGTTTTTCACGTGTAAACATGTTTTCCTTTCTCCTGGGTACCAAGCCAGGAGACTGCTGACTCACATGGTAACTTTATTGGAAACCACCAAGCTGTTTTCCAAAATGGCTATAACATTTTGCATTTCTACCAGGAGTGTTACTAGGTTCTCAATTGCTCTACATATCTTCCAGCATTTGATACTGTCTGTTTTAAAATATTAGTTACTTTAATAGAGGTGGAGAGCAGTTTCATCGTGATTTTTAGTTTGCAGTTTTGAAATGTCTAAATCTCTCTCAGGAGTCTGTTCAAAATCATCTGCTCATTTTTAAATTAGGTACTTTCTTTACTGTTGAGTTTTGAGTTCTGGATTAAAGAAGTCTTCTGACAAATGATTTACAAACATTTTCTCTTAGTGGCTTTTTAAATTTTATTCAACAGTGAAAAGGAAAAGCTTGAATTCTAGTGAAGTTCAATTTATGGATTTTTAAAAAATAGATTCTTCTTTGATGTCATATCTAAGAAATTTTTCCCTAACCTGAAATCAGATATTTTCTCCCATGTTTTCTTCTAGAATTTTTACAATATTATGCTTGTGTTTACAATCTAGTCAGAGTTAATTACTTATATAAAGCATAAAGATATAGGTATAGGTTAAAGTTCTTTTTCTTTTTTTTTTTTAATGGGTAGCTGGTTGATCTTAGTACCATTTGTTGAAGATTAGACTATCCACTGAACTGATCTTGCATCTCTACAAAAAATCAATTAACCATATTTGTATGAATGCTTTTCCGAGTTCTATTATGTTCCACTGATATGTGTCTCTGTCCTTTGTCAGTACCACACTGTCTTAATTACTGAAGATTTGAAGTCCTGAAATCAGGTCTTGAGTTGTCCAAATTTGTACTTTTTGAAAATTGTTTTGACTCTTATAATTCCTCACCATTTCATTATGCTCTAGAAACAGTTTATCTACATTTACAAAAATATAGCTGGGGTTTTAATTTGAATTGTGTTTACTTATACAGATCTATTTCAGAAGAACAGATGTTAATACTATTGAATCTGTATCAGTAAGTACACACAGTATTGCTGTTGTTCAGTCGTTAAGTCGTGTCTGACTCTTTGCAACCCTATGAAGTGCAGCACAACAGGCTTCTCTGTCTTTCACTGTCTCCCAGGGTTTGCTAAAACTTACGCCTATTGAAACAGTGATGTCATCTAACCATCTCATCCTGTCTCCCCGTTTTCCTCTTAACTTCAATTTTTCCCAGCATCAGGTTCTTTTCCAATGAGTAGGCTCTTTGCATCAGGTGGTCAAAGTATTGAAGCTTTGGCATCAGTCTTTCCAATGAATATTCAGCATTGATTTCCTTTAGGACAGACTAGTATAATCTCCTTGCTGCCCAAGGGACTCTCAAGAGTCTTCTCCAGCACAATTCAAAACCATCAATTCTTCAGTGCTCAGCCTTCTTTATGTCCAACTCTCATATCCGTACATGACTACTGGAAAAACCATAGTTTTGACTATATGGACCTTTGTCAGCAAAGTGATGTCTGTTTTTTAATATGTTGTCTATAGTTTTGACTGTAGTTTTGACTATATGGCCCTTTATCAGCAGAGTGATGTCTGTTTTTTATATGCTGTCTAGGTTCGTCATAGTTTTTCTTCCAAGAAGCAAGTGTCTTTTAATTTCATGGCTGAACTCATCATCTGCAGTAATTTTGGAGTCCCCCAAAAGAGAAAGATACAGATCTTTCTGCTCTCACTTTTCCCCCTTCTATTTGCCATGAAATGATGGTACCGGATGCCATGATCTTCATTTTTTGAATGTTGAGTTTTAAGCCAGCTTTTCCACTCTCTTCTTTCACCTTCATCAAGAGGTTCTTTAGTTTCTCTTCACTTTTTACCATTAGAGTGGTATCATCTGCATATCTGAGGCTTGATATTTCTCCCAGCAATCTTAATTCTAACTTGTAAACTCATCCAGTTCAGCATTTTGCATTATGTTAAATAAACACCCTGTCATATTCCTTCCCCAATTTGGAACCAGTTCACTGTTTCACATCTGGTTCTAACTGTTGCTTCTTGTCCTGCATACAGGCTTCTCAGGAGACAGGTAAGGTAGTTTGGTATTCCAGTTTGTTATGATCCACACAGTCAAAGGCTTTAGCATAGATGTTTTTCTGGAATTCTCTTGTTTTTTCTATGATTCAACAAATGGTAGCAATTTGATCTCTGGTTCCTCTGCCTTTTTAAAATTCAGCTTGTACATCTGGAAGTTGTCGATTAACATATTGCTGAAGCCTAGCTTGGAGGATTTGAGTATCCTCTTGCTAGCAAGTGAAATGAGTGCAATTGTACAGTAGTTTGAACATTCTTTGGCACTGTCCTTCTTTTGGATAGGAATGAAAATACAGTATATATATCTCCATTTATTTAGGTCTTTAATTTTTCATCAGGGTTCTGCAGTTTACAGATGCTCTGCTTATTATTACTTTTTTGGTGGTGAGGGGGTAAGGGCTACTCTATATAGTAGTGCTGCTTTCTTAACTTTGAACTCAATTGTTCATTCTTCAAATAACTGAACCAGATAGTATAGTCGAACCTTGATCAACATGGGACTTAGAGGCACTGACCTTACTTGCAGTCAAACATCCACATATTAACTTTTTAGTCAGCCCACCATATCCTTGGTTCTGCACCTGTGAATTCAACCAACAATCGGTGGTGTAGTAGTAGGTATTTACCCTTTAAAAAAACCCCATCTGTAAACGGACCAGTGCAGTTCAAACTCGTGTTATTCAAGGATTAACTACATATAAAAAATACAATTGACATTTATCTATTGGTCTTTTATCCTACAACCATGCTAAACTGACTTATTTCAGGAGTTTTTTGAGGATATACTTCAGGTTAATTTTTTACATAGATAATCATATCATCTGGAAAAATAGCTTTCTGTATGCTACTTTATACTGTTTGCAACTTTCAGTATGGTGTTAAATGGCAGTTATCTTGTTGCCAGTTTTGAGGGGGAAAGCATTTAGGTTTTCATCATTAAGTATGGTGTCAGCTGTACATTTTGGTAGACATTCTTTAACAGGTTCGAGATATTCCACTCTATTCTTAATTTTCTCATATTTTTATCATGCATGAGTACTGACTTAATAAACTAAGCATACGTAACCAGTTCACTGTTTCACATCTGGTTCTAACTGTTGCTTCTTGTCCTGCATACAGGCTTCTCAGGAGACAGGTAAGGTAGTTTGGTATTCCAGTTTGTTATGATCCACACAGTCAAAGGCTTTAGCATAGATGTTTTTCTGGAATTCTCTTGTTTTTTCTATGATTCAACAAATGGTAGCAATTTGATCTCTGGTTCCTCTGCCTTTTTAAAATTCAGCTTGTACATCTGGAAGTTGTCGATTAACATATTGCTGAAGCCTAGCTTGGAGGATTTGAGTATCCTCTTGCTAGCAAGTGAAATGAGTGCAATTGTACAGTAGTTTGAACATTCTTTGGCACTGTCCTTCTTTTGGATAGGAATGAAAATACAGTATATATATCTCCATTTATTTAGGTCTTTAATTTTTCATCAGGGTTCTGCAGTTTACAGATGCTCTGCTTATTATTACTTTTTTGGTGGTGAGGGGGTAAGGGCTACTCTATATAGTAGTGCTGCTTTCTTAACTTTGAACTCAATTGTTCATTCTTCAAATAACTGAACCAGATAGTATAGTCGAACCTTGATCAACATGGGACTTAGAGGCACTGACCTTACTTGCAGTCAAACATCCACATATTAACTTTTTAGTCAGCCCACCATATCCTTGGTTCTGCACCTGTGAATTCAACCAACAATCGGTGGTGTAGTAGTAGGTATTTACCCTTTAAAAAAACCCCATCTGTAAACGGACCAGTGCAGTTCAAACTCGTGTTATTCAAGGATTAACTACATATAAAAAATACAATTGACATTTATCTATTGGTCTTTTATCCTACAACCATGCTAAACTGACTTATTTCAGGAGTTTTTTGAGGATATACTTCAGGTTAATTTTTTACATAGATAATCATATCATCTGGAAAAATAGCTTTCTGTATGCTACTTTATACTGTTTGCAACTTTCAGTATGGTGTTAAATGGCAGTTATCTTGTTGCCAGTTTTGAGGGGGAAAGCATTTAGGTTTTCATCATTAAGTATGGTGTCAGCTGTACATTTTGGTAGACATTCTTTAACAGGTTCGAGATATTCCACTCTATTCTTAATTTTCTCATATTTTTATCATGCATGAGTACTGACTTAATAAACTAAGATAATCATGTAGCTTTGTTTCTTTACGTAACTAATCATACTGATTTTTCAAATGTTAGTCAGTGTTGCATTGCTGGGATAAACCATGGTTGGTGTGATTACTTCATTGTATTACAGTTTTTCTTTTTTTATTATTTTTGGCCACTTTTACTGGTCTTTCATTTATTTAGTTTCATCCATCTTTGTTCCCTGGCCTGCGTGGGCCTCCCATTGCAGTGACCTCTCTCATTGCAGAGCACCGGCTTGTAATTGGACACACCAGTCCTGCCGCTCCACAGTACGTGGGATCCTCCTGTGCCAGGGATTGAACTAGTGCCCCTTGCAGTGCAAGGCGGACTCCTTACCCACTGGGCCACCAGGGAAGCCCTGTATTATACTTTTTATATATTACTGGATTAGGTTGACCGCTACCTTGTCAGGTATTTTTGTATCTATTTTCTGCAGTAAGAATTAGTGATAGCAATTCCAAGATGTGGGTCTTCTCCCACTCTCTCCCCTACTACACCAGCTATTCTCAAATAGCAGCAAGGTGTTCTACAATTCAACTAAGTGATGACACATCTACCCAGAGACAGCATCATATGCCAAAGGTTGAGGGCTTATTCCCAGACGAATGACTTCCATTCGGATTCCAAACACAACAAATTCAGGTTGTCACATGATTCAGACTCACTACACGTCTGAGTTTCCTAAGGTCTCATTATTGGGTTCCTTTAATTTGCTATAATGGCTTACAGAACTCAGAAAACATGTTTAGTTACTAGATTATTAGTAATAAGCCTCCATGTTTAAGGGATTTCCGGAAGTCACCTCATTAATGTAAACTCACTTGTAGTTGAAAGGGGTTTGTAATTAATAACAGGACACTCACTTTAACTTTATGGATCTAAAACATTTTCAGGAACTGAGGACAAGACACCAAATGTCATAACAAAAGATGTTCTCATTGCTCTTATCACTCAGGGAATTCCAAGGGTTTTGTGAGCTCTGTGCCAGAAATGGGGATGCACACCAAATATATGTAGTTCTTGTTATAAAGCAAAATATCATAGGGGGAATTTTGATCAGTGGTTTCCTTATAATGTTTTTGGTGGTTTCGGAATACTTCCCTTTCAATCCACTTTCTAACAGTCAGTTACTTTTTAGAATCCTTATACAACTGCTTTCTGTGTTCTATCTAGAGTTTTCAGTTTTACTAAGAGCAATAAGAGCTACAGTGGGCTACTCTTATCTATCCTGGGTCTGGAAGTCACTTCATTAAGGTAGTGAAATTGATAACTTTAATCTATATGGTTTGTACTTTGTATCTTCTTTGTTTTTCATAAACTGTTTCTAACCAAAAGTTATAGAACTACACTCCTATATTTTCGTCTAGAAGTTTTAGTTTTAATATTTATGCCAAGTACAAGATAGGGTATCTCACATCAATAGTTAACTGCTATAACATCAATTATTGTTTCCTTTTGATCTAGCATGCTATTATATACTAAGCTCCCATATATGTGTAGCCCTATGTTTAAATACTGTATTTCAATATAATAAAAATTACTTCCTGGTACCTTACAATTTGCTCTTAATAGATTTTTTAAAAAAGGTTTTATTTTCAAACTGCTTTTGGCTGTAGTACAGAAAAACTCTTGATAACTGATGAACATTTTTTCCCTCTCATCTTGTTGCACTGTTGTTGTTCAGTCACTAAGTGATGTCTGACTCTTTGTGATCCCATGCACTGTAGCATGCCAGGCTCCTCTGTCCTTCACTCTCTCTCACATATTATTAAACTGTCCAAAAATTTCAAAGATAAGCCCATCTTTGGCCATGATTTCTAAAAAAAATGTGTTAGGTTTCGTTTGTTACTGCTTAGTCTTTTTGTGTCTTTTTTTCTCTCCTTCATTTTTATAAAGAATTCTCTGGTTTAAGATTCTCTCATGCTATCTATTGAGTTTTGATAAAACAGACTGGGTAAAGTTCTTCTTCAGTTTTCTAAAGCAGTTTATACGATATGTTCCTTGAATATTTGGTAAAATCTAATTTGGTCAGCTTTTCTGTTACCATATTTTAAGTATTAGGTTGGTACAAAAGTAATTGCAGTTTTGGACCTTGAAATTAAAAAAAAAAATTTGGCCTCTTTTACTGGTTTTCTATTTATTTTCATCCATATCTATTCTTTGGCCCATGTGGCCTCCCACCGCAGTGGCCTCTCTCGTTGCAGGGCACTGGCTCTGGGCGCATGCGCTCCAGAGAGCTGGCTCCTAATTGGAAACACCAGTCCAGGCGCTCCAGGGAATGTGGGGTCTTCTGGGCCAGGGATCGAACTGGTGCCCCTTTCACTGCAGGGCGGACTCTACCCACTGGACCACCAGGAAAGCCCTGGACCTGGAATTTTAAATCATCATAACTAGGTTCAAGCACATCGTTATTAACCAAATAGGAACCATTACAATCAACACATTTTTGCAAACAAGCTTGTTTAGTCCTGTAGCATAAAAAACTGTGCTGCAGGATTTGACAAACTCTTTGTGAGCATTTTCTGCCTCTTGTTGGTTGTGGAAGCATTTTCCTTGCAAAAAGTTGTTGAGGGCTTCCCTGGTGGTGGAGAGCCCACTACGATAGGAGGCCCACATGGGCCAAAGAAAAAAGATGAATGAAAATAGAAATAAATAAATAAAAAACCAATAAAAGAGGCCAAAATTAAAAAAAAAAATGTTGTTGAGATGCTTGAAGAATTGGTAGTTGTTTGGCAAGAGGTCAGGTGCATGTGCTAGATAAAGCAAAACATCATCATTTAACCCAATTCATTTAAATTCTGAAGCATTGGTTATGCCACATGTAGACTGAGTCAGGTGCTGTGGAGAAGAATTGGGCTCATTTTTTTTTTTTTTCAACATTATGAAAGCATGATAACATATTCACAGAAGACTTGGAAAACACAGAACAAGGTTACATATAGTTCCACTATATGTTAGAATTGGGCCCATTCTGTGAACCAAGGCTGGCTGCAAGCTTTGCAGTATTCAGTGCATCTCTTCAACTTGTTGAACATACTTCTCAGATGTAATGGTTTCGCCAGGCTTCAGAAAGCTGTAGTGGATCAGACTGGCATCAGACCATGAAACAGCAATCATTTTTCCCATGATCTTTTTCTGGTATAAGTTTGACTTTGGGAAGTGCTTTGGAGCTTCTTCTTGGTGCAAACACTGAGCTGGTTGCCAGTGGTTGCTGTGTAAAAATCCACTTTTTGTTGCATGTCACAATCCAATTGAGAAATGGTTAGGTGGTGCTGTGTAGATTAAGAGAAGATGACACTTCAAGACGATGATTTTTTTTTTCTTTTTTGATTATTGGTCAGCTCATGAGACAATCACTTATCTAGCTTTTCTACTTTTCTAATTTGACTCTAATGCCAAAGGATGACAGAATGGTCAACATTGTGTTCTTGGGCAATTTGTCATGCAGTTGTAAGAGGATCAGCTTCAGTAATGGCTCTCAATTGGTCACTGTCAACTTCTGAGGGCTGGCCACTATGCTCCTCACTTTCAAGCCGCTCGTCTCCTTTGCAAACCTTCTTGAACTACCACTGCACTGTACATTTGTTAGCAGTTCCTGAGTTAAATGCCTTGTTTACGTTGCGAGTTGTCTCTGCTGATTTATGACCCATTTTGAACTTGAATAAGAACATCACTCAAAAACGCTTTTTAGGGGCTTCCCTGGTGGCCCAGTGGGTAAGGACACTGCCTTGCAGTGCAAGGGGTGCCGGTTCAATCCCTGGCCTGGGAAGATCCCACGTGCCGCGGAGCAGCTGGACCGATGTGTCCAACACCGAGCCGGAGCTCTGGCGCGCATGCCCAGAGCCCGTACTCTGCGACAACAGAGGCCACTGCGATGGGAGGCCCACACGGGCCAAAGAACAAAGATGGATGAAAATAGATAAATGAAGGACCAATAGAAGTGGCCCGCCCACCCCCCTCCGCCCCCCAAAAAGATAACATTTATTAAAAAAAAATGCTTTTTATATAACATTATTTCTATAGTTGAAAATAAATATAAAATAGCAACTAATAAGTCATTAGCAAAAAAAAAAAAACAAAGTGGGAACTGTGAGGTAAAATCATTGCAACATAATCACATTTGTTTAAGAATGTATTCTAATATCAAATAAGAAAGTCTAACGACGCAAAACTGCAATTACTTTTGTACTAACCTAATACAAAATCAATATTTTGCCACTTGGTAAGAGTCTATTTAGGTTTTCTATTTCTTTGATCGCAATAAATTATATATATATGTGAATATGTACATACATATATACATTATATATTTTAGGAAACTGTTCAGGCTGTTTACAAATACACTAGCAAAGAACAGTCTAAAGGATTTTGACTATGGAAAATTTCAAACATAAAAAACAGACAAAATAGCATCATAAACCCATTTCCAATTCCCTAATTTTAGCTTTATCTATACCTCTCCCCAATTCTGCCTCTCACACACTATTTTGAGACAACTTCCAGAGATACCATTTTATGTTTAACTAGTTTTATATGTACTGTTAACGATGACATTAAAGAATAACTTCACAGTATTATCACATCAAACAAATGAATAATTTCTTAATATAAAATGCCAGTGTTCAGGATTCTAATTGTCTCTTAATGTTCATTGCCTTTTGTAGTTTGAATCCAAACAAATTCATCTTAGATTTTTTTTAATCTGTTGGTTCCCTTACTATTTTTTTTCCTTTGTAATTTATTAGAAAATGCTGTTTTTCTTTTTTGTTGTTATCGTTTAGCAAGTCTTCTTCTTAGTTTGTCTTATGTATTTAAATCTCAGCTGTAGTTGATTGAAAGATATTTTCCATTTCTAATACTATGTCTTTTTTCTAGATCAATCTTGCAAGAAGTATGCTTATAGTTATTCTTTTTTTTTTTTTTAAAGGCTAGCTTTTGGTTTTGTTGAATCTTCCTTTTTGTAAATTTTTAAGTTGATTTATTTTTACTCTTTCTTTGGATTTGTTGGTCATTTTCTTTAGCTTCTTTAGTTGAATTTTTGCTCATTAAGTTTAAATCTTTTTCTTCTTCTAAAAGAAGTTATGATACATATTTTCACTGTGGCTAAGTTTTTTTTTTAAAACAAATGTTTTCAAATTTTCATCCTGGTTCCTTCTGTGAACTATCAATTCCAAGTTTGCATATTATTAAATTTCTAAACATGGAGTTTTTTTTTTTAAAGGAAGTTTAGTTGATTTATGTTGTTTTCTGCTACAGAGCAAAATGTTTCAGTTATACACATGTATATGTGTGTGCATATATATATATATACACACACACGCACATTTAAAATATATTATTTTTCATTATAGTTTATCTCAACTGTATCTATTCAATATAGTTCCTTGCACTATATAGTAGGGCTTTGTTGTTTATCCATTCTACATGTAATAGTTTCCATCTGTTAACCCCAAATTCCCACTACATATCTTCCACACTCTCACTGCCCTAGGAAACCACAAGTCGTATTTTCCATGTCTGTGAATCTGTTTATTTTGCAGATAGGTTCATCTGTGTTGTATTTTAGATTCAGCATATAAGTGACAACATGATATTCGTCTTTCTCTTTCTGACTTACTTCACTTAGAATGATATTAACTAGTTCCATTCACTTTGCTGAAAATGCTATTATTTTGTTCTTTTATGGGAGAGTAGAATTCCACTGCATACACGTAACACATCTTCTTTATCCATTTAACTATAATTGAACATTTAATGTTCATTGCCTTTTGTGGTTTGTATCCATACAAATTCCTTTTTGATTTTTTTTAATCTGTTGGTTCCCTTACTATTTTTTTTCCTTTGTAATTTATTAGAAAATGCTGTTTTTCTTTTTTGTTGTTATCGTTTAGCAAGTCTTCTTCTTAGTTTGTCTTATGTATTTAAATCTCAGCTGTAGTTGATTGAAAGATATTTTCCATTTCTAATACTATGTCTTTTTTCTAGATCAATCTTGCAAGAAGTATGCTTATAGTTATTCTTTTTTTTTTTTTTAAAGGCTAGCTTTTGGTTTTGTTGAATCTTCCTTTTTGTAAATTTTTAAGTTGATTTATTTTTACTCTTTCTTTGGATTTGTTGGTCATTTTCTTTAGCTTCTTTAGTTGAATTTTTGCTCATTAAGTTTAAATCTTTTTCTTCTTCTAAAAGAAGTTATGATACATATTTTCACTGTGGCTAAGTTTTTTTTTTTTTTTAAAACAAATGTTTTCAAATTTTCATCCTGGTTCCTTCTGTGAACTATCAATTCCAAGTTTGCATATTATTAAATTTCTAAACATGGAGTTTTTTTTTTTAAAGGAAGTTTAGTTGATTTATGTTGTTTTCTGCTACAGAGCAAAATGTTTCAGTTATACACATGTATATGTGTGTGCATATATATATATATATACACACACACGCACATTTAAAATATATTATTTTTCATTATAGTTTATCTCAACTGTATCTATTCAATATAGTTCCTTGCACTATATAGTAGGGCTTTGTTGTTTATCCATTCTACATGTAATAGTTTCCATCTGTTAACCCCAAATTCCCACTACATATCTTCCACACTCTCACTGCCCTAGGAAACCACAAGTCGTATTTTCCATGTCTGTGAATCTGTTTATTTTGCAGATAGGTTCATCTGTGTTGTATTTTAGATTCAGCATATAAGTGACAACATGATATTCGTCTTTCTCTTTCTGACTTACTTCACTTAGAATGATATTAACTAGTTCCATTCACTTTGCTGAAAATGCTATTATTTTGTTCTTTTTATGGGAGAGTAGAATTCCACTGCATACACGTAACACATCTTCTTTATCCATTTAACTATAATTGAACATTTAGGTTGTTTCCGTATCTTGTGTTCATGCTCCTATGAACACAGGAGTGTACTATAGTTTTATCTGGGTATATGGACTGCTGGACCACATGGTAACTGTATTTTAGTTTTTTGAGGAACATCCATACTACTTTCCATAGTGGCTACACCAACTTACATTCCCACCAACAGTGTACGAGGGTTCCCTTTTTTCCACACCCTCATCCGCATATGTTATTTGTAGACTTTTAAATGATGGCCATTCTAACCAGTATGAGGTGGTACCTCATTATAGTTTTGATTTCCATTTCTCTAGTAATTAGCAATGTTGAGCATTTTTCATGTGCATATTTACAATCTGTATTTTTTTCTTTGGAGAAATGTCTATATAGATCTTCTGCCCATTTTTCAATCAGGTTGATTTTTTGTTGAGTTGTATGAGCTGTTTGTATATTCTGGAAACTAAGATCTTGTCAGCACATCATTTGCAGATATTTTCTCCCACTCTGTAGCTTGTCTTTTCATTTTGTTTCCTTTGGTGACCAAAAGCTTTTTAGTTTTATTACGTCCCGCTTGTTTAATTTTACTGCCTTGGGAGACTGACCCAAGAAATCAATGATACAACATTATGTCAGAGGATGCTTCGCCTATGATCTCTTCTAGGAGTTTCAAAGTTTCATGTCTTAAGACTTTAAGCCATTCTTAGTTTCTTTTTGTGTATATATGGTGTGAAGGTGTATTCTAACTTTACTGATCTACAAGCAACCATCCAACTTTCCTACCACCACATGAGGTTTTTTTTTTTTAAAGAGAAATCACTGTTTTTTTTTTAAGATTTATTTACTTATTTATTTTTGAGGGGGGTGGGGAGGGAAGGGGGCGGGCAGGCCACTTCTATTGGTCCTTCATTTATCTATTTTCATCCATCTTTTGTTCTTTGGCCCGTGTGGCCCTCCCATCGCGGTGGCCTCTGTTGTCGCAGAGCACTGGCTCTGGGCGCGTGCGCTCCAGAGCCCAGCTCGGTAAACGGACACATCGGTCCAGCTGCTCTGCAGCAAGTGGGATCCTCCCAGGCCAGGGATGGAACCGGCGCCCCTTGCACTGCAAGGCGGTGTCCTTACCCACTGGACCACCAGGGAAGCCCCACATGGGGTTTTAAAGTTATCTCTTGGTTGTTGGTTGCTGATTTAATTGTACTTTTGTCAGAGGATGCTCTGTATGATACCAAGCACTGGTATGTATGTCAGACTTCCTTTTTCCATCCAGTGTGTGGATCAGTTTCCATAAATACTTCACACATGCCTGTAGAGAATGCAATACCTCTGAATGTTGAGAGTCAGGATACTATCTTCCATTAGACATACATGTTGTTTAAATCTTCTAAGTCTTGACAGATTTTTTTGTATGCCTGATTAATTACTGAGAGATTTGAAAAATTACACATTTTACCTATGGATTTGTCACAATTTTCTCTTGGCAACTGTCAATTCATGTTTTGTATATTTTGAGGCTATATTAACACATAAAACTTAAAATATATAGTCCTTAAAAATTAGTGACCATCTTGATTTCAATTTTAATAGCTATACTGGCTCTTTTGGTATTTCTCTCCTGGTTTTGTACTTTCAAAATTTACTGCAGTTAACCTTAAATAGGATATATTCAGATTTTAACTATAGCACTTGGTTTATTATCTTTGCCACCCTCCAACCTTAATTTTGTCCTCATTATTGAATGACACTTTAGTTGGACATGGAATTTTCAAATTTTAGATTGTTGGTTAATTTTTTTCCTTAGCACTTTGAAGACATTATTCGCTCGCCTTTTGGCTTCTATTTTGCCACTGATTATTCCTTTGTTATTCTTCGTAGGCAGTCTCTTCTCTCTCTAGTTCTTTTGGAGATATTCTTGTGGTCCGTGACACCCAGCGCAACTGAGTGTCAAGACATTTTTTTTTTTCTTGCTTTGAGAATCACTGTAGCCTTTTGTTATTTCTTGCAATTTGCTTAATAAATTGCCACTGTCTCCAATCCTCAAGCTACTTTCTGTGCAATTTTCTCAAATCTATCTTTCAATTCTATTTACTTGAGAGAGTTCTATTGGGTTATTTTTAAAGTATACTTGATATTTTTCTTTCTCATATTTTGATTACTACTTGTAGGATACTTAGGACACTTCAGTTCTGGGAAGTCTAAGAAACTTCCTGCTGTTATGCCTGCTGACACACTGGTGGTGGGTTTCTCACCTATCAGTTGTCTAATCTGGGTTGGAAACTTTCTTTTAGCACTGCTTTAAAGTTATCTCTTGGTTGTTGGTTGCTGATTTAATTGTACTTTTGTCAGAGGATGCTCTGTATGATACCAAGCACTGGTATGTATGTCAGACTTCCTTTTCCATCCAGCGTGTGGATCAGTTTCCATAAATACTTCACACATGCCTGTAGAGAATGCAATACCTCTGAATGTTGAGAGTCAGGATACTATCTTCCATTAGACATACATGTTGTTTAAATCTTCTAAGTCTTGACAGATTTTTTTGTATGCCTGATTAATTACTGAGAGATTTGAAAAATTACACATTTTACCTATGGATTTGTCACAATTTTCTCTTGGCAACTGTCAATTCATGTTTTGTATATTTTGAGGCTATATTAACACATAAAACTTAAAATATATAGCCCTTTAAAAAATTAGTGACCATCTTGATTTCAATTTTAATAGCTATACTGGCTCTTTTGGTATTTCTCTCCTGGTTTTGTACTTTCAAAATTTACTGCAGTTAACCTTAAATAGGATATATTCAGATTTTAACTATAGCACTTGGTTTATTATCTTTGCCACCCTCCAACCTTAATTTTGTCCTCATTATTGAATGACACTTTAGTTGGACATGGAATTTTCAAATTTTAGATTGTTGGTTAATTTTTTTCCTTAGCACTTTGAAGACATTATTCGCTCGCCTTTTGGCTTCTATTTTGCCACTGATTATTCCTTTGTTATTCTTCGTAGGCAGTCTCTTCTCTCTCTAGTTCTTTTGGAGATATTCTTGTGGTCCGTGACACCCAGCGCAACTGAGTGTCAAGACATTTTTTTTTTTCTTGCTTTGAGAATCACTGTAGCCTTTTGTTATTTCTTGCAATTTGCTTAATAAATTGCCACTGTCTCCAATCCTCAAGCTACTTTCTGTGCAATTTTCTCAAATCTATCTTTCAATTCTATTTACTTGAGAGAGTTCTATTGGGTTATTTTTAAAGTATACTTGATATTTTTCTTTCTCATATTTTGATTACTACTTGTAGGATACTTAGGACACTTCAGTTCTGGGAAGTCTAAGAAACTTCCTGCTGTTATGCCTGCTGACACACTGGTGGTGGGTTTCTCACCTATCAGTTGTCTAATCTGGGTTGGAAACTTTCTTTTAGCACTGCTTTAGGGCAATCCTGTGGTCTCCGTATTTTTGCCAAATGTATCAAAAGGTTTAATAAACCCAGAGCCATTTTGTTCATTTTGGGGCTAAGTGATTCCTGCACTGAACCTACACTATAAATTCACATCCCAACCTCTTAATAAAGACAGGTTTCTAGATATAAACTTTTAGGCAACTGAACTCTCTCAGCTTCTACCTGAAAACTCACAACTCTAAGCCTCGCCCCCATCTTGAGACTGACCCCAGAAAGATAAGCTTGTTATTGACTTGTGCTAGTGGAAGAATTTTTCTAATCTATCATTTCATGGTAATCATCTCCCTTTGTGAGTTCCAGCTTTATGTGATGAAACCTGTAAAGGCCACATGAGCCCTAGGCCTTTTATTCCTGTCTCTGTGTGGGGAACACCACACTCCTGGCATGTTTATCCCTGAGTAGTCACAAGTTACTGAAACCAGCAAGGGGCATCTGTACCATCAATTTAAGTTTTCAGCTTATTGCTCTGGTTTATAGTTCTTGCACTTCTAGTTCATAAGAATTATCTTCTTTCTAGGAACGTATCTATGGTTTAAAAGGATATCTGTTATATATTATTCAATGTTTCCAGGTATTTTGTAACGGGTAGGTGTTCAGGTTATCTAATCCATTACCTGCAACTTTAAGTTTGACTTTTGTTATTTCTTTAAAGGTTTGTTCTCTTACCCTCAACTCGTTCTTTTCCCTTTCTGTATATATACACAATAAATATGATTTTAATTTCTACTATTTCCATAAGCACAAATTAAAAGCAAAAAGCAGAAGTAGTTAGCAACCAGTCTCAATCTGTCAGAGTTATTTAAAACCATCCTTCCCTGTGGTACTTGCCAATAAAAACTCTACATGATTAGCAGAGGACAGGTTGGTACGCACACAGAACTACAACGATGTATTTGTGTTTTGGTTTTGACCCTGTTAAAAACAACTCTGAGACCTCTGACAAGGCATTTTAACCTCTACGGCTTGTTTTGCCTCCTCATAAAAATTTTTTTGAATCTATGATCACACTGATCAATACCTGTACCCTGAATTTAGGAATACACAGATTTTAAGAATCTTAAAAGAAAAATACTAATGTCTGCGTGATATCCTAAAATTTATATTGTAGCTTATTTAACCACAACAATGTTGATGTTAGGTGTTCAATAATCTGACTGAAATAAAATTTGTAAGAAGTTGTAGCATCAGTTTAAGTAATCAGGACGTATCTGCATGAACCAAATAACACATTATACAAATCACGTC
This sequence comes from Tragulus kanchil, assembly GCA_022376925.1. Taxonomy (NCBI): domain Eukaryota; kingdom Metazoa; phylum Chordata; class Mammalia; order Artiodactyla; family Tragulidae; genus Tragulus; species Tragulus kanchil. The sequence goes on from JAIOJX010000031.1 coordinate 136,422,350, forward strand.
TTATTACAATATTCTCAGAAGTGACTGCATTCTTAATACTACCTTAGCTTTGGGAGTAGCTTTAATCGTCCATATGCAATCAACTGCTTGGCCGGGTTTTGTTTTTTCCTCTTGTTCTACCTGACTAGAACGCACTATTCCGTCAGCTCCTGATAGCTCAAACTGGCAATCTAGAAAGAACAGATGAACGATGTTCAAAGAAAAATAAGACTAATCAAAGATGCCATGAGAAAAAAGAGGTAATATACTAAACCTGGGATGGGATTTAAAATACCTCCTAGGTAAGTAAAGTCTGGATCTGTAACAGAGAAAAGAAGAAAGTGATTGGCATTGAGGTATTTTAGAGCTAATTTAAGGTTTACTGTCTTATGTTATATCTAATGCTACATTTAATAACAAAGAGAAAGCTTTCATTGGTGTAGACTACGGAGCACTGGTTGTTTATGAGCTTATTTGGGTGTTCATTTACAGGACTGATGCTTTTAAAAAATGATAATGCTTACATTTTGATCCCATTAAGAATTAATAACTTACTTATGCTACCTGAAAATTCACAACTCTGTCAACTACAATAGGTAGTCCATTGATGGGTGGCTGAGTAAACAAAATGTAATATATATAAAACAACAAAAGTACAAAAAATTATATGGCCCATAGCAACCAGTCTCAATCTGTCAGAGTTATTTAAAACCATCCTTCCCTGTGGTACTTGCCAATAAAAAGTCTACATGATTAGCAGAGGACAGGTTGGTACGCACACAGAACTACAACGATGTATTTGTGTTTTGGTTTTGACCCTGTTAAAAACAACTCTAACACCTCTGACAAGGCATTTTAACCTCTACGGCTTGTTTTGCCTCCTCATAAAAATTTTTGAATCTATGATCACACTGATCAATACCTGTACCCTGAATTTAGGAATACACAGATTTTAAGAATCTTAAAAGAAAAATACTAATGTCTGCGTGATATCCTAAAATTTATATTGTAGCTTATTTAACCACAACAATGTTGATGTTAGGTGTTCAATAATCTGACTGAAATAAAATTTGTAAGAAGTTGTAGCATCAGTTTAAGTAATCAGGACGTATCTGCATGAACCAAATAACACATTATACAAATCACGTCTTATTACAATATTCTCAGAAGTGACTGCATTCTTAATACTACCTTAGCTTTGGGAGTAGCTTTAATCGTCCATATGCAATCAACTGCTTGGCCGGGTTTTGTTTTTTCCTCTTGTTCTACCTGACTAGAACGCACTATTCCGTCAGCTCCTGATAGCTCAAACTGGCAATCTAGAAAGAACAGATGAACGATGTTCAAAGAAAAATAAGACTAATCAAAGATGCCATGAGAAAAAAAGAGGTAATATACTAAACCTGGGATGGGATTTAAAATACCTCCTAGGTAAGTAAAGTCTGGATCTGTAACAGAGAAAAGAAGAAAGTGATTGGCATTGAGGTATTTTAGAGCTAATTTAAGGTTTACTGTCTTATGTTATATCTAATGCTACATTTAATAACAAAGAGAAAGCTTTCATTGGTGTAGACTACGGAGCACTGGTTGTTTATGAGCTTATTTGGGTGTTCATTTACAGGACTGATGCTTTTAAAAAATGATAATGCTTACATTTTTGATCCCATTAAGAATTAATAACTTACTTATGCTACCTGAAAATTCACAACTCTGTCAACTACAATAGGTAGTCCATTGATGGGTGGATGAGTAAACAAAATGTAATATATATAAAACAACAGAATATTGTCCAGCCTTAAAAAGGAATGAAATCTTGACACATAGTATAACATGGATGAGCTTTGATACATTAGGCTAAGTAAAATAAGCCAGACAGGTAAGAACATTGTAAGATTCCATTTACTGAGGTCTTTAGTTTAGTCAGATTTAGAGAAATTGTTTTCACAAGACTGTAGGGATGTGGAGATAAGTATTTAATGGGGACAGAGTTTCATCTTGTGATGAATTTAATGGTTTCAGCTTGGGATGACAAAAATGTTCTGGAAATGGTGAGTGGCAATGGTTACACACACCCGGATGTGTACTTAATGCCACTGACTTGTACACTGAACAGGGTTAAAATAGTGAAGTTTATGTTGTTATACACAATCTACTCCCCCTCATCACAGTAGTAGCTCTGTGTGTGCAGTCATGTCTGATTCTTTGCGACCACATGGGCTGTAGCCCATCAGGCTCCCCTGTCCGTGGAATTTTCCAGGCAAGAATACTGGATTGGGTTGCCATTTCCTGCTGCATGGAATCTTCCTGACACAGGGATCAAACCCATATCTCTTGCGTCTCTTGCATTGGCAGGCGGATTCTTTAGCACTGAGTCACCTGGGAAGCCCACTGTAGTAGCCAATGAGTTGCATTTTCACAATGGCAAGGAAAAGAAAGATGACTAAATGATACATAAGGATATTTTGCCCTGTGAAATAGTTCAAAGAAAGTTGAAAACAAATAGTTTATATTAAAATACATGATTTAATTAAATTGGCCAGGTATTTTATTTTCATAAATCAATTAACTGAATTGATATTTCAGTACCAAAAATACATTACAGACTCTTATACAGAGTGAGATTTTTGCAAATATGTTTAGACTACCTGAAAGAAAAATGACCTCTCAATCATTTGAATAATGCTTTTAAAAATATTAAAAAACACCTATGGGTACCTTATTTTTGACAAAGGAGGCGAACATATAAAATGGGACAAAGACAGCCTCTTCAACAAATGGTGCTGGGAAAATTGGACAGCTACATGCAAGAAAATGAAGTTGGAACATACCCTGACACCATACACAAAGATCAACTCAAAATGGATTAAAGATTTAAATGTAAGGCCAGAAACCATCAAACTCTTAGAGGAGAATATAGGCAAAACACTCAAGGACATCAGTCAAAGCAAGATCTTCTCTGACCCACCTACTAGAATAGTGGAACTAAAAAGACAAATGAACATGTGGGACCTCATGAAACTTAAAAGCTTTTGCACAGCTAAAGAAATTACAAAAAAGCTGAACAGACATCCCACAGAGTGGGAGAAAATCATAGCAAATGAAACAACAGACAAAGAATTAATCTCCAAAATCTACAAGCAACTCAGACAACTCAGCACTGGAAAAACGAACAACCCAATCAAAAAATGGGAAAAGGACCTAAACAGACACCTCTCCAACGATGACATACAGATGGCCCAAAAACACATGAAACGATGCTCAACTTCACTTATAATTAGAGAAATGCAAATCAAAACTACAATGAGATATCACCTCACACCCGTCAGAATAGCCATCATCCACAAATCGACAGACAATAAATGCTGGAGAGGCGGCGGAGAAAAGGGAACACTTCTGCATTGCTGGTGGGAGTGTAAATTGATACAGCCTCTATGGAAGACAGTCTGGAGATTTCTTAAAAAACTAAAAATAGAAGCACCATATGACCCAGCAATCCCACTCTTAGGCTTATACCCTGACGAAATCAAAACTGAAAGAAGCACCTGTACCCCAATGTTCATTGCAGCTCTCTATACAATAGCTAGAACATGGAAGGAACCTAGATGCCCATCGACGAACGAATGGATCCAAAAGCTCTGGTACATATATACAATGGAATACTACACAGCTGTAAAGAGAAATGCAGAAGAATCAACCCTGATGAGGTGGCTGGATCTAGAACGCATCATCAAAAGTGAAGTCAGTCAGAAAGAGAAGGACAAATACAGTATATTAACACATATATATGGAATCTAGTACGATGGTGATGATGGCACATGCAGTGAAGCGACAGAAAGACAGACATGGACAGTGGACATATGGACATTGTGGGGAATCTAGTGAACGATGGTGAGTGGGAAAATTGGACAGCTACATGCAAGAAAATGAAGTTGGAACATACCCTGACACCATACACAAAGATCAACTCAAAATGGATTAAAGATTTAAATGTAAGGCCAGAAACCATCAAACTCTTAGAGGAGAATATAGGCAAAACACTCAAGGACATCAGTCAAAGCAAGATCTTCTCTGACCCACCTACTAGAATAGTGGAACTAAAAAGACAAATGAACATGTGGGACCTCATGAAACTTAAAAGCTTTTGCACAGCTAAAGAAATTACAAAAAAGCTGAACAGACATCCCACAGAGTGGGAGAAAATCATAGCAAATGAAACAACAGACAAAGAATTAATCTCCAAAATCTACAAGCAACTCAGACAACTCAGCACTGGAAAAACGAACAACCCAATCAAAAAATGGGAAAAGGACCTAAACAGACACCTCTCCAACGATGACATACAGATGGCCCAAAAACACATGAAACGATGCTCAACTTCACTTATAATTAGAGAAATGCAAATCAAAACTACAATGAGATATCACCTCACACCCGTCAGAATAGCCATCATCCACAAATCGACAGACAATAAATGCTGGAGGCTGCGGAGAAAGGAACACTTCTGCATTGCTGGTGGGAGTGTAAATTGATACAGCCTCTATGGAAGACAGTCTGGAGATTTCTTAAAAAACTAAAAATAGAAGCACCATATGACCCAGCAATCCCACTCTTAGGCTTATACCCTGACGAAATCAAAACTGAAAGAAGCACCTGTACCCCAATGTTCATTGCAGCTCTCTATACAATAGCTAGAACATGGAAGGAACCTAGATGCCCATCGACGAACGAATGGATCCAAAAGCTCTGGTACATATATACAATGGAATACTACACAGCTGTAAAGAGAAATGCAGAAGAATCAACCCTGATGAGGTGGCTGGATCTAGAACGCATCATCAAAAGTGAAGTCAGTCAGAAAGAGAAGGACAAATACAGTATATTAACACATATATATGGAATCTAGTACGATGGTGATGATGGCACATGCAGTGAAGCGACAGAAAGACAGACATGGACAGTGGACATATGGACATTGTGGGGAAGGAACAGTGGGTGAGAGGCGTAAAGGAAGTAGCATGAAGGCCTGTACTATCATAAGTGAAGAAAATAGCTCTAGTCATTGCTCTGTGAGAAAAGGGGATCCTTCAGGGGTGCTGTGTGATGGTCGGGAGGGGAGGGAAGGGGGGGATATACATGTGACTAATCTGAGAACATGCATGTCTGTGAACAACAAAACTCTGTAAAAGTTAAAAGTAAAATAAAGGTTTTAAAAAAAAATATTAAAAAACAAAAGAAAAAAAGCTACTTTTCTTTTATTTTAATGCATCATAAGAGCACTTTCATATGTTTTATGGTTAAAATATACATTATGATAAAATGTTTTAAGATTTCTAGACTATTACTTTACATTTGCATTTTATAGTACTTCAGAGTTTCTACCTACCTTATGTTTAATATTATATTAATAACAATAACATCAAGAAAATCATGTAATATTCTATTTAGTAGATGAGGAAACTGAATCAGAGACAGATGAAAACTTTTTTAGATCATATAATGGCAAAATCAGGACTAGATTCTAATTCTCTAGACAATTTTTCTTCCTATATCATGTTATCTATATAATGTGGGTGAAGATGCCACAATTTTACTACTAAAAGAAAAAAACAATGTCAAAATAAATAGGCAATTCATAAATAGCTAAATCATGGCTGTCTAGTTATTTAAAGTCATATTTATTTATAAGACAAACTTTGTCCACAGGTTTGTAAATATGGATGAAACCTACTAACAATGAGACTATAGTATCTTCTAAATAAACAAACATTTCTGAGCTACTGGTGATATTTGTTAGGGCAGATGCTCTTAATGGATTTGTTTCCTGGAAGTAACTGGAATAATTCTGAAAAGTTTAGTGCAATAATGACAATATCCCTAGAATTCTTGTCTATATGTGAAGAAGTTCTGATTCACTTGCCCAATAGTTGCTATGACTTTTTACTCCCATGCTGGTTAAGATTTAGGTTGCTCTCTGACATGTCTCTGCAAAATCGCTTAAGTTACTTTATTGTTACTTTCTTTTATTTAGGGAGGTTGGATTTAGGTAAGTTAAAAACGAATAGTCTCTGTGATGTATTCTAAATTAAGCCAAAAATTTTCCTCCTCCTTTTTTTCAACATGTACTTCAATAACCATGTCAATGGTTAACATTCTGTGCTTCCACTGCAGGGGGCATGGGTTGAATCTCTGGTCAGGAAGATTCTGCATGTCATGTGGCATGGCAAAAAGGAATTAACAAGAATTGACTGATTAGTTACATAAAAAACCCCTGTGAATTAAAATAGGTTTAAATAGGCTAATTAAAGATTCTGAGATATTTTACACTACCAATTTTTTCATTATGATAAGCTGATACATATGCCTCCTATCTGAATTTTCAAATTAAGTCTTTCTTAGACGCCTGTTCATAATTTTAAAATTTACTTTTATTGTAGTAAAACATATTTACCCTTTTATCCATTTTTCTAATTAAAAAAAAATATTTATTTATTTATTTTTGGGGGGGTGGGTTGGGGAGGGAAGGGGACAGGCGGGCCACTTCCATTGGTCTTTCATTTGTCTATTTTCATCCGTCTTTGTTCTTTGGCCTGTGTGGGCCTCCCATCGTGGTGGCCTCTGTTGTTGCAGAGCACCGGCTCTGGGTGCATGCGCTCCAGAGCTCCGGCTCGGTAATTGGACACATCAGTCCAGTCGCTTCGCGGCACGTGGGATCTTCCCAGGCTAGGGATCGAACCGGCGCCCCTTGCACTGCAAGGCGGTGTCCTTACCACTGGACCACCAGGGAAGCCCTCTTTTATCCATTTTTAAGTGTACAATTCAGTGGCATTAAGCACATTCACAAGGTTGTGCAAACATCACCACTATACATTTAGGAAATATTTAAGACAAATTTTAATATGATACAGCAGTTGTACTCCATGGTAGCTGCCCAAATGAGCTAAAAACTTATCCACACAAATAGTTACATATGGATGTTTATCTGTGGTTGCTAAAACCTGAAAGCAGCCAAGACATCCTTCAATGCAATGAACAAACTGTGGTATGTCCATACAATAAAATATTATTCAGCACTAAAAAGAAACTGCCTACTGAGACATAAAACAATAGGGAGGAACCTTAAAAAAATATTACTAAGTGAAAGAAGCCAATCTGTAAAGGCTACACACTGTATGATACCAAATTTATGACATTATGGAAAGGGCAAAACTATGGAGACAGTAGAAAGATCACTGGCTGCCAGGGGTTGGAGTGGAAGGGATGAACTGGTGGAGAACATGGAATTTTTAGGAAGGGGGAATACTCTGTATGATACTCTACTGGTAGATAAAGTCATTACATCACTACATCTGTCTAAACTCATAGAATGTACCACACCAAGAGTGAACCTTAATGTAAGACTTAAAGGTCCTGAGATATTTTACACTACCAATTTTTTCATTATGATAAGCTGATACATATGCCTCCTATCTGAATTTTCAAATTAAGTCTTTCTTAGACGCCTGTTCATAATTTTAAAATTTACTTTTATTGTAGTAAAACATATTTACCCTTTTATCCATTTTGCTAATTAAAAAAAAATATTTATTTATTTATTTTTGGGGGTGGGTGAGGCAGGAGTGGGGAGGAGAGGGAGAGGGTGGTGGGCCACTTCCATTGGTCTTTCATTTGTCTATTTTCATCCATCTTTGTTCTTTGGCCTGTGTGGGCCTCCCATTGCGGTGGCCTCTGTTGTCGCAGAGTATCGGCTCTGGGCGCATGCGCTCCAGAGCTCCGGCTCGGTAATTGGACACATCAGTCCAGCCGCTCCGCGGCACGTGGGATCTTCCCAGGCTAGGGCTCGAACCGGCGCCCCTTGCACTGCAAGGCGGTGTCCTTACCACTGGACCACCAGGGAAGCCCTCTTTTATCCATTTTTAAGTGTACAATTCAGTGGCATTAAGCACATTCACAAGGTTGTGCAAACATCACCACTATACATTTAGGAAATATTTAAGACAAATTTTAATATGATACAGCAGTTGTACTCCATGGTAGCTGCCCAAATGAGCTAAAAACTTATCCACACAAATAGTTACATATGGATGTTTATCTGTGGTTGCTAAAACCTGAAAGCAGCCAAGACATCCTTCAATGCAATGAACAAACTGTGGTATGTCCATACAATAAAATATTATTCAGCACTAAAAAGAAACTGCCTACTGAGACATAAAACAATAGGGAGGAACCTTAAAAAAATATTACTAAGTGAAAGAAGCCAATCTGTAAAGGCTACACACTGTATGATACCAAATTTATGACATTATGGAAAGGGCAAAACTATGGAGACAGTAGAAAGATCACTGGCTGCCAGGGGTTGGAGTGGAAGGGATGAACTGGTGGAGAACATGGAATTTTTAGGAAGGGGGAATACTCTGTATGATACTCTACTGGTAGATAAAGTCATTACATCACTACATCTGTCTAAACTCATAGAATGTACCACACCAAGAGTGAACCTTAATGTAAACTAGAGACTTCGGGGGATGATGTTGTGTCAATGCAGGTTCATTAGTGTAACAAATGCACCCTGGGTGCAGGATGTTTCAGGTTTTAGAGGTAGTTGTGTGTGTCGGGGTGGTTAGGAGGTATGTGGTAACTGAACTTTCTACTCAGTTTTGCTGTAAGCCTAAAACTGTTCTAAAAAAAGAATAAATTTTACTTTCTGAAAATATTGTCATTTTGACACTGAGAACTTAAATACTGAAGTGACATTTAAAATTTTCCAATATACACTTACTAACAGAAAAAAAAACTGAGTATGTCATTCAGGCAAAAAATCTGGTAACAGTTACAGAATAGCATGCTCTCTGCTATATAAAATAAACAGATAAAGGAAAACATCTGAAGGGATACATATCCAATTGTTAATACTATTTTTTATTTATAGGGTGATAAGGTTATAATGTTTTTATGGATGTTTTAATTAAAAATTTTTTGTTAGCAAATTTCTTACATAAAAATATCAATAAAAGAAAAGATTATATACTCTAACATTAAGTTACTTTTTCATCTTGTTATATCTGTAAGTTCTTTGAAGACAGGAGCAGTAACTAGTGTATCTTTGTGCTTCTACATTAGGGATATGCATACTTTTACAGTGGACAGGCTCTGAGGACTCCAAAGGTTCCCATATAACTCTGGTAGGTAGGACAGTCTAAGTGTGCTGAATGGAGACCCTCTTCCACTACTCAAATATATGTATGCACGTCAAATGCCCCAACTTATGACTGTTACCTTATAAGGTTAAAAAAAAGTGAATACTACATTCCAAGGCAAAGGATGTGACTAAGCTCAGCATTCTGAGAAGATGGGAGGATGTGAAGACGGAGGCAGAGATGAGAGAGAAGAGGCCCCAGCACAGGAATGCCCAAGCAACTGTAGAGCAGGAAGAGGCTAGGAATGAGTTCTCCCCTAGAGTTCCCAGAGGGAAGTGACCCTGCTGGATTCTGGCCTTCAGAACTCTGAGAAAATAAATTACTATTGTTTTTCAGCTGCCAAGTTTCTAGTAATCAGCTATGGCAGCCTCTGAAGATATTCCCATTTTACCAACAGCAATGCTCAGGCACATCACTACATCTGTCTAAACTCATAGAGCCCCTTTTCGAGGGATGATGTTGTGTCAATGCAGGTTCATTAGTGTAACAAATGCACCCTGGGTGCAGGATGTTTCAGGTTTTAGAGGTAGTTGTGTGTGTCGGGGTGGTTAGGAGGTATGTGGTAACTGAACTTTCTACTCAGTTTTGCTGTAAGCCTAAAACTGTTCTAAAAAAAGAATAAATTTTACTTTCTGAAAATATTGTCATTTTGACACTGAGAACTTAAATACTGAAGTGACATTTAAAATTTTCCAATATACACTTACTAACAGAAAAAAAAACTGAGTATGTCATTCAGGCAAAAAATCTGGTAACAGTTACAGAATAGCATGCTCTCTGCTATATAAAATAAACAGATAAAGGAAAACATCTGAAGGGATACATATCCAATTGTTAATACTATTTTTTATTTATAGGGTGATAAGGTTATAATGTTTTTATGGATGTTTTAATTAAAAATTTTTTGTTAGCAAATTTCTTACATAAAAATATCAATAAAAAGAAAAAGATTATATACTCTAACATTAAGTTACTTTTTCATCTTGTTATATCTGTAAGTTCTTTGAAGACAGGAGCAGTAACTAGTGTATCTTTGTGCTTCTACATTAGGGATATGCATACTTTTACAGTGGACAGGCTCTGAGGACTCCAAAGGTTCCCATATAACTCTGGTAGGTAGGACAGTCTAAGTGTGCTGAATGGAGACCCTCTTCCACTACTCAAATATATGTATGCACGTCAAATGCCCCAACTTATGACTGTTACCTTATAAGGTTAAAAAAAAGTGAATACTACATTCCAAGGCAAAGGATGTGACTAAGCTCAGCATTCTGAGAAGATGGGAGGATGTGAAGACGGAGGCAGAGATGAGAGAGAAGAGGCCCCAGCACAGGAATGCCCAAGCAACTGTAGAGCAGGAAGAGGCTAGGAATGAGTTCTCCCCTAGAGTTCCCAGAGGGAAGTGACCCTGCTGGATTCTGGCCTTCAGAACTCTGAGAAAATAAATTACTATTGTTTTTCAGCTGCCAAGTTTCTAGTAATCAGCTATGGCAGCCTCTGAAGATATTCCCATTTTACCAACAGCAATGCTCAGGCACAAGTCTATGCTTAATACTAAATTTTATAGCTGCTGGGTGGCAGAGAAAGGATTCAAACCAAGATCTTTAGCCTCTAAGTGCAGAGCATTATTCTTTCTACTGATCAGTATTTTCTAGGGACTGCTTACTCTAATGAGCTACTAATTCAATCATTCCAAAGGAAAAAAACCTGCCAAAATAATTTTTGGTAGAGATCATGAAAAGGCAATTTGTTGAATTACTTTTAAAATGTATTTATTGTGATGCCTTTGGCCATGATATATGCTATAAAACTTTTTAAAATCTAAGAAATAATGTGATACCATATATGATACGCTTCAACATTCAGGTGATATAGTTCTATTTCTAATTTTTATTAAGTATTTATTCATAGGCTGATCTCCCATTGATTTTGCTAATTTCTTTAAAGCCTTGATTTGATAAACTTGGCTGAAGCATCTCTTTTCTCGTCTTAAGATTCTAAAACCAGAGTGAGACCTAGCCACTGAAACAGTAACCTTTTTACCTGGAATAAACGAATATTTTGCTTGAAATCCCAGTCCTTCAAGCTCTTCATCAGAACTGAACTTAATCCACATGAATCTCTCTGTTGATCTAATTAATGATATAATCAATGGAGGGCTTTTCACACCACAGTAATGATCTATAAGTGGAGAGAAACCAAACGGCCCATCTCAAACTCACAAGTGATCAAACCAACATTCAAATGGTGGTTCTATATAATAATGTTCATCAAAGGTCAACTCTATTCTTTGGACGTGGAGCAGCTAGAAAAAGAGAGTAAGTAAATCAGGCAACCTGAATAAGAAAAAGTGAAAATATCCTGACACTGAGAAAAGTACAACTGCTCAGTTACTGTTTCTTAGATGAGGATTACAATGAGGATTGTTATATATATGTTATACTATATGTTAATTATAATAATGCTATTTTATAGAATTATAGCAATCTTTCTCTTTGGCATATGCTATGTATTAAATTAGTTAAATGTAGCTGATTGTTCAAAATTAGAATTCAGATGCTAATGCTTAATTCATGAGATACAATATACCACGATGGACAGAAAAACAGAAGAAACGAAAGAAACATATAATGTAACTATGGACATAAATTTGCATAAAAGCTAGTAAGAGATGTCAGTAAGTTTATCAGAGAGGTTTCTCATATATACTGATCAGTATTTTCTAGGGACTGCTTACTCTAATGAGCTACTAATTCAATCATTCCAAAGGAAAAAAACCTGCCAAAATAATTTTTGGTAGAGATCATGAAAAGGCAATTTGTTGAATTACTTTTAAAATGTATTTATTGTGATGTCTTTGGCTATGATATGCTATAAATTTAAAGAAACCTAAGAAATAATGTGATACCATATATGATATGCTTCAATATTCAAGTGATACAGTTCTATTTCTAATTTTTATTAGGTATTTATTCATAGGTGATCTCCCATTGATCTTGCTAATTTCTTTAAAGCCTTGATTTGATAAACTCGGTTGTATCTCTTTTCTAGCCTTAAGATTCTAAACCAGAGTGAGACCTAGCCACTGAAACAGTAACTTTTTTACCTGGAATAAACGAATATTTTGCTCGAAATCCCAGTCCTTCAAGTTCTTCATCAGAACTGAACTTAATCCACATGAATCTCCCTGTTGATCTAATTAATGGAGGGCTTTTCACACCACAGTAACGATCTATAAGTGGAGAGAAACCAAATGGCCCATCTCGAACTTCCAAGTGATCAAACCGACATTCAAATGATGGTTCTATATAATAATGTTCATCAAAGGTCAACTCTATTCTTTGACGTGGAGCAGCTAGAAAAAGAGAGTAAGTAAATCAGGCAACCTGAATAAGAAAAAGTGAAAATATCCTGACACTGAGAAAAGTACAACTGCTCAGTTACTGTTTCTTAGATGAGGATTACAATGAGGATTGTTATATATATGTTATACTATATGTTAATTATAATAATGCTATTTTATAGAATTATAGCAATCTTTCTCTTTGGCATATGCTATGTATTAAATTAGTTAAATGTAGCTGATTGTTCAAAATTAGAATTCAGATGCTAATGCTTAATTCATGAGATACAATATACCACGATGGACAGAAAAACAGAAGAAACGAAAGAAACATATAATGTAACTATGGACATAAATTTGCATAAAAGCTAGTAAGAGATGTCAGTAAGTTTATCAGAGAGGTTTCTCATATATACTGATGCATCTAGTTAAATTATATTTTAGGAGATTAAAAATTCCCATAAAATTTCAACAATTATTTTGTTAATGTTTTCAGTATTAAGAAATATTTATAACAACTAGAATTTAATTAAAATACATATTTAAATTTTGTTCAAACTGGTTTAAACAGTTATTTAGTTTCACAAAAATGTTAACCTGCAACCAATGAAAGACAAAAATTGGTCAAATACCTTCCAAAATGTAGATACATTCCTTGTTTGGTGGATATGAGTCAGGATAATTTGGTGAAGCAAAATGACCTCCATTGCTGGTTCGAACCCAAATGCCACACTGGGTTGAAGGAATATGCTTCATTCCGATATTTTGTCCATCTTAAGGAAAATTTAAAATATTAGTTACAGTTTCCCCTATAGCTTCCCCAAAAACTGCTCATTCAGTTACATACACACACACACACACACATATATAGATATAACTTTTAAGAACCATTGCCAACTCTATCATATCAAATTGAATACAGCAGAAGCATTTGCTCTAGCGGACAAGTCTGCCATGTAAAAGAAGGGGAAACAAATGCTTAGATTTTACAAGGGCAAAACCACGTGGGAAAATCTGATAAATTAGTAAAACTCTATAATATTCAATTCTGACACAGGAAAGAAAGGAATCTCAGGAGTTTATCTCTGGTATGGTACCTCTAAATTTAGTTTAATGCAAAGTAAAATAAGATTCAAAGGTTACAAAGGCACTTTATTTTAGTTGAAGGTTGTAGACTGAAGACATGCATTTACCTCTGCTCCTTCTTCAGAGTCCACTTGAACAGAAAATGATTTTTTAAGGGTATAAACTCATAAATACAAACAGGTAGATGTAATAATAACAATAGACTTTCTCTGGAAGTGGGGTGGAGGTGGTTGGGTTTTTAAAACATGAGGCTTGGTTAAGTCTCTTTGGGTCTTAAATTAGTTAAATGTAGCTGATTGTTCAAAATTAGAATTCAGATGCTAATGCTTAATTCATGAGATACAATATACCACGATGGACAGAAAAACAGAAGAAACGAAAGAAACATATAATGTAACTATGGACATAAATTTGCATAAAAGCTAGTAAGAGATGTCAGTAAGTTTATCAGAGAGGTTTCTCATATATACTGATGCATCTAGTTAAATTATATTTTAGGAGATTAAAAATTCCCATAAAATTTCAACAATTATTTTGTTAATGTTTTCAGTATTAAGAAATATTTATAACAACTAGAATTTAATTAAAATACATATTTAAATTTTGTTCAAACTGGTTTAAACAGTTATTTAGTTTCACAAAAATGTTAACCTGCAACCAATGAAAGACAAAAATTGGTCAAATACCTTCCAAAATGTAGATACATTCCTTGTTTGGTGGATATGAGTCAGGATAATTTGGTGAAGCAAAATGACCTCCATTGCTGGTTCGAACCCAAATGCCACACTGGGTTGAAGGAATATGCTTCATTCCGATATTTTGTCCATCTTAAGGAAAATTTAAAATATTAGTTACAGTTTCCCCTATAGCTTCCCCAAAAACTGCTCATTCAGTTACATACACACACACACACACACACATATATAGATATAACTTTTAAGAACCATTGCCAACTCTATCATATCAAATTGAATACAGCAGAAGCATTTGCTCTAGCGGACAAGTCTGCCATGTAAAAGAAGGGGAAACAAATGCTTAGATTTTACAAGGGCAAAACCACGTGGGAAAATCTGATAAATTAGTAAAACTCTATAATATTCAATTCTGACACAGGAAAGAAAGGAATCTCAGGAGTTTATCTCTGGTATGGTACCTCTAAATTTAGTTTAATGCAAAGTAAAATAAGATTCAAAGGTTACAAAGGCACTTTATTTTAGTTGAAGGTTGTAGACTGAAGACATGCATTTACCTCTGCTCCTTCTTCAGAGTCCACTTGAACAGAAAATGATTTTTTAAGGGTATAAACTCATAAATACAAACAGGTAGATGTAATAATAACAACTGGAAGTACTAGGTATCTCTGGAAGTGGGGGTGGAGGTGGTTGGGTTTTTTAAAAACATGAGGCTTGGTTAAGTCTCTTTGGGTCAGTTTGATTTTTAATACCAACCCCCACTCCCAACTCCACAAATCCAGGTAGCTGCTGCTCTATCACCACATCAGAAAATATGACTATTCCTTGGGAGAAAGTAAAACAGGTTTGCTGGACCAGGGAATATCAGGCACAGCAGAGGGTGAAAATACCAACATGGAAACAGGGAGATGAGACTCAAGGATGTGATCTCAATCATTCACTAGTGGAGGCGGCTGTAAAGAAGCCCTGCGTACACTTGCAGATGGCTAATGAGCAGATCTGTGTGCTCCTCTCGTAACTGGGAGCGACGCTCAAGGAGCACCAGGCGGCTGAGGAAAGCCTCTAAGATGGGGCTTCCCTGGTGCTCAAACAGTAAACAATCTGCGGAAGACCCAGGTTCTATCCCTGGCTCAGGAAGACTCCTTGGAGAAGGGCATGGTGACCAACTCCAGTATTCTTGGCTGAGTGACTAACACTTTCACTTTAAACTTTCTCATAAGAAAAGCAGATTAAAAACAAACAAAAGAGCAACTCTGAAGAAACAAACATTATAGAATACTGAGAAAAAAACCCGAACAAAACAAGGCTACCATTTAATCTTCTCAGAGAACAAAAGAGTAGCTGACCCTTGAACAACATGGATTTGAACCATGCGGATGTGCTCGTCGACTGCCCGTCTGCAGTCACTGAATGTGAGGACACAGGACCTCGAGCACAGAGGACTGACAGCAGAGTTACAGGCAGGTTTTTGACTACATGGGGATCGGCACCCATAGCCTCTGCATTGTTTAACGGTTAAATGTGTATCTATAAAACAAGTATGCTGCATATTCTGAAAAGAGAATATTTTGAAAACAAAAAAAAAATTTCTGAAAAATTAAGGGTTTATTTTAGTTGAAGGTTGTAGACTGAAGACATGCATTTACCTCTGCTCCTTCTTCAGAGTCCACTTGAACAGAAAATGATTTTTTAAGGGTATAAACTCATAAATACAAACAGGTAGATGTAATAATAACAACTGGAAGTACTAGGTATCTCTGGAAGTGGGGGTGGAGGTGGTTGGGTTTTTTAAAAACATGAGGCTTGGTTAAGTCTCTTTGGGTCAGTTTGATTTTTAATACCAACCCCCACTCCCAACTCCACAAATCCAGGTAGCTGCTGCTCTATCACCACATCAGAAAATATGACTATTCCTTGGGAGAAAGTAAAACAGGTTTGCTGGACCAGGGAATATCAGGCACAGCAGAGGGTGAAAATACCAACATGGAAACAGGGAGATGAGACTCAAGGATGTGATCTCAATCATTCACTAGTGGAGGCGGCTGTAAAGAAGCCCTGCGTACACTTGCAGATGGCTAATGAGCAGATCTGTGTGCTCCTCTCGTAACTGGGAGCGACGCTCAAGGAGCACCAGGCGGCTGAGGAAAGCCTCTAAGATGGGGCTTCCCTGGTGCTCAAACAGTAAACAATCTGCGGAAGACCCAGGTTCTATCCCTGGCTCAGGAAGACTCCTTGGAGAAGGGCATGGTGACCAACTCCAGTATTCTTGGCTGAGTGACTAACACTTTCACTTTAAACTTTCTCATAAGAAAAGCAGATTAAAAACAAACAAAAGAGCAACTCTGAAGAAACAAACATTATAGAATACTGAGAAAAAAACCCGAACAAAACAAGGCTACCATTTAATCTTCTCAGAGAACAAAAGAGTAGCTGACCCTTGAACAACATGGATTTGAACCATGCGGATGTGCTCGTCGACTGCCCGTCTGCAGTCACTGAATGTGAGGACACAGGACCTCGAGCACAGAGGACTGACAGCAGAGTTACAGGCAGGTTTTTGACTACATGGGGATCGGCACCCATAGCCTCTGCATTGTTTAACGGTTAAATGTGTATCTATAAAACAAGTATGCTGCATATTCTGAAAAAGAGAATATTTTGAAAACAAAAGTTTCTAAAAATAGAAGAAATGAAAAAAATAGAAAGTTTAGAGGTGGCTCAGACTGGAAATAATCTGCCTGCAATGCAGGAGACCCAGGTTCGATCCTGGGTCAGGAAGATTCTCTGGAGAAGTATTGGCTACCCATTCCAGTGTTCCTGTCTGGAGAATTCCACGGGGGCCTACAGTCCATGGGGTCATAAAGAGCCAGACACCACTCAGCAACTAACACTTCCACTTTCCATAAAGTAGGCCTTAGACCAAATCTGGCCTGCTGCCTGTTACTGCAAAGTAAGCTCAATGGAATATATCCATGCCCATTCATGCTTTCATCCTGCAACTGCAGAGCTGAGTACGTGCTCCTGTGACTATAAAGGCCTGCAAAGCCTTAAACAATTAGTATCTGGACCTTTATAAAAAAGTTTTCCAGTTCTTTAGAAGATATGTTGAAAAGTCTCAATGAAGACTATTGAGAAGAAAACAATTAAATGAGAAATAGAAAAACAGAAAACATCTTTTTTTAAAAAAGTAACCAGATAATAAGAGTTCCTTAAAGACGGAGGAGAAAAAAAGGAGAAAACGGAATTTTAAAAATTTAATGAGAAAAAGGGGGAAAAAAAAATTCCTACATCCAAAGACAAAATTATCATATTGAAAAAGCCCAGTGGTGACCTGATGTAAACCCTGAAAAGATGTAACCAGAATTATAACAATACAGACATGGGTACTGCAGGTGCAAAGCTAAATAACATTTGTATGAGGTCAGGAGTGAAGAGTAGGTATATGGAAGAGATAAATTCTCATACTCCATGCGAATGGAGTGAGAAAATTATTCTCTACTACCCGAAATTGAAACAATTAGGAGTAACCATATGGTATTCAGAAATATGCGGGAAAATACCAAAAATCAGCTAAAAGAATGGTAATCTCCATAGAGAAGGGGATATGGTAGGCTTTGGCCTGACTTTTCCAAATTAACTTTTTTTAATTAGTCACAGAGGACACAGGACCTCAAAGCAGAGTTACAGGCAGGTTTTTGACTACATGGGGATCGCACCCATAGCCTCTGCATTGTTTAACGGTTAAATGTGTATCTATAAAACAAGTATGCTGCATATTCTGAAAAAGAGAATATTTTGAAAACAAAAGTTTCTAAAAATAGAAGAAATGAAAAAAATAGAAAGTTTAGAGGTGGCTCAGACTGGAAATAATCTGCCTGCAATGCAGGAGACCCAGGTTCGATCCTGGGTCAGGAAGATTCTCTGGAGAAGTATTGGCTACCCATTCCAGTGTTCCTGTCTGGAGAATTCCACGGGGGCCTACAGTCCATGGGGTCATAAAGAGCCAGACACCACTCAGCAACTAACACTTCCACTTTCCATAAAGTAGGCCTTAGACCAAATCTGGCCTGCTGCCTGTTACTGCAAAGTAAGCTCAATGGAATATATCCATGCCCATTCATGCTTTCATCCTGCAACTGCAGAGCTGAGTACGTGCTCCTGTGACTATAAAGGCCTGCAAAGCCTTAAACAATTAGTATCTGGACCTTTATAAAAAAGTTTTCCAGTTCTTTAGAAGATATGTTGAAAAGTCTCAATGAAGACTATTGAGAAGAAAACAATTAAATGAGAAATAGAAAAACAGAAAACATCTTTTTTTAAAAAAGTAACCAGATAATAAGAGTTCCTTAAAGACGGAGGAGAAAAAAAGGAGAAAACGGAATTTTAAAAATTTAATGAGAAAAAGGGGGAAAAAAAAATTCCTACATCCAAAGACAAAATTATCATATTGAAAAAGCCCAGTGGTGACCTGATGTAAACCCTGAAAAGATGTAACCAGAATTATAACAATACAGACATGGGTACTGCAGGTGCAAAGCTAAATAACATTTGTATGAGGTCAGGGGTGAAGAGTAGGTATATGGAAGAGATAAATTCTCATACTCCATGCGAATGGAGTGAGAAAATTATTCTCTACTACCCGAAATTGAAACAATTAGGAGTAACCATATGGTATTCAGAAATATGCGGGAAAATACCAAAAATCAGCTAAAAGAATGGTAATCTCCATAGAGAAGGGGATATGGTAGGCTTTGGCCTGACTTTTCCAAATTAACTTTTTAGAATGTTTTGACTTTTGTCATGTGTATATATAGCTTTGATGAAAATAAAAGTTAAGTCAGGTTATTTAGGAAACGTACAAAACTCTGAGATGAAAATCTGGCTCAAAAAATCATACAGCTAATCCTCCTTCATAAACAAGGATTAATTGGAACAGGTCCTCAGGGCTTTGAATGAGATATTGATGGAAATGTTTCATTTGTCTACACTGGCAAAAGGGATCCTTATTTTTGCCTAGTGATAAAGCATGAATTTTATTTAATTTTTGGACATAATCCATAGTGTTTCAGGAGTCACTAGTTATGCCAATTTTTAAAATTCATCACTGCAAGACTTTACAGTTAACAATTTATTTTAGTTAATGGCAGTTGAAGCTGGCTGAATTGAAGCTGATAGGTTGACAGAAAGCCTTAGGTCGTTGAAATACCCCAGAGGGATTATGGAAATAGTACTCAAAAGTTGTAATCCTTCCAAATGAGCCATCCCACTGTTCTGAACATGCAGCAAATTAGCACTGTGAGTTCTTTACCTTGGGTCTTTTGGGCCACAGCAATTCCTTCCACTACAAGAATTGTTATTAGCAACACTAGAGAAACAAAAGGAGAAAATAAGTTAAAAAGGTGAATTTATATTAGATTTTATTGAGTTTAAGAGAAAAATCAGACGACAAAAAAAGAGAGGAACTAAACCCCTCTATTTCTTACTAACATTCACACCTAGTACTTTTAAGTGTTAAATGTTATATTCTGAGTTACTATTTGACAGGTAAGACAACTCAAGGAAAAGCACAACTGATATTATACTCATTTATACAAGCGCTAATAGTATATTTTCGATTTATGATGGATTAAAAGACACATACTTTTTTTCTTGCAAAACAAACTGGGCTGATCCCAATTATCCTGTATTTACTGTACTCTATCTCCTCAGTAAAAGTCCAATTAGATTATTTGACTTGTGGGAACATTTATAATAAAGACAGAAGTAAGGGGGCAGCAGTTTCCTAGAAATCGATTCAAGACATTCTATAGCTGTGCAGTACTGCTCTCCTGCATTACAAAAGCTAGGGTAATTTAGAAAATGGAACTTCTCCCCTTTCCCCAAGTTTAACATTTCTGATAATGAATAATATATTGCTCTGTACATGTTTGTGTTTTGAAGATAACATCTTATTTTTAAGAATGGTGCACTGATGTCTTTCACTCTCCCTTTCAAAGGAAAACCACGTTACCAGCCTCCTGTGTAAACTGGCGTTTCTATTATTCAGTCCGCAAGCATGTACACAGTACCTATGGGACAGCAGGCACAGAGGATATAGAGATTGAGGTAGGAGAGAAATAAAGCAAAACAGTTGGAATGGACATCGGGAGTTAGGTGGATCTAGGTTTGGGTTCAAATTTTACTTTCTACCAGCTGTGAGACCTTTTCAGCTCAGTCTGCTTATTTGTAAAATGGGGATACTGTGCTAAGAACACCAGCCTCAAGGGTTGTGAACAGAAAGCCTTAGGTCGTTGAAATACCCCAGAGGGATTATGGAAATAGTACTCAAAAGTTGTAATCCTTCCAAATGAGCCATCCCACTGTTCTGAACATGCAGCAAATTAGCACTGTGAGTTCTTTACCTTGGGTCTTTTGGGCCACAGCAATTCCTTCCACTACAAGAATTGTTATTAGCAACACTAGAGAAACAAAAGGAGAAAATAAGTTAAAAAGGTGAATTTATATTAGATTTTATTGAGTTTAAGAGAAAAATCAGACGACAAAAAAAGAGAGGAACTAAACCCCTCTATTTCTTACTAACATTCACACCTAGTACTTTTAAGTGTTAAATGTTATATTCTGAGTTACTATTTGACAGGTAAGACAACTCAAGGAAAAGCACAACTGATATTATACTCATTTATACAAGCGCTAATAGTATATTTTCGATTTATGATGGATTAAAAGACACATACTTTTTTTCTTGCAAAACAAACTGGGCTGATCCCAATTATCCTGTATTTACTGTACTCTATCTCCTCAGTAAAAGTCCAATTAGATTATTTGACTTGTGGGAACATTTATAATAAAGACAGAAGTAAGGGGGCAGCAGTTTCCTAGAAATCGATTCAAGACATTCTATAGCTGTGCAGTACTGCTCTCCTGCATTACAAAAGCTAGGGTAATTTAGAAAATGGAACTTCTCCCCTTTCCCCAAGTTTAACATTTCTGATAATGAATAATATATTGCTCTGTACATGTTTGTGTTTTGAAGATAACATCTTATTTTTAAGAATGGTGCACTGATGTCTTTCACTCTCCCTTTCAAAGGAAAACCACGTTACCAGCCTCCTGTGTAAACTGGCGTTTCTATTATTCAGTCCGCAAGCATGTACACAGTACCTATGGGACAGCAGGCACAGAGGATATAGAGATTGAGGTAGGAGAGAAATAAAGCAAAACAGTTGGAATGGACATCGGGAGTTAGGTGGATCTAGGTTTGGGTTCAAATTTTACTTTCTACCAGCTGTGAGACCTTTTCAGCTCAGTCTGCTTATTTGTAAAATGGGGATACTGTGCTAAGAACACCAGCCTCAAGGGTTGTGAACAGGAACTGAGGTAAGGGCGCACACTGCACAAAGCCCTCCATATATGCTAGGCTCTCTGCTAAATGAGAGAGATGCGGACAAACTGTCATGCTTAAGAATCAACCTCCTGTCAAAGACTATCTCCAAGATGAAAAGGAATTGAGCCAGGGTCACACAAAATAACATGGAAGTAGAAAAAGAAACCATTTATTCTGCTGGGGGTTAAGAGGAACAGAGTGAGGAAAACTTTAGGGGAAAAAGATACATTCTAGTGGGACCCAATAGAATTCTACCCAGGAGAGGGAGAAAGAAGCAGCTTAGACAAAAGCATGGAGCCATGAGCACTCACCTAGGAAGTGTTAGTGAATTCTGAGTAGGATAATAATACAGGTTAGCATGTGGAGGGGAAAAGTGGTGCATCAGGTTAGAAATAGGAGGGGGCAGCGTACCTGATGGTGCAGTGGATAAGGATTCGCCCACCAACGAAGGGGACACAGGTATGATCCCTGGTCAGAGAAGATTTCAAACACCACAAGACAATTAACCCTGTGAGCCACAACTCCCGAGCCGCACGCTGCAACTACCGAAGTCCGCAAGCCTAGAGCCTGTGCTCTGCAACAAGAAGCCACTGCAATGAGAAGCTTATGCACTGCAGCAAAGAATAGCCCCAGGTCGCTGCAATTAGAGAAAGTCCAAGCAAAGCAACAAACACCCAGCGAGGCTAACAAGAAAAAATATTAGGATGACTTCTAATTGTGAAAGCCTTGAATGCCATGCTAAAGAGTTTAAACCTTTGACTATAAGCAGAAATAACTGAGTGCTTTTTGTAAAAACAAAACAAAACGAGAGAGTGACATTATCACACTTGTGTTTCAGACCATTAATCTTGGCGATTGTGTGGAATTACACATTTTTAAAAAGAGAGGTAATTTAGGAGGTAAAGATGCTAAGGTCTTGAAGCAGAGCAGTAGTAGTGTAAATGGGAAGGAGGGGAGATTTATAACATGATTACGATTCAGATGTAGCATCAGCTGCATTTAGTGACTAAAGGATGTTTAGGAGTGAGGGAGATGGAGGCAAAGAAGAGACTGTTAGTTAAGGGGCTGGAAGATGGTTAAGTCATTGTCCACTCAGTAGCACATATTCACCATCCCCTACCCAAAGTCACCAGTATACAGAGTTCTTGTCATCTTGTGCTGTTCACACCTTAAAATCTAATCATACATCTTCATCTTTAACAATCCTTCCTTCAAACTCTTCACATCTTTGCACTAGATCAGTTAGAGGAATGGAGTTTTGAAACAGTTTATTTAAAGACACACACAGAAGACTCCTGATCAAAAAGAAAAATTAGGAAATCTAGTGGTCAGTGGCTAGGAACCTGAGCCTTTTCCTCTGAGGGCCTGGTTTCAGTCTCTGGTCTGGGAACTAAGATCCTGAAAGCTGCAAGGTGTTCCCCCTTGCCAAAACAACAAAAAAACAAAACTAGGATAACAATAGATACTTGACAATTCAGCAAATATCAAAACAATCTGTATCAATGTATCTTGACAGAGGACACTATTTGCCAAGATACATCATCCCATTCAGAGGATATACAACTGGTCAAAAATGTGTGCTCATTATACCTTTCATCCTGATTCACAGGCATACAATTTACCAGTTTTCACACTTATAATTTCCCGTATGTATGCAAGTAATACAAAGTCAGGCAGAAAGGCAAAGTAAGAAATCAATAAATCGAAACCAGGAGAACAGTAAAACTGTGGCAAAAAGATGAACTGTGCCTGGAAAATTATACTATATAATGACTAAAAAAAGTATGGCTTTGTAAAACACATGATTTAGGAAATTCACCAAGAATATACAACTAAGGTAGAGAAATCATATTAAAAATAAATTAGGCCAAATAACCCTGTTAATTCTTTTTACTTTACATAGGGTGTTGCTCATAATCCCTCTCTCCAAATGTTACTATTCATAACTCAATCAACCAAATGGACTGTGCCACTGAATAAAAGGAATGACATATAAATAAGGCAAGTCTGTACAACAATTGGGGAGAGAAATATTTAGTGATAACTGTGGCGATACAGTTGTAACTATTAATCATTCTAAATTCTGTATCATACTGAACATGTTTTCCTCCCAGTTGTACAATAGGATCTTTGTAAATTGCTTGCTATAATCAGGCTGAGATATTAAAACAAACTCCATTGATGCCAAACACTGGAATTATCTAGTACATGAAGCAGTGCTGTTGTGCTCTGTTCTATCCTTAGTCCTGATCTATGTGCTACACTTGTTCCCTTCTTTCTCGTACCAAAGGGTCAATAATTTCTCAAATCTGGAAAGACCTCACACTTTTGAATCCAAAGACAATGTACCCAGGAAGGCACTAATTCTTTAAGGCAGGAATCTATGCCAGGAAAAAAAAAAAAAAGAAATCATGCCAAAATAAAAATTCTAAACTCCACAACCCCAGAGCTTAGTTATGCAGAAAACTGCTTATGATCTGGTGTCTGAAAACAGTAGTACCCAACACGAATGCTCTCCCCTCCACTTTCAGAGCATACAGATCTGACTTAAAAATGAGGGCTTAAATGACAAAGACAGGTGCCATCCAAGGTACTAAAAACAAATCCACCAAGACACTCATTTTAACCCTGAATCATTGTTATTAGATAGAGTTCTACCAACAATCTTGTCCACAGACCTTGAGTTTATAAGGCTGTAGTTTTCAATCAAATAAAAATCAAGGTCAGGTTTATTCTTTTTACTGGTACTTAATAGTCGCAACTCTGGCCAATGCAATAAAGACTGGAAAGGGGACAAAACTATTACTTATACTCAATGTTATTTTAAAACCTAGTAAGTCCCAAGAGAATTACTTGGAAACTTATTATACCTATTAAAGGAAGAGAGTAAGACTAAAATAAATTAAGTAAATAAATTTAATATAATAAAGAAGAAATATGTTTTGGATAATGAAACAATATAAAGGTAACAATTCTTCCCAGTAATTCATATAATATTTAATATTGTTTTAATAAAAATCTCAGTTTTGAACAACCCAATCAAAAAATGGGAAAAAGACCTAAAGAGACGCCTCTCCAAAGAGGACATACAGATGGCCCAAAAGCACATGAAACGATGCTCAACCTCGCTTATTATTAGAGAAATGCAAATTAAAACTACAATGAGATATCACCTCACACCCGTCAGAATGGCCATCTTCAAGAAATCTGCAGACAATAAATGCTGGAGAGGGTGCGGAGAAAAGGGAACCCTCTTCCATTGCTGGTGGGAATGTAAATTGATACAGCCTCTATGGAAGACAGTCTGGAGATTTCTTAAAAAACTAAAAATAGAAGCACCCTATGACCCAGCAATCCCACTATTAGGCTTATATCCTGATGAAATCAAAACTGAAAGAAGCACCTGTACCCTAATGTTCATTGCAGCTCTCTATACAATAGCCAAAACATGGAAGCAACCTAGATGTCCATCGACGAATGAATGGATCCAGAAGCTCTGGTACATATATACAATGGAATACTACTCAGCTGTTAAAAGAAATGCAGAAGACTCAATCCTAATGAAGTGGCTGGCTCTAGAACCTATCATAAAAAGTGAAGTAAGTCAAAAAGAGAAAGACAAATACAGTATACTAACACACATATATGGAATCTAGTAGGACGGTCTTGATATCACACACAGGGAACTCATGAAAAAAAAAAAAAAAAGACAGAGCATAGACATAGGGACATCGTGGCGAAGAAATAGGGAGGGGGAAGCATGGAGGAAGTAACAAGGAAACCTATAGTGTTACGTGTGGAAAAGATAGCTAGTGCCACAGTGCTAAGGGAATAGGAGTGCTTACAATGGCTTGGGGCAAAGGTCTGGAGGGGTGGGATGGGGGGATCTGGGTGGGGGGACCATGGATATGCATATGACTGATCTGGGAACATACATGTATGTGAACAACAAAACTCTGTAAAACCTTTAAAATAAAGAATAATAAAAAAAAAAATCTCAGTTTTTTTCTAGGTACTTAAAACACTTCTGATGGTCATCTTAAAGACTTTTTCATATTGGCCAAGGAAAATATAAAAAATAAAAGACTAAAATGCATAAAAATAATATGCCTACTGTAAAGCTACAGTAATTATAAAACGTAGCAACAGAAGAGGAAGAACCAGGTATCTGTCAAGAAACACTCCTAGCATCCACTGTATTACAGGCAGCTGAGAGAGTCCCTGGAATTACAATGAACCAAAAAGATACGGCCCTTGTTACCAATGCTTCTAGGTAAGAAAATGGAAGAAAAGGAAAAAAGCTCAGAAACAGACATATATTCCAGAATTTATTATGATAGATGTGATATTTGAAATACTTAGTGAGAGGGAAGATTTAATAAATGGTTCTGGGATAACCTGTTAACTATCTGGAAAAAAATAGATTGCTTCTTCAAGTGAAATAGAAAAATTAATAGCAGAATGAGAAAAGGTGAATTATACTCATACTTTTGAGTAGGGAACACCTTCGTTTATGAAAGACAAAAACATAAATAAAAACTGCACATAAATGGGAAAAAAAGATTATGCCAGAGAAATGCGCCCCCAACCCCCCCAAAGAATGCAGAAATTCAGCCTCACTAATATAAAAAAATGCAGACTCTTGTGCTGGTCAGGATATAGGAAACTGACTTATACTGTCATTGGACTGTAAACTGTTACAGCTTTGAGGAGGTTAATCTGATAACATACATCAAGGCTTAAAAATGTATACATCCCACCCAGCAGTTCTCCCAGGTTTGAGAAATGAATCACTGAGACAGGAGTTCTCAAACTTTAGTGTGCATCTTATTCACCTGGAGGGCTTATTAAAACACAGACTGGCAGCGGGGCAGTGGGGGGCATTACTTCCAGAGACTTTGATCCAGTAAGACTGGGATGGGGCTTGAAAACGTGCATTTTAATAAATTCCCTGGGACCACACTCTGAAGACCACTTCAACAGGAAAGTGATAGTATACTGAAAGAAATCTATTCGTCTGTCTTACTGTTCAGTTGTGTGTGACTTCATTGCCAAGGTCATCCTGTGGTCCAGCACAGATGCAGGAGTGCCAGGTAGTCTATCTTCACACCTACCACGCCTGCATTACAGTCAGCAAGAATGAAGAAACGACACAGGACATCCCTCTTTCCTTTAAAAACATCTGCTCGGAGTCTCCCATGATGTCAAAATAAAACTCTGAACTCAATGACAAAAACTCCACCACTCGCCCGAAGTTCAACACACAGGTAAACGGTCAGACTTAAGTCACATGGCCACACCTAATCCTAAGGAAAGCTGGAAAATCTACTGTTTATTTTGGGTGACTGTGTGCTTCGTCAAAATTCAGAGAATCACTGAAAGGTTAAGTGCCTATTGGAAGAAAACTGGCTATTTGTGTCACAGTCCCCTATAACCTACTCTGTACTCAGCAGCCAGTGATCCTTTCAAAACATAAATCAGATCACACCACAGCCTTTCATAAAATCTTCCAACAGAGTCCCATCACATTTAGAATAAATCCATACTCCTAACTGTGACTTCAGACGTCCTGTGTTCTGACCATCCCCCCGCCCTTCCCACCGCTATCTACAGCGACACAGGTCTTCTTTCCATTACTTCAACACACCCAGCTAATTCTTGCCTTAGGCACTAGTTATTCCTTCTGCCTAGACTCACTCTGCATGGCTGCTTCCTTCCTGTTATTGAGGTCTTGTGAGGGCTCTCTGACTGCTAAAGACGCTCTACATTTTCTCCTTCATCTTGTTTGAATACATCAATATTTGAATTTTTACTCATATTACCTGCTCTTTTCTTATTGTCTGTTCATTCCTACTAAAAATGACGTGTCTGTGTGATCCACTGATGCATTTCTAGTGATAGAAGACTGGTTGGCCCACAAGCGCACTCAAAATTAGAGAAATACATGAAGTGACTAAGCACAATCCTGGTTATATCTTCTCTGTAACTACAACAAACAGTACAGAGGGCCATGCTTAAAAATTAAGAGGCACACCTCTTGGTTAAGAGTAGGCACACAGATGACCCAGCATCTTTTTTTTTGAGCATAAATCAGGGGACAGAAAACAAAATTGATTTGTTTTCCTTTTCAGATAGGCTACTGCTCTCAAGCTAACACAATTTGTTAGTAATTAAACATCCGTCTTTTGAACCTTTCCTGTTTTTAGCATCTAAGCAGTAAAGGTAAGGTTTGGTAAACTTATCATGAGATGCCATAATGTAACAACTGCCGAACTGGTCTCCTCACACCTCTTTGCTTCTATAATGAAAGCAAAATGGAGTTCAGTTAGAGTCCACATACTTGAGGTAGTAATCAACTACGTTTCAAAGAACAAAAAGGTACCCTCATTTAATCAAACTCAATTTTACTTTTTAGTTAAGAAAGAACATGCATCTTGGTGTACTCTGGGATCACTCCAACCTCTTCATGCTAATCACACTGCCAGTCACTTAAAAGAAAGTGTAACTGCAGAAGTGCTTCTTCTTTCCCGCATAATGTGACAACCTTGTTAGTCAAATACTTGGGAGGCAGTTTTGTATGCTCTAATCACACGGGAGTCTTCCTAAGTAGCTTCCATCAGATTGTAACATGAATAGGTCACATTTTGAAGAGTATTTTTGATATCTTCTGACTCACAGAGGCTGTAATTTCCAATATATTACTCTAGGCATACTTAAACAAATATATTTTAATGCCATTTTGCCTAGAACGAGTTGAACCTTCAGATTAGTACATGCTGTCATTTTGTGAACAAATATGCCAAAAAATGTCAGTTTATCTGGGTCATCCGACGGGCAACTGAGAAGGTGAGGCCCCACAGCAATCAAAGCAACCTTGTTCTTGTCTGCTGCTTTTGTTTAGTTTTTAAAAATTATCCCCTCCTGCAAAGTTCCTTTGAGGGAGTTCTGTTAAGGAAAGTTTGGAAACCTGCTGGACTGGATCACCTTTTAGGATTCCCTTTGCAACTTGAAGATCACAGTAAGTGGGATCTCAAAGCGCCCCAGGGACACATTAAAAACAATCAACAATCACCCTGCATAAATTTTAAAATGATAGGAGATTATGCTGAATGGATAGTAACCAAGGGCAGAACTTGAATTATTTTTTAGAATTTTACATGTTAACTTTACTTATATACTAGTTTATCATTTTCCTATCTTATTCCTCAAAGGACTGAAGATGGTTTTCATTTGAACTTGCTTTGTAATGCGCACGTGTGTGTATTACAGACTGGCATGTTTTTTCTAAAAGGTGCCTTTGGTTTCAAAACACAGATAAACTGGACTCAAGTAATAAGGCTACAATAAAACCATCGTTTAGATTTTTTTCCAACTGTCAGTATTAATAAAACATTTTCTCCAACTCCTGGGGGATAAACCAAAAAGTTAGCTTTTAACAAGGCTATGTTTAAAAACTTCCCTATTAGAAGGATAGCTTTTCATTGCAATACTTATTTTTCTGTATGGTTTAATTTCTTGGAAGAAATTTAAAAATGAAGGACAGGACTTAACATGTGTCACAGTCTTAGACAAGGTTTTTAAAATATTGTGCCAGGGGACAGTTATGCATTGTAACACTATAAATTTAACCGCAGTTTATACAGATTTAAATGTAACTGGGTATAGTAAGAGTCTCCTGACACAAGTGTGCAGAATGAATATGAACAGTGAAAAATGGGTTTATAAGCCTAGCATTTTCATGTGACTATGATACTTAATTTTGATAAAAGGCCAGTCAACTTTTACTAGACCTGGAGTGATAATATATAGTTAAGAGTGAATTATTCAGTTTTAACAACATATGAAAGGTTTCAAAAGCCTAGTAGAGTTATCCTTTTGTTCTCATGGCTGAAAGTAAAACAAAGAATCCATGGCATCTTAAAGAAAATACCCTCTTCTTAAAATTTCACACACTCATTATGGCTGATTTGTTTTAGTAGAAACTGACCATAATATTCCAAACAAGGCTTTTGGTAGGTAATATCTATAATTATGGGAATGTTAAATAACTGCTTCTGATAAGAACCTCTTCAGGGCTGAAACAATCTACACCTGACAGGATACTTAAGAGCTACTTTTTCATGCGTTGGTACACACAATAAATGGAAGCACCAGAAAAACCTTCCTAAAAATCCAGTTTTTTAAAGCTTAAAAATACTAATGTTTGTATAGGTAACACATGCATTTGGTTTTTAAAAAAATCAAGTGATACAAATGTGTGGGCAGGGAAACGAAAGTCTTCCTTTTACTCTTATTTTTAAATCTCTTAGATCTTTCTCTCAGATTCAATTTTTGTTAATTTCTTGGATTTTCCCAGACAGATTCCTCATATTTACAAGCACATATACATAAACTTTAGAAGACTTAAAAATAGCTTGCTTTCTCACTAGTGAGCCTAACAAGAAGTTAATTTGAGCTTTAAAAATACACCAGCATGTAAAGACAGTGTAGGTTGC
The DNA here is from genome assembly GCA_022376925.1 of Tragulus kanchil. NCBI lineage: Eukaryota > Metazoa > Chordata > Mammalia > Artiodactyla > Tragulidae > Tragulus > Tragulus kanchil. The sequence goes on from JAIOJX010000031.1 coordinate 136,452,523, forward strand.
ATAATATGAAAAAAGAAAGGCAAGATATTACTGAAATTCGTTGTTTTCACTGTAGCTCTGCCATCAACTACAGAATCCTTTCCTGAAAGGTGCAGCAGCTAAATGCTTCACCAGGGTGGCCAGAGAGGGCAGTGTGTACCAACAACAAACGCAAAAGCAGAAAAGCTGCAAAACGCTTCACCATTCCAGGAGTATCGGAGATTCCCTCCTATCCAGTTCAGTTTCCTCAAGTTCTGCAGGTAAAGCTGTATAACAGATCTACGTGATTTCTCCCCAGAGGGGGCTACTCAGATGGAATGTCTTTACTATACAGAACATCCTAAGGTAATGACACAACGAAGCAAATTCAGATACGGAGCACTATCCAAAACCCTTCTGTGCAAATGATCTAATTTTAAAAGTGAATTATTCAGTTTTAACAACATATGAAAGGTTTCAAAAGCCTAGTAGAGCTATCCTTTTGTTCTCATGGCTGAAAGTAAAACAAAGAATCCATGGCATCTTAAAGAAAATACCCTCTTCTTAAAATTTCACACACTCATTATGGCTGATTTGTTTTAGTAGAAACTGACCATAATATTCCAAACAAGGCTTTTGGTAGGTAATATCTATAATTATGGGAATGTTAAATAACTGCTTCTGATAAGAACCTCTTCAGGGCTGAAACAATCTACACCTGACAGGATACTTAAGAGCTACTTTTTCATGCGTTGGTACACACAATAAATGGAAGCACCAGAAAAACCTTCCTAAAAATCCAGTTTTTTAAAGCTTAAAAATACTAATGTTTGTATAGGTAACACATGCATTTGGTTTTAAAAATCAAGTGATACAAATGTGTGGGCAGGGAAACGAAAGTCTTCCTTTACTCTTATTTTTAAATCTCGTAGATCTTTCTCTCAGATTCAATTTTTGTTAATTTCTTGGATTTTCCCAGACAGATTCCTCATATTTACAAGCACATATACATAAACTTTAGAAGACTTAAAAATAGCTTGCTTTCTCACTAGTGAGCCTAACAAGAAGTTAATTTGAGCTTTAAAAATACACCAGCATGTAAAGACAGTGTAGGTTGCATAATATGAAAAAAGAAAGGCAAGATATTACTGAAATTCGTTGTTTTCACTGTAGCTCTGCCATCAACTACAGAATCCTTTCCTGAAAGGTGCAGCAGCTAAATGCTTCACCAGGGTGGCCAGAGAGGGCAGTGTGTACCAACAACAAACGCAAAAGCAGAAAAGCTGCAAAACGCTTCACCATTCCAGGAGTATCGGAGATTCCCTCCTATCCAGTTCAGTTTCCTCAAGTTCTGCAGGTAAAGCTGTATAACAGATCTACGTGATTTCTCCCCAGAGGGGGCTACTCAGATGGAATGTCTTTACTATACAGAACATCCTAAGGTAATGACACAACGAAGCAAATTCAGATACGGAGCACTATCCAAAACCCTTCTGTGCAAATGATCTAATTTTAAAAAGTAGAACAAAAATCTGAATTTACAAGGAATGGCGCTATAAATTGGGAATTATAGACAGGAAAGACAGCAGAAATTAATTTCAGAGTTTTAACATTTTAATAGAATGAGGAAATCATTAATAATGTATGGGGTGACTGTGAAACAATCAAAATCCTAGGTTACCTTACTACGAACTACATATACAGTGAATAGTTCAATTGCTGAAATCTCAAACGTGAATTTGGAAATACCTTAAAAGTAATCTATGCAATTAAAACTTAATGAGAAATTATACTGTTTTCCAGTAAAACACATTTGAAAAGTGTTAATATGGTGTGGGAAAAACCCAGCATTTTTTACTGTACCTATTAAGATACAATGAAAAGCGATACACGGTACCGCTAATCAATGCCGTGATATATAGCATAACGTCTTATGCTATATTTTTAAAAAGGGAGCATTTTATAACATTACAAATACACAGCTCTTCAGTTTTCAATCTAAATCAGTAGCGGAAAAGGGAAGCCCTTTATTGGTGGTGGTGTTTTCCTCCGAGGGCCGAAAAAAGGATTTATTCAGTCCGATTTCGAGAAACAACTTTGTATCACAATCTGAATTATCTACGTATATAGATTTTAATCTAAAATTACACCTCCTGGAAAATGCAAAACAGCTGTAGTATGTTTTGGAGCTTTGTGTACTTGGCAAACCGACTGTTTTATTTCCCGGAACCACAAATCAGAAAGCATCAGACAGCGGCGGCAGGGTATCCTGAGGTCCCGGGAAGCGCCCGGGAACAGCCCCGGGCAGCGTCGCCGGGCCGGGCCGGGTCGCGGCGCCCGCAGTGGTGCCGCAGCCTCCGCGGCCGCAGCAGGTGGGACCCGGCCGGCGGGCAGGCCGTTCCGCTGCCCGCCACCGCGGGGCTTTTCAAGAACCGCTCCGCGACGCCTCAGCTGGGGCTTTTATTGTTCTCTGGGAATGACTTTTTGTTCCTAATGCTGAAAAACACCGGACTACGCTCCACTCACACGAACCCCACAGAACATCCAAGTTCCCTTCAGATACGGAGCACTATCCAAAACCCTTCTGTGCAAATGATCTAATTTTAAAAGTAGAACAAAAATCTGAATTTACAAGGAATGGCGCTATAAATTGGGAATTATAGACAGGAAAGACAGCAGAAATTAATTTCAGAGTTTTAACATTTTAATAGAATGAGGAAATCATTAATAATGTATGGGGTGACTGTGAAACAATCAAAATCCTAGGTTACCTTACTACGAACTACATATACAGTGAATAGTTCAATTGCTGAAATCTCAAACGTGAATTTGGAAATACCTTAAAAGTAATCTATGCAATTAAAACTTAATGAGAAATTATACTGTTTTCCAGTAAAACACATTTGAAAAGTGTTAATATGGTGTGGGAAAAACCCAGCATTTTTTACTGTACCTATTAAGATACAATGAAAAGCGATACACGGTACCGCTAATCAATGCCGTGATATATAGCATAACGTCTTATGCTATATTTTTAAAAAGGGAGCATTTTATAACATTACAAATACACAGCTCTTCAGTTTTCAATCTAAATCAGTAGCGGAAAAGGGAAGCCCTTTATTGGTGGTGGTGTTTTCCTCCGAGGGCCGAAAAAAGGATTTATTCAGTCCGATTTCGAGAAACAACTTTGTATCACAATCTGAATTATCTACGTATATAGATTTTAATCTAAAATTACACCTCCTGGAAAATGCAAAACAGCTGTAGTATGTTTTGGAGCTTTGTGTACTTGGCAAACCGACTGTTTTATTTCCCGGAACCACAAATCAGAAAGCATCAGACAGCGGCGGCAGGGTATCCTGAGGTCCCGGGAAGCGCCCGGGAACAGCCCCGGGCAGCGTCGCCGGGCCGGGCCGGGTCGCGGCGCCCGCAGTGGTGCCGCAGCCTCCGCGGCCGCAGCAGGTGGGACCCGGCCGGCGGGCAGGCCGTTCCGCTGCCCGCCACCGCGGGGCTTTTCAAGAACCGCTCCGCGACGCCTCAGCTGGGGCTTTTATTGTTCTCTGGGAATGACTTTTTGTTCCTAATGCTGAAAAACACCGGACTACGCTCCACTCACACGAACCCCACAACTTTGCAAAGCGATGTGCGGAATTCCGAGGAAGAGGCGCGAGGGCACAGCTCGGAGGGCCGGCCGGGCCGCGGCGTCCCGATGCGCTTCCCGGTGCCCCCGCCCAGGCACACGCAGAGGGATAGGGAGAAGTGCTCCGGGAGCGAGTCGATCCCGGCTGGAGCCGGGGCTCCGCGGTCCGCTCGCGCCAGACAAAGGGGCGCGTCGGGCGCCCGGCGCCGGCAGGGACGCGAAGACGCCGGCCTCGCCCGCAGGGGGCGCCGTCCGCGGCCCCGGGCGCTTACCTTTGAGGACCGAGCAGAGCTGCTCCAGGGCCATGATCCCAAGCGGCCCGGCGCTTCGCGAGGGGCCGAAGCGGCGATGAGTAGGCGGCGGCGGAATCGTGGCGCTCACGGCTCGGCGCGGCTGCAGTCCCGCTCCGTCCCCATCGCCCGCCACCAGGCTGTTCCCCGCGGGGCAGGGCTCAGGTCCTGCGGCCCGCCATGCTCGAGCCCCGGCGGGTCTCGCGCTGCTCCGGCCCCCCGACGGCCGCCGCCTCCTGCTGCACGGCGCTCCGTCCCATCGACCGCCTGGGAGCCGAGGAGCGCGGGCGCGAGGGCCGGCACCCGCACGGGCAGCTCCGCCTGCGGCCGCGGCGCGGGCCTCGGTGAAGTGCGGGACGCGGGGAGCCCAGGCTCATTTAAGCTGGGAGCGCGAGCGCCGCGTGCCGGCCGCGCCGCCTGCGCGCATGTGCCCGCCCCCCGCCCCCGCCCGCGTGCCCCTCGTCCCCGTCCTGGCCAATCGCCGGGCGAGCCGGCCCGCGCCTCGCACCCTGGGCGGGTGGGGCGCCCCGCGGGCGACCGTTGGGCTGGGGCGGGGGCCGGGAGGTCTGGGGAGCCGCCGTCTCGCCCGCGCTCCGAGAGGCGGCCGCCGAGGGGGCGCCCGGCTCGCCCCCTGCCGCCTCGGGGCGCTGGGTGTGTCTCGAGGACCCCCGCCCGAGGGAGGGACCAGGGCCCGCCACCTACCAGACTCGGCAGCCTGGGCCCGCCTGCCCACTTTTGTTCCTAATGCTGAAAAACACCGGACTACGCTCCACTCACACGAACCCCACAACTTTGCAAAGCGATGTGCGGAATTCCGAGGAAGAGGCGCGAGGGCACAGCTCGGAGGGCCGGCCGGGCCGCGGCGTCCCGATGCGCTTCCCGGTGCCCCCGCCCAGGCACACGCAGAGGGATAGGGAGAAGTGCTCCGGGAGCGAGTCGATCCCGGCTGGAGCCGGGGCTCCGCGGTCCGCTCGCGCCAGACAAAGGGGCGCGTCGGGCGCCCGGCGCCGGCAGGGACGCGAAGACGCCGGCCTCGCCCGCAGGGGGCGCCGTCCGCGGCCCCGGGCGCTTACCTTTGAGGACCGAGCAGAGCTGCTCCAGGGCCATGATCCCAAGCGGCCCGGCGCTTCGCGAGGGGCCGAAGCGGCGATGAGTAGGCGGCGGCGGAATCGTGGCGCTCACGGCTCGGCGCGGCTGCAGTCCCGCTCCGTCCCCATCGCCCGCCACCAGGCTGTTCCCCGCGGGGCAGGGCTCAGGTCCTGCGGCCCGCCATGCTCGAGCCCCCCGGCGGGCTCTCGCGCTGCTCCGGCCCCCCGACGGCCGCCGCCTCCTGCTGCACGGCGCTCCGTCCCATCGACCGCCTGGGAGCCGAGGAGCGCGGGCGCGAGGGCCGGCACCCGCACGGGCAGCTCCGCCTGCGGCCGCGGCGCGGGCCTCGGTGAAGTGCGGGACGCGGGGAGCCCAGGCTCATTTAAGCTGGGAGCGCGAGCGCCGCGTGCCGGCCGCGCCGCCTGCGCGCATGTGCCCGCCCCCCGCCCCCGCCCGCGTGCCCCTCGTCCCCGTCCTGGCCAATCGCCGGGCGAGCCGGCCCGCGCCTCGCACCCTGGGCGGGTGGGGCGCCCCGCGGGCGACCGTTGGGCTGGGGCGGGGGCCGGGAGGTCTGGGGAGCCGCCGTCTCGCCCGCGCTCCGAGAGGCGGCCGCCGAGGGGGCGCCCGGCTCGCCCCCTGCCGCCTCGGGGCGCTGGGTGTGTCTCGAGGACCCCCGCCCGAGGGAGGGACCAGGGCCCGCCACCTACCAGACTCGGCAGCCTGGGCCCGCCTGCCCACCTCCGTCCCCCCTCGCAGACGGTAAAGGGGCACCCACCCCTCAGCCTCCGAGGACCTCAAGCCAAGGTCAAAACTGCCCTGCTCAGCCCGGCTCGACCACCTGCTTCGGCCGGTGGGCGCGGGTCCGGGCGGGGCTTGGGACCGAGTGAGTCCGGGGTTCTCACCTGCCTTTAGCGCCAGGTGAGTTAACGTGACCAATGGTGATGTTTACCAACAGTTACCGACCGCTTCCCGGGTTGCCAGCACAAACACTTAGCGTATCAACTCTGTAATCCTTGATTCCCTTCCTGCGGGAGAGACACTAGGAGGTGGGGAAGGATAAACAGTTTGTTCAGAGCTAAGCAGGAAGTGAGGGAGGTAAGGTGGTGACCCCAGCAAATCCACCTGCAGAGAAAGCCCTCTTTATTACCAAGCCGTGCTGACGGGGCCGCTTGCTTCTGCCGATAAAAAAACTCTACACTTTGCAAACAACTGCCTAGTGTTTGGTATTAATTCTGTTTCATTTTCTCCAGAGTGATTATCATGGTCTGAAATTACCTTGCCCATCTACTGCTTGTTTATTTGTTCATCACTTGAGTCTCACTTACCCCAGCTCTATTAAAATAGAAGTTGCTTGAGGACAAGGAATCAGTTATGTGCAGAAAACAGTGATAGGTGCTGGGAAAACATCCATGATTAAGGCCCTATTGTAAGTATTTGACACATAGTAGCAGCTCCGTAAGTATTGGTCTAAAGAAGTTAAGGATAAATTGTGCGACTGAAAATTTCTCTTTCCTTCTGACCCTGGGAAAGTATTAACAAGGTTTAACATCAGTTAATGTTAAAGTAGCCCTTCACCATGTGCCTTGGAAGATATACAAGATGTATATATTTGGCTTCCTAAGGCCAGAACCAACTAGTAAACAAAGCATTTAAGAGCCTTTTCCACTAATAGAATAAAGTGACTCATTGGAAGACTAGGATAGTATTAAGATTATTAAATCTAAGTCACAGACAGCACTGGGTAAAAAGAATTAGGAGGAAGGCGCCCTCTCAGCTTCTGGAAAAATGGTTCTTCTTTTTTCAAATGCACTTTTATTTTCCTTTGGCTTCACTAGGTCTTCCTTGTAGTGTGAGGGCTCAGTAGTTGCCGCTTGCGAGCTTCCATTGCCCTGCTGCACTTGGGACCTTAGTTCCTCAGTTCCTTGATCAGGGATCAAGCCTGGGTCCCCTGCCAATAAAGGCAGATTCTTAATCACAAGACCACCAGGGAAGTCCTTGGAATAATGGTTCGTAATGCATAATTGCTGGCTGAAGGAAGAATGCATGTGTGTATGATGTTATGAGAGAATACTTCGTGAAGGAGGTGACACGCACAGAATGGAAAGGCTGTGGATGCCAAGTGGAGAGCAGAGAGGGCAGAAGAGCTTTCCTTCAGGCAAGGAGCAGCAGAAAGCGTGTGTTTGGGGCAAGTGTGGTGAAGATAAATTTGAAGGTGGCAAGTGTTGTCTATGAGAGTTCTTGCTGAATTATTAGGAGGCTACTCAGAAGGCTAGAGGAGGGAATGGCAGCCCACTCCGGTATTCTTGCCTTGAGAATCCCACGGACAGAGGAGCCTGGCGGGCTACAGTCCATGGGGTCACAAAGAGTCAGACACGACTGCGTGACCAGCACTAACAAGAGGTCAGAGGGCTGTTTTGAATAGTGGAGCAGTGGAGTTCTGGAAAGATTAATCTGGCAGTTGAATTAAAAATAAAAGGGGACAGATGAAAACAACTAGTTGTTTACAAAGTATATACACAAGTGAAACCTCAGAAGTCTTTCCTCTGGTATGTTGGCTGGAGAGTGGTTTCCCAGGGAGTGGTTTGGGAATGTTCATTTTGTGGCTCCAAAGACACCTGTCTTGTGGATGTCATTGTTTATAGTAGCTTTTCCAAAGAATGTGGTGAAGCTCAGATCATAGCTGAGATGACTGTGTGACCATATGCTGACTAAATCAAAAGAAAAGCAGTTTGCATCTCTCTCAGCTGCGGAGTTCTGTGTTTGAAGTATTCATTTTCCCGGAAGACCACCCAGCAGCACCCAGTCTGTTTCAAGGTTACCTGCCAGTGCTCAGGTGACGGACAACTCTCATTCACTGCTGCCTGCCTGATCTTCCAGGCATAGATCTAGCCTCTCCAATGCCTCAGGATCATTCCTGTAATTTACATTTTGTCTTCTCTGATCAAGTCTTCTGTAGCACTTGAATGGCATTGCGGAGCATCGACTTACTTCAAACATGCTGCATTTTATCTCAGTGTTTATGTACCAAACAGATTTTTGTTGTCTCTCTCGTTTGCTGGAGTTTGGGACTCCTAACATTTTATTAAATGATAGCCTAGAAAGCAGGTTATGTTTAGAGATTGTTATAAACTGAATATTTTCCTCAAAATTCATGTGTTGTAGTTTGAACCCGTAGTGTGCCTGCATTGGAGATGAGGCCTCTAAGGTTAAAGGAAGTCATAAGGGTGGGACCCTGACCCTTCAGGATTATTGTCTAATAAGAAGAAACAGCCGAGAACACAGGCATGGAGAAAATGTCAGGTGAAGACCTGACGAGAAGGCAGCAGCCTGCAAGTCCTCATACCAGAAACTGAACTGGCTGGAGCCTTAATCAGAGATTCCAGCCTCCAGAACTGTGAGAAGTCAGATATTGCTTCAGTCACCTAATCTATAACATTTTGTTATGGCAGCCTCAGCAGACTAATACAGAGATATACCATAACTAAGGGAGATGACAGGAACTGACACATAACCAAACTGATAGATAGGAAATCTATTTGTGGTAGAAATAAAAGGGGGTTTGTCCTACTACTTTTCTTACCATGTGCACATATGGCTACAATGATGAAATGTAGTGAAAAGCAAGATCACGTGGAATCTCACTGTCTGAAGACTTCAATGTGACTATTCCAGTGGGGTTTGTAAAGGAAGGAAAAGAGGAAAATGTTTATTTTTTTAGCTCTTTGAATTGGTGGGCATGGGTTCTCATAACTACATGCCATAGACAAGAAGGCCTACAATACAGAATTTTATTTTCTCCCAGTTCTTCAGGCTAGAAGTCCAATGTTAGCATGCCAGTGGGGCTGGTTTCTGGTGGGCCGTTTTTCTTCCTGGCTTGCCCCGTTAGTTTGCATCTCTCTCAGCTGGAGTTCTGTGTTTGAAGTATTCATTTTCCCGGAAGACCACCCAGCAGCACCCAGTCTGTTTCAAGGTTACCTGCCAGTGCTCAGGTGACGGACAACTCTCATTCACTGCTGCCTGCCTGATCTTCCAGGCATAGATCTAGCCTCTCCAATGCCTCAGGATCATTCCTGTAATTTACATTTTGTCTTCTCTGATCAAGTCTTCTGTAGCACTTGAATGGCATTGCGGAGCATCGACTTACTTCAAACATGCTGCATTTTATCTCAGTGTTTATGTACCAAACAGATTTTTGTTGTCTCTCTCGTTTGCTGGAGTTTGGGACTCCTAACATTTTATTAAATGATAGCCTAGAAAGCAGGTTATGTTTAGAGATTGTTATAAACTGAATATTTTCCTCAAAATTCATGTGTTGTAGTTTGAACCCGTAGTGTGCCTGCATTGGAGATGAGGCCTCTAAGGTTAAAGGAAGTCATAAGGGTGGGACCCTGACCCTTCAGGATTATTGTCTAATAAGAAGAAACAGCCGAGAACACAGGCATGGAGAAAATGTCAGGTGAAGACCTGACGAGAAGGCAGCAGCCTGCAAGTCCTCATACCAGAAACTGAACTGGCTGGAGCCTTAATCAGAGATTCCAGCCTCCAGAACTGTGAGAAGTCAGATATTGCTTCAGTCACCTAATCTATAACATTTTGTTATGGCAGCCTCAGCAGACTAATACAGAGATATACCATAACAAAGGGGAGATGACAGGAACTGACACATAACCAAACTGATAGATAGGAAATCTATTTGTGGTAGAAATAAAAGGGGGTTTGTCCTACTACTTTTCTTACCATGTGCACATATGGCTACAATGATGAAATGTAGTGAAAAGCAAGATCACGTGGAATCTCACTGTCTGAAGACTTCAATGTGACTATTCCAGTGGGGTTTGTAAAGGAAGGAAAAGAGGAAAATGTTTATTTTTTTAGCTCTTTGAATTGGTGGGCATGGGTTCTCATAACTACATGCCATAGACAAGAAGGCCTACAATACAGAATTTTATTTTCTCCCAGTTCTTCAGGCTAGAAGTCCAATGTTAGCATGCCAGTGGGGCTGGTTTCTGGTGGGCCGTCTCTTCCTGGCTTGCAGACTGCACACTTCTTGCTGTGTCTTCACACAGTCACAACCTCATGTCTCTTCCTCTTCTTACAAGGAAATCAGTCAGATTGTATTAAGGTCCTACTCTTACCATCTCATTTAACCTCAACTACATCCTTGAGGCCCTAGCTCCAAATATTGTGGGTTAGAGCTTCAACACACCGATTTTGAGTGGTCCGGGATGGGACACAGCTCAGTCCATGCACTCATGGAGCAAAATTATCCCTGTGCTAATTTTTCTTAATTTTTTATTTGACTGTGCTAGTTCTTGGTGCATGTGAGATCTAGTTCCCTGACCAAGGATCGAACCCAGGCCCTCTGCATGGGGAGCACAGGGTCTTAACCACTGGACCACCAGGGAAGTCCCCTCTGTGCTAATTTTTAAGAAATTACCTACCAGCACTACTTAAGTATTGCAACTTTATCAGCAAAATTTCTGGTCATCCAGTTACTTTAATTTGATTGTGAAAAATTTAGAAAGTATGTCATTGTATATTTTAGAATAACATTGTTAACATATATGGTATCTTTTTCTTAAAAGCCGAAATACCATCTTGAAAGAAGATCTGTTTACTTTATGTTGAACTCTGTTTACTAAAACTAAAGCAAAGTCTCTTGGTATAGCAGTAGGCATGTAGTGGTATCTTTTCATGATTTTAATATTCATATCCCTAATGGTAAATGTTGTTGAGTATCCTTTCAAGAGCTCAGTTGCTATTCATATTTTTTGTTCTTGGAAATCTATTTGTGGTAGAAATAAAAGGGGGTTTGTCCTACTACTTTTCTTACCATGTGCACATATGGCTACAATGATGAAATGTAGTGAAAAGCAAGATCACGTGGAATCTCACTGTCTGAAGACTTCAATGTGACTATTCCAGTGGGGTTTGTAAAGGAAGGAAAAGAGGAAAATGTTTATTTTTTTAGCTCTTTGAATTGGTGGGCATGGGTTCTCATAACTACATGCCATAGACAAGAAGGCCTACAATACAGAATTTTATTTTCTCCCAGTTCTTCAGGCTAGAAGTCCAATGTTAGCATGCCAGTGGGGCTGGTTTCTGGTGGGCCGTCTCTTCCTGGCTTGCAGACTGCACACTTCTTGCTGTGTCTTCACACAGTCACAACCTCATGTCTCTTCCTCTTCTTACAAGGAAATCAGTCAGATTGTATTAAGGTCCTACTCTTACCATCTCATTTAACCTCAACTACATCCTTGAGGCCCTAGCTCCAAATATTGTGGGTTAGAGCTTCAACACACCGATTTTGAGTGGTCCGGGATGGGACACAGCTCAGTCCATGCACTCATGGAGCAAAATTATCCCTGTGCTAATTTTTCTTAATTTTTTTTTATTTGACTGTGCTAGTTCTTGGTGCATGTGAGATCTAGTTCCCTGACCAAGGATCGAACCCAGGCCCCCTGCATTGGGAACAGAGTCTTAACCACTGGACCACCAGGGAAGTCCCCTCTGTGCTAATTTTTAAGAAATTACCTACCAGCACTACTTAAGTATTGCAACTTTATCAGGAAAATTTCTGGTCATCCAGTTACTTTAATTTGATTGTGAAAAATTTAGAAAGTATGTCATTGTATATTTTAGAATAACATTGTTAACATATATGGTATCTTTTTCTTAAAAGCCGAAATACCATCTTGAAAGAAGATCTGTTTACTTTATGTTGAACTCTGTTTACTAAAACTAAAGCAAAGTCTCTTGGTATAGCAGTAGGCATGTAGTGGTATCTTTTCATGATTTTAATATTCATATCCCTAATGGTAAATGTTGTTGAGTATCCTTTCAAGAGCTCAGTTGCTATTCATATATGTTCTTTGGTGCAGTGTCCAAGTTCTTGCTCACTTTTAAATTGGGTTATTGTTTAGTTTTGAGAGTTCTTTATGTATTTTATTCATTCTGGGTATAAGTCGGTTGTTGAATATATGATCTACAAATATTTCCATTGCATATGTAGCTTGTCTATTCATTCTCTTGAAAGTGTTTTTGGCAAAGGAAATGTTTTTAAATTTAGACTTTTTTTCTCTCATGGATCATAATGTTGGTCTTATTTCTAAGAACTCTGCTCTATCGCAGTTCATACATATATTCTTGTATCTTTTCTTCTAGGAGTTTGTTTTATGTTTTACATTTAAGATTATGATCCATATTGAGTTAATTATTGTATGAGGTGTGAGGTTTAGGTCAATGTTCTTTTCTCTTTGCATAGGGATGACCACATAGTCTAATAGTGTTTCAAAGACCACCTTTCACTGAACCACTTTTACACCTTTGTCAAAGATCTAATAGCTATATTCGTGTGGGTTTATTTTTGGATTTTCTATTTTCTAACATTGATCGATGTGTCTGTCTTTTTGCCAGCACCACGTTACCCTGATTATTGTAGCTTTATAATAAGTCTTAAAATCAGGTAGTTTGACCTTCAGTTTACCATTTTTTCCAAAATTATATTAAACTATTCTAGTTCCTTTATTTTTTCATATTAATTTTATAATAATCTTGTCTATGTTCAAAAATACTGTTGGATTTTTTTAAAGGAAAGAGATAATTTTTAAAAATTTTTATTTATTTTTGGCTGTACTGGGTCTTTGTTGCAGTGTGGGTTTAGTTGCTCCCCAGCATGCGGGATCTTCCTGGATCAGGGATTGAACCTGGGTCTCCTGCATTGGCAGATGGGTTATTATTCACTGAGCCACCAGGGAAGCCCCTGTTGGAATTTTTATAGGGCTGTTATTAATCTGTAGGTCACTTTCGGGACTGTTGACAATTTTACTAGTTTGGATCTTCTAAGCTATGAATACAATGTCTTTACTTCCTTTATTTCTTCCATCACTATTTTATGGTGATGATCACTATTTTATAGTTTGCAGCATACAAACCTTATTCATGCTTTGTTATATTTATACCTAGGAATTTAATTTTAGGGTCTCTTTTAAGTGGTATTTCAAAGAATTTCAATTTCCAGTTGCTCATTGCACACAAATATGATTGATTTTTTTTGTGTGTGTTTGTCCCGACCCGTGGGATTCGTCAGCGTAGACCCTGGATTCCTCAACGCAGACCTAAAGAGGGGGAGCGGGAATTGAGAGGACAAGAGACAGGAGAAATGGAGACAAAACAGGAGTCTGATCAAGTCTCATTTTATTGTGGAAAAGAAGCAGTATTTATAGTGTACAGAAGGTGGAAGAGCCCAGCAATAGACCAATCATGTTAAAGGTCGACTGTGCACATGTTACATAATGGCAAGAGTCTATGAGGAGCATGCACTGATCACGAGTGCGGAAACTTCACTCAGCCAATTATGGCAATAAGCACACGTCCCAGACCGCGCAAGACCGCTCCCCTCCTGATCCCACTAGGCGCTATCTTTGGGAGCTTGTGGCATTTTTCTCAAACTGAAGGCCGTAAGGCGTGGCCAAGGCTCTCACAGTCCCAGACAGGATGACGATACTCTCATGCTGGGAGCTCCCCCAAGCGCTATCTCAAATGTTGCATTGCAGCATTCATGCGTGGGAGGCTTAGGATGTGGCCGGGCCAACCCGTGGTCCCGGACAGGCAATGCTATAGTATGTGGTCGGGCCGTCCTATGGTCCCGGACATGTGTTGACCTTGTATCCTGCTAAATTCGCTGAATTCACTTAGTCTAGGACATTTTGTGTGTGTCTGTGTAGATTTTCTGGACTATTATATCGTCTCCTAATAGGGACAGTTTTATTTCTTCCTTACTAATCTATATGCCTTTTAGTTCCTTTTCTTGGCTTATTACTTTAATTAAGATTTCCAGCACAACATTATAAATCAACTATATTTCAATTTTAAAAACTAAAAAAAGAAGAGCCTATGTTAAAACAGATCTGAAAAAAGAAAGATTTTCTGTGCTATGTTGAAAATTATCAGTGGGAGAGGACATTCTTACCTTGTAGCTAATCTTAGAGGGAAAGCATTCAGTTTCCCATGATTAGTATGTGTAAGCTGTAGTTTTATTATTATTATTATTAATGTCCTTTAATAAGTTAAGGAACTTCTATTCATAGTTTGCTTAGTTTTTTTAAAATTGAGAGTGGATGTTAAATTTTGTCAAATTATCTTTCTGTTTCTATTGAGAGGATAAGATGGTTTTTCTGACTTCATAGTATTGTGAATTATATTGCTTTCTCCCCTTTCATATAGTGAACTAGTTTTGCATTTTGAGATGACAAACACTTGGTAATGATATCTTTTATTTATTTATGTACACAATTTGCTAGTGGTTTTTTTTTTTTTAACATTTATTTATTTATTTATTTTGGGGGGGTGGGTTGGGGAGGGAGGGGGATGGGCGGGCCACTTCCACTGGTCTTTCGTTTCTCTGTGTTCATCCGTCTTTGTTCTTTGGCTCTTGTGGGCCTCCCATCGCGGTGGCCTCTGTTGTCGCTGAGCGCGGGCTCTGGGCGCATGCGTCCCAGAGCCCTGGCTCGGTAATTGGACACATCGGTCCAGCCGCTCCACGGCACGTGGGATCTTCCCAGGCCTGGGATTGAACCGGCGCCCCTTGCACTGCAAGGCGGTATCTTTATCCACTGGACCACCAGGGGAAGCCCTGCTAGTGTTTTTTTTGAGGATTTTTATATCTGTGTTATGAGGGATTTTGGCCTACCCTTTTATTTTCTTACAATATCTTTGTCTGGTTTTAGTATGAGGGAAATACTGACCTTTTAAAAGGAATTATTAAATAGTCCTCCTCCTTTTTCTTCAAGATACTGTGTAAAATAGGTGTCATTTCTTAGATGTTTTGTAAGAATTGTCAGTGAAACCATCTACTCCATTGAGTTTTTCATGGTGGAAGGTTTGTTTTTAATATGAAGATTTAACTTTAAAAAATATAGTGTTAATTGATTTCTGCTTAGGTATGTTTTGGTAGTTTGTATCTTTTAATGGCAGAAAGTATAGAGGAATTAAAGAGCCTCCTGATGTGGGTGAAAGAGGAAAGTGAAAAAGCTGGCTTGAAACTCAACATGTTGGGCTTCCCCTGGTGGTCCAGTGGGTAAGGACACCGCCTTGCAGTGCAAGGGGCGCCGGTTCGAGCCCTGGCCTGGGAAGATCCCACGTGCCGTGGAGCGGCTGGACTGATGTGTCCGATTACCGAGCCGGAGCTCTGGAGCGCGTGCGCCCAGAGCCGGCGCTCTGCAACGACAGACGCCACCGCGATGGGAGGCCCACAGGAGCCAAAGAACAAAGACGGATGAACAGAGAGAAACGAAAGACCAATAGAAGTGGCCCGCCTGCTCCCCTCCCTCCCCAACCTGAGCCCCGCCCAAAAATAAATAAATAAATAAATCTTTAAAAAAAAAAAAGAAACTCAACATGAAAAAACTAAGATCATGGCATCCACTCCGATCACTTCATTGCAAATGGAAAGGGGAAAGGTGGAGACAGTGACAGATTTTCTTTTCTTGGGCTCCAGAATCACTGTGGATAGTGACTGCTTGCTCCTTAGAAGGAAAGCTATGACAAACCTATACAGCATATTAAAAAGCACTGTCACTTTGAGACATCACAAAAGAGACATCACTTTGCTGACAAAGGTCCATATAGTCAAACCTATGGTATTTCCAGTAGTCATGTATGGATATGAGATTTGGACCATAAAGAAGACTGAACACCAAAGAATTGATGCTTTCAAATTGTGGTGTTGGAGAAGACTCTTGCATGTCCCTTAGACTGCAAGGAGATCAAATCAGTCAACCATATAGGAAATCAACCCTGAATACTCATTGGAAGAACTCTTGCTGAAGTTGCAGCTCAAGTTCTTTGGTGGACTTTGATGCAAAGTGTCAACTCATTGGAAGAGACCCGGATGCTGGGAAAGACTGAAGGTGAAAGAAAAAACGTGTGGCAGAGGAAGAGGTGGTTGGATGGCATCACTGACTCAATGTACATGAATTGGAGCAAACTCTGGGAGGAAATGGAGGCCAGAGGAGTCTGCTATGCTACAGTCTATGGGATCACAATGAATCAGACATGACTTAGTGACTGAACAATAACTTTTAAGGAATTGACCCATTTAATCTAATTCATGGGCATAGATAATTCCTCATAATTTTTATTTTGCTTCTAGTGTCTATGGGATCAGTAGTGATATCTTCTTTTTCATTCATTATATTGGTTATTTATGTCTGTTCCTTTTTTCTCCTGCTTTGAGGTATGTCGATATTATTGATCTTTTCAAAAACCACCTTTTTATTGATTTCTGCTCTAAATAATTTCCTTCTATCTTCTGTTTGCTTTAATCTATTTTTCTAATTTGTTAAGGTGGAAGCTTAGGTTACTGGTTTTAGATCTTTTTTCTTTGTTAATATATGCATTTAATGCTATACATTTCTCTTTAAGTCCTGCTTTCTCTGTCTTCTACAAATTTTGTTGTCATATTTTTATTAAATTTCCTTTGAGACTTCCTCATTAACCTCATAGTTATTTTAAAGTGCATTTTCTAAGTATATGAATGTTTTCCAGGTTGTGTCTTCTCAGTTGTGTCCGACTCTTTATGACCCATGGACTGCAACACACCAAGCTTCCCTGTCCTTCCCCATCTCCCAGAGCTTGCTCAGATACATGGATTGCAGCCTTGTCTAACTCAGCGAGACTAACAGCCATGCAGTATAGGGCCACCCAAGATGAATGGATCATGATGCAAAGTTCTGACAAAGTGTGGTCCACTGGAGAATGGAATGACAAACCATTTCAGCATTCTTGCCTTGACAAGACCCCATGGACAGTAAGGAAAGTTATCTCTTTAGTTCAGTTTTAGTCTGAGGATCTTTGTATAATTCCTGTTCTTTTAGATTTGGTGAGGTTTATTTTATAGCCCAGATTAAAGTTTCTTTTAGTGGATGTTCTGTATGCACTTAAGGAGACTGTGTTTTTTTCTTTTGTTTTCTGAGAGAGATTATGTGTTTTGCTATTGTTTAAGTGTTTTCTGTGTCTCCATTAGGTTAGTTTGATTGGTAGTTCTTTTCAGGTCATCTCTAAATTTTCTGATTTTCTGTCTACATTTTGTATTAATCATCGTAGAAGAGTATTGACATTGCCAACCTAACTTGTGGTGTGTCTCACCTTACATGTCTATTTTTCTTTATTTATTTTATACATTTTTAGAATTTCTATGTCAAGAAGAGTGGAGTGATCTTAGTTGAGTCTGCTCTGTTTAGCTGAGGCAGTGCCCAAAGGCTGAGAGCCGTCTATTTAAAGCACTCTCAGGAATTAGGATAATAAATCCTTTATTTTTGAAGGAGGATCTGGACATTATAGCAGCTAATCAGGTTCTTGAATCTTTTAAGTTTTATGTCTGTTCCTTTTTCTCCTGCTTTGAGGTATGTCGATATTATTGATCTTTTCAAAACCACCTTTTTATTGATTTCTGCTCTAAATAATTTCCTTCTATCTTCTGTTTGCTTTAATCTATTTTTCTAATTTGTTAAGGTGGAAGCTTAGGTTACTGGTTTTAGATCTTTTTTCTTTGTTAATATATGCATTTAATGCTATACATTTCTCTTTAAGTCCTGCTTTCTCTGTCTTCTACAAATTTTGTTGTCATATTTTTATTAAATTTCCTTTGAGACTTCCTCATTAACCTCATAGTTATTTTAAAGTGCATTTTCTAAGTATATGAATGTTTTCCAGGTTGTGTCTTCTCAGTTGTGTCCGACTCTTTATGACCCATGGACTGCAACACACCAAGCTTCCCTGTCCTTCCCCATCTCCCAGAGCTTGCTCAGATACATGGATTGCAGCCTTGTCTAACTCAGCGAGACTAACAGCCATGCAGTATAGGGCCACCCAAGATGAATGGATCATGATGCAAAGTTCTGACAAAGTGTGGTCCACTGGAGAATGGAATGACAAACCATTTCAGCATTCTTGCCTTGACAAGACCCCATGGACAGTAAGGAAAGTTATCTCTTTAGTTCAGTTTTAGTCTGAGGATCTTTGTATAATTCCTGTTCTTTTAGATTTGGTGAGGTTTATTTTATAGCCCAGATTAAAGTTTCTTTTAGTGGATGTTCTGTATGCACTTAAGGAGACTGTGTTTTTTTCTTTTGTTTTCTGAGAGAGATTATGTGTTTTGCTATTGTTTAAGTGTTTTCTGTGTCTCCATTAGGTTAGTTTGATTGGTAGTTCTTTTCAGGTCATCTCTAAATTTTCTGATTTTCTGTCTACATTTTGTATTAATCATCGTAGAAGAGTATTGACATTGCCAACCTAACTTGTGGTGTGTCTCACCTTACATGTCTATTTTTCTTTATTTATTTTATACATTTTTAGAATTTCTATGTCAAGAAGAGTGGAGTGATCTTAGTTGAGTCTGCTCTGTTTAGCTGAGGCAGTGCCCAAAGGCTGAGAGCCGTCTATTTAAAGCACTCTCAGGAATTAGGATAATAAATCCTTTATTTTTGAAGGAGGATCTGGACATTATAGCAGCTAATCAGGTTTTCTCTTTGAATCTGTTTTAGTGATGTTTTCGTAGGAATTCGTTTATTTGGTTAACTTTCAAGTTCATCAGTATAAAATTGTTCTTAACATCTTTCTATTTTTAATACATGCTTTATAGTTCTACCTTCATTTTCGTTTCTGACATTGGTTAATGTTCCTGTTTTGTTTTTCTTGACAGAGGTTCTTGGGGCAGCCGCCGCCACTAACTGATGAATGCAGGGTGGATGTAAAGAGCCAGCCTTCTTACCCTAACTTAGGATACATTAGGAGACAGAAGAGGTCATTTTAGCTCAAGACTCACTGTAGGATTATATGAGACATTTCATTGAGAATGCATCACTTGATTTCTACCTCTGCCCAGTATTACTTCTTCCCTTTCTTCTGTAAGGTGTTGACCAAGAACACTCTTAATCTATTATCCATTTTATTAGTCTTTTAAGATAACTGGCTAGGTGATGCATCACAGGGCTGGTTAACTTCAGTTCACTGTTTGTTTGTTTTTTTCTGTGCTGGGTCTTCATTGCTGTGTGGGCTTTCCTCTAGATGTGCTGAGGGCTCCTCTAGTTGCATTGCACATGCTTCTTGTTGTACATCCCAGTATGACCTTCTACGCAGCCAAATAGTCGAGTAAAACTTTTCTGTTGGATTTCTGTATCTGAGATTCTGCATCTGTAGATTCAACCAACTGTGTACTACTGTAGTACATAATTAATGAAAAACCCACTTATAAGTGGACTTGTGCAATTCAAACCCAATTTGTTCAAAGGTCAGCTGTATTTGATTTTGAATATTTTAGCACATTTTCACCTGCTGTCCCTTAATGAATAACATTGACGTTACACTGAAGGTTAGTATCAAAATAGAGAAACATAGTATAAAGTCACTGATTGTATTTAAAAAAATTTTTTTTCCCCCATCATGCCTCTTTGATTTTTACATTTACTTTCATCTGTCTTTTATTCTTTGGCCTGTGTGGGCCTCCCATTGCAGTGGCCTCTCTTGTTGCAGAGCACCGGCTCTGGGTGCATGTGCTCCAGAGCACTGACTCGTAATTGGACACACCAGTCCAGCTGCTCCATGGCATGTAGGATCTTCCAGGGCCAGGGATCAAACCGGTGTGTCCCTTGCACTGCAAGGTGGACTGTCTACCCACTCGGCTCCCAGGGAGGCCCACTGATTGTATTTTTGATTGTAATTAACATTTCATTTCCCATGAGTTTTAAAACTCCTGCTGTTACCAGTTGATAGATATTAAACCTACCTGTCTTTAGGGATAGTGTAGAATAGAGCCTGGCACAGTGTTGTAGCCTGATGAATGTTTAGTGAATTAACTGGGTACTATAGTCAGGAGACCTGGAGGAGGGCATGGCAACCCTCTCCAGTATTCTTGCCTAAAGAATCCCATGGACTAAGAGACTAAGCATGTACACGTAGTCAGGAGATGCCTTTCTTGCCGTTAGACAAGTCACTTCTGTTCAAATCTATGATTTAGACCTCATTATCTCTAAGGCTTATCATGGCCAAAGGCATTAATTACACACCCACCAAATACTTTGTTTCGTACAGAATATTTATTAAGAAGACTTAGGTACACAAAAACATGCTTAGCTGCACAAAGTAAACTGTGTATACACATGCCATTCCCATTGAACTGTAAGAAAAAAATAACATGAAGGACAAAACTGGTTGTTTTCAAACATATCTGTGTTTTAGAGCTATCATATGTCCATTTGCATATTAGGAAATTAGCACTGACATATAAACTTAGATGTAACTTTTTGGTGAAGTTCACAGAAATTTGCATTGAAATCTGAATGTAAATTACAGACACTTACAAGCATTTGAGAACAAAAATGTGGTTGAAAATTTGCAATCCCAGATGCTATCTACAGCAGTTTCAAGAAATCAAATGCTTTTTCATTACCACATGATAAGTATCAGTGTTCAAATTATTAGGGCATATTAATTCTTGGAGGGTATTATAATTTTCATTTAATATAAGCAAGTAATAAACCTACACAGGGTGTCACCACCAAGATTTTAGGCTTCCAAAGACTATGATTTCCACATGCCTGAAAACAAAATCCTACCTACTCTATTTTGACAATTAGTTGTAGGAGCCTGTAAAAAACGACTTAAAAATAATTGCAATGACAACCACCATTTACTGAAACCTAACTGTGCACTAGGCACCAAGCTATGTACTTTGTATACATCATCCTATTTAATGTATACAATAACTAAGTCGGTAGTAGTATTAGCTCTGTTTATAAACAAGAAAACTAAGGCTTAAGCAGTTAGCAAAGTTCAAACAGCTGGTAAATGGTGTAGCCCAGAGTTTAAGGCAAGTCTGACTGTGATCTCAAAGCCAGAGTACCCAATCACTGTATTGTATACCATCAGTTAAAGACCCCTCACCTGTTCTAATGAGAGTAAATGGATAAGAACTTTACCTATCATACATTCACAGAAGTATAATTTGCATTGTTAGAAGAAGAAGCAAGATTGATTCAAGTGGAACACAAAAAACCTTGCTCATTTAAATAATTTTTATTTACATGTTTTTTTCCATCATCATTATTCTAATAAGATTATAAATAAATACACACCCAAGTACATGCAACACATTCCACAAAGGGAAAAAAAATGTACAGCACAACTGAAAAAAGAACCCAAATTATTCTATATAAAGTACTTTAAAAAAAGATCTTGTAACACATTCAGACCATATTTATTTGAACATTTTCCAGTAATCACCAAGGGATGTATCATTCATAAATAATATTCAAAATCCCCTATTTTCTTCTATAAGCCAGGTTTAGCATTTCAGTCAATCAAGTCAATAGCTGTTCCATTATGCAATATTGAAGGCAGGTCACATAGCATCAAAATGAAATCGATGAGCTTCTTGTCGTTTTTCTCTATCATCTGCTTTCTGAAAAAGAATTTTAGACTAGTTTACAAATGATGAGAAAATGTGAAGCAAAGACTTTCCAAAATATGAAGTGATTAATTCAAGAAATAAAAGCCCTCAGCAATTAGTAGGTAAAAGTGTGATTTTATTATACAATAATCTTATGAAATATTTTTATAGTTTACAGTAGCTTTTCTATAATTAATGATCTCCTAAATTGAAGTTAAAACCAATAAGAAATGTCTCTTAAAAGCTTAGTTATTTATTATTTATTTGAAAGGAGGAGTTAAGATTAGATTTTATAAGAATGAAGTCAAGTATTACATTTTTCCCATTCTTAATACTGCTGACTACCACCATTTACTGAAACCTAACTGTGCACTAGGCACCAAGCTATGTACTTTGTATACATTATCCCATTTAATGTATACAATAACTAAGTCGGTAGTAGTATTAGCTCTGTTTATAAACAAGAAAACTAAGGCTTAAGCAGTTAGCAAAGTTCAAACAGCTGGTAAATGGTGTAGCCCAGAGTTTAAGGCAAGTCTGACTGTGATCTCAAAGCCAGAGTACCCAATCACTGTATTGTATACCATCAGTTAAAGACCCCTCACCTGTTCTAATGAGAGTAAATGGATAAGAACTTTACCTATCATACATTCACAGAAGTATAATTTGCATTGTTAGAAGAAGAAGCAAGATTGATTCAAGTGGAACACAAAAAACCTTGCTAATTTAAATAATTTTTATTTACACGTGTCTTTTTCCATCATCATTACTCTAGTAAGATTATAAATAAATACACACCCAAGTACATGCAACACATTCCACAAAGGGAAAAAAAATGTACAGCACAACTGAAAAAAGAACCCAAATTATTCTATATAAAGTACTTTAAAAAAAGATCTTGTAACACATTCAGACCATATTTATTTGAACATTTTCCAGTAATCACCAAGGGATGTATCATTCATAAATAATATTCAAAATCCCCTATTTTCTTCTATAAGCCAGGTTTAGCATTTCAGTCAATCAAGTCAATAGCTGTTCCATTATGCAATATTGAAGGCAGGTCACATAGCATCAAAATGAAATCGATGAGCTTCTTGTCGTTTTTCTCTATCATCTGCTTTCTGAAAAAGAATTTTAGACTAGTTTACAAATGATGAGAAAATGTGAAGCAAAGACTTTCCAAAATATGAAGTGATTAATTCAAGAAATAAAAGCCCTCAGCAATTAGTAGGTAAAAGTGTGATTTTATTATACAATAATCTTATGAAATATTTTTATAGTTTACAGTAGCTTTTCTATAATTAATGATCTCCTAAATTGAAGTTAAAAAACCAATAAGAAATGTCTCTTAAAAGCTTAGTTATTTATTATTTATTTGAAAGGAGGAGTTAAGATTAGATTTTATAAGAATGAAGTCAAGTATTACATTTTTCCCATTCTTAATACTGCTGAATCTAAACTAAAGTACATTAATTATTTTGGGGTAAACCTATTGATTTTTCATATATTTATTGGTCCTCTGCCTCCAACAAAGTACTGTGCTTGGAGTGTGGCATGTGGGATCTTGGTTCCTGACCAGGGATTGACCCCATGCCCCCTAAAGTGGACGATCAGGTTCTTAACCACTGGACCACCTGCTTGGAATTTTGAGGGATTAGAAAATGCCTCAGTTTTGTATCTTGTTCTCAAGGAACTGTTTAAAGCTTAGAATGAAAAAAGCAATACATACTGAATGAACTCTACTTTAGGATAAAGAGCGAAAAATGTTACCAACATCATGAGATTACTTTTGGGTTAGTATCATGAAAGGGAAAGCTTTGGAAGAACAGTGTTTATGGAAATGAGGAGGAGGGACATTGACTACAAGATGGGGGAAGAACAGGAACAATCCTGGAAAGTCTGGCAGGAACATGTGGAGCTACTAGTAGGGCAAGGCTGGATAAGTGTGTGGTAGACTATCTGTACCATGAAGGCTAAGCTAGGTTACACATTTTAGGTAGGGGGTGGTCACCAGAGGTTTTGAGCAGAGGAGTGACATGTTAATGCTAAAAGATGAGAAATCTGGCAGCAATGTGACAAATGGAGTGGAGGGGAGACAATGGAATTCAGGAGGACAGAGAGGTTATAACAAGGAGTTGAACTAAAGTACTGATGTAAGGAATTCAGAGGTGGAGTCAGTTGTAGAGATGGTATGAACGCACATACAGGAGGGCAACGGATAAATCCTGTAGTGAGTAAGAAAGAAGAGAGACAACCATAGGAAAGTGGTTTTAAGTTGCCTGTAAGTGATCTAGGTAGAAGTGTTATGGTGACTGGTGGAAGGAGGCGGAGACCTTTACAGAGAGATGAGGGCTGGGCATATCTGAGGTGATAACTCATGCCATGATTTATATGAAACTGGCAGGGGAAGTGTATGAAGAAGAGGGCCTAGGGCAGACACCATAGCAGAAAGAGCAGCCAGTGTAGGTGAAAGAGAATGGTTCAAGGGGAAGGAGGATCACTGTACCACAGGAACAGGCAGTTCACAAATATGTATTTCAATCCATCTTTATATTAAAACTTCAGTTTTTAGCCACTGTATCATCATTGTGAGTCTATACTGTTTATACTATAATCAGATCTCTCATAAAATTAATAAAATCGATTTCTTTTCCTTCATAGGTCTAGAGCTATATAATATTTCATATTATGTTCTGATACTTTCAGATGAAACTAAATAGGGTCACTTTTGATCTTCTTTTTTACATACTTATTTTTAATGGAAGGATAGTTGCTTTACAATGCTGTGTTGGTTTCTGCTATAATCTTACCTCTTAAGTTGCAACTTTAAAACCAACTGAGTATGTAACTTTATGTTATCATTCTTTATATGAAAGGAATGATTTTTTGACAGACCTATGAACATTTATTAGAACAAATAATATATTCTCTTTTATAAGTTAAAATAGGTAACATAAAACAGATGGTAATTTTAGTTAAAAAATGATTATCACAAGCATCATAATCGAAAGGGAACAGGTACAAAAAAGGAAAATATTTTTGTGACAAAAAAGATCCTTTTGGAGGACATTGTTGGAACCTCTAGTTGTATACTGAATAGATACTCACATACAAATATAGAAATTTACTTTTTCATTTTATATCTAAACTACTAAGTTTATGTGAAAGCCTTTTCTTTCTCTTCATAAACATTACATAAAACTACACATTTGGAGTTTTGTTTTATCATTTAGGGTATTATACTACAGAACAGAAACCCATTTTGTTTGATGCAAAGAATCTTGCTATTAATAGATGGAAAGGATGCTGCTTTGTTACTTCCCACCTCAACTCCCTCTGCTCTAATTTTTTATAAAGAGATAGCTATTATTCCCAGAAAAATGTCCATTATTAATAGTAAATAATGGACACAAGCTCATTTAAGAAGTTATATTATTTTTCAGGCCATTATGAAATCACTTCTAGTTAAGCTTTTTGATATACCTGTTGATTTGAGGGTATTCACTTTATTACTTTTGTACAGTATCAAAAATTTAAAATACATAGTTTTCTTTGATGTGTAGGAGCTGCTGAGCCATTAATAACTTAAGGAGATGAAAGAAATTATCATCAATAAGATGACATTATGCACAGAACTTGAAAAATCAGAAAATGTTAGTCATTTGAAAAAGTTTAAATACAGTTTTTTAATTTAAAAAAATATAAAAAAAGAGAAACATATTACTATTATAAATTTATCAAAGTTAATGTTTCATTTAAATGAACAAACCTTTTCCTGCCAATGCAAAATGCCTATTATTGCCAAGATGAAGACACAGACGCCGATGAGAGCTATCGCAGTAAGTAGAACAATGTTGCTTGGTGTAAGATACAGTTTGGCACTCCAGCTATGGATGAAAAGAGAAGAGCTAAACTTACAACTATTTTAACTTAAAAATAACAAAACTGTATTGTGACCAAAAGGCAGAATTGCTTATTAATTAATGATCAGTCCAGTCATTGATTAATTAATTCACCTGTTTATCCAATTCATTATAAATAAAACACAAGCAATTAAAAATAGGGTTAAGAATATTGACAATCCAAGAGAGTTCAGATTTTATTCTGAGAAATAAAATAGAATAGAACTTTTGATGAGATGCTTTTATACTTTTCTTTGCTCCTGTGAGAATTATTCTTGAGCAAGCTCCAGGAGATGGTGAAGGACAGGAAGCCTGGAGTGCTGCAGTTCATGGCATCGCAAGACCTTTTTATCATAAACATTAAAAAACTTTAAAACTACAGTTTATGTGAAAGCCTTTTCTTTCTCTTCATAAACATTACATAAAACTACACATTTGGAGTTTTGTTTTATCATTTAGGGTATTATACTACAGAACAGAAACCCATTTTGTTTGATGCAAAGAATCTTGCTATTAATAGATGGAAAGGATGCTGCTTTGTTACTTCCCACCTCAACTCCTCTGCTCTAATTTTTTATAAAGAGATAGCTATTATTCCCAGAAAATGTCCATTATTAATAGTAAATAATGGACACAAGCTCATTTAAGAAGTTATATTATTTTTCAGGCCATTATGAAATCACTTCTAGTTAAGCTTTTTGATATACCTGTTGATTTGAGGGTATTCACTTTATTACTTTTGTACAGTATCAAAAATTTAAAATACATAGTTTTCTTTGATGTGTAGGAGCTGCTGAGCCATTAATAACTTAAGGAGATGAAAGAAATTATCATCAATAAGATGACATTATGCACAGAACTTGAAAAATCAGAAAATGTTAGTCATTTGAAAAAGTTTAAATACAGTTTTTTAATTTAAAAAAATATAAAAAAAGAGAAACATATTACTATTATAAATTTATCAAAGTTAATGTTTCATTTAAATGAACAAACCTTTTCCTGCCAATGCAAAATGCCTATTATTGCCAAGATGAAGACACAGACGCCGATGAGAGCTATCGCAGTAAGTAGAACAATGTTGCTTGGTGTAAGATACAGTTTGGCACTCCAGCTATGGATGAAAAGAGAAGAGCTAAACTTACAACTATTTTAACTTAAAAATAACAAAACTGTATTGTGACCAAAAGGCAGAATTGCTTATTAATTAATGATCAGTCCAGTCATTGATTAATTAATTCACCTGTTTATCCAATTCATTATAAATAAAACACAAGCAATTAAAAATAGGGTTAAGAATATTGACAATCCAAGAGAGTTCAGATTTTATTCTGAGAAATAAAATAGAATAGAACTTTTGATGAGATGCTTTTATACTTTTCTTTGCTCCTGTGAGAATTATTCTTGAGCAAGCTCCAGGAGATGGTGAAGGACAGGGAAGCCTGGAGTGCTGCAGTTCATGGCATCGCAGAGTTGGACATGACTTAGTGACTGAAGAATGACAATACAAACTTATCAAGGGTACTTTGGGCAGTATTAGACATTATTTTTATGTCTTGTTTGAGTTTGGCTGAATTTGAAACATAGTCACATGACTTTGATAAGATTTCTATATCTTATTTTTTGATCCCTATTCACATATATACTATGACTAAATAAAAGAACCTGTCCAAGCGGGTGTAGATAGATACTTGTTCAAAGTGTCATGTTGGAAGGTTTGCAATATTATAGTGACACGATGAGACTTATAACAAAATCATTTTAGTCCCTCAATGTTAGTGGCAATATACAAACTTTAGCATAAATAATAGAACTAGCTCTTTCTTCTATAACAGTCCACATCTATAATGTAGCACTTGAAAATCCTGAGAAGCCTAAAAATGATGTCTATATCACCAACACTGCAGGCAGTTATAAACAAAGAACTTTTTGTTCTCTCTGAAAATAGATAATGGATATATTTTCATTTTAAAAGTTTAATAAAGGAAATATTATTCTGATAAATTTCAAGCAGTGATCAACTTATTTGGTGATAATTAAAATTTACTGATCCATAAGTTAGCCTCTAGTCAACAAACCTCAAAATATACTTCAAACTGAAATCAATTTGGATTTTATTATGTACATAAATTTGAAAAGAACATTTTTTTCCAGAAAGACCAAGAGAAACATGAAAAATGATGAGCTTATGAAAGAAGGGCTATAACAGAATTCCCCAGAAATTCAAGAGAAAGAAAACCTTAAGAAACAAATACTGTTAGTTGAAATTAGCTATTCTCAGTACCCTACCCTCATTCTTAAGAAAAAGTACTTTCATGAGATTTTTTGAGTAGTGCTAATTAAAAAATGGATTAAAAAAATCCATGAATAAAAGGAATTCTAGTAAGAAAAATATTAAACAAAAGGCCAGTACTCAGTTTCTTACTCAGGATCAGTCATTCTTCCCAGTTTAATATATATACTTCCAGATATATTCTATACATATATAAACATATATGCATAGATATCTTCTAAAATCACAAATCCTTGCTTTTATACATATTCTACTGTGCAGAGAGAACATAGGACTAGCTTACCATCTCAGTCATCTAGCAGTGGATTTGAGTTTCTTGCCTGGGTCCGATGAACTTAGAAATTTGTGCCTGACAACTCTAGGACATATACCACTTCTCACAGCATTTGCTAAAAAGATCACTGCTTATAAAGTTCAGCAGCCTGAAATTTTAGAATTTATGGCCAGTAAACTGAAGACCAGCTTATTTAATCAGAATATGTATAAACATCTAGTTAACCTACTGTTTTTCTAATAAGGCTTAATTTGTTCTTCATGAAAAAAATCTGGGATCTTTTGTGTAGGTATATTTAGCCATTTAAAGTCTGCTGTAAGCAAATTAAGTGATGACATTCATAGGAACACAAGAGAAACAGAGGCTTAAAAAGATATAACTGTATCTATGATGCAGAGTGGACAATATTTTTACCAAATTCAGTTCAAGCAAGGACATTACCTTCGAGGAACATTGGGAGGATACGGAATGACAATTAGCTGAGAATTTGGAATGATTGCAGTCCATTCTTGTTTTCGTATAGACTAGAAAAAATTAAGAACATTTAACATTCAGTACAATTTAAAAATACAGTGATTATTCTAATTAAATAAGAAAAAAGCTTAAGTATTCTTTAATTAATTAAAATTCTAGGTATGGATTAAGCTGAATTTCCATAAGTGAAGTGAATGTTGCTCAGTTCTGTCCGACACTTTGCGACCCATGGGCAAGCCATGGAATTCTCTAGGCAACAATATTGGAATGGGTTGCCTTTCCCCTCTCCAAGGGATCTTCCCAATCCAGGGATTGAACCCAGGTCTCCTGCACTGCAAGCGGAATTTAAGATATTACAAGTCCCCAAAGGGCTCCTGTTGGCAAAAATTTATTGAGCTTTCCAGGGAAAGATTTTATTTCTGTCTGATGGATTCATTAATTCAACAACTATTTATTGAACACTTACATAGCAGACACTGTTCAAAGTGCTATGTACAAATGCTGCTTTGGAACTAAAATTCAAATTAAGGTGAAGTTTGACAATAACCAAAATAAAAACATTCTGTACGTTCAATAGTGAAGATGATGAGAAAAAGGGAAGAAGAGGAGAAGGAAGTCTTAAGGTATATATCTTCATATTATAATGTGCTCTACATAAGATAAGCTTACATTGGTCACTACCAATGAATTTTAAAAATTCTTTAAAGGGAATAAAGATATTTAAATTCAAATATCTGAATAGTAAATACTAAAAAGTAGATCACTTGTAAATTTTTACTCACCTTCTCTCCAGATGGACGTGGAATACCAACATAAAGATGATCAAGAAAATTGGCACTTCGACCTAAGCCAAGTACGTTGTATGGTAGTTGGAGAGCTAAATGTGCCGACTGACTGAGTTGTCCAGCTAAATTTATTTTAAAAAAAGAAAAAAAATAACAATACATCTTTGGAGACACTGCTCTCATCAAATATTAAAATTATAGAATGTTAAAATTTTAGGTGCTAGAACTTATCTTTAAGAATAAAAATGTGAAATGAAATGCCTGGTTCATAATATTAATTATTACTTTTTAAGGATAACAGCTTTACTGAGAAATAATTCATACCTCATAAACATTACTCTTATAAACATCATTTAAAGTATACAGTTAAGTGGCTTTGAGTATATTCAATCAAATTTTGTAACATTTTCATCCCCATCCCCATTAGCAGTTATTCCTATTTCTAACCACGGTCCTATAAGATGTAGGTGACCATTGATCTGCTTTCTTTGTATCAGTAAATTTGCCCTATCCTGGTGGTTTTTGTTCAGTCACTCAGTCAGGTCTGACTCTTTGCGACCCCACTGACTGCAGCATGGCAGGCTTCCCTGTCCTTCACCATCTCCTGGAGCTTGCTCAAACTCATGTCCATTGAGTCAGTGATGCCATCCAACCATCTCAACTTCTGTTGTCCACTTCTCTTCCTGCCTTCAATCTTTTCCAGCATTACTATCTTTTCCATTGAATCGGCTCTTTGTATGAGGTGGCCAAAACATTGGAGCTTCAGCTTTAGCAACAGTCCTTCCAATGAATATGCAGGGCTGATTTCCTTTAGGATTGATAAGTTTGATCTCCTTGCAGTCCAAGACTCTCAAGAGTCTTCTCCAACACCACAGTTAAAAAGCATCAGTTCTTTGGCTCTGAGCCTTCTTTATGCTTCAACTCTCACATCTGGACATGACTGTTGGAAAAACCATAGCTTTCACTTTATGGACCTTTGCCAGCACCCATCCTGGAGATTCATATAAATGTGATCATGCAGTGTGTGCTCTTTTTGTGAATAATGGTGCTGTTAACATTCACATACAACTTTTTGTGTTAACTTATGTTTTCCCAATAGTAATATATGAGGGTTCCAATTTTTTCATGTTCTTATTAACACTTTACTTATCTTTCTGATCACAGCCATTCTAGTGGTTATGAAGTGGTATATAATTGTCGCTTTCATTGCATTTGCCTAATAACTAAGGATGTTGAGTTTTCATGTGCTTATTGGCCATTTTTGCAGCTTCCTTTTTAGATCTTAAAGTCAGTAGTGGTCTCCTCTTTCATTCTGAATTTTAGTAATGTGAGTCTTCTCTTTTTCTTGAACAGTCTAGCTAGAAGTTTGTTGATTTTGTTAATTTTTAAAAAACTCGGCTTTTGGTTCAATTCATTTTTCTTTGTGATTTTCAATTCCCTACACATATTCTCTGATTATATTCTGTCTTCTGTTTGCATTGGGATTAGTTTGCTATTCTTTTTCTAGTTTTTTGAGGCAGAAGGTTAGGTTACTGATTTCAGATTGTTCTTATTCCTTAATATAGGTATTTATAACAATAAATTTCCCTTTAAGAATTGCTTTAGCTGCACTGGATTTATGTTGGTATGTTGTGTTTTTGTTTTCATTTACCTAACGTATTTCTAGTTTCTGTTGTGACTTCTTCTTTGACTCTTTGGGTTTTAGAAGTGTGTTGTTTCATTTCCAGATATATTTAAAATTTTTTTTTTTTTTTTGCTGTGTCTTCTTTGCTACACATGGGCTTTCTCTAGTTTCAGTGAGTGGGGGCTAGTCTATAGTTGTGATGCATGAGCTTCTCATTGTGGTTGCAGAGCACAGGCTCTAGAGTGCATGGGCTCAGCAGCTGTGGTGCACAGGCTTCATTGCCCTGTAGTATGTGGAATCTTCCTGGAGCAGAGATTGAACCCATGTCCTTTGTATTGGCAGGCGTATTCTTAACCACCAGAGGGCCAGGGAAGTCCACTGCTAGATATTTTTGCATATCAAAATTACTGCTGATTTCTAATATCATCCCATTGTAGTTGGGGAACATACTTGGGATGATTTCAGTCCTTTAAAATTTATTGAGGATTGTTTTACCACCTAGTGTATGGTCTGTTCTGGAGAATGTTCCGTATGTGCTTGAGAAGGCATATTCTGCTGTTGTTGAGTGGAATATTCTGTACACGTCTCTTAGTTGGTTTATAGTGTCATTTTCTACTTACTGATCTTCTGTGTAGCTATTTAATACATTATTGAAACTGGGGTAATGAAGTCTCTAATTATTTATTGTTGAATTATCACTTTCTCTCTTCATTTATCTTAGGGGCTCTGTTACGTGGGTATGTCTTTGTAGTGGCTATATCTTTTATATGAATTGACCTTTTTATTGTCATAAAGTATCCTCCTTTGTCTCCAGTAACAATTTTTGTCTTAAAGTCCTAGTTTTATGTGATATTAGAAGGGTCACTTCAACTCTCTTTTACGCTTTGTGTGGTATAATTTACTCCATTTTTTTTTAAACTTCCAACTTTATTATATCTTTGAATCTAAAGTATTAGTCTTTTGATAGAAGAATTTATTCAATTTACATTCAATGCAATTACTGGTAAGGTAGGATCTTGGCCTGCCATTTGCCATTAGTTTTCTGTATGCCTTTTAAAATTTTCTATTCCTCCACTGCTGCTTTCTTTTGTTTTCTATTATAGAATTTCAATTCTATAATTTCTTTTATTATATACTTTCTGAACTATTTTCTCAGTGGTTGTTCTAGGAACTGCAATTAGCATATTAACTTTACAAAATAACTTAATACCTAGCACATAACAACAAATTTGCTCCAAAATTCCCACCCCTTTATGCTATTGTTATTATACAGATTATCATTTTTATATATTATCGGCCCATCGCTTCCCTGGTGGTCCAGTGGGTAAGGACACTGCCTTGCAGTGCAAGGGGCGCCAGTTCGATCCCTGGCCTGGGAGGATCCCATGTGCCGCGGAGCAGCTGGACCGATGTGTCCAATTACCTAGCCGGAGCTCTGGGGCGCATGCACCCAGAGCCGGTGCTCTGCAACTACAGAGGCCACCACGATGGGAGGCCCACAGGGGCCAAAGCACAAAGATGGATGAAAATAGACAAATGAAAGACCAATAGAAGTAGCCCGCCTGCTCCCCTTCCTCCCCGCCCCGCCACAAAAAAACCCAAAAAAACCTTAAAACTATTATCAGCCCATCAACACAAATTTATAATTACTTCATGCAGACATTTTGTAAATCACCTAGAAAATAAAAGTACTACTAAACAGAA
Source organism: Tragulus kanchil (assembly GCA_022376925.1). Lineage (NCBI taxonomy): Eukaryota > Metazoa > Chordata > Mammalia > Artiodactyla > Tragulidae > Tragulus > Tragulus kanchil. Next base: position 136,485,003 of record JAIOJX010000031.1, read on the forward strand.
ATACATAAACCGTATTTTATACTTATCTATAGTCTTACAGGTGCTTTTTAGTTATTTCTGTGAGTCAACTCCACCTTAAGGGCTTCCTTTAGTAGTTTTAAAGGGCAGTCTGTTAGTGATGAATTCTGTTTTTGTTTATCTAGGAATATCTAAACTTTTTCATTTTTGAAGGAAACTTTGGCACATATATGGGGTTAGCCAAAAAGCTCATTTGGGCTTCTCTGCTCTTATAGAAAAACCCATAAGATCTTTTTTGGCTAATCCAATAGAATTCTTGACTGACGGTTTTTTTTTTTTCCTTTCAGCACATATATCATCCCCTTCTGGCCTCTGTGGTTTCTGATGAGAAGTCAGCTGTTAATCTTGAGGTTCTCTTACATGTAACAAAGTGCATCCTTCTTGCTGCTATGAAGTCTCTCTTTTTGTCTCTGTTTTTGACAGTTTGATTATGAGTCTCATTGTGGACTCTCTGAGTTACTTTGATTTTGTTGAGTTTCTCATATGTGCAGATTAGTTTTTCATCATAAATGGATGGTCTCAGCCATTATTTCTTCAGATATTTATTCCTGCCCTTTCTCTCTATTTCTTCTAAGACTCACTTTATGTGTATATATTGGTATGTTTGATGGTGGATTCACAGGTTCTGAGGTTGTTATTATTTTTTGTTCTTTCTGTATACTCTCAATTGACCTACAGTCAAGTTTGCTAAAAAGGCATTTTCTCCTTGGAAGGGAAAGCTATAACATACCTAGACAGCATATTAAAAAGCAGACACATTACTTTGTGGACAAAGGTACATATTGTCAAAGCTATGGTTTTCCAGTCACCATGCACAGATTTGGAACATAAATAAGGTTGAGCATCAATTAATTGATGCTTTCAAATTGTAGTGCTGGAGAAGACTCTTGAGAGTCTTGTCTCCATGGACAGCAAGGAGATGAAACCAGTCAACCCTAAAGGAAGTCAACCTTGAATATTCACTGGAAGGACTGATGGTGAAGCTGAATCTCCAGTGCTTTGGCCACCTCATGTCAAGAGTCAGCTCATTAGAAAAGGCCCTGATTGAGGCCAAAAATTTGAGGGCAGGAGCAGAAGCGGGTGACAGAGGATGAGAAGGAACAGATGGTTGGATGGCATCAGTGAATCAGTGGGCATGAGTTTGAGCAAGCTCCAGGAGATACTGAAGGATAGGTAAGCCTGGCGTACTGCAGTCCATGGGGTCACACAGTGGCGGACATAATTTAGTGACTGAAAAACAATTTACTTTTTCCAGCTCAAATCTGTTGTTGAGTACTCTATAGAATTTTTCATTTCAGTTATTGTACTTTTCAACTCCAGAATTTCTATTTGATTTTTTAAAATGCTCTTTTTATTTATATCTAATATTAGTGAGACAGTTGCCATGCTTACTTTTAGTTTTTTAATCCTAGTTTCCTTTAGACCTTTGACCATGTTTTTAAGAGCCAATTTACAGGTTCTGTTAACTAAGTTCAACACCACTGGGCACATTTTCTGTTGTCTGCTTTTTTTTTTTTTTTTTTTTTTAAATGTGAATGTAACTTTACAAGATTGCCTTAGCTTACATTTCCTGCTTGAGCAGTGCCTCAGGTGGTACCACCACGCTAAGTATTTGAATGAAGGTAGTGTCACTTCTAGGCATGTTCTTAGCTGTCTAGATATCCAAGAAGAGGCTCTAGCCTGTCGAAGTTTCCTGTGGTTGTCCTGTGCCTTGGGACTTCCTTTTATGTTCTGGCCAGGCTCTTGTTCACTATAGCTGAGATTTCCCCAAGACACTTGTTTTTAGTAGTCTCTTAGAGGGATAGGGCTTTTTTCCCACCCCCTGCTAGGTTGAACTGTGAGTTAAATAGCCTCAACATTCTGAAAGTTTGTCAAAGCTATGGTTTTCCAGTCACCATGCACAGATTTGGAACATAAATAAGGTTGAGCATCAATTAATTGATGCTTTCAAATTAGTGCTGGAGAACACTCTTGAGAGTCTTGTCTCCATGGACAGCAAGGAGATGAAACCAGTCAACCCTAAAGGAAGTCAACCTTGAATATTCACTGGAAGGACTGATGGTGAAGCTGAATCTCCAGTGCTTTGGCCACCTCATGTCAAGAGTCAGCTCATTAGAAAAGGCCCTGATTGAGGCCAAAAATTTGAGGGCAGGAGCAGAAGCGGGTGACAGAGGATGAGAAGGAACAGATGGTTGGATGGCATCAGTGAATCAGTGGGCATGAGTTTGAGCAAGCTCCAGGAGATACTGAAGGATAGGTAAGCCTGGCGTACTGCAGTCCATGGGGTCACACAGTGGCGGACATAATTTAGTGACTGAAAAACAATTTACTTTTTCCAGCTCAAATCTGTTGTTGAGTACTCTATAGAATTTTTCATTTCAGTTATTGTACTTTTCAACTCCAGAATTTCTATTTGATTTTTTAAAATGCTCTTTTTATTTATATCTAATATTAGTGAGACAGTTGCCATGCTTACTTTTAGTTTTTTAATCCTAGTTTCCTTTAGACCTTTGACCATGTTTTTAAGAGCCAATTTACAGGTTCTGTTAACTAAGTTCAACACCACTGGGCACATTTTCTGTTGTCTGCTTTTTTTTTTTTTTTTTTTTTTAAATGTGAATGTAACTTTACAAGATTGCCTTAGCTTACATTTCCTGCTTGAGCAGTGCCTCAGGTGGTACCACCACGCTAAGTATTTGAATGAAGGTAGTGTCACTTCTAGGCATGTTCTTAGCTGTCTAGATATCCAAGAAGAGGCTCTAGCCTGTCGAAGTTTCCTGTGGTTGTCCTGTGCCTTGGGACTTCCTTTTATGTTCTGGCCAGGCTCTTGTTCACTATAGCTGAGATTTCCCCAAGACACTTGTTTTTAGTAGTCTCTTAGAGGGATAGGGCTTTTTTCCCACCCCCTGCTAGGTTGAACTGTGAGTTAAATAGCCTCAACATTCTGAAAACGGAGATTTCCCAAGGAGTTACTAGTTTAGACAAATACTGACAGTGTTATAGGGATGGGAATTTTAATGGGGCTCAAAAGGTCAGTCCTGTCCACTGACGGTGAGGCTACTAGCTGTTCTTGCTGCTGCACCATTTAGTAGACAGGGGAAATGGGATAGAAACAGCTCCAAGTTAAAATGCCCCAAACCCTATTGCTTAAGTATCAGGAGTTCCTCCTGGATAGACAATGCTCATAACATTCTGTGACTTTGGTTCATTTCCAGAGTTCTGAAATGGCTAACATTAGTTATTTAGCCAGTATTTTTTGTTCATTTGTTTGTTTTATTGGTGGGGGGAGAGGGGACAGCAGGTTCATGAAGTCCTTATACTGGCATTCCAAAAACCAATCTCTCCCTATTATGGCTCACTTTTAAAGACTGTATTTACTTGCTAGGTATTAGCTACATAATTAAACAGACTATTTAAACGATAGGGTTAGTTAATATCTAAACATTTTAAAATGCTGTGGACTCTGCTAAACACCTGCTAATGTTACCTAGTAATATGAAATCATTGGAAAGTACATATACCTGATTATTTATATAACTCTTAGTAAGAGAAAGGTATAATGAAAAAACAGTGAATTTAGGGATGGGTGTTCTTAATAAAGTTTATGTATGTAAAGCTATAAAGCACTATAGTTAACTGCATGGTCTACAGAATTACTTTGCCTTGTAGAAATATGCTGATTGAATGATAATACTTAAAAGATTACCTCAGATACAGAAAACAGTGTTGAAGTAAATGTTAAATATATACACATTTCATTATAATATTAGCAAAGACTGACTTAATAGAAATCAAATTAGACTTATAAACAACTCTGTAATTACCTTACTGAAAAGAACCAAATAAGGACATTTATCAATAATATTCTGTAGAACATAAATTCCAGATTAAAATTTTCAGTTTTATAAGAAAACTTCAGAACTATTGAGAAGAATAATGAAAATAAATTATCAAAAAAGCCTCAAAATGAGACATATTTTAGCATACTTTTAATGATGTAATTTTCTGTCGAGGCATGTGCATGAAAAAGTAAACACGTTAACACACTTTAGTATTACTGCTCTCCACTCGGTGTTATTTCATGAATATTTTCTCATGTTATTAAAATTCTTTCAAAATAGATATGAAGAAAGATTATGGAACACTGAAATCCCATGAAAAGAAAACCAAAGATAACAGAGTTAAAAGACATATATTAGTATACAAACCTTTTAAATTATTTTTATAAAAGCATATCTATACAGATGTTATAAAAAATGAAACTTCACTGCTTACATAGTATCCTCTTATGCCATAATTTAAAATTAATATTTTACTGTTGGATCTTAAGGATTTCTGTTAATATTCATTATTATAAACAATGCTTTAGTGAACATCTCTACATCCTAATATCTGTCTACATCCAAATTATTTTCTTACATTCTTGTATATGGAATACCAGAGGAAAGAACATTCATTGAATGAATCATCTCAACAGACTGTGTTGGGACACCTGGATGAATACATGCAAGGGGAAAAACCCTTTTTTCTAAAAATAGGTTTATTACTTTACAAAAACACTAGTTTTTTTTTGGATTAGGTATATTCTTATTTCTTATTTTCTAAAAAAAGATTTCATTTTTATTTGAAGTACAATTGCTTTACAGAATTTTGTTGCTTTCTACCAAATACCAACATGAATTAGCCATAGGTATACATATGTTCCCTCCCTCCCATCTCCCTCCCCATCCCACCCTCTAGGTTGTTACAGCGCTCCTGTTTGGGTTCCCTGAGTTCCAATGTTTTTACATATGATAATGTAAGTTTCCATGTTACTCTCTCCATACATCTTACTCTCTCCTCCCCTTCCCCACCTGTGTCCATTAAGTCTGTTCTCTATGTCAGTTTCTCCACTGCTCTCATATAAGTAATAACTACTTATGTCTTTCTCCCTTCGTATCCTTAAATCTACTTTCAGTCTTTATGGATTTATCTCTTCCACATGCATCACATAAAATGAATCATGTTTGATCATTTGTGTCTGACTTTTCACTTCAAATAATGTTTTCAAGGTTAATATAGTAGCAAGTATCACTACTTTCTTTTTATTACATAAAATAAATAAAAATTTATCTGAGACATATTTTAGCATACTTTTAATGATGTAATTTTCTGTCGAGGCATGTGCATGAAAAAGTAAACACGTTAACACACTTTAGTATTACTGCTCTCCACTCGGTGTTATTTCATGAATATTTTCTCATGTTATTAAAATTCTTTCAAAATAGATATGAAGAAAGATTATGGAACACTGAAATCCCATGAAAAGAAAACCAAAGATAACAGAGTTAAAAGACATATATTAGTATACAAACCTTTTAAATTATTTTTATAAAAGCATATCTATACAGATGTTATAAAAAATGAAACTTCACTGCTTACATAGTATCCTCTTATGCCATAATTTAAAATTAATATTTTACTGTTGGATCTTAAGGATTTCTGTTAATATTCATTATTATAAACAATGCTTTAGTGAACATCTCTACATCCTAATATCTGTCTACATCCAAATTATTTTCTTACATTCTTGTATATGGAATACCAGAGGAAAGAACATTCATTGAATGAATCATCTCAACAGACTGTGTTGGGACACCTGGATGAATACATGCAAGGGAAAACCTTATTTCTAAAAATAGGTTTATTACTTTACAAAAACACTAGTTTTTTTTTGGATTAGGTATATTCTTATTTCTTATTTTCTAAAAAAAGATTTCATTTTTATTTGAAGTACAATTGCTTTACAGAATTTTGTTGCTTTCTACCAAATACCAACATGAATTAGCCATAGGTATACATATGTTCCCTCCCTCCCATCTCCCTCCCCATCCCACCCTCTAGGTTGTTACAGCGCTCCTGTTTGGGTTCCCTGAGTTCCAATGTTTTTACATATGATAATGTAAGTTTCCATGTTACTCTCTCCATACATCTTACTCTCTCCTCCCCTTCCCCACCTGTGTCCATTAAGTCTGTTCTCTATGTCAGTTTCTCCACTGCTCTCATATAAGTAATAACTACTTATGTCTTTCTCCCTTCGTATCCTTAAATCTACTTTCAGTCTTTATGGATTTATCTCTTCCACATGCATCACATAAAATGAATCATGTTTGATCATTTGTGTCTGACTTTTTTCACTTCAAATAATGTTTTCAAGGTTAATATAGTAGCAAGTATCACTACTTTCTTTTTTTATTATTGTTGAATAATATTCCTTGTGTGTGTGTCCATGAAGTCATTTTAGTTATCTCTGACTCTTTGTGACCAAATGGACTGTAATCTGCCAGGCTCCTCTGTCCGGGATTCTCCAGGCAAGAATACTGGAGTGGGTTACCATGCTTTCCTTCAGGAGATCTTCCAGATCAAGGGATCAAACGTGCGTCACTTATGCACCATGAACTGGCAGGCAAGTTCTTTACCACTAGTGCCACCTGGGAAGCCACATATTCTTTTTATGTATATATTAATACTTTACCCATTTATACACTGATAGACATTTGGCTTGATTCCACTTTTTGGCTGAGTAATGCTGCTATGAAAACAGATGTACAGATATCATTTTGAGACCCTGATTTAAATTCTTTTGGGTATTATTCTCAGAAATGAAATTGCTGGATCATATGGTAATTCTGCATTTAATTGAGGAAGTGCCATTTTACATATTCACTAGTGATTTATGGGAGTTCCAATATCTTCATCCTTATTGACATATGCTCTTTTTTATTAAAGCTATCCTAATGATTGTAAAGTAGCAACTCTGGTTTTGATTTGCACTTCCTTCATGGCTAATGATGTTGAATGTCTTTTAAAGTGCTTGTTGGTATTTGTATATCTGGTTTTAGTTCACTGATTCCTAAGATGCTCATGTTCACTCTTGACCATATCTCCAACATGAATTAGCCATAGGTATACATATGTTCCCTCCCTCCCATCTCCCTCCCCATCCCACCCTCTAGGTTGTTACAGCGCTCCTGTTTGGGTTCCCTGAGTTCCAATGTTTTTACATATGATAATGTAAGTTTCCATGTTACTCTCTCCATACATCTTACTCTCTCCTCCCCTTCCCCACCTGTGTCCATTAAGTCTGTTCTCTATGTCAGTTTCTCCACTGCTCTCATATAAGTAATAACTACTTATGTCTTTCTCCCTTCGTATCCTTAAATCTACTTTCAGTCTTTATGGATTTATCTCTTCCACATGCATCACATAAAATGAATCATGTTTGATCATTTGTGTCTGACTTTTTTCACTTCAAATAATGTTTTCAAGGTTAATATAGTAGCAAGTATCACTACTTTCTTTTTTTATTATTGTTGAATAATATTCCTTGTGTGTGTGTCCATGAAGTCATTTTAGTTATCTCTGACTCTTTGTGACCAAATGGACTGTAATCTGCCAGGCTCCTCTGTCCGGGATTCTCCAGGCAAGAATACTGGAGTGGGTTACCATGCTTTCCTTCAGGAGATCTTCCAGATCAAGGGATCAAACGTGCGTCACTTATGCACCATGAACTGGCAGGCAAGTTCTTTACCACTAGTGCCACCTGGGAAGCCACATATTCTTTTTATGTATATATTAATACTTTACCCATTTATACACTGATAGACATTTGGCTTGATTCCACTTTTTGGCTGAGTAATGCTGCTATGAAAACAGATGTACAGATATCATTTTGAGACCCTGATTTAAATTCTTTTGGGTATTATTCTCAGAAATGAAATTGCTGGATCATATGGTAATTCTGCATTTAATTGAGGAAGTGCCATTTTACATATTCACTAGTGATTTATGGGAGTTCCAATATCTTCATCCTTATTGACATATGCTCTTTTTTATTAAAGCTATCCTAATGATTGTAAAGTAGCAACTCTGGTTTTGATTTGCACTTCCTTCATGGCTAATGATGTTGAATGTCTTTTAAAGTGCTTGTTGGTATTTGTATATCTGGTTTTAGTTCACTGATTCCTAAGATGCTCATGTTCACTCTTGACCATATCTCCTACTTGACCACCTCCAATTCATGGATCTAACATTGCAGGTTCCTATGCAATATTGTTCTTTATTGCATCAGACTTTACTTTCATGTATATCTGAGTGTTGCTTGTGCTTTGGCACAGCCTCTTCATTCTTTCCGGAGCGATTTCTCCACTCTTCCCCGGTATTACATTGGACACCTACTGATGGTGAGGGGGGTGCTCATCTTTCGGTATCATATTTTTTGGCCTTTTCATACTGTCCATGAGGTTCTTGAGGCAAGAATACTGGCGTGGTTCGACATTCCCTTCTCCAGTTGACAATGTTTTGTCAGAACTCTCCACTATGACCCATCCATCTTGGGTGGCCCTGCATGGAGTTGAGTTACGTAAGTCTGTGATTCATGTGATCATTTTGGTTAGCTTTCTGTGATTGTGGTTTTTGTTCTGGAGGCTGTGGGGTTGTAGTTCTTGCTTCTTCTTTCTGCCCTCTAATGGATGAGGATAGGATGCCTGTGCAGGCTTCCTGATGGGAAGGACAGGCTGTAGGGAAAACTGGGTTTTGCTCTTGTAGGCAAGGCCACACTCAGCAAATCTTTAATCCAGTTGTCTGTGGATGGGTGGGCTGTGCTCCCTCCTTGGTAGCTGTTTGGCCTGAGGCGACCCAGTCCTGGAGTCTATAGGCTCTACTGTAGGGCTAATGACCACCTCCAAGAGGACTTAGGCTAACATGCCTAAGTCCAGCCAGGACTGCTGCTGCCAGTGCCTGTTTCTGTGACAGGCCACTGCTGAACAGTGCCTCTGCACAAGACCCTCAAGCACTCACAGGTGAGTCTGGCTTAATCTCCTGTGGGGTCCCTGCTGCTTTCCACTGGGTCCTGGTACACACAAGGTTTCATTTGTGCCCTCCAAGAGTCTCTGTTTCCCCCAGTTCTATGGAAATTCTTTAATCAAATCCTGCTGACCCTCAAAGTCAGATTCCCTGGGGATTCCCAGTCCATTTGCCAGATCCCTAGGTTGGGAAGTCTAGAATCATTGCAACAGTCAGAGAACTTCTTTGGTATTACTGTTCTCCAGTTTGCGGGTTGCCCACTCTGTGGGTATGGGATTTGATTTTAATGTGAGTGTGCCCCCTTTTCCATCTTCTTGTAGCTTCTCCTTTGTCCTTAGATGCTTACTGCTCTATAAAAAGGATTTCCAATAACAGAATACCACGCCCCCCAACCGTGATTGCCTGTTTTTCATTTCTTTTACTGTTTGGATCTCTATATTTGTGGGTTCCTAGGGTATGATCTAGAAATCTGTAATATTTTTTACATAGTCATTCCAGTTAACATGGTATTTGTAAATGTTAATCAAATCAGATATCCTAGCCAGAAAAGTCTAGCAATGAGATTGTTGTTTATAATGTACTGTAATACAGTCTTTTTCCTGATATTTCAATTTCAAATGTTTTAAACAACTTAGGTGTGAATTCTATCTTAGAAAATAATTTTTATGTCAGATGCTACATATGTGTATTCTAATTCTGTGGAAATTAATTATAAAACCTAAGATGACCTTTGTGGCTTCTTACTAAAATATCTGAGTTAATCTGAGACCCAATGCCTGAAATATTCTGGACAATACAGACTATCATAGTTGTTATAATAGGATGATTTCTGGCAATATACCAGTGACCACTTCTTTAATTATAAATTATCAGCTAAGAATAGTAGTTAAAAAAATGACTAATGTATAAAAACAGTGGTGATTCTGAACATTTAAATTCATTGCTGAAGTGCTGGGTAAGTTTTAGGGAGAGACAGCTAATTCCCATATATAGAATACAGTAACTGTGAAAAGGCTACTTACTGTCAACAAGCTAAGCTTGCCTAAGCTTCTCAACATCATATTGTAATGTGACATCAGAATTCAGAAGTGGGGAAAAAAGAGGACAGAACAGATCTGGAAGATGAGGAGAAGCCAAAAATGTTTTTGACTGAGAATAGGAAAAATATTGGTATTTTAAAATTTGGCTATAGACACTTGATATTTAAAACATTTACTAAATCATAGCTTTTTATCTTCTTATTTCTCTGTGTTAAAATTCATTGATTTAAATGAAATGTATGGCAACTCACAAAGCAAAAAGAAATGAAGCAGTTGTTCTCTGTTTGATGGTAAAATCTTTTACTGGCTTATTTGAATAAGGCACATCATTTTTTTCCCCTTTGAGTTTAGAGTGTAAATGGATTCTCACTATTCACTTACTAAGTCTGTGATTAATTTGTTTGTTTTGTAGATATTAAGCACCTGTTATATATCAGGTATTCTGTTGACTGGAGAAGCACCTTAATCAATTTGTGATCAAATTATAAATCTAAGGCATGTGTTAACTAATATAACTGTATAAATATGCTTTGGTTTTTAATAGTCCTACTTAGTAATCATCTTAAAAACAAGAAATAGGCTGTCTTCATAGAAAGGCATAATCCATGTATAGAAAGTAAAGATCTTTAAAAAGTAAGCGGTGTTACCAGGTGCTCTAGAATGTGGATCCAGAAGAAAGAGCCTATAGTTTAGTAAGTGATAGTAAGTGAACAGTTTGGAGAACTCATGAACTACATGCCTAAATGCTGAATTCATGAATTTCAGAAGTTAGCACTGTAGCAGTTTATGGATAATTTCTTACATCAATGGTTGACTTCTTTTCTTGGTAGTCAATGGGTAGAGAGTAAAGATATCTACCTACTATCTTTGATGTATTCTGACTTATTTCTGAACTCAGCTTCTAGATAACTGATGAAGTGATGGAAGATGTGAAAGAACCTCTTACTAGACTGAAAATAGCTCCACAAGGAACAGGTACTTAAGCCTTTATCAAGCATAGTAGAAAAGCTTTTGTACATACACATATACATAAATAGTATGTATAATACATTGTAGAAAACTTAGGAATTTTTGCCTAGCTAAAAAGTTATGACATTTTGATTTCATTTTGACTTAGTATGAATAGAATGCTAGGTTTCTAGTTTATATTCACTCAAAATTTTGATACAGTTCCACATATTTTGGCATCTAATATTACTGCTGAAAGTCCAGAAAGTTTATTATTTTAGTGATCTTTTAAAAATTTTTTTGAATGAGGCTTGAAACTTCTAATTATGAGAATATAAAAAATTACTATGTTGTAAAAAAATAGGAAATTAACATGTGATACAGTATTATTAACTAAAGTACAGATTTTGTTCAAATGTCACAATATGTGACAGTGTCCATTATTTGTTTACATATCTTATTCAGGATTTCACATGGCATTGCATTGCAATTTCACTTAATTGCATTGAGCAGCTTCAGCTGTGGGCAACAAATTCTGGTAAATTCTCTTTTCATTTTTATTATGTTACAAATATTTTCTAATTTTCCTTGTTATGGCTTCTTATATACACCCATCATTTAAAAGTGGACATCAAATTTCCAAATACATGGGTTTTTAAAAGTATCTTTGATATTAATTTCTCATCTAAATGCTTTCTCCTCTACAATCATGCTCTGTGTTTTTATTTTCAGCTTCATTCTATGTCAAAGATCCAGAAAAAAAGAATGGGAGGCCATGTATAGAAAGGAAAGATCTTTAAAAAGTAAGCGGTGTTACCAGGTGCTCTAGAATGTGGATCCAGAAGAAAGAGCCTATAGTTTAGTAAGTGATAGTAAGTGAACAGTTTGGAGAACTCATGAACTACATGCCTAAATGCTGAATTCATGAATTTCAGAAGTTAGCACTGTAGCAGTTTATGGATAATTTCTTACATCAATGGTTGACTTCTTTTCTTGGTAGTCAATGGGTAGAGAGTAAAGATATCTACCTACTATCTTTGATGTATTCTGACTTATTTCTGAACTCAGCTTCTAGATAACTGATGAAGTGATGGAAGATGTGAAAGAACCTCTTACTAGACTGAAAATAGCTCCACAAGGAACAGGTACTTAAGCCTTTATCAAGCATAGTAGAAAAGCTTTTGTACATACACATATACATAAATAGTATGTATAATACATTGTAGAAAACTTAGGAATTTTTGCCTAGCTAAAAAGTTATGACATTTTGATTTCATTTTGACTTAGTATGAATAGAATGCTAGGTTTCTAGTTTATATTCACTCAAAATTTTGATACAGTTCCACATATTTTGGCATCTAATATTACTGCTGAAAGTCCAGAAAGTTTATTATTTTAGTGATCTTTTAAAAATTTTTTTGAATGAGGCTTGAAACTTCTAATTATGAGAATATAAAAAATTACTATGTTGTAAAAAAATAGGAAATTAACATGTGATACAGTATTATTAACTAAAGTACAGATTTTGTTCAAATGTCACAATATGTGACAGTGTCCATTATTTGTTTACATATCTTATTCAGGATTTCACATGGCATTGCATTGCAATTTCACTTAATTGCATTGAGCAGCTTCAGCTGTGGGCAACAAATTCTGGTAAATTCTCTTTTCATTTTTATTATGTTACAAATATTTTCTAATTTTCCTTGTTATGGCTTCTTATATACACCCATCATTTAAAAGTGGACATCAAATTTCCAAATACATGGGTTTTTAAAAGTATCTTTGATATTAATTTCTCATCTAAATGCTTTCTCCTCTACAATCATGCTCTGTGTTTTTCAGTCTTCTAACTTTATTGAGGCTTTCATTGGCTATGTCAAAGATCTCTCTTGTAAATGTCACAGTGTACCTGAAACTATGTGGGTTAAATATGTGGGTTATTTTTAGATGTTTTTTGATATGGATTTCTAACATAATTCCACACTGATAAGTGGACAGACTCTGTATGATTTCAACACCTTTAGACTATGAAAATTTTGTACCTTATTTTATGTCCCTGGATGTATTCCAGTGTCTGCTAGTTCCTGGTCTATGGGAACTTGAATAGCATTTGTATCCTATTGTGTGAAAATTGTATACATATTAATTATGTTGTGTTGATTCATGGTACTTTTCAGGTCTACTTTATCCTTTTACTTTTGTGTATATTCATTCTGTTAATTGTGAGTGTGATATTGAAAACTCCAACTAAAAAAATCTTAATTTATCTACCTATAAATTTGTAATCTTTAGTGAAATGACATCTTTGTTCTGTATTTTCCAAATCTCCTGTAAATGTGTTATCGTACTTTCATAATTTAAAAAATAAGAAAGATAAAAAATTAAAAAGAACAGGTGCTTAGGTGTTTCCAGTCTAGAGACTTACTCATTTCCACGCCCCATTCCTAGGACCTGCACAAAGACTGACACAACTCAGGCATCTGGTAAATGCATGCTATACTTCCCTGAAGGTTTGCTAGTAAATAACAAAGTATCACTTGTACAACTGTTTAATCTTCCTTGAGGCTAACCAATTATTTTTGTTGTAAAAAATAGGAAATTAACATGTGATACAGTATTATTAACTAAAGTACAGATTTTGTTCAAATGTCACAATATGTGACAGTGTCCATTATTTGTTTACATATCTTATTCAGGATTTCACATGGCATTGCATTGCAATTTCACTTAATTGCATTGAGCAGCTTCAGCTGTGGGCAACAAATTCTGGTAAATTCTCTTTTCATTTTTATTATGTTACAAATATTTTCTAATTTTCCTTGTTATGGCTTCTTATATACACCCATCATTTAAAAGTGGACATCAAATTTCCAAATACATGGGTTTTTAAAAGTATCTTTGATATTAATTTCTCATCTAAATGCTTTCTCCTCTACAATCATGCTCTGTGTTTTTTCAGTCTTCTAACTTTATTGAGGCTTTCATTGGCTATGTCAAAGATCTCTCTTGTAAATGTCACAGTGTACCTGAAACTATGTGGGTTAAATATGTGGGTTATTTTTAGATGTTTTTTGATATGGATTTCTAACATAATTCCACACTGATAAGTGGACAGACTCTGTATGATTTCAACACCTTTAGACTATGAAAATTTTGTACCTTATTTTATGTCCCTGGATGTATTCCAGTGTCTGCTAGTTCCTGGTCTATGGGAACTTGAATAGCATTTGTATCCTATTGTGTGAAAATTGTATACATATTAATTATGTTGTGTTGATTCATGGTACTTTTCAGGTCTACTTTATCCTTTTACTTTTGTGTATATTCATTCTGTTAATTGTGAGTGTGATATTGAAAACTCCAACTAAAAAAATCTTAATTTATCTACCTATAAATTTGTAATCTTTAGTGAAATGACATCTTTGTTCTGTATTTTCCAAATCTCCTGTAAATGTGTTATCGTACTTTCATAATTTAAAAAATAAGAAAGATAAAAAATTAAAAAGAACAGGTGCTTAGGTGTTTCCAGTCTAGAGACTTACTCATTTCCACGCCCCATTCCTAGGACCTGCACAAAGACTGACACAACTCAGGCATCTGGTAAATGCATGCTATACTTCCCTGAAGGTTTGCTAGTAAATAACAAAGTATCACTTGTACAACTGTTTAATCTTCCTTGAGGTCTAATATGCTGTATCAATGATTGCTGTTTAGGACCTCCATTTTGGCTTTGAATTTAACAACTTTGATACCAGCTTAAAGGTATCAAATGTTGGGGGAAAAAATAAAGCTTGGAAAAAAGGTCAGAACTTGAACAAATGTGTTGGAACTTGAGCAAAAAGGACACAAGAGACCTGTGATGTGATATTATGGAAAGCACACAGGATCTGAATGCCAAAGACAGTAGTGAACACAGCTTTGCTTGATCTTTAGAAATTTCCTTGCCCTCCCTAAGCCTTGATTTGTTTGTTTATTCATTTACCTTAACATTTGCTGAATGCACTTTGTAGGCCTTGTACAGAATTGATAAGCAAATCTTGACTTGGGGGTGCTTAAAGATACAACAAAATAAGAATTACAATACCACCTACTGAAGCATTTTTATTTATTTATCTATTTATTTATTTCTACTGAAGCATTTTTATGAAGCAATTACAAGAACAGAACTTAACTTTTTTTTTTTTTAAAGATTTATTTATTTATTTATTTTGGTGGGGGGGTGGGGTGGGGAGGGAGGGGAGCAGGCGGGCCACTTCTATTGGTCTTTCATTTGTCCATTTTCATCCATCTTTGTTCTTTGGCCCGTGTGGGCCTCCCATCGCGGTGGCCTCTGTTGTCGCAGAGTGCCAGCTCTGGGCGCATGCGCTCCAGAGCTCTGGCTCGGTAATTGGACACATTGGTCCAGCTGCTTTGCAGCACGTGGGATCTTCCCAGGCCAGGGATCGAACTGGTGCCCCTTGCACTGCAAGGCAGTGTCTTTATCCACTGGACCAGCAGGGAAGCCCCCAGAACTTACTTTTAATGCACATAAATGTGCTTTAAAAACTGCAAAGCAGTATATAAATGTTGTTATTTTGATTATTATATATTCCTCATATTTTCTGTTTTTTTGTAGGTTGAATTTCAACTTGGTATTAGTTACTGATAAACAGTGTAACACTAGTTTTTCATAGAAGTTCTTGATTTCTCTTTTGGAATAAATGAGGAAGCACTGAACTCTGGTTCAAGCTTTACTTGTCAACTTGCTTCCCAATTATAAATGTAGAATGTGAGTAGTTTTTTCCTTTTCTTTTGTTAAACTGACATGTAATTCATATGCCACAAAGCCCATCAATTTATAGTATGCAATTCAGCGGTTTTAGTATAGTCACAAGGTTGTAAGACTGTCACCACTAATTCTAGAATATTTTTTTTTCACTCCAAAAAGGAACCCTGTACCCATTAGCAGTCACTTTCCATTTCTTCTCCAGCCCAATTCCTGATACTCCTCACTGCCAGTTTCTTTCTATTTCTACAGATTTGGCTATTTTAGACATGTAATATAAGTCATGTAATGTAAATAGAATTATGTAACATGCAGTCTTTTGTATGTGTTTTCTTTCACTTGGAATAATATTTTACAAGGTTCATCCAGGTTATAGCATGTTTCATGTTTTTAATGGGATAATTTTCCATTGTACTGATATGTCACATTGTTGATCCACTTATTAGTTGATGGACATTTGGTTTGTTCATTCGACTTTTTGGCTTTAGAATATGAATATTATGCTACGAACATCCATGTAAAAGGTGTGTGACATATATTTTAGACTCTCCTGAGAATATACAAAAGAGTGGAATTAGTGGTTCATTAATTTAATAAACCAAGTAGTTTGATTTTGATAACTGCTTTTCTAGTACTTAATGCACATAAGCATCTAATGAAGGAATGATAAAAGCCACTGTCAACGCGTGAAAAAAGAATGAAAAGGGAAACAATAAAATAAAACTACAACTCTCATAAAGCCAAAATGTGTTGGGTGTTATTAGCCTGTGGAGGTGTAATTTAATGGCCAGTGCTCCTGTACAGAGTTGTATTAAGGAGGTTAACTTTCCCAAGATTACATGCAATTATGTTTCAGCTGTCATTATCTGGATTAAAAAAATAAACTCTGATTTCCAAAGTGGACAATGTGGTATAAATGAGCTAAATGGGAATAGCTTATCTTGTGCTTTAGTGCATTTTACTTTTCAAATTGGAGATCTATACCTC
Organism: Tragulus kanchil; assembly: GCA_022376925.1. NCBI lineage: Eukaryota > Metazoa > Chordata > Mammalia > Artiodactyla > Tragulidae > Tragulus > Tragulus kanchil. The sequence goes on from JAIOJX010000031.1 coordinate 136,501,608, forward strand.
TTCAAGAGGCAAACCAACGGGCCATGGCTTTTTGTTTTTTGTAGGTTGAATTTCAACTTGGTATTAGTTACTGATAAACAGTGTAACACTAGTTTTTCATAGAAGTTCTTGATTTCTCTTTTGGAATAAATGAGGAAGCACTGAACTCTGGTTCAAGCTTTACTTGTCAACTTGCTTCCCAATTATAAATGTAGAATGTGAGTAGTTTTTTCCTTTTCTTTTGTTAAACTGACATGTAATTCATATGCCACAAAGCCCATCAATTTATAGTATGCAATTCAGCGGTTTTAGTATAGTCACAAGGTTGTAAGACTGTCACCACTAATTCTAGAATATTTTTTTTTCACTCCAAAAAGGAACCCTGTACCCATTAGCAGTCACTTTCCATTTCTTCTCCAGCCCAATTCCTGATACTCCTCACTGCCAGTTTCTTTCTATTTCTACAGATTTGGCTATTTTAGACATGTAATATAAGTCATGTAATGTAAATAGAATTATGTAACATGCAGTCTTTTGTATGTGTTTTCTTTCACTTGGAATAATATTTTACAAGGTTCATCCAGGTTATAGCATGTTTCATGTTTTTAATGGGATAATTTTCCATTGTACTGATATGTCACATTGTTGATCCACTTATTAGTTGATGGACATTTGGTTTGTTCATTCGACTTTTTGGCTTTAGAATATGAATATTATGCTACGAACATCCATGTAAAAGGTGTGTGACATATATTTTAGACTCTCCTGAGAATATACAAAAGAGTGGAATTAGTGGTTCATTAATTTAATAAACCAAGTAGTTTGATTTTGATAACTGCTTTTCTAGTACTTAATGCACATAAGCATCTAATGAAGGAATGATAAAAGCCACTGTCAACGCGTGAAAAAAGAATGAAAAGGGAAACAATAAAATAAAACTACAACTCTCATAAAGCCAAAATGTGTTGGGTGTTATTAGCCTGTGGAGGTGTAATTTAATGGCCAGTGCTCCTGTACAGAGTTGTATTAAGGAGGTTAACTTTCCCAAGATTACATGCAATTATGTTTCAGCTGTCATTATCTGGATTAAAAAAATAAACTCTGATTTCCAAAGTGGACAATGTGGTATAAATGAGCTAAATGGGAATAGCTTATCTTGTGCTTTAGTGCATTTTACTTTTCAAATTGGAGATCTATACCTCTTCAAGAGGCAAACCAACGGGCCATGGCATTTTGTGTTTTTTGGTGGTGACACAACCAGAAGGGAGTAAAACTGTTTAGTTCTGATATAGGGATAAAAGGCACATAACTGCTTTATAAACCAAAGGTGGCAGGAAGTTTTTTTAAGATTCAAATCACAAGATAGGTTATATTTAATGAAATGTGATTTAAAAAAAAAATGTTTATTAGACTTGGTCAACCCGGAGAGACCTATATGAAATTCTTGGCTATCAACAGACACACAGCACAAAAAATACCTTATACTTTTTCCTTTACTAAAGTCTCTTATTTCACATGTACCTTTTTCCTAGAGGACATCATTAAAGTTGTAAATGTCAGTAAACATGTTCTCTTAAACTCTGAAGTGTTCATTTTCTCCTTCTCCATACTTCTTTTCTTTTACTGTCTACTCAAATCGGTAATGTTGAAAGGTCCATTTCTGTAAATTCTTTCATATTTGGGTCTTATGCAAACATAATATATTCCTTTTAGTGATTATTTATTATTGCATAACAAACCAACTCAAAGTTTAGTGACTTACAATCATAACCATTTCATTTCTCATGATTCTGGTGGGTTGGCTGGGTTTATATGGTTGCATTCAGCTGGTAGGTCAGCTGGGATGCCTGAGCAGGCATCTCTCCTTATAATCTTTCACGAGCCTGGGCAGACCTCAGGGCAGCATCCTGAGGGGGCAGGTCTCAAAGTCTTAAGAGCTTATCAAGGCTCTGTTTGTGGCATGTTTACTGATGTCCTTTTGGTTAAGCCTTTGAGTAAGTGGCCATTAGTGTAGCAATTTGAACTCTCATAAAGCCAAAATGTGTTGGGTGTTATTAGCCTGTGGAGGTGTAATTTAATGGCCAGTGCTCCTGTACAGAGTTGTATTAAGGAGGTTAACTTTCCCAAGATTACATGCAATTATGTTTCAGCTGTCATTATCTGGATTAAAAAAATAAACTCTGATTTCCAAAGTGGACAATGTGGTATAAATGAGCTAAATGGGAATAGCTTATCTTGTGCTTTAGTGCATTTTACTTTTCAAATTGGAGATCTATACCTCTTCAAGAGGCAAACCAACGGGCCATGGCATTTTGTGTTTTTTGGTGGTGACACAACCAGAAGGGAGTAAAACTGTTTAGTTCTGATATAGGGATAAAAGGCACATAACTGCTTTATAAACCAAAGGTGGCAGGAAGTTTTTTTAAGATTCAAATCACAAGATAGGTTATATTTAATGAAATGTGATTTAAAAAAAAAATGTTTATTAGACTTGGTCAACCCGGAGAGACCTATATGAAATTCTTGGCTATCAACAGACACACAGCACAAAAAATACCTTATACTTTTTCCTTTACTAAAGTCTCTTATTTCACATGTACCTTTTTCCTAGAGGACATCATTAAAGTTGTAAATGTCAGTAAACATGTTCTCTTAAACTCTGAAGTGTTCATTTTCTCCTTCTCCATACTTCTTTTCTTTTACTGTCTACTCAAATCGGTAATGTTGAAAGGTCCATTTCTGTAAATTCTTTCATATTTGGGTCTTATGCAAACATAATATATTCCTTTTAGTGATTATTTATTATTGCATAACAAACCAACTCAAAGTTTAGTGACTTACAATCATAACCATTTCATTTCTCATGATTCTGGTGGGTTGGCTGGGTTTATATGGTTGCATTCAGCTGGTAGGTCAGCTGGGATGCCTGAGCAGGCATCTCTCCTTATAATCTTTCACGAGCCTGGGCAGACCTCAGGGCAGCATCCTGAGGGGGCAGGTCTCAAAGTCTTAAGAGCTTATCAAGGCTCTGTTTGTGGCATGTTTACTGATGTCCTTTTGGTTAAGCAGAGTGAATGTGAAAGGAGACTATATTATGAGGTATTACTGTGGCCATTAGTGTAGCAATTTGTACCTCAATATTCATTAAGATAAACTATATTTTGTATTCCTTTTCATCTTTCTTTTTAGTTTGGCAAGTTTCTTTTGACATCTTTGAGCTTGCTGATTCCGTCCTTGGCCATGTCCAATCTGCTGCTCAGCCAATCAGAGGCATTCTTCATTTCTGTTACAGTGTTTTTGTTTTATGGCATTTCATTTTTTTAAAAAAAAATGAATCCTTAGGATATTAACCATAGTTACCTTAAATTCTAGTCTTGTAATTCCAAAATCTCTTGTTATAACTGAGTCCAGTTCTGATGTTTGCTTTGTCTATTCAAAGTGTGTTTTTTTCTCTTATGCCTTTTAGCATGCCTTGTAATTTTCTGCTGAAAGCCGGACATGATGTTTCAAACAAAAAGAATGAAGCTAAACAGGCCTTTAGCTTTTATGCTTATCTGGCTAGGAATTAGATTGCATTTATTTGTTGCTGTAGATGTAGGTGTCAGAGGCTAAAATTTCCTCTAATGTTTTTGTTTTTGTTTCTTCTGCTATTTTTTGGGGTTTTCCCTTTTTTAAAAAGGGTTTGAACCTTGCTCAGCTGTAATCCCCTGTTGTTGTACAGAAACCTGATTAATGTGATGATGATCAGATGCAGGGGGAGGGTAAGTGCTCTCTATCTGTGATCAGGTCTTAGTTTTTAGTGAGCCTCTGACCCTGGACTGTGACTTCATAAGTGTGTCTCCACCCACAGTCCATCCTCATAGATGAAGCAGGAAGCCTGGAGGTGGCCAGAGCTCCATAGTTCATTTCTATCAAGTCAGTTAGGCTCTGGTAGAAACAAAGTTGGTTAGGTTTTGGTCAAGTAATTTCCCTTGAGGGCAGGCCTTTGTTAAGGAGAACAATAATGGTGGAAGTATTTGAAAATGTTTATTTTCTCCCTTATTCAGGCTTTAAAGGAAGAAAGTAGGGGGAAACCAATAGATCATTCAGGTATGACCTAAATCAAATCCCTTAAGATTACACAGTGGAGGTGAGAAATAGATTCAAGGGATTAGATCTGGTAGACAGAGTGTCTTGAAGAACTACAGATGGAGATTTGTACACAGTGTAGGAGGTGGTGACAAAATGATCCTAAAAAGAAGAAAGGGGGGAAGCCAAAAAAAAAGAAAGGCAAAGGAGGAATGTGAAAGGAGACTTATGATATTCTTGATTAGTTACATTTGCTATAAATCTATATTTTGTATTCCTTTTCATCTTTCTTTTAGTTTGGCAAGTTTCTTTTGACATCTTTGAGCTTGCTGATTCCGTCCTTGGCCATGTCCAATCTGCTGCTCAGCCAATCAGAGGCATTCTTCATTTCTGTTACAGTGTTTTTGTTTTATGGCATTTCATTTTTTTAAAAAAAAATGAATCCTTAGGATATTAACCATAGTTACCTTAAATTCTAGTCTTGTAATTCCAAAATCTCTTGTTATAACTGAGTCCAGTTCTGATGTTTGCTTTGTCTATTCAAAGTGTGTTTTTTTCTCTTATGCCTTTTAGCATGCCTTGTAATTTTCTGCTGAAAGCCGGACATGATGTTTCAAACAAAAAGAATGAAGCTAAACAGGCCTTTAGCTTTTATGCTTATCTGGCTAGGAATTAGATTGCATTTATTTGTTGCTGTAGATGTAGGTGTCAGAGGCTAAAATTTCCTCTAATGTTTTTGTTTTTGTTTCTTCTGCTATTTTTGGGTTTCCTTTTTAAATAGGGTTTGAACCTTGCTCAGCTGTAATCCCCTGTTGTTGTACAGAAACCTGATTAATGTGATGATGATCAGATGCAGGGGGAGGGTAAGTGCTCTCTATCTGTGATCAGGTCTTAGTTTTTAGTGAGCCTCTGACCCTGGACTGTGACTTCATAAGTGTGTCTCCACCCACAGTCCATCCTCATAGATGAAGCAGGAAGCCTGGAGGTGGCCAGAGCTCCATAGTTCATTTCTATCAAGTCAGTTAGGCTCTGGTAGAAACAAAGTTGGTTAGGTTTTGGTCAAGTAATTTCCCTTGAGGGCAGGCCTTTGTTAAGGAGAACAATAATGGTGGAAGTATTTGAAAATGTTTATTTTCTCCCTTATTCAGGCTTTAAAGGAAGAAAATAGGGAAAACCAATAGATCATTCAGGTATGACCTAAATCAAATCCCTTAAGATTACACAGTGGAGGTGAGAAATAGATTCAAGGGATTAGATCTGGTAGACAGAGTGTCTTGAAGAACTACAGATGGAGATTTGTACACAGTGTAGGAGGTGGTGACAAAATTATCCTAAGAAGAAAGCAAGCCAGAAGACAAAGTGGTGGTCTGAGGAAGGCTTACAAATAATTGAGGAAAGAAGAGAAATGAAAGGCAAAGGAGGAAGGGAAAGATATGCCTAACTGAATGCAGAGTTCTAGGGAAGAGCGAAGAGAGTTAAGAAGGCCTTCTTAAATGAACAACACAAAGAAACAGAAGAAAACAACAGAATGGGAAAGTCTAGAGATCTCTTCAAGAAGACTGGAGATATCAAGGTAACATTTCATGCTAAGATGGGCATAGTAAAGGATAGAAATGGCAAGGACCTAACAGAAGCAGAAGAGATACACAGAACTATACAAAAAAAGGTCTTTATGACCCAGATAACCACATTGGTGTGGTCACTCACCTAGAGCAAGACATCCTGGAATGTGAAGTCAAGTGGGCCTTAGGAAGCATCACTACAAACAAAGCTAGTGGAGGTGATGGAATTCCAGCTTGGCTATTTCAAATCCTAAAAGATTATGCTGTTAAAGTGCTGCACTCAACTTGCTAGCAAATTTGGAAAACATCAGTGGCCATAGGTTTGGAAATGGTCAGTTTTCGTTGCAATCCCAAAGAAGGGCAATGCCAGAGAATGTTCAAACTACTGTACAACTGCACTCACTTCACATGCTAGCAAGGTAATGCTCAAAATCTTTCAAGCTAGGCTTCAATAGTACAGGAACCAAGAACTTCCAAATGTACAAGTTGGATTTAGAAAAGGCAGAGAAACGAGAGATCAAATTGCCAACAAGCCTTCCATAGTTCATTTCTATCAAGTCAGTTAGGCTCTGGTAGAAACAAAGTTGGTTAGGTTTTGGTCAAGTAATTTCCCTTGAGGGCAGGCCTTTGTTAAGGAGAACAATAATGGTGGAAGTATTTGAAAATGTTTATTTTCTCCCTTATTCAGGCTTTAAAGGAAGAAAATAGGGAAAACCAATAGATCATTCAGGTATGACCTAAATCAAATCCCTTAAGATTACACAGTGGAGGTGAGAAATAGATTCAAGGGATTAGATCTGGTAGACAGAGTGTCTTGAAGAACTACAGATGGAGATTTGTACACAGTGTAGGAGGTGGTGACAAAATTATCCTAAGAAGAAAGCAAGCCAGAAGACAAAGTGGTGGTCTGAGGAAGGCTTACAAATAATTGAGGAAAGAAGAGAAATGAAAGGCAAAGGAGGAAGGGAAAGATATGCCTAACTGAATGCAGAGTTCTAGGGAATAGCGAAGAGAGTTAAGAAGGCCTTCTTAAATGAACAACACAAAGAAACAGAAGAAAACAACAGAATGGGAAAGTCTAGAGATCTCTTCAAGAAGACTGGAGATATCAAGGTAACATTTCATGCTAAGATGGGCATAGTAAAGGATAGAAATGGCAAGGACCTAACAGAAGCAGAAGAGATACACAGAACTATACAAAAAAAGGTCTTTATGACCCAGATAACCACATTGGTGTGGTCACTCACCTAGAGCAAGACATCCTGGAATGTGAAGTCAAGTGGGCCTTAGGAAGCATCACTACAAACAAAGCTAGTGGAGGTGATGGAATTCCAGCTTGGCTATTTCAAATCCTAAAAGATTATGCTGTTAAAGTGCTGCACTCAACTTGCTAGCAAATTTGGAAAACATCAGTGGCCATAGGTTTGGAAATGGTCAGTTTTCGTTGCAATCCCAAAGAAGGGCAATGCCAGAGAATGTTCAAACTACTGTACAACTGCACTCACTTCACATGCTAGCAAGGTAATGCTCAAAATCTTTCAAGCTAGGCTTCAATAGTACAGGAACCAAGAACTTCCAAATGTACAAGTTGGATTTAGAAAAGGCAGAGAAACGAGAGATCAAATTGCCAACATCTGCTGGATGATAGAAAAAGCAAGGGAATTTCAGAAAAACATTTACTTTTGTTTCACTGACTATCATAAATCCTTTGACTGTGTGGATTGTAACAAACTGTGGAAAATTCTGAAAGAGATGGGAATACCAGACCACTTTACCTGCCTCCTAAGATACCTGTATGCAGGTCAAGAAGCAACAGTTAGAACTGGACATAGAACAAGAGACTGGTTCCAGTTTGGGAAAAGAGTGTGTCAAGACTGTATATTTCAACCCTGTTTATTTAACTTCTGTGCAGAGTACATGAGAAATGACAGGCTGGATGAAGTACAAGCTGGAATCAAGACTGCCAGGAGAAGTATCAATAACCTCAGGTATGTCAATGACACAATCCTAATGGGAGAAACTGAAGAAGAACTAAAGAGCCTCTTGATGAGGGTGAATGAGGAGAGTAAAATATATTGTTTAAAACTCAACATTCAAAAAACTTAAGATCATGGCATCCAGTCCCATCACTTCATGGCAAACAGAGGGGGATAAGTGGAAGCAGTGACAGACTTTATTTTTCTGGGCTCCAAAATCACTGTGGACAGTGACTGCAGCCATGACATTAAACAAAACTTGCTCCTTGGAAGAAACCTATGACAAACCTAGACAGTGTATTAAAACAAAGATTTCTATGGGTGTAGAGTTTTTAAATGTACCCATGTGTAGGAAAAATATAAAACAAAATGACGGGAAGCCCCTGAATTAAATTTTAAAATAACAATTATTTTGTGTTAAAGACCAATGATTGTACTAAGTTCCAGGCCATTTCCCGAGTTATACAAAAACACTACAGCAACTAAATAAAACCAATGGGAACATCTATGTGGGCTACTAGAGCTTTTCCTCAATGCACTTATGAAAATAAAAAGAAAATACTGAAGGATATTGTGAATTGTGTGTGCACATCAGATTTTAAGAAACAGAACAAGATTTGCCTTACTGATTGGCAAATGCTTTTAGTGTTGCTCGTAATAAAGTTACATTTTTTACGTTTTGACTTTGCTAGTGCTATCCACTTTATACACCCATCCTTCAAATGAAGACTTCCTCCACACACATGTCACCTGTCAATCAGTCTACAGTGGTGTCTCCCTTCTTTGAGTTCCTATCACAATTATTTTCAACATATTGTTTATTACTACTTAAGAAGATTTTTTTTTTTAAAAAATATATACGTCCAGTTCTTGAAATATAAAATTCCTGATATTTGAAATATGAAGTAACCATGTCTTAATATATTTGTACATTCATAGAACCTGACAGAGTATGTTAAGCTATCCAGGCAAATAAGGAGAGGAATATCAAATATCTAGGAAGTCTTGTAGGTAATGATATGGAATTGTAGTCCTTTCTTATGACTCGACTCTAGAAGGGGCCTGTGAATACTGAACTCAGTCATCTTCCAGAAAGTTATTAGTCTTCTAAAAATATTTCGTTTTTCTTTAGTGCTTTATCATTTTATCTTGTTTTTACTCTCCAAATTGTAGACTTATTGAGGATAATCACTGTATATATATTTTAACATGAACTGTGAGTCTTTTAATTTATTTTTGGCTGTGCTAGGTCTTCGCTGCTGCACAGGCGTTTCTCTGGTTGTGGTGAGTGGGAGCTACTTTCCAGCTGTGGTGTGGAGGCTGCGTGGTGGATTCTCTTGCTGAGGAGCTCAGGGCATGCAGACTTCCATAGTTTGGGCACGAGAGCTCAGTACTTGCAGCTCCCAAGCTCAATACCTATGGTTCATGAGCTTAGATGCTCCGTGGCATGTGGGATCTTCTTGGACCAAGGACCAGACCTGTGCGCCTTGCAGTGGCAAGTGAACTTTTCATCACTGAGCCACAGGGAAGCCCCTGATTATATTTCATACTTCTTAAAAAGTATCTAGGATGACAGCTTGTACTTGTATGTTCAATAAATATTATTTGAAAAAAAAATAAAAACCCTTCAGAGCAAACCACTATCATTGTGCAGTTTACTGTCTTAGGCATAGCCCCCATTCTCAGACAACATAGATAATTAAAATCTTTTAAAATATTTATTCATTTGGCTGCACTGGTCTTAGTTGCAACATATGGGTTCTTCATTGTGTCTGTCATGCAGGATCTTGGTGGTGCACAGGCTCTCCAGTTGTGGCATGTGGACTCCAGTCGTGGTGAAGGCTTATTCCTCTGTAGCATGTGAGATCTTAGTTCCCTGACCAGGTATTGAATCCATGTCCCCTGCATTGAAAGTTGCAGTCTTAACCACTGCACCATCTGGGAAGTATTGATAAAGTATATTTAAGTTTTATACTCCCACTACTGTTTCAATGAAAGGGGTTATCACGCAAAGCTAGTGGTAAGGATTTCCTGATTGTCACTTCCATTTTAAATAAATTACAAAGTATTCTTAGTTCCTCCTCCCATCTCTTAAGACATTGCTCTCATTCATACTCACTTACTCATCTGCTGTCATCACCCAACACATTCTTACTATCATTACTTTAAACAATCTGAAAGTTATTTTTTAGGTCAACTAAGAGACAAAGGGCTTATTTTATCTTTATTTATTTATTCTTGGAATGTTTATTCCTTTCTTATGTAGATATGAGTTTCTGACTTTCTATGAGTTTCATAGTCCTTCTCCCTGAAGAACTTCTTTTAACTATTTTTGGAGAGCAGATCTACTGCTCCCTCAGTTTTTGTTGGTCTGATAAAGTTTATCTTTCCTTCATATTTAAAGATAGTTTGGTGTATATAGAATTCTACGTCAGTGGTTTTTTCTCTCAACAATTCAAATATTTCATTCTCTTCTTCCTTGCACTGGCTTCTGACAAAATGTTGGCTATAATTTGTAACTTTGTTCGGGTATATGTAAGACATTTTTTTCCCCTGACTTATTTTTAATATTTTCTGTTTGTCTTTGGTTTTCTGCAGTTTGTTTAGAATATCCATAAGTGTAGATTTGACACTTATTCCTCATGATGTTCTTTGAGCTTCCTGGATCTGTGGTTTATATCATTAATTTCAGAAAATTCAGACATAATCTCTTCAAATAGTTTTTCTGCTCTTTTTTCTCCTTGTATACTCTGAATATTATGTATATCTCACTTTGAATTTGTCCATAGTTCTTGGATGTTCTGTGTATTTCTTCTCCGTCATTCTTTCTTTGGTTTGTTTCTGCGTTTCAGTTTGGGGAATTACTATTGACCATATTCTCGGTCTCACTGATTTTTTTCCCACTCTACTGATGAGCCCATCAAAGAAAGGCATTCTTCAGTTTTGTTACAACCATTTTTAATTTTTAGCATTTCCTTTTGATTCTTTCTAGGAATTTTCATCTCTCTGCCTACATAACCTGTTTGTTTTTACATGTTGTCCACTTGTTCTTTTGGAGTCCTTGGATATTAATTATAGTTACTGTATTCCTTTGTGTCTGATAATTCAAACTCTGTGACTTTACTGAGTCTGGTTCTGATATCTGCTTTGTTTTTTCAGCCTGTGTATAGTGGTAAGGCAGTACTGAGGAGGGACAAATTTCATTAGGCCTGTTTTCCTAGGCTGTGAGTTTCAGAAGTCCTTCTTCACTTTCCACCTGACCTTAGATGAGACAGGAAGGCTAGGTGGCTGATGCCATTTCCTCCATCAAAGGTCTTTTTCCTTGGAGAGTAGGCTTTTGTTACCAGCAATGCTCTGGGCATATAAAGGGATCTTTCTGGCTTTTTATCCTGGGAATCTACTGGAGTTCCTGGAAGTAAAACCCATGAAAGTGTGGGGCCAGTTTTAACAAAACATGGCAAAATTATTTTCTCTGTTTTTACTTCAGTATGTTTGTCCCACCCAATATGTATTTAAGTTAGGGTATCAAGTTATGATAAACTGTGTCGTATTCTTACATTTTGAATAGGTGGTTGTAGCAGACTATTGCTAGTGATTTAGCCTTAAGAAAACAAAATATTGGTTCTGTCACAACGAATCAAGTCTTCCAAAGAAAACAGCAAAGCTATTCAGCCATCAACCATTAAACTCTCTCATGTTTTCTATACATTTATTTGAAATTTAAACTAATATGTATCTTAAAATCTACCAGTGTATTACAATGTCACAATGAATTACTTTAAAGTTTCACATTTACAACTCAAAATTTAAGTTGATTTCAATCGTAGGGGGCCATGTTAATTATTCACTTGTACAATTCTGCATAGTAGAAGCTATAAATCAGAAATAAGTAATTTATAATAGCAAATGATGTCCAGAAAATGATGCCCAAGTAGTACATAATAAGAAAAGTGATGATGACATTAGTTAGTAACAGCAACATAAATTTATTTCCTATATTGCCATTACATTCAATATAAAATCTTCCAGTTGCTGGGATATGGAGAAACTGAATAGGTTACTTAGGTCAATGGTCCCTAAATATCTATTAAACTTCATACCAAAAAAAAAAAAAGAGAGAGAGAGAGAGAAGAAATAAAATATAGTACTTATACTCAAAACTGTTCTTAATTAATCTTATTGCTAGTTCTCAATATGTGGCCCCTGGACTCCTGGTCTACCTTCTTGGAACTTGTTCGAAATGCAAATTCTATACAAGACCTACTGAAGTGAAACTGTGATGGTGGAACTCAACATTTTGTATTTTAATTTTAGGGCAATAATCCCATTCAAAAGGGCTCTGTCCCTATGACTTCACTGCTTCCCAATGCCCCACTTTCTAGTATCATTACATTGAGCACTAGAAAAGCATCAGATTAACTTTGGGGGCATAAACCTGAAGGTTTATGCCTTTCACATATCAACAAGGGTCCTAATGTCCCTCCATCCTCAACAACATCTGTTAATGTCTTTTTGGACAATAATTATCCTAATGAGTGTGAGGTGGAATCTCATGGTTGTTATTTACATTTTCTTAATGGTTTATGATGCTGAAGATCTTTTCACATAGTTGTTAACCATTGGTGTGTATATATATATATATATATATATTTTTTTTTTTTAATCTGAGAAATATCTATTGAAGTACTTTATCTTTTTTCTAATTGTTTTGGTTGTTGTTGTTGAGCATCCTCATATGATGTGAGGTTTCTGCCTGAGGTAATATCTGTAAGTGCTTTCTTATTATATTTAATAGTTACAACCACATAACAGCCTTTCAAATAACTACTCATTCACAGGGAGAGTATGAGAATTAAAGTGAGACTATTAAAAAATATCATTAAGCTTGTATAGTGAGTAGATGGTAGACATTGAAAAATTATTTATAAGGTTTTAATCTATAGTCTCTTTGTTATTTACAGTTAGTTTTCTCCTTCCCTAAAGGTACTTGAGTGCACTAAATGGTATCTTCCTTGGTGAAAGATATAATTTAACCAAATAATTAACAGCCATCCCATCTGATTTATTATTTGGATATCACTAAAAGAAATTCTAAAATGTATACTGATTAAAGAGTTCAGTTCAATCTCTCAGTCATGTCCTACTTTTAAAGATTAAAGAATGCTTCCTATTTAAGTATTTTAACATAAAGTAATAAAAACAGCCTAACATAACCATTTGGCAGGAGTACTATTTGGTTCTTAGTGTTTAGTCCATGAATTATATTATTAACAGAATAACTTTCAAAATTAAGTAAACTGTCATTTCTGTTTTATTCAGTACTATGTATTGATATCACTGAAAAACTCTAAAAAGTAGTTCTGTTCACATGGACAAGGATTAAATATATTAAGACAGGCAAAATGATACACTGAATAAAATAATCTGTTCATATACTTTTTAAACTGTAAATATCTAGTTCTTTGACAAAAATGACTGAATTTAATTAACTGTTAAAAATGTAACTTCTTTGGTTTTAAGTAAAGAATGTTGGAAATACTAGTTGTTTTAAGGTGAATCTATTATCTTCCTCAGAATGTATTAGAAAAGTGGAAATCTATCTTCATTAAATTCATTAAATCAAGGAAGAAAGAAATGCAAGAGCAGAATACCAGGATCATTAACTTTTACTAATTGTGCTTGAAATTTTTTTCCTCTTCCTTACGTATCAATATGTATTCTATTATGATACTATAGTGTTTTTTTTATTATCATGTATTTTAATTTTAAAAACTTTTTTCAATATATGCAGCTGGCAGGAAATTTTACATCTAATAGTATAAATGAAGATATCTATGTAAATGGTTTTCACAATGCCCGATCAGATTGGGTACTACTCACGACTGGCTGTACTTACTTAAGAGTAGCCCTCAAGACCTAGGTCATAAAAAATAATGATGATATCCCTCAGGAACTAAGATCAAGTGATTTTAGAATCATTGGGTTACTAGACTCTTTTAGCAACACTCAACTGCAAGATAAAATAGAATCAGCAATGTACAAGAAAGCAAGGAATGTACCCATTAAAGTGTTATTTCTGAAATCAGTATGAAAAATAAAAGATCACGAAGCACAAAAATCATAAGCCTATAGCAATAAAAAAGAAACAGAAACATCATAAAACAACAGTTGTGTTTGTTAAACTGTAGTCATCATTGCACTTTACACAGTAACCATGGTTTAAACAGAAACGAAACAAAGATTGTTAGGGGTGATTTCCTTTTTTTTTAGAATACCCCAAGCTTTTGACAAGATGACATTTAAAAATACTGGAATATGGAATACTGTTAAGAATGTGAGGGTTTGTAGTTAGTCTTGAGTAATCTAGCTTGACTAGTTAACAGTCGAATGACACAGCTAAATTACTTTAACTCTCAGAGCCTCAGCTTCCTCAGTTGAAGAATGAGGATAAGCAAGGATACTGTGAAATTCAGTGAGATAACATGGAGTGGGTCTGCAACAGTGCCCAGCACAAGGCAGGGGCTTTATAATAATAATAAACATCCACTGCTCTAGTAATCTCAATTCAGTTTTTATGAAAGAATTCTATCACTTTATATTAGATTTTTAAAAATCTAAAATTAACTTCTTTGGTTTTAAGTAAAGAATGTTGGAAATACTAGTTGTTTTAAGGTGAATCTATTATCTTCCTCAGAATGTATTAGAAAAGTGGAAATCTATCTTCATTAAATTCATTAAATCAAGGAAGAAAGAAATGCAAGAGCAGAATACCAGGATCATTAACTTTTACTAATTGTGCTTGAAATTTTTTTCCTCTTCCTTACGTATCAATATGTATTCTATTATGATACTATAGTGTTTTTTTTATTATCATGTATTTTAATTTTAAAAACTTTTTGCAATATATGCAGCTGGCAGGAAATTTTACATCTAATAGTATAAATGAAGATATCTATGTAAATGGTTTTCACAATGCCCGATCAGATTGGGTACTACTCACGACTGGCTGTACTTACTTAAGAGTAGCCCTCAAGACCTAGGTCATAAAAAATAATGATGATATCCCTCAGGAACTAAGATCAAGTGATTTTAGAATCATTGGGTTACTAGACTCTTTTAGCAACACTCAACTGCAAGATAAAATAGAATCAGCAATGTACAAGAAAGCAAGGAATGTACCCATTAAAGTGTTATTTCTGAAATCAGTATGAAAAATAAAAGATCACGAAGCACAAAAATCATAAGCCTATAGCAATAAAAAAGAAACAGAAACATCATAAAACAACAGTTGTGTTTGTTAAACTGTAGTCATCATTGCACTTTACACAGTAACCATGGTTTAAACAGAAACGAAACAAAGATTGTTAGGGATGATTTCCTTTTTTTTTAGAATACCCCAAGCTTTTGACAAGATGACATTTAAAAATACTGGAATATGGAATACTGTTAAGAATGTGAGGGTTTGTAGTTAGTCTTGAGTAATCTAGCTTGACTAGTTAACAGTCGAATGACACAGCTAAATTACTTTAACTCTCAGAGCCTCAGCTTCCTCAGTTGAAGAATGAGGATAAGCAAGGATACTGTGAAATTCAGTGAGATAACATGGAGTGGGTCTGCAACAGTGCCCAGCACAAGGCAGGGGCTTTATAATAATAATAAACATCCACTGCTCTAGTAATCTCAATTCAGTTTTTATGAAAGAATTCTATCACTTTATATTAGATTTTTAAAAATCTACTTATAATAAGATAAGAACTGTCACTATCATCTATTTTGGTAGTTTTATTCCTTATTTTAAAAGAAATGGAAGTCTTAGTACTGATTTCATGTAATTATTCATCAACAAGTACTTGGATGTCCTAGATGGGCAACACATATAAATACAAAATTATGTGTAGAACCAGTCCTCAGTGAGCCTATAGTCATATGGTAGGTAAGACAAAACCACTGGAACAAGTGCAGCAGGTGTTGTAAGGAGAGGCACAAGATCAAATTCTATTGACATTTGGTGCAAACAGTGCTTATTTCTAGTTTTGAGAGCCAATGAGATGGTGTTAATATGATCAGATTTGAAGTTCTGAGAGATAAGAATGGGTAAAGAGTTAGAGACTGAAAGGGTGAAGAAAGGCCTTTATCTTGGAAGGACTTTGAAGCTGGATAAACTGGAAACCAAGCTGGATATGTATCAGATGCATAAAGGGAATAAGAAAAGATAAGGCTGGTAGGTAATTTAGGGTTCAGTTATGAAAGTCTTTGATTCTTAGGCAATAGGAAGTCTCTTAGCAATATTAAAAAGAAGAAACTAGTTTTTTAAGCAATCAGCATTCTAGAAGCTAATCTCTATGTTACTGAGGACAAACTGTTCACACAATTGTTATCTATATTTACAATGAGCAATGTTAGAGGTACTGTGTTGAGTACACACATTATTATTATGATGGGTCTGTATCATACTTTTTTTGTGTGTGGTCTAGAAACTCCAGATCAATAATGGAGAAAGCATATGACAAAATAAAAATTTAGGATTTCTTTTAGGGTAGAGCTAGTCTAAAAAAAGGAAATACTCACGAGGTAGTTGTTAAAAATATAATTTGTAATTAAATCAGCACTTCCTTTAAATTACTTGACTTTACCTTATACTGTATTTGTAATGAATTTAAGATAGGGGGTGGTGAAAAATTAAGAAGATGCAAGATCTAGTTGTTTTCCAAATGCTATTTTTTTTCAAATGCCATTCTATTTCAGTTTAACCTATAAGTAATTCCTTGTATTGGCAATATTTTATTCAAGCATGCATGAGAAAATCATCTCAAGAATTTTATTTCATTCTTGCATTTGCTCAAGGTGTACTGAGTGGTTCCTATGTGACAGGCACTGCATACATAAAATATCTGTGAATTTCAGTCTTCACTGTAGCACTTAGCAACTTTCTATGGTTCCTGATGTGCATAATTGAAGTTAGAGGAAAACATGGCTAATGACTATAGTCCTTAAGTAAGATTTAGGAATGAGAGGGAATTCATCAATAGCATTACTGAGTAATGAATGCAACTTAATTAAATTCCTTTGTAACAAATATACTTGCATGTAGACAGACTTTGCTGAGTCATTTACAACTTGTAGGATAAAAAAACATTTGGTAACAGAGATCACAGAGTAGACAAATTATATATTCTTTCTCCTGCTTTCTGTTCCCAAAGCTGTTATGTGGTAGTTTTACCTTCAGTATTGGGATCTATATTCACTGTGATATGATAGTAGAACTCAGTTTGTAAATAGAATTTCATGAATCAAATCTTTTGGTTTCATAGACACTATGATTTCTTTTTTTTCTTTTGTCCCTGAATATGACTTTCACTCACCTGTACTGTGCAGGTGGGATTTTTAATTGCTCTACAGCTGAATAATTTGTAAACTTGCTCACAGTCTCTCAGACTTTCTGTATTTCTTGTTATTAATTAGTTAATTTATAAATTCAACTTACAATTAAATGAAGAGGATATATCACTACTGCTTAGAGCTATTCCATATTTCCCTTTCATTTAGTGAAAAAAGAATCATTATTAGCCATGTCCTCATCTTAATCTCTCTGGACTTGACTGTTCCTGTCAGATCTTAAGTTGGCATAAGATTAAGGAAAGAGAATGATTGTGGTAGGAAGAATTCATTCTTTAAGATAAAAAGAATGTCATGAATAATCCAGCAGGGCAGTAACAACTCCATTCTCTTTTGTTATGAATTTTGATTTTTGATACAAACATATGCCTGATTAAGTATCGCTCAAGCTAAAATTTCTGCATATGACAATTTAAAATGTGATGAGTGATTAAAAGAAAATGACTCAATCCAAATAAAATAAAATGACTCAATTCAAATTCTTTTATGGATAATTACATATGGATAAGTGGAACATGACTGTACTTTGAAGATAATTTCAGAAAATATGTAGGTGAGAAATGAACAAAGAATAAAATACTTTTTTTGACACTGGAAGATGTAATTGACAAGTGCTTATCAGAAGTCATTAAATTCATTTCAGGACCCACTAATGAGTAGTGACCTTAGCTGCTCTGTAAGAAAATCAGGGCTGCAGCTTCTGAAGGATTTCTGTGGCCATTCTCTTCCTAGAGTTGAAAGTTCTCTACTAGCAAGGCTGGGTGGGTTGGAAGTATGGCTTAACCAAGTAAGAGTTCTTTAGACTTCAACATGCTTAATTAACATTTAAATTAGAAATTTCATCCTTTTAAAATTTGGGGTAGGTTTTCCCAATAGTACTTCCTTAATTAAATGAACTGCCATCTCCCAGTTGAGAACATATATTGATGCATGAAATACAGCATATATTTAAAATATCTGAAAAACACTTATTATTTATTATTAACATATTCCTCAAATATATTTCTCATAGAAATCTATGATCAGTGTAGTAAACTAAAATGCTAAAAAATATATAAATATATATTATATTTTTCCTACACACGGGTACACTTAAAAACTCTATACCCATACAATTTGAACTACACACACAGATGTACCGCCTTCCCAAGTGTTATACCATAAACATCTGTTCATGTCATCAAAAATTATTCTAAAATATTTTATAAGCTGGAAATTATAATAAAATGTCATCATTTATTATTTCTCTATTGCCGGACATTTAGATTTTCCCAGTTTGCTACAGCCTTTTACTTTTGTTTGATTTCTGGCCATGAAAATGTATGCATTTGTTTTATTTATTCATTCAGCTACATTTATTTTTCTAGAGATATTTTCTCCTTTTTTTGAGGGTATTAAATTATTGATTATGCATGATATTAGATGATACACAAGCTTCATTCCCATCTATAACTTTATCTGGTACCATAATTCAATTTAGATATATTTCACAGGATGTACCAACAATCATTAGTAACCAAAAGAAATATCCATGACTTGGCATGGGTGACCTTTTACTGGTGACCCCCAGGTCACAACACGGTAACTGTCAGTTCAGCTACACCAAGGTTCTCAAGACAACAGCTTCTCCACCAAAGCATATTGTAAAGAAATTTCAAACTGGAACCTGGCATCACCCTGAAGGAATTCTAACTTCACACTCTTGGGGGTTGTTTACCAAAATGGTTTCAGAGTAGACTAACTTTACACAGCACATAAAAAAAGAAATCTACATTAAAACCCTTTGTTGGAATGCTTTACACTTTCCACAGAACAGAATCTTAAGATAACCTGTCATACAATTAGTCACAAGTACAGGTCTCGAGTTTTTTTGCCCATACACATGAGTATTGCCTAAAACATGTCTTCTTTGTAGCAGCTAAGCCTGCCATCACTATGCTTGGCTGAGTTCACAAATCTGTTATAACCTGAAGCTTCCCTGTCACTTCTCTGGCTCTCCTCTCCTGCTAAGCTTTGTTTCCTGGCAGGAGTGAAAACCTCCTGCCACTGCCATAGCTACTGCTGCTGCTGGAACCACCATAGCCGCCTTAGATTCGTGGTTTAGCAAAGTATTAGCCTCCACCACAATAGGGGCCAGAACTTTTGCCTTCGAAGTTTTCTCTTTTCATGGGTCCAAAATTTGAAGATTGATTGTTGTAAATGCCCAAATCATTGTAGCTTCCGCCACCTCCAAAATTGCTTCCATCATTACCAAATCCATTATAGCTGTCCCCACTGCTGCCATATCCTCCACCACCATGGCTGCCACCCAAAGCCGCCTCCACCACTGAGGTTTCCTCCATGACCAAAGCTGTCATTCCCACCAAAACCACCTCCATGACCTCCACCAAAATTTCCAGAACCACTTTGACCTCTTTGGTTGGATATAGCGCTAGCCATCTCTTGCTTCAATAGGGCTTTTCTTCACATTTGTGGCTGTTCACAGTGTGGTATTTCTGAATGATAGTCTTGTCTATGGAGTCATGGTTATCAAAGGTTACAAAAACAAAGCCTCTCTTTTTGCCACTGCCTTGGTCAGTTATGATTTCAATCACTTCAGTTTTTCCATGCTGTTCAAAATAATCTCTCAGGTGACCAACAATCATTAGTAACCAAAAGAAATATCTAACCTTTACTGGTGACCCCAGGTCACAACACGGTAACTGTCAGTTCAGCTACACCAAGGTTCTCAAGACAACAGCTTCTCCACCAAAGCATATTGTAAAGAAATTTCAAACTGGAACCTGGCATCACCCTGAAGGAATTCTAACTTCACACTCTTGGGGGTTGTTTACCAAAATGGTTTCAGAGTAGACTAACTTTACACAGCACATAAAAAAAGAAATCTACATTAAAACCCTTTGTTGGAATGCTTTACACTTTCCACAGAACAGAATCTTAAGATAACCTGTCATACAATTAGTCACAAGTACAGGTCTCGAGTTTTTTTGCCCATACACATGAGTATTGCCTAAAACATGTCTTCTTTGTAGCAGCTAAGCCTGCCATCACTATGCTTGGCTGAGTTCACAAATCTGTTATAACCTGAAGCTTCCCTGTCACTTCTCTGGCTCTCCTCTCCTGCTAAGCTTTGTTTCCTGGCAGGAGTGAAAACCTCCTGCCACTGCCATAGCTACTGCTGCTGCTGGAACCACCATAGCCGCCTTAGATTCGTGGTTTAGCAAAGTATTAGCCTCCACCACAATAGGGGCCAGAACTTTTGCCTTCGAAGTTTTCTCTTTTCATGGGTCCAAAATTTGAAGATTGATTGTTGTAAATGCCCAAATCATTGTAGCTTCCGCCACCTCCAAAATTGCTTCCATCATTACCAAATCCATTATAGCTGTCCCCACTGCTGCCATATCCTCCACCACCATGGCTGCCACCCAAAGCCGCCTCCACCACTGAGGTTTCCTCCATGACCAAAGCTGTCATTCCCACCAAAACCACCTCCATGACCTCCACCAAAATTTCCAGAACCACTTTGACCTCTTTGGTTGGATATAGCGCTAGCCATCTCTTGCTTCAATAGGGCTTTTCTTCACATTTGTGGCTGTTCACAGTGTGGTATTTCTGAATGATAGTCTTGTCTATGGAGTCATGGTTATCAAAGGTTACAAAAACAAAGCCTCTCTTTTTGCCACTGCCTTGGTCAGTTATGATTTCAATCACTTCAGTTTTTCCATGCTGTTCAAAATAATCTCTCAGGTGATGTTCTTCAGTGTCTTCTTTAATGCCCCCAAGAAAAATCCTGTTCACAGTTAAGTGGGCACCAGGTCTTTGAGAGTCTTCTCTTGAGACGGCTCTCTTTGGTTCCACAACTCTTTCATCCACCTGTGTGGCCTTGCGTTCATGACCACGTCCACCTCCTCCATGGTGACGTATGTGACCAACCCAAAGCCTCTGGAGTGCTTGGTGTTTGGATCCCTCAGGACCACACAGTCTGTGAGTGTTCTCCATTGATCAGAATGGCTCCTCAGACTCTCATCGGTCGTTTCAAAGCTCACTCCGATGAAGAGCTTCCGCAGCTGTTTGGGCTCTCTGGGAGACTGATTTAGACATGACGGTGGTGGAGGCAGGGAGACCTCAACAGTGCTCCCTTGCCACTGTCCATGGGAAGAAAGCTCCTTTCTTTTTTATGCTTATAGATTCCTTCTGTTTATTTAATTATTTATTTAATTGAGTGAGAATAAATCCAATGTTCTATAACTGTTTTAGACAATCATGTTAAGGAAATACTCTTTCATTCACTCAAAAAAACGGCAATGGGTAGTATCATTGAAAGGGTTTTTAACATCTAATAAGATATACTACTAGGTATCATTTCTTTGCAGTATAAGTTCAATAAATATATATTGTGAACAATCCCAATTAAAAAATATTTTCTGTATCTAATTTTAACAGTAGTATTGGGGTAGGTTTTAATTTGCTGTAAAATTTACCTTTTTTTTTTTTTTTAATAAAAAAGGATTAAAAGTAGTAAATGGTTATGGAAATGTACCAAAGAACTGAATCTCTTGAAATCTTGCTCTCCCAAAACAAATGTCAACAATTTGATGAGTATTTTTCTAGATTTTTTTTCTCTATGAAGTATTATTCATTTAAGTGCACAAAAACATATCACATAGACTTTTACTGTTGTACTGAAAAAAAAAGTCAATTACCCAGTTACTGTATCTACATACAAAACAATTCCACGAGAAATTAGAATTAAAAAGAATGAAATTTTGCCAATTGTGATAACATGGATGGATGTGAGAGAATTATGATCAGTAAAAGTAAGTCAGAGAAAGACAAATACTGTGTTTTTATTTATATGGAATCTAAAAACTAGACCAAACAAATGAGTACAACAAAACAGAAACAGGCTCATAGATACAGAGAATAAACCAGAGGTTCCAGGAGAGAAGAGTGGTAGGGTGAAGGACAAGAGAGGGGATGGAAATTAAGAGCTAAGAATGAAAAGAAAATATAACCAGTATTTTATAATAACTTTAAATGAAATATAATCTATGAAAATATTGAATCACTGCTATACACTTGAAATGAATATAACACTGTAAGTCAACTTCAATTAAAAATATTAGGACTAGCTATATGGACCTGGAAAGGTTTAAATAGTATACTATTATATTAAAAAAAGACAAATCTTTAAAAATTTGATCTACTGTTATGAAAATAAAACAGACTTTGTTTAAAACCATCAATGCATTCCTGTGATAATCATCTACTTAATGTCTTAACTAAGCAATTCATTCAAAATACAGATGAAATTAAACTG
Source organism: Tragulus kanchil (assembly GCA_022376925.1). Classification (NCBI taxonomy): domain Eukaryota; kingdom Metazoa; phylum Chordata; class Mammalia; order Artiodactyla; family Tragulidae; genus Tragulus; species Tragulus kanchil. The sequence goes on from JAIOJX010000031.1 coordinate 136,523,909, forward strand.
TTAGTACTTTTGATAGCAGTTTTTTTGGTTTGTTTAAATTTTGGCCTCTTTTATTGGTCTTCCATTCACTTACTTTCATTCACCTTTACTCTTTGGCCTGCGTGAGCCTCCCATCACAGTGGCCTCTCTCACTGCAGAGCACTAGCTCTGGGCACATATGCTTGAGAGTGCTGGCTTATAACTGGACACACTGGTCCAGTGGCTCTGTGGCACATGGGATCCTCCCAGGCCAGGGGTCGAACTGGTGCCCCTTGCACCGCCAGGCAGACTCTTTACCTACTGGACCACCAGGGAAGCCCCTTGATAGCAGTTTAATTGATAATTTGCAGGTGAGCTAAATTTTTTTTGGATATCCTGGCTTTGTGTCATTATTGTTGTTGCTTTGTCCCTAAGTTGAGTCCGACTCCTTGTGACACCATGGGCTGCAGAACACCAGGCTCCTCTGCCCTCCGCTGTCTCCTGGAGTTTGCTCAAATACGTGACCACTGAGTCGGTAATGATATCTAATGATTTCTTCCTTTGGCTCAATTCTACAAAAGAATAAGTACAGAGAAATTGATTGCCAATTGTGATACTGGATGGATGTGAGAGAATTATGATCAGTAAAAGTAAGTCAGAGAAAGACAAATACTGTGTTTTTATTTATATGGAATCTAAAAACTAGACCAAACAAATGAGTACAACAAAACAGAAACAGGCTCATAGATACAGAGAATAAACCAGAGGTTCCAGGAGAGAAGAGTGGTAGGGTGAAGGACAAGAGAGGGGATGGAAATTAAGAGCTAAGAATGAAAAGAAAATATAACCAGTATTTTATAATAACTTTAAATGAAATATAATCTATGAAAATATTGAATCACTGCTATACACTTGAAATGAATATAACACTGTAAGTCAACTTCAATTAAAAATATTAGGACTAGCTATATGGACCTGGAAAGGTTTAAATAGTATACTATTATATTAAAAAAAGACAAATCTTTAAAAATTTGATCTACTGTTATGAAAATAAAACAGACTTTTTTTAAAACCATCAATGCATTCCTGTGATAATCATCTACTTAATGTCTTAACTAAGCAATTCATTCAAAATACAGATGAAATTAAACTGTTAGTACTTTTGATAGCAGTTTTTTTGGTTTGTTTAAATTTTGGCCTCTTTTATTGGTCTTCCATTCACTTACTTTCATTCACCTTTACTCTTTGGCCTGCGTGAGCCTCCCATCACAGTGGCCTCTCTCACTGCAGAGCACTAGCTCTGGGCACATATGCTTGAGAGTGCTGGCTTATAACTGGACACACTGGTCCAGTGGCTCTGTGGCACATGGGATCCTCCCAGGCCAGGGGTCGAACTGGTGCCCCTTGCACCGCCAGGCAGACTCTTTACCTACTGGACCACCAGGGAAGCCCCTTGATAGCAGTTTAATTGATAATTTGCAGGTGAGCTAAATTTTTTTTGGATATCCTGGCTTTGTGTCATTATTGTTGTTGCTTTGTCCCTAAGTTGAGTCCGACTCCTTGTGACACCATGGGCTGCAGAACACCAGGCTCCTCTGCCCTCCGCTGTCTCCTGGAGTTTGCTCAAATACGTGACCACTGAGTCGGTAATGATATCTAATGATTTCTTCCTTTGCCACCCCCTTCTTTTGCCTTCAATCTTTCCCAGCATCATGGTCTTTTCCAGTGAGTCAGCTCTTCACAACAGGTGGCTAAAGTACTGGAGCTTCAGCTTCAGCATCTGTGCTTCCAATGAATATTCAGGGTTGATTTCCTTTAGGATTGACTGGTTTGATCTCCTTGCAGTCCAAGACACTTTCAAGAATCTTCGCCAGCACCACAACTGGAAAGCATCAATTCTTCCGTGTTAAGCCTTCTTCATGGTCCAACTCGAACATCTGTAACGTGACTACACTTGATTAGCTTTGACTACACGGACTTTTGTTGGCAAAGTGATGTGTCTGTTTTTTAAATATGTTCTCTAGGTTTGTCATAGTTTTGCTTCCAAGAAGCAAGCATCTTTTAATTTCATGGATGCACTCATCATCTGTAGTGAATTTGGAGTCCGAGAAAAGAAAATCGGTTACTGTTTCCACTTTTTCACCTTCTATTTTTCATGAAGTGATGGGATCAAATGCCTCTTACTTAGTGTTTTGAATGTTGAGTTTTTATTTTTTTTTCAAAATATTTTCTCATTTAATTCTGTGAGGTAGGTACTATTTATTGGCCTCTTATTGATTTTTTAAAATTTATTTTTTTCATCCATCTTTACTGTTTGTCCTATATGGGCCTCCCATTGCAGAGGCCTCTCTTGTTGCAGAGCACCAGCTCTGGGTGCATGTGCTCCAGAGCACTGACTTGTAATTGGACACACCAGTCTACCCACTCTGTGGCTTGCGGGATCTTCTCGGGTCAGGGATTGAACTGGGGGCCCCTTATACTGCAAGGCAGACTCTTTACCCATTGGACCACTGTGAAGTCCTGAATGTTGAGTTTTAAATTCGCCTTTTACTCTCCTTTTCCCACCTCATCAAGAGGTGCTTTAGTTCCTCTTCACTTTTTGCCTTTAGAGTGGTATTATTTACATATTTGAGGTTACTGATATTTCTCCTCAAAATCTTGATTCCAGCTTGTAATTTACTCAGCCTGGCATTTCCAATGGTGTACTCCATCTATAAGTTAAATAGCCAGGGTGACAATATACAGCCTTGACATACTCCTTTCACAATTTGGAACAAATTAGTTGTTCCAAGTCCAGTTTTAACCATTGTTTCTGACCTGCATACGGGTTTCTCAAGAGACAGGTAAGGAGGTCTGGTATTCCCATCTCCTAAAGGATTTTCCACAGTTTGTTGTGATTCACACAGTCAAAAGTTTTGTTCAACTAAGAAGAACTAGATGTTTTTCTGGAATTCTTTTGCTTTCTCCATGATTCAATGAGTGTTGGCAATTTGATCTCTGTACATCTCTAAGTTCTCTGATTATGTACTGCTGGAGCCTAGCTTGAATGATATTGAGCATAACTTTGCTAGTATGTGAAATAAGAACAACTATACTGTAGGCTGAACATTCATTGGCATTGCCCTTCTTTGGGACTGGAATGAAAATTAATCTTTTCCATCCCTGTAGCCACTGCAGTTTTCCACATTTGTTGGCATACTGAGTGCAGCCCTTTAACAGTATCATCTTTTACAATGCGAAATAGCTCAGCTGGAATTCTATCACCTCCAATGACTTTGTAGTGGAGGCCTTCCTAAGGCCTACTTGACTTCATGGTGCAGAATGTCCAGCTCTAGGTGAGTGACTACCCCATCATGGTTATCCAGGTCATTAAGACCTTTTTTTGGTATAGTTCTCTGTGTTTTTGCCACTGCTTAATCTTTTCTGCTTCTGTTAGGTCCTTGCTGTTTCTGTCCTTTATTGTGCCTATCTCTGCATGAACTGTTTCCTTGTTATCTCCAATTTTCCTGAAGAGATCTCTAGTCTTTTCCATTCTGTTGTTTTTCTCTATTTGTTTGCATTGTTCATTTAAGGAAGCCTGTTTATCTCTTCTTGCTGTTCTCTGAAAGTGCGCATTCAGTTGGGTATATCTTTCCCGTTCTCTCTTGCTTTTTGCGTCACTTCTTTCCTCAGCTATTTGTAAGGCCTCCTGACACAACCACTTGGTCCTTCTTGGATTTTTTCCCTTTGGATGCTTTTGGTCAGTGCCTCCTGTACAATGTTACATACTTCCATCCAGTGTTCCTCTGGCATTCTGCCTACCAGATATAATCCTTTGAATCTATTTGTCACTTCCACTGTATAATGTATATAAGGGATTTGATTTAGGTCATACTTGAATGGTCTAGTGATTTTCCTCACTTTCTTCAAATTAAACCTGAATTTTGCAATAAGGAACTCATACTCTGAGCCATAGTAATCTCCTGGTCTTGTTTTTGCTGACTGTATAAAGCATCTCCATCTTTGGCTGCAAAGAATATGATCAATCTGATTGTATTTTTTTGCTTTCTCCATGATTCAATGAGTGTTGGCAATTTGATCTCTGTACATCTCTAAGTTCTCTGATTATGTACTGCTGGAGCCTAGCTTGAATGATATTGAGCATAACTTTGCTAGTATGTGAAATAAGAACAACTATACTGTAGGCTGAACATTCATTGGCATTGCCCTTCTTTGGGACTGGAATGAAAATTAATCTTTTCCATCCCTGTAGCCACTGCAGTTTTCCACATTTGTTGGCATACTGAGTGCAGCCCTTTAACAGTATCATCTTTTACAATGCGAAATAGCTCAGCTGGAATTCTATCACCTCCAATGACTTTGTAGTGGAGGCCTTCCTAAGGCCTACTTGACTTCATGGTGCAGAATGTCCAGCTCTAGGTGAGTGACTACCCCATCATGGTTATCCAGGTCATTAAGACCTTTTTTTGGTATAGTTCTCTGTGTTTTTGCCACTGCTTAATCTTTTCTGCTTCTGTTAGGTCCTTGCTGTTTCTGTCCTTTATTGTGCCTATCTCTGCATGAACTGTTTCCTTGTTATCTCCAATTTTCCTGAAGAGATCTCTAGTCTTTTCCATTCTGTTGTTTTTCTCTATTTGTTTGCATTGTTCATTTAAGGAAGCCTGTTTATCTCTTCTTGCTGTTCTCTGAAAGTGCGCATTCAGTTGGGTATATCTTTCCCGTTCTCTCTTGCTTTTTGCGTCACTTCTTTCCTCAGCTATTTGTAAGGCCTCCTGACACAACCACTTGGTCCTTCTTGGATTTTTTCCCTTTGGATGCTTTTGGTCAGTGCCTCCTGTACAATGTTACATACTTCCATCCAGTGTTCCTCTGGCATTCTGCCTACCAGATATAATCCTTTGAATCTATTTGTCACTTCCACTGTATAATGTATATAAGGGATTTGATTTAGGTCATACTTGAATGGTCTAGTGATTTTCCTCACTTTCTTCAAATTAAACCTGAATTTTGCAATAAGGAACTCATACTCTGAGCCATAGTAATCTCCTGGTCTTGTTTTTGCTGACTGTATAAAGCATCTCCATCTTTGGCTGCAAAGAATATGATCAATCTGATTTCAGAATTGACAGTCTGGTGATGTTCATGTGTAGAGTTGTCTCTTGAGTTACTGGAAAAGGGTGTTTGCTATGAGTAGCATGTAGAGTTGACAAAACTCTATCATTCTTCGCCCAGCTCTTCCTCAGTAGCATATTATACACCTTCTGACCTGGAGGCTCATCTTCTGGTGTCATATCAGGGTTCTTGCGGCAAGAATACTAGAGTGTGTTGCTATTTCCTCCTCCAATAGACCACATTTTGTCAGAATTCTTTACTGTGATCCATCCTTCTTGAGTGGGCCTGCACAGCATGGGTCATAGTTTCATTGTGTTATGTAAGACCCTTTGCCATGACAAGGCTGTGATCCATAAAGGGGCTTTGTAAACTAACCATGAAATTATATTACCTTTCTGAAGGTATACTAGCTTTATAACATGAATAAATAACTTCATCTTTTTCCTGTACTCTGAAACATTTATTCTAGAGCTGAAATCATTGCATCTTGAAAGTTTAAAAGAGGGACTTCCCTTGTGGTCCAGTGGTTGAGAGTCTCCTTTCCATTGCAGGAGATGCGGGTTCAATCCCTGATTGTGGAACAAGGAGTCCCACATGACATGGTTCAAGTGAGCCCATGTGACACAATTACAGAGCCTATGCTCTCTGGAGCATGTGTGCCACAATGTGCCGATGGAGCCAAAAAAAAAAAAAGTCCAAATAAACAAGTGAGACCTAAATAAACTTAAAAGCTTTTGCACAGCAAAGGAAACTGTAAGCAAGGCTCCTGCCACCTGTTTACATGCTTTTGGTCAGTGCCTCCTGTACAATGTTACTTCCATCCAGTGTTCCTCTGGCATTCTGCCTACCAGATATAATCCTTTGAATCTATTTGTCACTTCCACTGTATAATGTATATAAGGGATTTGATTTAGGTCATACTTGAATGGTCTAGTGATTTTCCTCACTTTCTTCAAATTAAACCTGAATTTTGCAATAAGGAACTCATACTCTGAGCCATAGTAATCTCCTGGTCTTGTTTTTGCTGACTGTATAAAGCATCTCCATCTTTGGCTGCAAAGAATATGATCAATCTGATTTCAGAATTGACAGTCTGGTGATGTTCATGTGTAGAGTTGTCTCTTGAGTTACTGGAAAAGGGTGTTTGCTATGAGTAGCATGTAGAGTTGACAAAACTCTATCATTCTTCGCCCAGCTCTTCCTCAGTAGCATATTATACACCTTCTGACCTGGAGGCTCATCTTCTGGTGTCATATCAGGGTTCTTGCGGCAAGAATACTAGAGTGTGTTGCTATTTCCTCCTCCAATAGACCACATTTTGTCAGAATTCTTTACTGTGATCCATCCTTCTTGAGTGGGCCTGCACAGCATGGGTCATAGTTTCATTGTGTTATGTAAGACCCTTTGCCATGACAAGGCTGTGATCCATAAAGGGGCTTTGTAAACTAACCATGAAATTATATTACCTTTCTGAAGGTATACTAGCTTTATAACATGAATAAATAACTTCATCTTTTTCCTGTACTCTGAAACATTTATTCTAGAGCTGAAATCATTGCATCTTGAAAGTTTAAAAGAGGGACTTCCCTTGTGGTCCAGTGGTTGAGAGTCTCCTTTCCATTGCAGGAGATGCGGGTTCAATCCCTGATTGTGGAACAAGGAGTCCCACATGACATGGTTCAAGTGAGCCCATGTGACACAATTACAGAGCCTATGCTCTCTGGAGCATGTGTGCCACAATGTGCCGATGGAGCCAAAAAAAAAAAATGTCCAAATAAACAAGTGAGACCTAAATAAACTTAAAAGCTTTTGCACAGCAAAGGAAACTGTAAGCAAGGTGAAAAGACAACCATCAGAATACTACACAGCTGTAAAAAGAAGTGCAGAAGAATCAGTCCTAATGAGGTGGTTGGATCTGGAACCTATCATAAAAAGTGAAGTAAGTCAAAAAGAGAAGGACAAGTACAATATACTAACACATATATATGGAATCTAGTAGGATGGTGATGATGGCACACGCAGTGAAGCGACGGAAAGACAGACATGGACAATGGACATATGGACAATGTGGGGAAGGAACAGTGGGTGGGAGGCGTCAAGGAAGTAGCATGAAGGCCTGTACTATCATATGTGAAGAAAATAGCTATAGTCATTGCTCTGTGAAAAAAGCAGATCCTTCACGGGTGCTGTATGATGGTCTGGAAGGGTGGGATGGGGGGGATATACATATGACTAATCTGAGAGCATACATATCTGTAAACAACAAAACTCTGTAAAAGTTAAAAGTAAAATAAAAGTTTCAAAAAAATTAAAAAGAAAAACAGACTTGGAGAATAGACATACGGACATTGTGCGGAATGAACAGTGGGTGGGAGGCATAAAGGAAGTAGCATGAAAACCTATGCTATCATATGTGAAAAAAAATGCTATTGTCATTGCTCTGTGAGAAAAGGGGATCCTGCAGGGGTGCTGTGTGACGGCCTGGAGGGGTGGGATGGGGGGATATACATATGACTAATCTGGGATCATACATATCTGTAAACAAGGAAACTCTGTAAAAGTAAAAAGTAAAATAAAAATTTAAAATAAAAAAGACAGAATGGGTTAAAATAATAGCAAAGGAGGGCTTCCCCTAGTGGTCCAGTGAATGGGGACACCGCCTTGCAGTGCAGGGGGCGCCGGTTCGATCCCTGGCCTGGGAAGATCCCATGTGCCACGGAGAGGCTGGACCGATGTGTCCAATCGCCGAGCCGGAGCTCTGGAGCGCACGCGCCCAGAGCCGGCACTCTGCGACGACAGATGCCACAATGATAGGAGGCCCGCAGGAGCCAGGGAACAAGGACGGATGAAAAACGGAGAAGTGAAAGACCAATGGAAGTGGCCCGCCCGCTCCCCTCCCTCCCCAACCCGACCCCCGCCCAAAATAAATAAATAAAAATTTAAAAATCTTAAAAAAAAAAAAAAGCAAAGGAAACAACTGACAAAGGATTAATTTCCAAAATATACATGCAGCTCATACAATTCAATACCAAAAAATAAACGACCCAATCAAAAAGTAGGAAGAAGACCTAAACAGACTCCAAAGAAGACATACAGATGGCCAACAAACACGTGAAAAGATGCTAAACATCGCTCATTGTTAAGAAACGCACATCAAAACTACAATGAGGTATGACCTCACACCAGTCAGAATGGCCATCATCAAAAAGTCTACAAACAAGAAATACTGGAGAGAGTGTGGAGAAAAGGGAACCCTCTTGCACTGTTGGTGTGAATGTAAATTGTTACAGCTACTATGGAAGACAGTATGGAGATTCTTTAATAAAATTAGGAATAAAACCACCATATAGCCCAGGATTCCCATTATTATACATATACCCTGAGGAACACTATTTAGAATAGCTAGAACATGGAAGCAACCTAGATGTCCATCGACTAATGAATGGATAAAGAAACTGTGATACATATATACAATGGAATATTACTCAGCCACAAAAAGGAATGCATTTCAGTCAGTTCTAATGAGATGGATGAACCTAGAGCCTTTTATATAGAGTGAAATAAATCAGAGAAATATAAATATTGTATACTAACACACACACACACACACACACACACATATATATAGAATCTAGAAAGACAGTATGGTAAATATATATGCAGAGCAGCAATGGAGAAACAGACAAAGAGTAAGAGACTTATGGACACTGGAGGGAGGGAGGAGTGGGTGAGATGTATGGAAAGAGCAACATGGAAACTTACATTAGCATATGTAAAATTGAAAAGCAATGGGAATCTGCTATAAGACTAAGGGAACTCAAACAGGGGCTCTGTAATAATCCAGAAGAGTGGAATGGAGAGAGAGATGGGAGGGAAATTCAAGAGGGAGAGGACATGTGCACACCTATGGCTGATTCATGTTGATGTCTGGCAGTAAAAAACAACACTCTGTAAATCTATTATCCTTCAATAAAAAAAAAAGTCTAAAAGAATTAACTGCTGAAAAATAGAACCAGTTGGTTCTAGAATGTTTTTATACAGTTTAAGATTCATGTTTTTAAAGTGTAAATAAGTAATTTGTTCAAATCATCTATATCCAGATTTAAGTTTCTTTCACTGACAGTGGTATATCAACATACTTGACTATATAGTTGACTTTTTTTTATACAGTTGACTCTTGAATAATACGGGTTTGAACTGTGTAAGGCCATTCATATGAAGATCTTTCTCAATAGTAAATACTACATGCATGCCCTGTTAAATCGCTTCAGTCATGTCTGACTCTTTGTGATCCTATGGATTGTAGCCCCCCAGCCTCCTCTACAAAACTATTCACACTTGGCTAAATGGAAGGACATGGAGGAATAAGGGTTGACTATAGGTTATAGGCAGAGTTTCTACAAGACAGAGGCCTGATGCACCTAACCTTCCATACTGCTTAAGGATAAACTATAATTAGGTCTGTCACTTTCTACTTGAATTTTTAAGTTTTTGTTTTATGGAATGTTTCTGTGTTGATACAGTAGCATGATGACAGTGATAAATGTATACAATTAGCTTAAAAGGAAATATACTCTGGTATATTAAATAAAATTGTATAAAATGAAAATTGCCATATAATGAGTTCTTTTTAAGTTCATTTAAAAATGTAGTAGTAGGGGCTTCCCTTGTAGCTTAGTGGTGAAGAGTTCGCCTGCCAGTGCAGGAGACATGAGTTTGATCTCTGATCCGGGAGGATCCCACATGCTGCGGAGCGACTAGGCCTGTGAGCCACAACTTTTGAGCCTGTGCTCTAGAGCCTTGGAGCCGCAACTATTGCATGTGCCACAACTGCTGAGGCCTGTGTGCCCTAGAGCCCGAGTTCCATAGCAAGAAGGGTCACCTCAATGAGAGGCCTGCTCACCTCAACTGGAGTGTGGCCCCCACTTCCTGCAGCTAGAGGGGAGCCTGCAGTGGCAGTGAAAACCCAGAATAACTAAAAATAAAATAAAAAATTAAAAAAAAAATTTAGTAGTAGGGCTTCCCTGGTAGTTCAGTGGTAAAGAGTTTGCCTGCCAATGCAGGAGGCATAGGTTTGATCCCTGATCCGGGAAGATCCCTAGTGCTGCAGAGCAACTAAGCCTGTGAGCCACAGCTATGGAGCCTGTCCTCTAGAGCCTTGGAACTGCAACTGTGGAGCCCATGTGCTACAACTACTGAAGCCCGTGAGCCCTAGAACCTGAGTTCCACAAAAGGAAAAGTCACCACAAGAAGCCTGCTCACCTCAACTAGAAAGTAGCCCCTACTCTCTGCAACTAGAAAGAGCCTGTGGCAGCAGTGAAAACCCAGAATAGCCAAAAATAAGTAAATAAATAAAATTAATTAAAAAAAGGTAGGAGTAACAGTAACTCTGTTCACATGTACTTCCTCATGGTTAGGACTTTAGCAGTCTCAAAGAAGGAAATGAGTAAGTTAGGATTCCTTTTCCTTCTTAGAGAACTGAAATGTTTGGATCTTATCTCAGTCAGCTAAGCCATCTGTCAAGATCAGACATCCTTTGTTTTGTCTTATTTCACTTTTGTGTGGATTTCATTTCTCTTTATTCAAATGTAAAACAAGATTTTTATTTCTAGTCATAAATTAAGACAATTTACATACATTATATAAATTTGTATAATATTTTCTTTGACATATAAAAAAAGTAGGATTAATCTAGGATTAGATTGGATTCCTAATTATTACTTCTTCTAAGATGAGCTCTGTTAACTTATCATTTCATACCTTGATCAAGATAACTCATGTAATTATTCCCAGTCTATTACTTCAACTGAAAAATAAGGACAATGATTTGGTTCCAAACAATAGCGATATATGAAAGATTAATTTTTAAGAATATATTTAATATAATAAAATGTTAATATTTTTCATGAGGACCTTTTGCAATCTACTATTGTAAGGATACAGAAAGATAAAGCATAATACAAAAAGTGAAGATTTTATAGTGTGAAAACATAATGATAATTTTTGTCATTCAGTTTACTTTGTTAATATTGGGTTGGGCAAAAAGTTTGAGATTTTCTCAAAGACGTTACAAAACTTTTGACCAACCTAATATATTGATTACATGTGCTACTGTGCATATCTAGTCTTACCTGAACCATTTTTTAGGTATCCATTTGCATCTACAGTTGTGTACATGATGTAAGGTCCTGGCTGATTCACTCCAAAGGGCTGCAATAAGAAAGAAATATGTAAGCCTTGGAAAGTTAAGTCCATCATCTGAAGTTTCAGCCAAATCTGTTACAAAAATTACATACTTCTAACATGGTAACCTACATCATTATATGTAAAAGAGATAGCCATTGTTGATGCACTGTGGAACTAAGTGATCTTACATGGCAGCTACGCAACAACCTGGAGGGGTGGGATGGGGAGAGTCGGGTGGGGGTCTTAGGTAGGAGGGACCAAAAGTATGCTTATGATGGATTCTGGATCACAGCTGTAAACAACAAGACTCCGTAAAAGCAAAATTTAAAAAAAGGAAAGAAAGAAAAAAGTAAATACTTCTATATAAAATTGTTACATATTAGATGGCAGTTAAGAACATGTTCATAAATAGATAACAAGTATTATATATTAAAAAGGCCTTGTATTAAATAGAAAATTCTTAACTTTAAAGGATTTGATAGTTGTATTTATTACAATTTATTAATTTTATTGGATATTTCCAAGATCTAATAATGTCTCTTCTTTATTACATAAAAATGGATATTTTAGGAAGAATTTTCTTTACTACTTTTGATCCCACTGTAAGTAGTTTTATTGACTTTTCCATTGAATCTAAGATGAGCTCTGTTAACTTATCATTTCATACCTTGATCAAGATAACTCATGTAATTATTCCCAGTCTATTACTTCAACTGAAAAATAAGGACAATGATTTGGTTCCAAACAATAGCGATATATGAAAGATTAATTTTTAAGAATATATTTAATATAATAAAATGTTAATATTTTTCATGAGGACCTTTTGCAATCTACTATTGTAAGGATACAGAAAGATAAAGCATAATACAAAAAGTGAAGATTTTATAGTGTGAAAACATAATGATAATTTTTGTCATTCAGTTTACTTTGTTAATATTGGGTTGGGCAAAAAGTTTGAGATTTTCTCAAAGACGTTACAAAACTTTTGACCAACCTAATATATTGATTACATGTGCTACTGTGCATATCTAGTCTTACCTGAACCATTTTTTAGGTATCCATTTGCATCTACAGTTGTGTACATGATGTAAGGTCCTGGCTGATTCACTCCAAAGGGCTGCAATAAGAAAGAAATATGTAAGCCTTGGAAAGTTAAGTCCATCATCTGAAGTTTCAGCCAAATCTGTTACAAAAATTACATACTTCTAACATGGTAACCTACATCATTATATGTAAAAGAGATAGCCATTGTTGATGCACTGTGGAACTAAGTGATCTTACATGGCAGCTACGCAACAACCTGGAGGGGTGGGATGGGGAGAGTCGGGTGGGGGTCTTAGGTAGGAGGGACCAAAAGTATGCTTATGATGGATTCTGGATCACAGCTGTAAACAACAAGACTCCGTAAAAGCAAAATTTAAAAAAAGGAAAGAAAGAAAAAAGTAAATACTTCTATATAAAATTGTTACATATTAGATGGCAGTTAAGAACATGTTCATAAATAGATAACAAGTATTATATATTAAAAAGGCCTTGTATTAAATAGAAAATTCTTAACTTTAAAGGATTTGATAGTTGTATTTATTACAATTTATTAATTTTATTGGATATTTCCAAGATCTAATAATGTCTCTTCTTTATTACATAAAAATGGATATTTTAGGAAGAATTTTCTTTACTACTTTTGATCCCACTGTAAGTAGTTTTATTATGACTTTTCCATTGAATATAACATTGCTTTTCCCTTCTGGAATGAACTGGACATAGTTTATGTTTTTCCAGTAAGTATAAAAATAAATAAAATCCATTCATTATAATCATAATAGAATATAAAATACTGATGAGTAGTTCTAGAACATTTTATCTCTTGCATTAGACGTAGAGAATATATTATTTTCCAGTTCAGCAAAATGTAAGTTTTATCATATATATAACTATGTTTGGTTATGCCTGTTTTAAACTTCTATATAAATTGAAACATACTTTATGCATCCTTCTTTGACTCTTTAATGTGGCATATACTTCTTAACACAAAATATTTCATCTCTCATTGGTCTGTTTCTTTGGAATGGTGTATGCTCTTTAATACTTTAAACCTGTCTTATTGCAGTGAGGCTTGGAGGTAATACTTATGAGACTATATTTATCACAGTGTTATAACCTCAAATTTACTTTATTAGCCATCATAGTCTAGTTTAAGTATTGGAAATTGGTATCTTGGGCTGTAAGTATTGTATTTTGTAAAACTTCCCAATTAAATTCTTTTTTTTTTTTTTAAAAAAGATTTATTTATTTATTTACTTTGGGCAGGGGTCGGGTTGGGGAGGGAGGGGAGCGGGCGGGCCACTTCTACTGGTCTTTTATTTCTCTATTTTCATTCGTCTTCGTTCTTTGGCTCTTGTGGGCCTCCCATCGCGGTGGCGTCTGTCGTTGCAGAGCACCGGCTCTGGGCGCATGTGCTCCAGAGCTCCGGCTCGATGATTGGACACATCAGTCCAGCCGCTCCGCGGCACATGGGATCTTCCCAGGCCAGGGCTCGAACCGTGTCCCTTGCACTGCAAGGCGGACTCTTTACCCACTGGACCACCAGGGAAGCCCCGATTAAATTCTATTTTCATTCGGAATTATCATACTCCTATCTAGAGTATCTTACTTTACATTTCATAAACTTTTCTAAAAGGCCTTGAAAAAAGAAAATTCTTAACTTTAAAGGATTTGATAGTTGTATTTATTACAATTTATTAATTTTATTGGATATTTCCAAGATCTAATAATGTCTCTTCTTTATTACATAAAAATGGATATTTTAGGAAGAATTTTCTTTACTACTTTTGATCCCACTGTAAGTAGTTTTATTATGACTTTTCCATTGAATATAACATTGCTTTTCCCTTCTGGAATGAACTGGACATAGTTTATGTTTTTCCAGTAAGTATAAAAATAAATAAAATCCATTCATTATAATCATAATAGAATATAAAATACTGATGAGTAGTTCTAGAACATTTTATCTCTTGCATTAGACGTAGAGAATATATTATTTTCCAGTTCAGCAAAATGTAAGTTTTATCATATATATAACTATGTTTGGTTATGCCTGTTTTAAACTTCTATATAAATTGAAACATACTTTATGCATCCTTCTTTGACTCTTTAATGTGGCATATACTTCTTAACACAAAATATTTCATCTCTCATTGGTCTGTTTCTTTGGAATGGTGTATGCTCTTTAATACTTTAAACCTGTCTTATTGCAGTGAGGCTTGGAGGTAATACTTATGAGACTATATTTATCACAGTGTTATAACCTCAAATTTACTTTATTAGCCATCATAGTCTAGTTTAAGTATTGGAAATTGGTATCTTGGGCTGTAAGTATTGTATTTTGTAAAACTTCCCAATTAAATTCTTTTTTTTTTTTTTAAAAAAGATTTATTTATTTATTTACTTTGGGCAGGGGTCGGGTTGGGGAGGGAGGGGAGCGGGCGGGCCACTTCTACTGGTCTTTTATTTCTCTATTTTCATTCGTCTTCGTTCTTTGGCTCTTGTGGGCCTCCCATCGCGGTGGCGTCTGTCGTTGCAGAGCACCGGCTCTGGGCGCATGTGCTCCAGAGCTCCGGCTCGATGATTGGACACATCAGTCCAGCCGCTCCGCGGCACATGGGATCTTCCCAGGCCAGGGCTCGAACCGGTGTCCCTTGCACTGCAAGGCGGTGTCCTTACCCACTGGACCACCAGGGGAAGCCCCCCGATTAAATTCTTGAATATTCTTTCTAATCTACATTTGGAATTATCATACTCCTATCTAGAGTATCTTACTTTACACATTTCATAAACTTTTCTCTTTTGTCCTGTAGTCAATTGAAAAAATCAGATAAGCAAATCAGATGAGTCCTAAAGCTGAAATTAACTTCCCACCAAACACCAGTCACTCTGATACTGAAAGACAAGATCCAGAAATTCAGACGATTCCTCCATACAGTGCTTCTCAAAGTGTGGTGCAAGGACCCCTGGGGTCCAAAAAATCAATTGGGGAAAAGGGTGGGTAACTAGCAGTGACACTAAGGAACAAAATAACCAAAGGGCCGATATAAATTTACCTTATTAGTAATTATATTAAATGTCAATAGATAAAACACTGCCATCAAAAGGCAGAGATGTATAGGATAAATAGAACGACATGATCCAAGTATATGGTGTCTATAAAAGACACATTTTAAAAACACTTTGTTTTTACAGCAAATAGATTGAAAATGAAAGTATGGAAGAGATATACCTTGGAAACACTAAGCAAATGAGAGCTTGGAGTAGCCATATTAATATTAAACAAAACCTACTTTAACATAAAAATGTTGTTAGAGACAAAAATGGGAGTTTATAATGAAAAAGGGTCAATCCACACAAACATAAATGCACCTAATAACTAAGCCCCCAAACATATGAGGAATTCATGGATGAAACAGATAATTCAACAATAGGGTATACTCTTAGAATTACTAATAACACACTTAAGCAACTTAGAGTCACAGAGGGTGACTGTTGAATAGGGCTGGGACTGATTCCCAGACCGAGCTAATACCATTCCCTGTAAACAGCTGGAGGCTTCAGCACAGAATAAAAGTGGACTGGTGAATGTGTTTAGGGCCTTGACCCAGGAGGTCTTGAGCCCCCTTTCCCATCCTTTCTCTCTGTCTACGTGTGTGTATTTCTTAAAGTCTCGTCATACCCGCTATTCCCTATGCACTTGGCTGACGAACTGCGGCAGGCATATATTTGAATTATGGAAGATTGGGGGAATAGAGTGTGCATTTGTTTATTTAAGGTTGTCACAAAATTGTGGTCTATGATATCAGTGGGGAAGGCAATGATAGATGTGAAGGGCAGTTCAACGGGATTTGAACTTCAAAGAAAGTAATGAATGAATGGGAGGCAGGTGTGTCACCTGCAGAAAGGCCCAGAGGTGCTGGACAGTAGGGTTAACCAGTCTAAGAGCAGCTCTGCCTGCTGCACTTCACTTTTGTGACTTTCTAAATAATTCTGTTCTCCATATGATGTAAGTTTAAGATATGGAGAATGGAAGTATCACTGATCTCAGAAATATAACCTGCCTTGAGCAAATAGCCTTTCCTACCAACTTTTCCTGCTAGAACTTGTAAGTAAAATGAATGGGTTCAATTTCAACTTTTTAAAACTTCTTTGCTTGACTAGGTAATGAAAGAGCCACTTGATGGGAATATCATTAATCAGAGAAAAGAAAAGGAACAAAAGGTCTAAATATTTCATAAACTAGGCAGACAATACCTGAATAACCAAGTTAATCTTTGGTCTCGAATCAGACTTGGCTTTGAGTTAAAAAATAGATTTTATTTGCAGTTTTAGATTCAGAGCCAAATTAAGTGGAAAGTTCAAAGAGTTCCCATATACCCTCTGCATCTCTTCTCCTCAAACCTCCCCTCTTACATATCTACATATTCATAAAAATATGAAAGCAGACAGGTACTCAGGTAGTTCACAGTGGATGTGGTGACACAGTCCAGACCAGTTCAGGAGTGCGGCAGCATTCCCTAAGCTATTCATGTAATGGCTGCTGATAACTCACAGCTGGGTTCTTATCTAAAAATTGTTCTCAAAGGGAGCTGGCTTGTACAATATATAACCCCTTCCCGGGGACTGTGTGCATGCAATGTCTGATTGACGTAGAGTACAAAGGCATGGTCCTTTGAAATCTGGGCCATCTTTGAAAAACCATCTTTGCTTCACAGCTCACAGACCAACTTCTGCCAGTCCACATTACTCAGAGGTCTTGCTTTCAAGAACAGTCTAGATTAAATCTCAGCATGCAAATCTCTGGTCGGCTTCCAAATGTATTAAATACAGGAAATTTCCCAACCATACATAAAACGTTGATGATGAAGTAATGCTTTAAAGGTGTATTAAAAATATGGGACTAAGGCTTCCCTGGTGGTCCAGTGGGTGAAGACACTGCCTTGCAGTGCAAGAGGCGCTGGTTCCATCCCTGGCCTGGGAAGACCCCACGTGCTGTGGAGTGGCTGGACCGACGTGTCCAACTACCATGCCAGAGCTCACGGGCGCATGTGCCCTGAGCCGGTGCTCTGCGACAAGAGAGGCCACTGTGATGGGAGGCCCACACAGGCCAAAGAACAAAGATGGAAATAAATGAAAGATCAATAGAAGTGGCCAAAAAATGGGGCTATAGTCAGAACACCTCGTTCTGTGTTCTAGTGACACTACTTTATTATTTTTTTTTTTTTGTTACACTACTTTTAACGGCTCTATGACTTACGAGAGTTTATTTCTCTGAGCCTCAAGTTCCTCACCTTTAAGTGGGGGGATAAGTCCTTATGTAACAAGGGTTACTACGAGGACTCAAACAGGGATACACCAACACACACATGTGCACACGCTCATGCTTTTAAGTACAATGTAATAATATTACAGCTGAACTGACAGTTTCTTATTATTTTCATATTTTGTTATTTCATGGAAAAATCACATTACATAGCAAATCAATATTCAGATTATACCCCAAATTCATGAATTATCTACTATTTGCTTGACTCTGTGCTGAGTGAGGTATTCAAAGATGGCATGGTTCTTGACCTCAAGGGAATACAGTGTGTGGGGGGGAAAGCATTAAATATAAACAAATAAAATGTGATTGTTTTACACAAAATGGCAACAGAATGCCCAGAAATAATGGGAGGTGTGGTCATTATTCCAAGAGTATCAGAGAAGAATTCATTAAGAAAATTAAGCTTGAGGTGAGAAAAATTTTTAGGAAAGGTACTTTGGTCCTAGTAAACTTTGAGCATGGAAGGATATTTTCAATTTTTAAAAAAATTTTGGCCTCTTTCATTGGTTATTTATTTCTTTATCTTCATCCATTTTTATTCTTTGGCCTGTGTGGGCCTGCCATTGCAGTGGCCTCTCTTATTGCAGAGGATAGGCTCTGGGTGCACGCGCTCCAGAGTGCTGGCTTGGACACACTGGTCCAGCCGCTCCGCGGCACATTGGATCTTCCTGGGCCAGGGATTGAACTTGCACTGCAAGGTGGACTCTTTATGCACTGGACCACCAGGGAAGCTTATGGAAGGATATTTTAATCACTTTTAAAAGTGACATCAATTTGATGTAACCTGTAACAACTATTTTCTGTGTAGTTATCATGCAGAGAACTTTCAAAGAAATATTTACAACTGAGAATTAAGGTTACTTACTGTTATCTTTCGAGGACAGTCATTAGAACAGAGACCACTAAGAACTGTGGGGAAAAAAAAGCCTATTATTACTATTATAATGTAAGCTTACATTTAAAGTGAGCTCTAATCCCCCCCTAAAATCTATTAATATGCCCTACTGATCCAGTTTCTTTAGATCTGAGTAAATTAAATTTTTGTTGTTCACTTTATGCCAATATTTCAAAAGGTTTTATTAAGCAGTCAAGCTTCTGCCATTTTGTGAAATATACAGGTGATATAATTAATTATGGGTATAGAATATACCTGTTGCCCTAGTTGCCAGTTAGTTAGCTACATTCCAAGGATGACTTAGAATCTGAGAGAGAAGTACAAACCAATGAAACAAGTTATACTGACCAAAAAAAAGAACATTTAAACTTTGTATCTCAAGCTAAATAGTTACCATTTATCTATTCAAATTTTCTGGGCCAAAGAGCTTAGGTACCCTTGATAACTTTTATGGAGAATATAACTATATATGCCAGCAAATCTGCAAAATTCAGCAGTGGCCATAGGACTGGAAAAGGTCAGTTTTTACTGCAATCGCAAAGAAAGGCAATGCCAAACAATGTTCAAACTACTGTACAATTGCATTTATTTCACATGTGAGGAAGGTAGTGCTCAAAATCCTTCAAGTTACAACAGTACATGAACTGAGAACGTCCAGATATACAAGCAGGATTTAGAAACCAAAGATCAAAGTAGCAACATTGGCGGAGCCAAGATGGCGGAGGAATGAGGGGAAGATTTCACCAGCTCCCCAACAGAATCACCAGAACTAATCAAGAAATGAAACACCACCAACAAGCCAGCCGCTAGACGACAGAGGAACTCCATAGGTCCGCGAGAGTAGAAGAGTGAACAGCCAGAACTTTCCCTTAGCTACTGTTCTAAGAACCCTCTATCCTAACCGCCACCCCCCCCCAAGCACCAGCCAGTGCCCTAAAAGGGGGCCTAAGCGGAGCCTTGGGGGATAGAGGGCAGCGATCAGCGTGAAAATTCCAAGAATCCGCCAGGATCGCCGGCAGAAATTAAGACACTGCGAAGATAGGATACTGGAGCAGGGCCAGAGGGCTAGCGATCCGCCAAAACGCGACTTTCCTGAGAAAATTTTGTTGTTCACTTTATGGCCAAAAAAAAATTAAACTATTATAATGTAAGCTTACATTTAAAGTGAGCTCTAATCCCCCTAAAATCTATTAATATGCCCTACTGATCCAGTTTCTTTAGATCTGAGTAAATTAAATTTTGTTGTTCACTTTATGCCAATATTTCAAAAGGTTTTATTAAGCAGTCAAGCTTCTGCCATTTTGTGAAATATACAGGTGATATAATTAATTATGGGTATAGAATATACCTGTTGCCCTAGTTGCCAGTTAGTTAGCTACATTCCAAGGATGACTTAGAATCTGAGAGAGAAGTACAAACCAATGAAACAAGTTATACTGACCAAAAAAAAGAACATTTAAACTTTGTATCTCAAGCTAAATAGTTACCATTTATCTATTCAAATTTTCTGGGCCAAAGAGCTTAGGTACCCTTGATAACTTTTATGGAGAATATAACTATATATGCCAGCAAATCTGCAAAATTCAGCAGTGGCCATAGGACTGGAAAAGGTCAGTTTTTACTGCAATCGCAAAGAAAGGCAATGCCAAACAATGTTCAAACTACTGTACAATTGCATTTATTTCACATGTGAGGAAGGTAGTGCTCAAAATCCTTCAAGTTACAACAGTACATGAACTGAGAACGTCCAGATATACAAGCAGGATTTAGAAACCAAAGATCAAAGTAGCAACATTGGCGGAGCCAAGATGGCGGAGGAATGAGGGGAAGATTTCACCAGCTCCCCAACAGAATCACCAGAACTAATCAAGAAATGAAACACCACCAACAAGCCAGCCGCTAGACGACAGAGGAACTCCATAGGTCCGCGAGAGTAGAAGAGTGAACAGCCAGAACTTTCCCTTAGCTACTGTTCTAAGAACCCTCTATCCTAACCGCCACCCCCCCCCAAGCACCAGCCAGTGCCCTAAAAGGGGGCCTAAGCGGAGCCTTGGGGGATAGAGGGCAGCGATCAGCGTGAAAATTCCAAGAATCCGCCAGGATCGCCGGCAGAAATTAAGACACTGCGAAGATAGGATACTGGAGCAGGGCCAGGCAGAATGCACGGAGTGCTGCCTAGCGACCTGGAGCTGGGAGGGCATGCCCAGTGCGAAAATCGCGACTTTCCGCCTGACACCAGGCAAATTCAAACACTCCTAGTGGGGGACTAGCTGAAGGTGAAGTCGCCCACGGATTTCTGACCAGGGACTGAGCTCGAGCCGGATGGGGAAGCCTGTGCCTGCCTGTGGGACTCGGACGCGTAACTGGCAGTGTGCGTGCGCCAGTGGCGGAGGAGTCCGTGCACCCCCATAGCTACACCCGCAGCGTAGGAAATCGGGAGAAGGGCAGGTATTGGAGGCTACCGGCGGGTGTGCAGCAGAGCCGGGGTGCCCCCCTCCAACACCGGACTGCGTGCGCGTGGTCCCCCGCCCGACGGACTGGGATCAGCCTGCCGCCCAGGCCAGCACCTGAGCTTGCAGCAACGCGTTATTTGGATCAAAACAAACCATAGCAACCGGTGCAGTAAGGGAAAGGCTACATCATCAAGACAACACCATCGAGAGCAGATTGGCTTCCACCAGACAGATGAGAGGATAAAAACCAGGGACAGTATTTAGCTTTTTTGGTTTGTTTATTTGTTGTGGACGGTTCTGTTTATTTGTTTGATCGGTCAGGTTTCAGTTTTTTTTTTTTTTGTCTCTTCTTATTTTTTTCTTCCCTTTTTAATTTTTAATCTTTTTTTTTTTGATTTTTAATTTTTAATTTGTTCTTCTTCTTCTTCTTTTTTTTTTAGTTTTAACTATTGGAAACTTCTTTCTTTCCCTTTGCTACTGCTTCCTCCCTCTATGTTCTAAATGTAAAACTTTCTCCTATCTACCACTATCCTCTAGATAAATATTTCCTACCTTCCTGTCTCCACTATTCTCTTCCAGCTGCACTAAACAATACAACACACTAATCTTGGCTACATAACCCTATAAAATCCTTCCAAGATGAATCTATTCCTTCTCATTACCCATACACTCTCCACCTCCTCACCCCCGGCACATGTCTTAGCTAAAAATTGCTTTCAATGAAATAGTCCAAGCCAGGACCTTGCCCCGGATCTATTTTTCCAGGCACTATTTTAATTAATTCAGAGCTTAACGGGCAAGTATCATCTTTGATTGCGTCGTTTGCCAGAAAAATTTCCTATGCTTTATCACTGTAAGACGGGTTAGATGTGGTTATTGCTGTGTATGTATGTATATCTTATGACTATGTTTGAAAACATCTGCATGCTTTTATGACTGTCACCCATCAGGGACACACCTCTTGTTCCTCAGATGCTAGTATCTGAACTAATATCCTGGAACACCATAGCAAACCAGACATAGAGCCTACACCCCCTGACTAATCATCAAACCCAGGATCCTTGGAGTGGAAGCCCTGATTCCAAGACCCCACACTATCAAAGAACATACAACACTAGAGATTATTCACCTGTAAACAAGACCTAACACCACACAAGACACAAACCATTGAACCCTTCTAGAAGGACAGAAACCCAAAGGAAGGGAGAATTCAACCAAGAAGCCTGGTGGAGAAAAGAATTTCATACATACACACACATACACAAACAAAAACTAACCTAATAATGAAAAGACAGAGAAACACTGCACAAATGAAGGACCAAGCTAGAGAAACGCCACTTCAAATGACAGAGGAGGAGATAGACAAATTATCTGAAAGAAAATTCAGATAAACTATACTAATGAGGATGCAAAACACCGAAAACAGAATATTAGAGGAAATTAGTGCATTGAGAAAAGACATGCAGGAAATGAAAAATATGCAAACAGAGACCACCGACGCAATTGCTGAGCTCAAAAATACTATAGAAGGTCTCAACAGTAGAGTATCGGAGGCAGAAGAACGGATAAGCGAGCTGGAAGATAGAATGGTGGAATTAAGTGCTGAAGAACAGAACAAAGCCGAAAGAAAAGAACTGAGGATAGCATCAAAGACCTATGGGGCAATATCAAACGCACCAACATTAGAATTATAGGAGTTCCAGAGGAAGAAGAGGGGAAGAAAGGCTACGAAAAAATTCTTGAAGAGGTTATAGTTGAAAACTTCCCCAGCATGGGAAAGGAAATAGTCAACCAAGTCCAAGAAGCACAAAGAGTTCCATACAGGATAAACCTCAGAAGAAACACACCAAGGCACATTCTAATCAAACTAACAGACTAAAAATAAAGACAGATTACTAAAAGCAGCTAGGAGCAAACAACAAATAACATATAAAGGAAATCCCATATGTCTAACTGCGGATCTTTCAACAGAAACCCTGCAGGCCAGAAGAGAATGGCAAGACACATTTAAATGGCTTAAAGAAAATAACCTCCAACCAAGAATTCTCTACCTAGTAAGAATCTCATTCAGAATTGATGGAGAAGTCAAAAGCTTCACAGACAGACAAAAACTAAAAGAATTCTGTACCACAAAATCAGCCCTACAACAAGTATTAAAGGGCCTGATATAGCCAATAAATACAAGAGTTGGAGAAGTCCTACAAATCAAACCCCAAACTTCTAAGAAGATGACAATAGGAACATTCGTATCAATAATTACTTTGAATGTAAATGGACTAAATGCTCCAACCAAACAACACAGGCTGGCTGAATGGATTCAGAAACATGACCCATATATATGCTGTTTACAAGAGACCCACTTCAGACCTAGAGACACTCATAGACTGAAAGTGAGAGGCTGGAAAAAGATATTCCATGCAAATGGAAATCAAAAGAAAGCTGGAGTAGCAATTCTCATATCAGACAAAATAGACTTTAAAGTAAAGAAGATTCTAAGAGACAAGGCAGGTCACTACATCATGATTAAGGGATCTATCCAAGAGCAAGACATAACAGTCATGAATATCTACACACCCAACACAGGGACACTTCAATTCATGAGACAGATACTTTCAGACTTAAAAGAAGAAATCAATAATAACACAATAATAGTAGGAGACTTTAACACTCCTCTCACACCAATGGATAGATCATCGAAACAGAAAATTAATAAAGAAACACAAGCCTTAAATGCCACACTAGAAAAAATGGACCTCATCGATATCTTTAGGACTTTCCATCCAAAAGCAGAAGAATACACTTTCTTCTCAAGTGCTCACAGAACATTCTCCAGAACAGACCACATCTTGGGCCACAAATCTAACCTCAATCAATTCAAGAAAACTGAAATTACATCAACCATCTTCTTGGACCACAATGCAATGAGACTAGAGATCAACTACAGGAAAAAGACTGCTGAAAACACAAACACATGGAGATTAAACAACACATACCTAAAAAACCAACTGATTACTGAGGAAATCAAAGGAGAAGTTTAAAAATTCCCAGAAGAAAATGATAATGAACACCGTGCAAAACCTATGGGATACCGCAAAAGTAGTTCTAAGAGGGAAATTTATAGCAATACAATCCCACCTCAAGAAACTAGGAAAATATGAAGCAGATGACCTAACCCTCCGCTTAAAACAACTGGAGAAAGAAGAACAAAAAAACATCCCAAAGTCAGCGGAAGAAGAGAAATCATAAAGACTAGAGCAGAAATAAATGAGAAAGAAATGAAAGAAACTATAGTAAAGATAAATAAAACAAAAAGCTGGTTCCTTGAAAAGGTAAACAAAATTGACAAGCCACTGGCCAGATTCATCAAGAGAAAGAGAGAGAAGAACCAGATCAACAAAATCAAGAACGAAAAAGGAGAGATTACAACAGATAATGCAGAAATCCAAAGGATTATAAGAGAATATTATGAGCAACTCTATGGCAACAAACTGGACAACCTGGAAGAAATGGACAGTTTCTTGGGAAAGATTAATCTCCCAAGACTGAGCCAGGAAGAAACAGAAACTTTGAACAACCCAATCACAAGCTCAGAAATCGAATTTGTGATTAAAAATCTACCCAAAAATAAAAGCCCAGGGCCAGATGACTTCACAAGTGAATTCTACCAAACATTTAAAGAAGAGCTAATGCCTGTCCTTCTAAAACTCTTCCAAAAAATTGCACAGGAAGGAAAACTTCCAAACACATTCTATGAGGCCACCATCACCCTGATATCAAAACCAGGCAAAGACAACACAAAAAAGGAAAATTACAGGCCAATTTCTCTGATGCACTTAGATGCCAAAATCCTCAACAAAATCCCAGCAAACAGAATTCAATGACACATCAAAAAACTCATACATCATGATCAAGTCGGGTTCATCCCAGGCATGCAAGGATTCTTCAATATCCGCTAATCAATCAATGTGATACACCGTATCAACAAATTGAGAGACAAAAATCACATGATCATCTCAATAGATGCAGAAAAAGCCTTCGACAAAGTACAACATCCATTTATGATAAAAACTCTTTAGAAAATGGGTACAGAAGGAACCTATCTCAACATAGTGAAAGCCATATATGAGAAGCCCATAGCCAACATTATCCTCAACGGTGAAAAAATGAAAGCATTCCCTCTAAGATCAGGAACAAGACAGGGGTGTCCACTTTCACCACTACTATTCAACATAGTTCTGGAAGTCCTAGCAACAGCAATAAGAGAAGAGAAAGAAATAAAAGGAATCCAGATTGGAAAGGAAGAAGTCAAGCTCTCTCTTTTTGCAGACGACATGATATTATACATAGAAAATCCCAAAGACACTATTACAAAGCTACTAGAGCTAATCAACGAATTCAGCAAAGTCGCAGGATACAAAGTCAACACACAGAAATCACTGGCATTCCTATACACAAGCAATGAAAAATCAGA
The DNA here is from genome assembly GCA_022376925.1 of Tragulus kanchil. Classification (NCBI taxonomy): domain Eukaryota; kingdom Metazoa; phylum Chordata; class Mammalia; order Artiodactyla; family Tragulidae; genus Tragulus; species Tragulus kanchil. Next base: position 136,549,357 of record JAIOJX010000031.1, read on the forward strand.
AAAGGAAATCAAAGAGGCAATCCCCTTCACCACTGCAACCAAAAGAATCAAACATCTAGGAATAAACCTACCCAAAGAAACAAAAGAATTGTACACGGAAAATTACAAGACACTCAAGAAAAAAAATTAAAGAAGACTTAAACAGATGGAGAGATATTCCATGTTCCTGGGTCAGACAAATCAATATTGTGAAAATGACCATACTACCAAATATCATCGACAGATTCAATGCAATACCTATTCAACTACCATTGATATTTTTCACAGAACTAGACCAAAGAATCACACAGTTCATATGGAAACACAAAAAACCTCGAATAGCCAAAGCAATCCTGAGCAAGAAAAACGGAGCTGGAGGAATCAGCCTCTCTAACTTCAGACTCCACTACAAAGCAACAGTCATCAAGACAGTATGGTACTGGCACAAAAACAGAACTATAGACCAATGGAACAAGATTGAGAACCCAGAGATAAACCCACGCATCTATGGGTACCTTATTTTTGACAAAGGAAGCGAAACTATAAAATGGGACAAAGACAGCTTCTTCAAAACTGAAGAGGGAAAATTGGACAGGTATATGCATAAAAAATGAAGTTGGAACATTTCCTAACACCATACACTAAGATCAACTCAAAATGGATTAAAGACCTAAATGTAAGACCAGAAACCATCAAACTCTTAGAGGAGAATATAGGCAAAACCCTCAAGGACATCAATCAAAGCAAGATCTTCTCTGACCCACTTACTAAAATAGCGGAACTGAAAAGAAAAATGAACACGTGGGACCTCATGAAACTTAAAAGCTTTTGTACAGGGCTTCCCTGGTGGTCCATTGGGTAAGGACACCGCCTTGCAGTGCAAGGGGCGGCGGTTCGATCCCTGGCCTGGGAAGATCCCACGTGCCGCGGAGCAGCTGGACCGATGTGTCCAATTACCAAGCCGGAGCTCTGGGGCGCATGCGCCCAGAGCTGGTGCTCTGCGACAACAGATGCCACTGCGATGGGAGGCCCACATGGGCCAAAGAACAAAGATGGATGAAACTAGATAAATGAAAGACCCATAGGAGTGGCCTGCCCACCCCCCTCCCTCCCCACCCCCGCCAAAATAAATGAATAAATAAATGTTTAAAAAAAAAAAAAGCTTTTGTACAGCAAAAGAAATTACAAAAAAGCTCAACAGACACCCCACAGAGTGGGAGAACATCATAGCAAATGAAACAACAGACAAAGAATTAATCTCCAAAATCTACAAGCAACTCAGACAACTCAGCACAGGGAAAACGAACAACCCAATCAAAAAATGGGAAAAAGATCTAAAGAGATGCCTCTCCAAAGAGGACATACAGATGGCCAAAAAGCACATGAAACGATGCTCAACCTCGCTTATTATTAGAGAAATGCAAATTAAAACTGTTAGGTTGGTAGGCTATTAAAGGGCTAACACAGCGGCCGGAGATTCCCCGGCCCTAAAAGAGTCATCAAAGGGCCAGGTGCTAGCCTGCTGGCGCCTGAGACTCTCAAGGCTGGCGATAAAGAGTTCGCCCTGGCCATGAAGATTCTTCACCAGGTGTGGAAAGTAACAACAACTGCACACCCCCATGTCCACAGCCAACTCAAGGACAGCAGACTCATCACTAATTTCCCATCTAACTTAAACAAAGACTTCGTTTCTGCGCCTGCTCTGAAGAATCCCCCTCCCCTTTTTTCTTCTCCCTTTCCTCCCTAATAAAACTTCCTCGTCCCATCTCTGGGGTGCGATTTCCCTGGCCCACCTCTTGGACCTGTGGATCTTGCCCGGGAACTCTTCCCAAATGGGTTCTTTCCCTAACAGCTTGCTGTCCGCCGTGTCTTTGTGATTCTTACAAAAACTACAATGAGATGTCACCTCACACCCGTCAGAATGGCCATCTTTAAAGAATCTGCAGACAATAAATGCTGGAGAGGGTGTGGAGAAAAGGGAATCCGCTCCGCTTGCATTGCTGGTGGGAATGTCAATTGATACAGCCTCTATGGAAGACAGGACGGAGATTCCTTAAAAAACTAAAAATAGAAGCACCCTATGACCCAGCAATCCCACTATTAGGCTTATATCCTGATGAAATCAAAACTGAAAGAAGCACCTGTACCCCAATGTTCATTGCAGCTCTCTATACAATAGCCAGAACACGGAAGCAACCTAGATGTCCATCGACGAATGAACAGATATAGAAGCTCTGGTACATGTATACAATGGAATACTACTCAGCTGTTAAAAGAAATGCAGAAGACTCAGTCCTAATGAAGTGGCTGGCTCTAGAACCTATCATAAAAAGTGAAGTAAGGGGGCTTCCCCTGGTGGTCCAGTGGGTAAGGACACTGCCTTGCAGTGCAAAGGGCGCCGGTTCGATACCTGGCCTGGGAAGATCCCATGTGCTGCGGAGCGGCTGGACCGATGTGCCCAATCACCGAGCCTGAGCTCTGGGGCGCATGCGCCCAGAGCCGGTACTCTGCAACAACAGACGCCATCGCGATGGGAGGCCCACAGGAGCCAAAGAACAAAGATGGATGAAAATGGAGAAATGAAAGACCAACAGAAGTAGCCCGCCCGCTCCCCTCCCTCCCCAGCCCGACCCCCGCCCAAAATAAATAAATAAATAAATAAATCTTAAAAAAATAAAAAAGTGAAGTAAGTCAAAAAGAGAAAGACAAATACAGTATACTAACACACATATATTGAATCTAGTAGGATGGTCTTGATAACACATGCAGTGAACTCATGGAAAAACAGACAGAGCATAGACATAGGGACACTGTGGGGAAGAAACAGGGAGGGAGGCATGGAGGGAGTAACATGGAAACCTATACTGTCATGTGTTTCCTAAAACAGGGCTTTGGCCCACCTCTTGGACCTGTGGATCTCTCCCGGTAACTCTTCCCAAATGGGCTCTTTCCCTAACAGCTTGCTGTCTGCTGTGTCTTTGTGATTCTTACAAAAACTACAATGAGATGTCACCTCACACCCGTCAGAATGGCCATCTTTAAAGAATCTGCAGACAATAAATGCTGGAGAGGGTGTGGAGAAAAGGGAATCCGCTCCGCTTGCATTGCTGGTGGGAATGTCAATTGATACAGCCTCTATGGAAGACAGGACGGAGATTCCTTAAAAAACTAAAAATAGAAGCACCCTATGACCCAGCAATCCCACTATTAGGCTTATATCCTGATGAAATCAAAACTGAAAGAAGCACCTGTACCCCAATGTTCATTGCAGCTCTCTATACAATAGCCAGAACACGGAAGCAACCTAGATGTCCATCGACGAATGAACAGATATAGAAGCTCTGGTACATGTATACAATGGAATACTACTCAGCTGTTAAAAGAAATGCAGAAGACTCAGTCCTAATGAAGTGGCTGGCTCTAGAACCTATCATAAAAAGTGAAGTAAGGGGGCTTCCCCTGGTGGTCCAGTGGGTAAGGACACTGCCTTGCAGTGCAAAGGGCGCCGGTTCGATACCTGGCCTGGGAAGATCCCATGTGCTGCGGAGCGGCTGGACCGATGTGCCCAATCACCGAGCCTGAGCTCTGGGGCGCATGCGCCCAGAGCCGGTACTCTGCAACAACAGACGCCATCGCGATGGGAGGCCCACAGGAGCCAAAGAACAAAGATGGATGAAAATGGAGAAATGAAAGACCAACAGAAGTAGCCCGCCCGCTCCCCTCCCTCCCCAGCCCGACCCCCGCCCAAAATAAATAAATAAATAAATAAATCTTAAAAAAAAATAAAAAAGTGAAGTAAGTCAAAAAGAGAAAGACAAATACAGTATACTAACACACATATATTGAATCTAGTAGGATGGTCTTGATAACACATGCAGTGAACTCATGGAAAAACAGACAGAGCATAGACATAGGGACACTGTGGGGAAGAAACAGGGAGGGGGAGGCATGGAGGGAGTAACATGGAAACCTATACTGTCATGTGTGGAAAAGATAGCTATTGTCATTGTGCTAAGGGAATAGGAGTGCTTACAATGGCATGGGGCGATGGTCCGGAGCGGTGGGATGGGGGGAACTCGGGGGGTGGGGACCAGGGATATGCATATGACTGATCTGGGAACATACATGTCTGTGAACAACAAAACTCTGTAAAACCTTTAAAATAAAGAATTAAAAAAAAACAAAACAAAACAAAAAAAAAAACAAAGTAGCAACATCTGTTTGGTCATAGAAAAAGCAAGGGAATTCCAGAAAAACATCTACTTCTGCTTCATTGACTACACTAAAGCCTTTGATTGTGTGGATCACAACAAACTGTGGAAAATTCTTAAAGAGACAGGAGTACCAGACCACCTTACCTGCCTCCTGAGAAGCCTGTATGCAGGTCAAGGAGCAACAGTTAGACCTGGACATGGAACAGCAGACTGGCTCAAAATGTGGAAAGGAGTACATCAAGGCTGTGTACCATCACCTTGCTTATTTAACTTATATGCAGAGAACACCATGTGAAATGATGGGTTAGATGAATCACAAGCTAGAATCAAGATTGCTGGGAAAAATATCAATAACCTCAGATATGTAGATGACACAATCCTAAAGGCAGAACTGAAGAGGAACTAAAGAGCCTCTTGATGAAGATAAAAGAGGAGAGTGAAAAAGGTGGTTTAAAACTCAACATTCAAAAAACGAAGATCATGGCATCCAGTTCCATCACTTCATGGTAAATAGACGGGGAAACAATGGAAACAGAGATAGACTTTATTTTCTTGGGCTCCAAAAATCACTGCTGACAGTGACTGCAGCCATGAAATTAGGTGACACCTGCTCATTGGAAGAAAGTCTGTATAGTCAAAGCTATGGTTTTTCCAGTAGTCATGTATAGATGTTGGAGTTGGACCATAAAGAAGTCTGAGCGCCTAAGAATTGATGATTCTGAACTGTGGTGTTGGAGAACCCTCTTGAGAGTCCCTTGGACTGCAAGGAGATAAAACCAGTCAGTTCTAAAGGAAATCAACCTTGAGTAGTCATTGGAAGGACTGATGCTGAAGCTGAAGCTCCAATACTTTGGCCACCTGATGTGAAGAGACGATTCACTGGAAAAGACTGAGGGCATGAGGACAAGGGGGTGACAGAGGGTCAGATGGTTAGATGACATCATTGACTCAATGGACATGAGTTTGATCAAACTCCAGGAGAAAAAGGCACACTTATGTGCTATTAAATATTCTGTGAGTGAAGGTTGCTCAGTTGTGTTCAGCTATTTGCGACCCAGGGAGGAACCATGGAATTCTCCAGGCAAGAATACTGGAGTGGGTAGCCAGTCCATTCTCCAGGGGATCTTCCCAACCCAGGGATCGAACCCAGGTCTCCTGCATTGCAGGAAAACTCTACCTTCTGAGCCAGCAAGGAAACCCATTAAATATTCTATACATTATAAATTAAAGAAAAACAGATGATAATACTGCTCAGTGAGCATGAATTGTATGAATAATAATTGTGATTACTGGTTAGTTCAAATATATCCATAGGAAAATAGTTCTTTATATTTCCTTATATTTACAAATATGAAAAGATAATCATTCTAACAGAAATCTTATACTTAGAAAAGGTATATAAAATGCAAATTCAAATGAATATATTTCATCACAAATGAAAACATCTGTTTATTTACTACAGTGTGCTTATACTAAATATGATCTGAGGAAACAGTAAAAAATATTTTATACTTGAAAATCAGGTTTTAAAGTTCCCTACCCAGTGCCTACTTCTCATTCTCTTATCTTAATGATCTTACTTCTCTTTCTCCTTTGTTCTTCTTCCCTCAACTCTAGGCAGATGTTAGTATTTATTTTACACTTGTTTTAAAATGATTGTCCTGGGGCTTCCCTGGTGGTCCTGTGCATAAAGAGTCTGCCTTACAGTGCAAGGGCACTGGTTCAATCCCTGGCCCAGGAAGATCCCATGCGCTGTGGAGCAGCTGGACTGGGGTGTCCAATTACCAGCCAGCGCTTTGGAGCATGTGTACCCAGAACCATAAAGAAGTCTGAGCGCCTAAGAATTGATGATTCTGAACTGTGGTGTTGGAGAACCCTCTTGAGAGTCCCTTGGACTGCAAGGAGATAAAACCAGTCAGTTCTAAAGGAAATCAACCTTGAGTAGTCATTGGAAGGACTGATGCTGAAGCTGAAGCTCCAATACTTTGGCCACCTGATGTGAAGAGACGATTCACTGGAAAAGACTGAGGGCATGAGGACAAGGGGGTGACAGAGGGTCAGATGGTTAGATGACATCATTGACTCAATGGACATGAGTTTGATCAAACTCCAGGAGAAAAAGGCACACTTATGTGCTATTAAATATTCTGTGAGTGAAGGTTGCTCAGTTGTGTTCAGCTATTTGCGACCCAGGGAGGAACCATGGAATTCTCCAGGCAAGAATACTGGAGTGGGTAGCCAGTCCATTCTCCAGGGGATCTTCCCAACCCAGGGATCGAACCCAGGTCTCCTGCATTGCAGGAAAACTCTACCTTCTGAGCCAGCAAGGAAACCCATTAAATATTCTATACATTATAAATTAAAGAAAAACAGATGATAATACTGCTCAGTGAGCATGAATTGTATGAATAATAATTGTGATTACTGGTTAGTTCAAATATATCCATAGGAAAATAGTTCTTTATATTTCCTTATATTTACAAATATGAAAAGATAATCATTCTAACAGAAATCTTATACTTAGAAAAGGTATATAAAATGCAAATTCAAATGAATATATTTCATCACAAATGAAAACATCTGTTTATTTACTACAGTGTGCTTATACTAAATATGATCTGAGGAAACAGTAAAAAATATTTTATACTTGAAAATCAGGTTTTAAAGTTCCCTACCCAGTGCCTACTTCTCATTCTCTTATCTTAATGATCTTACTTCTCTTTCTCCTTTGTTCTTCTTCCCTCAACTCTAGGCAGATGTTAGTATTTATTTTACACTTGTTTTAAAATGATTGTCCTGGGGCTTCCCTGGTGGTCCTGTGCATAAAGAGTCTGCCTTACAGTGCAAGGGGCACTGGTTCAATCCCTGGCCCAGGAAGATCCCATGCGCTGTGGAGCGGCTGGACTGGTGTGTCCAATTACCAGCCAGCGCTTTGGAGCATGTGTACCCAGAACCAGTGCTCTGCAAAGAGAGAGGCCACTGCAATGGGAGACCCACACAGGCTGAAGAATAAAGATGGATAAAAAATAAATAAATAAAAAAATCAATAAAAGAGGCCAAAATAATAAAAAAAGATTTCCTTAAACTTTCATTAAAGTATCATCTTGCTAAACAGTACATTATTTACATACAAGTCTGTCTTTGTACCTTTGTGTATGTAACCTCTGTATAATTTTTATCATTTTTTTAGGGTCTAGTCAAAGGTATTTGTTCAATAAATGTTTGTTAAAAGAGGTAAAATATAGAGTATTCAATAAGTTGTACTGGATAGTTGGCTATTTGGAGAGAAACCAAGTAAGAATTTGATTCATAACATGAAAACTACATTTGGCAAAGATACAAGTAATGTAAAGAACTCTTAAACTTCAGTAATAAAAAGACAACTGAATTAAAAAATGGACAAAGGATCTGAATAGGTATTTCTCCAAAGATGATATAGAGATACAAAAAGCTCATTTTGAGGCTCAGCATCATTAGTGATCAAGAAAATGCACAGCAAAACCACAATCAAATATACACAGTTTGCAATATCCAAGAGGCAGAGCAACACACATGAATGCCCATTAACAGATGCATGAGTCTGAGCAAACTCTGGGAGATGGTGAAAGACAGGGGAAGTCTGGCGTGCTACAGTCCATGGGGTCACAAAGAGCTGGACATGACTGAGTGAGTGAATAACAACAGCTGCAGATGAATGAATAAACACTTGGTATATACTCAGAATGGAATATTACTCAACTTTAAAAAGGGAAGAAATCCTTTCACACGTTACAAAATGGATGATCTTTGAGGACACTATGCTAAGCAAGCCAGTCATAAAAAGACAAATACTGTATGATGCCACTTACATGAGGCATCTAAGCTTGTCAGATTTAGAGAAACGAAGTAGAATGATGGTTACCAGGGGTTTACGGGAAGGGAAAAGGGACAGTTGTTAAATGGGTACAGAGTTTCAGGTTTACAAGATGAAAAAATTCTGCTGGTTCACAGCAACATGTCTATACTTAATGCTACTGAACACGTAAAAGTGGTTAAGAGTATAAATTTTATGTTACAGAGTTTTTTCTTTTTTTCACCACATACAAAAAAAGGTTAAGATTGTAAAAAAAAAAAAAAAAACAACCCAAAACTCATAGTGAGATACTGGCTTTCCTGCTGGCTCAGGGGTAAAGAATCCACCTGCCAATGCAAGACACCCAGGTTTGATCCTTGGGTAGGGAAGATCCTAGAGAAGGAAATTCTTGCCTGGGAAATGCCATGGACAAACCACATACGTAAAGTCATTTGCTACCTTTGTGTATGTAACCTCTGTATAATTTATCATTTTTTTAGGGTCTAGTCAAAGGTATTTGTTCAATAAATGTTTGTTAAAAGAGGTAAAATATAGAGTATTCAATAAGTTGTACTGGATAGTTGGCTATTTGGAGAGAAACCAAGTAAGAATTTGATTCATAACATGAAAACTACATTTGGCAAAGATACAAGTAATGTAAAGAACTCTTAAACTTCAGTAATAAAAAGACAACTGAATTAAAAAATGGACAAAGGATCTGAATAGGTATTTCTCCAAAGATGATATAGAGATACAAAAAGCTCATTTTGAGGCTCAGCATCATTAGTGATCAAGAAAATGCACAGCAAAACCACAATCAAATATACACAGTTTGCAATATCCAAGAGGCAGAGCAACACACATGAATGCCCATTAACAGATGCATGAGTCTGAGCAAACTCTGGGAGATGGTGAAAGACAGGGGAAGTCTGGCGTGCTACAGTCCATGGGGTCACAAAGAGCTGGACATGACTGAGTGAGTGAATAACAACAGCTGCAGATGAATGAATAAACACTTGGTATATACTCAGAATGGAATATTACTCAACTTTAAAAAGGGAAGAAATCCTTTCACACGTTACAAAATGGATGATCTTTGAGGACACTATGCTAAGCAAGCCAGTCATAAAAAGACAAATACTGTATGATGCCACTTACATGAGGCATCTAAGCTTGTCAGATTTAGAGAAACGAAGTAGAATGATGGTTACCAGGGGTTTACGGGAAGGGAAAAGGGACAGTTGTTAAATGGGTACAGAGTTTCAGGTTTACAAGATGAAAAAATTCTGCTGGTTCACAGCAACATGTCTATACTTAATGCTACTGAACACGTAAAAGTGGTTAAGAGTATAAATTTTATGTTACAGAGTTTTTTCTTTTTTTCACCACATACAAAAAAAGGTTAAGATTGTAAAAAAAAAAAAAAAAACAACCCAAAACTCATAGTGAGATACTGGCTTTCCTGCTGGCTCAGGGGTAAAGAATCCACCTGCCAATGCAGGAGACCCAGGTTTGATCCTTGGGTAGGGAAGATCCCTAGAGAAGGAAATTCTTGCCTGGGAAATGCCATGGACAGAGGAGCCTAGTGGGTTACAGTCTATGGGACTGCTAACAGTAAGACAGGACTTAGCAACTAAATAACAAACAAATGAGATACATGAATGTTCTCAAATTGTATAAATCTGCACATCAATGTTCACAACAGCATTATCCATGATAGCCAAAAAGTAGAAAACATCCAAATGTCCATCAACTGATGGATACACAAAATGTGGTAATATTTGGCAACTAAAAGGAATAAAGTACTGATGTATGCTATAAAATAGATGGGTTTTGAAAACATTATGCTAAGTGAAAGAAGTCACATTATCTTATCATATCATCCCAATCACATGAAATATCCAGGATAGCTAAATCCATGAATATAGAAAGTAGTGGTTGCCTGGGGCTGGGGATGTGGGATTGAAGGTGGAAGCTAAGGGTACAGGGTTTCAGGATCATATGGTAGGTCTATTTTTAGTTTTTGCCATATTGAGTGAAGTAGTCAGATAAAGAGAAATATCATATGATGTTGCTTATATGTACAATCTAAAAAGAAATTATACAAATGAATTTTTTACAAAACAGAAACAGATTTACAGAGAATGAACCAGGAAAGAAGGGTGGGGGAAAGGGATAGTTAGGGAGTTGGGGACTAAGATACACATATTGCTGTACTTAAAATGGATAACCAACAAGGACTGTGTAAGGCTGGGAACTCTGCTCAATACTGTATAACAACCTAAATGAGAAAAGAATTTGAAAAAGGATACATGTGTATGTATAAATGAATCAGTCTGCGGTACACCCGCAACTATTACAACATTGTTAATCAACTATACTTCAAAATAAAATAAAAAGTCTATAGGGCTTCTTCTGTTGTGATGAAAATCTACAATGGTTTGTGGTGATATTGGCACAATTCTGTAAATATGCTAAAAGCCATGCAGCATATACCTCAAATGGGGAAGTGGTATAGTATGTAAATATATATAAATATATCTAATATATATATTAAATATATAAAAATATATCTCAAGATAGATGTGATAAAAGATACCATAAAATTTTAAAAAATTGCTGTAAACTTAAAAGAAAAAAACACAGATACTGCTGCTAACCTACAAATAGCTTCTAGATATTGGTGATATAGGAGATGATAAGCCAATAAAACAAAGGAATAAAAAGAAAACTGAATGTTCACAACAGCATTATCCATGATAGCCAAAAAGTAGAAAACATCCAAATGTCCATCAACTGATGGATACACAAAATGTGGTAATATTTGGCAACTAAAAGGAATAAAGTACTGATGTATGCTATAAAATAGATGGGTTTTGAAAACATTATGCTAAGTGAAAGAAGTCACATTATCTTATCATATCATCCCAATCACATGAAATATCCAGGATAGCTAAATCCATGAATATAGAAAGTAGTGGTTGCCTGGGGCTGGGGATGTGGGATTGAAGGTGGAAGCTAAGGGTACAGGGTTTCAGGATCATATGGTAGGTCTATTTTTAGTTTTTGCCATATTGAGTGAAGTAGTCAGATAAAGAGAAATATCATATGATGTTGCTTATATGTACAATCTAAAAAGAAATTATACAAATGAATTTTTTACAAAACAGAAACAGATTTACAGAGAATGAACCAGGAAAGAAGGGTGGGGGAAAGGGATAGTTAGGGAGTTGGGGACTAAGATACACATATTGCTGTACTTAAAATGGATAACCAACAAGGACTGTGTAAGGCTGGGAACTCTGCTCAATACTGTATAACAACCTAAATGAGAAAAGAATTTGAAAAAGGATACATGTGTATGTATAAATGAATCAGTCTGCGGTACACCCGCAACTATTACAACATTGTTAATCAACTATACTTCAAAATAAAATAAAAAGTCTATAGGGCTTCTTCTGTTGTGATGAAAATCTACAATGGTTTGTGGTGATATTGGCACAATTCTGTAAATATGCTAAAAGCCATGCAGCATATACCTCAAATGGGGAAGTGGTATAGTATGTAAATATATATAAATATATCTAATATATATATTAAATATATAAAAATATATCTCAAGATAGATGTGATAAAAGATACCATAAAATTTTAAAAAATTGCTGTAAACTTAAAAGAAAAAAACACAGATACTGCTGCTAACCTACAAATAGCTTCTAGATATTGGTGATATAGGAGATGATAAGCCAATAAAAACAAAGGATATCAAGAAGAAATATTCAGAAGCGAAAGTAATAATAATGAAAAAAGATACTTAACCTTTTTAGTTAGGAAAAAAATGTAGAAATCATTCTATAGACATTAATTATAATAACAAGAGACTGAAAATAAACACGTATTTATTAATAAGAACTGATCAAATTATGCTGTATCCATAATGCTGTGGTTGTTCAGTCACTAAGCCATATCCAACTCTGCAAGCCCATGGACTGCAGCATGCCAGGCTTCCCTGTCCTTTACTGTCTCCTGGAGTTTGCTCAGATTCATGTCCATTGAGTTGGTGATGCCATCCCACCATCTCATCCTCTGCTGCCCTCTTCTCCGTCTTTTGAGAACCACACAAACAATATCCATACTACATGATACCATTTGATAGTTAAAATAATGAGATAGCTCTAGACTAAACTGTTATGGCATAATCTCCAAGATACACTGTTAAGTGGAGAAAGCAAAATCTAGAACTACCATTTATGTAAAATAAAAGCATATAAACATATGTGCTTGTATGTGCATAAAATATCTTGGACAGACAGAAAGAAGAGGTTGCTTTTGGGGGAAAGAATTGGACCACCAGGAAACAGGGGCGCAAAAGGGACTTATTTTTTGCTAGTATATAAACTCCTCTATTTTTTCATAATTTGCAAAGTGAAAAATAAATTTAGTAAAAAAACCAAATTTATTAGTGAAATAAAAATTTAGAACTCTCAGATGAGTATGTGGTAAACTGGACAGTGTTATACTCGTGGGATATAAATGTCTACAATTTTTGGGTAATTTGGCACTGTCTATTACCACTAAAAACACAGCCCCTCAACTCATCAAATTCATGTATGAAATACTGGAAACTACCTATGTGTCCACTAAGAGAGAAAATGTTAAAGAAATTATGGACCATCTACAGTATTATGAAATGACATGGAGCTATTAAACAATGAAAAACCTACACGTGCTGACATGAAAGGGTGTTTATACTCTCTTGCCAAGGTAAAATAAAAGACAAAGGCAACTATGTTCAGTAAGATTCTACTTACAAATGTATGTACTGGATGCATTTCGTAGATGTGACACTGAATGATGTCAGATACAAAGAGTATATACTGTATAAGAGTTAGAAAAGGCAAACTGTGGTGACAGAGATCACAACAGTGGTTATACTTTTGCAGGGAATATAAGGGACCCTTCTTGGGTACTGGAAATATTTTATCTTGATTGGAGTGTGGCTATAAGGGAATGTACATATGTAAAATCTCATCAAGCTATACACTTTAACCTTATTTTCTCTGTACACCCATTGCTACAACTTTCTATTATCTTATCAGCTCACATCTAGATGACTGTATTCCAGTTATATATATATATATATGTATATATATATATAATTCTTTGGCATATGTGGGCCTGCCATTGCAGTGGCCTCGCTTGTTGCAGAGCACTGGCTCTGGGCGCACGTGCTCCAGAGTGCTGGCTCGTAATTGGACACATGGGCCCAGCCACTCCCAGGCACATGGGATCTTCCCGGGCCAGGGATTGAACCAGTGCCCGCTGCACTGCAAGGTGGACTCTTTACCCACTGGACCACCAGGGAAGCCCCCATACACTCTTTTTGATGAAGAATTTAAATAATAAATGTGATGGTTAATTTTATGTGCCAACATGACTGGGTCATGAGGTGTCCAGGTATTTGATCAAACATTAGATTTTTCTGTTAGGGTATTTTTGGATAAGATTAACACTTAATTAATAAACTGGGTAAATCAAATTGCTCTTCATAATGTGTGGGCCTCATCCATCCAGGTGAAGACCTGCATAGAACAAAAGCCTGACTCTTCTGAGTAAAAATTCTCCTGTTTGATAGATCATCAGCTTTTCCTGCCTGAACAATTGGACATTGTTCTTCCTGGTTTCACAGCTGCCTGCTGGCCTTTTGACTCAGACTGCGACATTGGCTCTGCAGGTTTTGGACATGCCAGCTTCTATAAGGCATGAATTAATTCCTTACAATAAACCTCTCTTTTGTCTATATTCTATTCACATTGTTTTTCTGAAGAATCTTGACTAATTCAAGTGTCTGTAGTTACTGAGTCACTGATAAAATCTTTTTTTGCTATAGGTGCCCATTTATCAATGGATACTATCAATAGTCTCCCTTACTAATCTTCACCACAGTACAAGAAGGTGAGTGAGTTTTTGCTTCTATCTGCTCCTTTATTACTACAATCATGGCCTTTCCCTCCTAGAATGTGATACCACTGATCATTATGGTTTTTCCAAACCTTAACCATCTTTCAAGAACCTAGGTTCTTACCTATCATCTTCAGAGAAGACGTCTTTAGTCTTAATAATTTTATATACATATAGACCCATTCAACATTTGAATATAAATTTCTTGTCACTGTCCTTTAGCTATTTTACATGTAAACATCTTCCTCTTCCAAGTTGATAGCAATAAATCCTTGCTACATAAATGGATAGATCTCTACTGAGAAAAAGACGGGAAATCAGTGAACCACTGGATTACTTTATTTTCTGTACAAGATAAAATGTCTGTGTTTTGTTTAGTGTAGTCGAGAGTATTTATTCAAAATTACCTAACATTCTCTTTCATTTTGTATATAGCCAGCTAAAAATTGAGTTCTTGTATCTATTTTTGGTTTTTTACAAGATTTCCTCTTAAATTTGAAGTTTCACATCATAGTGTGTAATAGGATCATAATGATAGGATTTACATGTATTATATATATACATATCATACATATGTCATATATATTATATAGGCATACCTTGTGGTTGACTGTGCTTTGCACTATTACACTTCTCAGATTTTTTTTTATAAATTGAATTTTTGTGGCAACCTTGTGTCAAGAATATCTATAAGCACCATTTTCTACCAGCATCTGCTCACTCTGTGTCTTTGTATCAGTTTGTTAATTCTCACAATATTCTCACAATATTTAAAACTTTATTATATAGTAATCAGTGGTCTTTGATGTTACTACTATGATTTGCTGAAATCTCAGCTGATGCTTAGCATTTTGTAGTAATAAAGTATTTTAACATTACAATTATAATTTTTAAAAGACATAATGATGTTGAATTGTTAAATTTTTAAAGCATAATATAAACATAATTTTATAGGTACTGGGAAACAAAAAAATTTGTGAACCCACATGATTGTGATACGCACTTATTGCAGTGGTCTGGAACACCAAGTACCTTCAGTACCTCTGAGGTGTGTCTGTACACATATAGGTCTTATAATAAAAGGTGTCTACATAATACAAATAGAATATGCACTTTCTTGGGTTTGTGACTACAGATGCAAAGACGAATAACACTAATCCTTGAGTTTAATTAATATTATTGTTTAATTAAGAATACTATTTAATATTGGGTTTTCTCCAGTGGCTCAGTGGGAAAGAATCCTCCTGCAATGCAGGAGCTGCAGGAAACACAGTGTTGATCCCTGAGTTGGGAAGATCCCCTGGAGGAGGGCATGGCAACCCCCTCCAGTATTCTTGCCTGAAGAATCCTGTGGACACAGGGAGGCTGGCAGGCTACAGTCCAGAGCATTACCAAGAGTTGGACACAACTGAAGTGACTTACCACGCATTGATATGTTTAGTGTTTATTGTTGATAATACTCATAACACTGTTTAATCAGAAATACAGCCTGAAATGATCATTTCACCTATAAGACACCCTGACCTTTCTTCCAGTGACATCTACACGGGTACTGCAGCAAGAAAGGCAGATTCAGACAACATGGTTTCTGGGCTGTACTCATGTAGGTTTGACATCAGGCGGACAAGAATGTCTTTGGCTACTTTCAGCCGTTATACTGCTTTTGTTAAGGAAAATGCATTTTTCACATATTTTAAATATCATAATGATAGGCAAAAAACCATTTTGTCATATATATTATATAGGCATACCTTGTGGTTGACTGTGCTTTGCACTATTACACTTCTCAGATTTTTTTTTATAAATTGAATTTTTGTGGCAACCTTGTGTCAAGAATATCTATAAGCACCATTTTCTACCAGCATCTGCTCACTCTGTGTCTTTGTATCAGTTTGTTAATTCTCACAATATTCTCACAATATTTAAAACTTTATTATATAGTAATCAGTGGTCTTTGATGTTACTACTATGATTTGCTGAAATCTCAGCTGATGCTTAGCATTTTGTAGTAATAAAGTATTTTAACATTACAATTATAATTTTTAAAAGACATAATGATGTTGAATTGTTAAATTTTTAAAGCATAATATAAACATAATTTTATAGGTACTGGGAAACAAAAAAATTTGTGAACCCACATGATTGTGATACGCACTTATTGCAGTGGTCTGGAACACCAAGTACCTTCAGTACCTCTGAGGTGTGTCTGTACACATATAGGTCTTATAATAAAAGGTGTCTACATAATACAAATAGAATATGCACTTTCTTGGGTTTGTGACTACAGATGCAAAGACGAATAACACTAATCCTTGAGTTTAATTAATATTATTGTTTAATTAAGAATACTATTTAATATTGGGTTTCTCCAGTGGCTCAGTGGGAAAGAATCCTCCTGCAATGCAGGAGCTGCAGGAAACACAGTGTTGATCCCTGAGTTGGGAAGATCCCCTGGAGGAGGGCATGGCAACCCCCTCCAGTATTCTTGCCTGAAGAATCCTGTGGACACAGGGAGGCTGGCAGGCTACAGTCCAGAGCATTACCAAGAGTTGGACACAACTGAAGTGACTTACCACGCATTGATATGTTTAGTGTTTATTGTTGATAATACTCATAACACTGTTTAATCAGAAATACAGCCTGAAATGATCATTTCACCTATAAGACACCCTGACCTTTCTTCCAGTGACATCTACACGGGTACTGCAGCAAGAAAGGCAGATTCAGACAACATGGTTTCTGGGCTGTACTCATGTAGGTTTGACATCAGGCGGACAAGAATGTCTTTGGCTACTTTCAGCCGTTATACTGCTTTTGTTAAGGAAT
Organism: Tragulus kanchil; assembly: GCA_022376925.1. Lineage (NCBI taxonomy): Eukaryota > Metazoa > Chordata > Mammalia > Artiodactyla > Tragulidae > Tragulus > Tragulus kanchil. Next base: position 136,566,169 of record JAIOJX010000031.1, read on the forward strand.
GCATAAAAGTATGAAATTTTACTTTTAGCTTTATCTCTAAATCCCTCTGTGATCCACCCTTTAGTTTTACCAACAGAAAAAAAGAGTTTTACTCTACTCACTCATATACGTACATCTTATTATCTTTCCCCTTGAATTAATAAAATTAAAATAAAAAGCCTGAAAAGCATTAGGTTTCTTCAAATGTATAGGCTTTACAAGGAAAAGTTTTATTTTCATTTGTCTTCTCATCTTTGTTAGTATATTAATAAGGCAGGTTCAGAGTAGAGTTTAAACACAGCTTTAATGCTTAAACATTATAAGTAGATGTAATTTCTTCAAAAAGGAAGAACTGCATCAAATGTTGCTGAGAAACACAATATAGCATACATTTTATACATGTGTTAGTAGTTCATCTTCTGTTATGAATAAGATTTTTGTTGTCAGTTTCTGTTCATATCAGATTAATCATACTAAAATCTATAGGTTGTTAGTGCTCACCAAGAAGAAATCTCAAAGTGATTATCTGATACTGATACTAGCTAAAAACCGTAAATTGAGCTATTTTCAGGCATCCTGATCATAGTAGGGCCATCTTTTGCTGTGTGATTCAATGCACATCACTTCACTTTTCCTTATTTTAAAGTAATAAGGTTTACAAAAACTTTCAAATCCTATTTTTCCAAACTAGGATCTACATGAGTAGTGCAGCAGGAATAGCATCTTGCTTTGAGTAGTTTCAGGTACTTAACAGTCTTTGTATACGTTTGCTCACATACAAGAAAATTATCTAGAAAAGTGGGAGCCTTTAATAGGTTGAGGCTGAATGAATGAGGCTGGCTCGTGGATGATACTTGCTCTCTAAAGTCAGAAATGAAGAAAAGAGCCAGTGTATAACTTATTTTGTAAGCTAAATTTTCTGCTTTCACCTTATATACTATGCAAGATTATACTGTTTTGAAAAGGTATACTTCACATAGCTTGTCATTGAAAAATGGTCATTTATAGGTATTATTATATGAGACAATACATGCAAAACTCTTGGCAGAGGACATGGCACATGATAAACATTAAAAATTAGCTACTCTTGTTTGTCTTTTAAAGTAAATTATAGAGTCTATAATTATGGACTCCAGGATTTAATAGTATCAGCTTTCACTGCTGCAGCTACTTTTCAGACTTTAGGCGTAAGCAGAATGCTCAGTGTTTAGAGCAGTTGTATCTAATGAGTGGAAAACGACACAACTTTTAAAAAAACATTAATACTTTTCCAGATTTTCCAACCATTTTATAATAGGTTGTCTTATTTTCATAAAAAGAAAGAAAAATAAATACCAAATCAAAAATTTACAAATAAAAAAGGAATAATGCCTTAAAATTCTCTTGCATAATAAGGCACAATATTAAAGCTTTAATGCTTAAACATTATAAGTAGATGTAATTTCTTCAAAAAGGAAGAACTGCATCAAATGTTGCTGAGAAACACAATATAGCATACATTTTATACATGTGTTAGTAGTTCATCTTCTGTTATGAATAAGATTTTTGTTGTCAGTTTCTGTTCATATCAGATTAATCATACTAAAATCTATAGGTTGTTAGTGCTCACCAAGAAGAAATCTCAAAGTGATTATCTGATACTGATACTAGCTAAAAACCGTAAATTGAGCTATTTTCAGGCATCCTGATCATAGTAGGGCCATCTTTTGCTGTGTGATTCAATGCACATCACTTCACTTTTCCTTATTTTAAAGTAATAAGGTTTACAAAAACTTTCAAATCCTATTTTTCCAAACTAGGATCTACATGAGTAGTGCAGCAGGAATAGCATCTTGCTTTGAGTAGTTTCAGGTACTTAACAGTCTTTGTATACGTTTGCTCACATACAAGAAAATTATCTAGAAAAGTGGGAGCCTTTAATAGGTTGAGGCTGAATGAATGAGGCTGGCTCGTGGATGATACTTGCTCTCTAAAGTCAGAAATGAAGAAAAGAGCCAGTGTATAACTTATTTTGTAAGCTAAATTTTCTGCTTTCACCTTATATACTATGCAAGATTATACTGTTTTGAAAAGGTATACTTCACATAGCTTGTCATTGAAAAATGGTCATTTATAGGTATTATTATATGAGACAATACATGCAAAACTCTTGGCAGAGGACATGGCACATGATAAACATTAAAAATTAGCTACTCTTGTTTGTCTTTTAAAGTAAATTATAGAGTCTATAATTATGGACTCCAGGATTTAATAGTATCAGCTTTCACTGCTGCAGCTACTTTTCAGACTTTAGGCGTAAGCAGAATGCTCAGTGTTTAGAGCAGTTGTATCTAATGAGTGGAAAACGACACAACTTTTAAAAAAACATTAATACTTTTCCAGATTTTCCAACCATTTTATAATAGGTTGTCTTATTTTCATAAAAAGAAAGAAAAATAAATACCAAATCAAAAATTTACAAATAAAAAAGGAATAATGCCTTAAAATTCTCTTGCATAATAAGAAAGAATATTTTTAATAAGCATCATTCTGAAATTACTATTTAAGACTCCAAATGTCAAACTCATGAACAAGTAAAAAGTACCAATAGTGTATTAGATCAGTGCAAGGATATAACTTCCCCAGTGACATCAAAATGAAAATTCCATCCTTTATAGTTTAGTTAGAAAAAGGAACCCTCCTAAATGCTCCAAGGCAGAATTTATTACTACAGCAAGAGCTCATTTCCTAGAATTGGGACAGTTAGATTTTTAATAAGACCATATGGCTACAAGTACAATAAAGGGCTTCCCAAGTGGCACTAGTGTAAAGAATCTGCCTGACAATGCAGGATATGTAAGAGACACAGGTTTGATCCTTGGGTCAGAAAAATCCCCTGGAAGAGGAAATGACACCCTACTCCAGTATTCTTGCTGTGAGAATCCCATGGACAAAGGAGCCTGGGAGGCTATAGCTTATGGGGTCGCAAAGAGTTGGACGTGACTGAGCATTTGAGCACGTGTAAGTACAGTGAAACATTTTTCTTAATCAACTATAACAAAAACTGAGAAGAGCTAAAACACAAAAAGGGCCCCCTATGGCAAAGGGGAATTTAACAGAACAGCTTTTGTTGTTGTTGTTTTGGTGCTAAGTTATGTCTGACTCTTCTGTGACCCCATGGACTGAAACCCACCAGGCTCCTTGGGCCATGGGATTTCCCAGGCAAGACCACTGGAATGGGTTGCCATTTTCTTCTCGAGAGGATCTTTCCAACCCAGGGATCAAACTCATGTCTCTCCTGCATTGGACATTAAAATTAGCTACTCTTGTTTGTCTTTTAAAGTAAATTATAGAGTCTATAATTATGGACTCCAGGATTTAATAGTATCAGCTTTCACTGCTGCAGCTACTTTTCAGACTTTAGGCGTAAGCAGAATGCTCAGTGTTTAGAGCAGTTGTATCTAATGAGTGGAAAACGACACAACTTTTAAAAAAACATTAATACTTTTCCAGATTTTCCAACCATTTTATAATAGGTTGTCTTATTTTCATAAAAAGAAAGAAAAATAAATACCAAATCAAAAATTTACAAATAAAAAAGGAATAATGCCTTAAAATTCTCTTGCATAATAAGAAAGAATATTTTTAATAAGCATCATTCTGAAATTACTATTTAAGACTCCAAATGTCAAACTCATGAACAAGTAAAAAGTACCAATAGTGTATTAGATCAGTGCAAGGATATAACTTCCCCAGTGACATCAAAATGAAAATTCCATCCTTTATAGTTTAGTTAGAAAAAGGAACCCTCCTAAATGCTCCAAGGCAGAATTTATTACTACAGCAAGAGCTCATTTCCTAGAATTGGGACAGTTAGATTTTTAATAAGACCATATGGCTACAAGTACAATAAAGGGCTTCCCAAGTGGCACTAGTGTAAAGAATCTGCCTGACAATGCAGGATATGTAAGAGACACAGGTTTGATCCTTGGGTCAGAAAAATCCCCTGGAAGAGGAAATGACACCCTACTCCAGTATTCTTGCTGTGAGAATCCCATGGACAAAGGAGCCTGGGAGGCTATAGCTTATGGGGTCGCAAAGAGTTGGACGTGACTGAGCATTTGAGCACGTGTAAGTACAGTGAAACATTTTTCTTAATCAACTATAACAAAAACTGAGAAGAGCTAAAACACAAAAAGGGCCCCTATGGCAAAGGGGAATTTAACAGAACAGCTTTTGTTGTTGTTGTTTTGGTGCTAAGTTATGTCTGACTCTTCTGTGACCCCATGGACTGAAACCCACCAGGCTCCTTGGGCCATGGGATTTCCCAGGCAAGACCACTGGAATGGGTTGCCATTTTCTTCTCGAGAGGATCTTTCCAACCCAGGGATCAAACTCATGTCTCTCCTGCATTGGCAGGTGGATTCTTTACCACAGAGCCATATTGGAATCATCAACAGGACAGATACTGGGATATAATTTCAGCCTCCTACTATTTGTGCTTTTTTTGGTCATTGTAAGATTTTGACATCAAGAACTCTTTTTTAATTCTTTGGTTTTTAAGTATCTCTCTGTTTCTCATCTTAAGTGTCAATAAGTGTTTCCCTACTAATTAGGTGACCTTGGCTGATCCACAGTCTAGTTTTTATAAGTTTAAGGATTTTTAACAATTTAATAAACTTTTGCAATTTATTAGTATTTGTAACCATATTAGTAAAGTCTATAGAGATATAACATTTTTTGTTATAATTTTCATTTTACTTATTTATTTTTAATGGATTGCTGATTGCTTTACAATATTGGCTTGATTTCTGTCATACTTCAGCATGAATTAACCATAGGTTTACATATGTCCTCTCCCTCTTGAATCTCCCTCCTGTCTTCCCACTCTCCTAGGCAATTACAGAGCCCCAGTCTGAGTTCCCTGAGTCATACAGCAAATTTCTAATGGCTATCTGTTTACACAGGTTAAGGTACATGCTTCCATGCTACTCTCTCCATACATCTCACTCTCCCCCTCATCACCCCAGCCCTTGTCCTTAAGTCTGTTTTCTACATCTGCATCTCCATTGCTGCTCTGTGAATAGGCTCATCAGTACTATCTTTCTAGATTCCATATATGTGTAGTAATATATGATATTTGTTTTTCTCTTTCTGACTTGCTTCACTTTGTATAAGGCTCTGGTTCATCTGCCTCATTAGAACTGACTCAAATGTGTTCCTTCTTATGGCTGAATAGCATTCCATTGTATATATGAACAATAGCTTCTCTCTCTCTCTCTCTAATTTTTTTTTGTATTTTTATTTTTACAGGGTTTTGTTGTTTACTGCCACACATTGACCTGAATCCACTATAGGTATACATATGAATACACATGTTCATCTGCTGATGGACATCTAGGTTGCTTGCATGTCCTAGCTATTGTAAACAGGGCTTCAGTGAACAATGAGGTATATGTGTCTTTTTCAGTTTTTTTTTTTTTTAATTAATTAATTAATTTATTTTGGGGGGGCGGTTTGGGGAGGGAGGGGGTGGGCAGGCCACTTCTGTTGGTCTTTCATTTGTCTATTTCCATCCGTCTTTTTTGTTCTTTGGCTCTTGTGGGCCTCCCATCGTGGTGGCCTCTGTTGTTGCAGAGCGCTGGCTCTGGGTGCATGCGCTCCAGAGCTCTGGCTTGGTAATTGGACACATCAGTCCAGCCGCTCCGCGGCACATGGGATCTTCCCAGGCCAGGGCTCGAACCGGTGCCCCTTGCACTGCAAGGCGGTGTCCTTACCCACTGGACCACCGGGGAAGCCCTCTTTTTCAGTTTTGGTTTCTTCAGGGTATATGCCTAGAAGTGGTATTTCTGGGTCATATGATGGTTTTATTCCTAGATTTTTAAAAAAGGAATCTCTACACTGTTTTCCATAGGGCTTCCCTGGGGTTCAAGATAGTAAGGAATCTGCCAGCAATGCATGAGACCCAGGTTTGATCCCTGGGTTGGGAAGAGTCCCTGGCAACCCACACCGGTACTCACCCCTGGGAAATCCCACGGACAGAGGAGGCTGGCAGGCTATAGCGTGTGGGGTCGCAAAAGAGTTCGACATGACTGAGTGACTAACACTTTCTTCATGGTGGTTTTATTCCTAATTCTTTTAAAATGAATTTCCATACTGTCTTCCACAGAGGCTGTATCAGTTTACATTCCCATCAGCAGTGCAAGAGTGTATTGAGCTCATATAACAATACCAGAAAAACAAACAACCTAATCAAAATTGGGCAAAAGACTTAAACAGGCATTTCTCAAGAGAAGACATATGCATGGCTAATAAACACATGAAACAACATCATTATTAGAGAAATGCAAATCAAAACTACAATGAGCTATCCCCTCACAACGGTCAGAATAGCCATCAAAAAATCTACAAACAAGTGTGCTGGAGAGGGTGTGGAGAAAAGGGAACCCTTTTATTATAGCACTTTCTAACACCCTTTTAAGTAAACTGTTCTGAAAAGTAATGTCTAATACCCCTAGACTTTAAAAACCAAAGTTGTTTTTAAAAGATTAATGAAATTTAAAAAGACAGCCTATTCACAGAGTTCAGTGAAACACTGCAATTAAAATACTTAATGAGCTATGTGAATTATTGGTTGTTAGATTAAAAGATTAAATTAAACATGACTAATGGGATGTGCACTTTGTAAGTTTTCTTCCAGCGACAACCTTAACATTTCATGTTAAACTATATTACACATTACAGTCCTTATATTCTTACATTTCTTTTTCAGTCCTTGTATTCTTAAAGATATTTAAAGTATAAAATCTTTGCTTATAGCTTTGTGATTCAGTTCATTTTAGCTACTTTATACAAATGCCCAAACTAAAAAGAACTGCAGTTACTGTGTATAAATACTGTAACACCAAATAAATATGCAGGTTGAGAGAAGAATGACTGAATAAAGCCACAGCTATAAAGGTCAACACTGTATGCTGAATCTATTAACATTTTAAATGAAAAATCCTTGCCTGGACTATGGGTGACTATTCACATTCATTTCTTTGAAAATGTCTTTAGTTTTTGTGTCTTTAAGACACATGAATACAAAGCAAATATCATAAGCAAATATCACATGTGAAATAAAGACTCCTATCCCATCCATTCCTGTCATTAGACATTACTGTAGACTGTATATGGAAAACTTTATCTGTTATTGATGACCTATCTTATATTCATTATTTTTCAAATTAAATTAAAAATTAATTTAAATTAAAAATCCTATGCTTAATAAAAATATTTCACAGCATACCAATGCTCAGAAAATATATTAACCTATATACACCTTTATGAAAATCTCTAGAGGAAACACTTCAGAATTTGAGTGAAAAAGGTGTGGTATATGAGTCAAGAGTGACAGTAAAGGTAGAAAAACATAAGTTTAAATAATCATTGCTAACATGCTGGAAACTGTTAAGAAATTGGAAAATAAAAGGCACAAAAGGGGGCTTCCCTGGTGGTCCAGTGGGTAAGGACACCGCCTTACAGTGCAAGGAGCGCCAGTTCGATCCCTGGCCTGGGAAGATCCCACGTGCCGCAGAGTGGCTGGACTGATGTATCCAATTACTGAGCCGGAGCTCTGGAGCGCATGCGCCCAGAGCCAGTGCTCTGCAACAACAGAGGCCACCGCGATGGGAGGCCCACACAGGCCAAAGAACAAAGATGGATGAAAATAGATAAATGAAAGACCAATAGAAGTGGCCCACCCGTCTGCTCCTTCCCCACCTCACTCCACCCCCTCCCTACCCCCCAAAATAAATAAATAAATAAATATTTAAAAGAAAGGAAAAAAAAAAGGGCTTCCCCTGGTGGTCCAGTGGGTAAGGACACCGCCTTGCAGTGCAAGGGGCGCCGGTTCGAGCCCTGGCCTGGGAAGATCCCACGTGCCGCGGAGCGGCTGGACCGATGTGTCCAATTACCGAGCCGGAGCTCTGGGCGCTCTCTGCAACGACAGACGCCACCGCGATGGGAGGCCCACAGGAGCCAAAGAACAAAGACGGATGAAAATAGAGAAATGAAAGACCAATAGAAGTGGCCCGACTGCTCCCCTCCCTCCCCAACCCGACCCCTGCCCAAAATAAATAAATAAATCTTTAAAAAAAAAAAAAAAGAAAGAAAAAAGGCACAAAAGGTAAGACCAAGTCATTCATACAGAAATAAATTTCCAGATTATTTCAACAAAATCTAGAAGTAGGCGGGGGAATAAAAACTTTTGAAAGCTCTCACCTGATTTGGGAAGTGAAAGAAGATATTGTTACAATTTTAACAATCCAAGGAAGTACAGGTTCACATATGTTTGTTAGAAATTTATGCTAAGTATTGGTAGAGTTAGAATGAGAACCGCTAAAAGTAGCTGAAGGGAATCAGAGGGAATAAATGAGAGCTGGAGGTAGTTCTGATTCAGGGGAGCAGCGAATCCCTCCAATCCTGTAGCACAGAGAGTCCCCTTCTGAAGAGCATGCTGTGGATCTATGCTGTCATGAGAACCAGTGAGAAAGGGGCCAAAGGATAGTTCTGCCTTTCTCTAGCCCCACACAGGAGTTTAAGTACCCAAATTTCCTTAATGGAGACACAGTGACTTTTAATACAGGCTGATTTGAGCATTAGAGTAACACTTATTTTAAGAGCAAAATCAACTTTGGACATTATAGATGGCTTTGAGAGGGTAATTACATAGTAGTAACTGCTTAAGGAAAATAATTGACAATCAGAGGAAAGAGTGAAAAAGCACCTCAAGACAACTAGGTTATTTTTCACAAATGATTGCTCTAAATTGGTATCTCATTTCCTATGACCTTTCTGTAAAGTATACTATTAATATTTATGTTAATATCCTTAACTGCTAAGTTATCTCATCTTCTAAAACTAAAGCCTCCTAAACCAAACTGGCTACCTCTAGGTCTGAGCTTGGAGATGCGTGGAGAAACCTTGCCCCAGGATACTATCAAGGTGATGGCACTGACACCTAATCCTTGGCTTAGGCTAGGAAGTTACAGGCCACAGACGCTCAAAAGACTCAGGGTTTTAAAATTTTTATGTGTAATTTTTCAAACATAAACAAAATCAGAAAAGAGAGTATGAGGAATCCCACTGATATGTCACAACTATCAACGACAAAGGGCCAAACTTGTTTCATCTCTACTCCATTTCCTGCATTGCCGGATTAAAGAAAAACCTCAGATATGCCACGTCATTTTCAAGTAGTTTGTTGTATCATTATTCAATTCTTTAAAAAAGTTTACTTTTCCTGAACAGCTCTGAAAGAAGCAAATAATACACCCTGCAAAATCGTAAAGAATAGAGACAGTCAGATGATTAAGAAGTAAAGAGGGGCTTCCCTGGTGGTCCAGTGGGTAAGGACACTGCCTTGCAGTGCAAGGGACGCCGGTTCCATCCCTGGCCTGGGAAGATCCCATGTGCCACGGAGTGGCTGGACCAATGTGTCCATTTATCAAGCCAGAGCTCTGGAGCACATGCGCCCAGAGCCAGTGCTCTGCGACAACAGAGGCCACTGTGATGGGAGGCCCATGCAGGTCAAAGAAAAAAGATGGATGAAAATAGATAAACGAAAGACCAATAGAAGTGGCCCGCCTGCTCCCTTCCCTCCCCAACCTGTACCCCCCTCCCGCCAAAAAAAGGAAAAAAAAAGTAAAGAAATGGTTAGACTCATAATACTAGTATTCTGTGGCTGCAGTAATAATGAAGATGGGAAGGTACTCTTAACTCATTCAAATAAGAATGGATTTTCTGGTTAGAAGAGGAAATTACATTTTCTGTAATTTTTATTTCTCAAGATAAATTAAGACTTAATTCTTCATATTGGAAAGGAAAATAATTGACAAAATTAAAAAGAGGAAAGAGTGAAAAGCACCTCAAGACAACTAGGTTATTTTTCACAAATGATTGCTCTAAATTGGTATCTCATTTCCTATGACCTTTCTGTAAAGTATACTATTAATATTTATGTTAATATCCTTAACTGCTAAGTTATCTCATCTTCTAAAACTAAAGCCTCCTAAACCAAACTGGCTACCTCTAGGTCTGAGCTTGGAGATGCGTGGAGAAACCTTGCCCCAGGATACTATCAAGGTGATGGCACTGACACCTAATCCTTGGCTTAGGCTAGGAAGTTACAGGCCACAGACGCTCAAAAGACTCAGGGTTTTAAAATTTTTATGTGTAATTTTTCAAACATAAACAAAATCAGAAAAGAGAGTATGAGGAATCCCACTGATATGTCACAACTATCAACGACAAAGGGCCAAACTTGTTTCATCTCTACTCCATTTCCTGCATTGCCGGATTAAAGAAAAACCTCAGATATGCCACGTCATTTTCAAGTAGTTTGTTGTATCATTATTCAATTCTTTAAAAAAGTTTACTTTTCCTGAACAGCTCTGAAAGAAGCAAATAATACACCCTGCAAAATCGTAAAGAATAGAGACAGTCAGATGATTAAAAAGTAAAGAGGGGCTTCCCTGGTCGTTCAGTGGATAAGGACACCGCCTTGCAGTGCAAGGGGCGCCGGTTCGATCCCTGGCCTGGGAAGATCCCATGTGCCACGGAGTGGCTGGACAGATGTGTCCAATTACCAAGCCGGAGCTCTGGAGGGCATGCGCCCAGAGCCGGTGCTCTGCGACAACAGAGGCCACTGTGATGGGAGGCCCACACGGGCCAAAGAACTAAGATGGATGAAAATAGATAAATGAAATACCAATAGAAGTGGCCCGCCTGCCCCCCTCCCTCCCCAACCTGTACCCCCCTCCCGCCAAAAAAAGGAAAAAAAAAGTAAAGAAATGGTTAGACTCATAATACTAGTATTCTGTGGCTGCAGTAATAATGAAGATGGGAAGGTACTCTTAACTCATTCAAATAAGAATGGATTTTCTGGTTAGAAGAGGAAATTACATTTTCTGTAATTTTTATTTCTCAAGATAAATTAAGACTAATTCATTATTCTGTTGCTTTTCTGTGTCAGCTATTTATTACTGTTTCAAAACTGTAAAAATATCTACAGAAAATACAGTGTCATTTCATGATTCAACTACTCAAGGCAACCTATAGATTCGATGCAATAATTATCAAATTACCAATGGCATTTTTCACATACTAGAAAAACATTTCTTCTCCAGGGGTTCTTCTCGACCCAGGGATCAAACCTGGATCTCCCACACTGCAGGCAGATTCTTTATCACTAAGCCAGCAGAGAAGCCCCTAGGACAAAAAAAAATCTCAAAATGTGTATGGAAACACTAAAGACCCCGAACTGCCAAGGCAATCTTTAGAAAGAAAAATGGAGCTGGAAGAATCAGGCTCCCTGACTTCAGACTATACTACAAAGGCTATAATCATCAAAAAAGTATGGTAATGGTATAAAAATATAGATCAATGGAACAGGATAGAAAACTCAGAAATAAGTCCATGTACCTATGGTCAATTATCTATGACAAAAGAAGCAAAACTACACAATGTTAGAAAGATAGTCTCTTCAACAAATGATGCTGGGAAAACTGGACAACTACACATGAAAAAATGAAATTATACTACTCTTTAACACCACAAATAAAAGTAAGCTCAAAATGGATTAAAGACCTAAATGTGAGACTGGACACAGCAAAACTTCTAGAGGAAAATACAGGCAGGTGTTAAATCACATAAATCCAATGTTAACTGCAGACATATCTTTTTCAATCTATCTCCCAAAATAACTGAAACAAAAACAGAAATAAACAAATGGAACTTACTTAAACTCAAAAGGTTTTGCACACACAGCAAAGGAAACAATAAACAAAATGAAAAGACAATCCACAAAGTGGCAGAAAATGTTTGAAAATGATGTGACTGACAAGAGATTACTCTCCAAAATTTACAAACAGCTCATTACTTTTAATATCATCAAAACAAACAACCCAATCAACAAATGGGCAGAAGATCTAAACAGACATTTCTCCAAACAAGACATGCAGATGGCCAAAAGGCACGTGAAATGATGTTCAGCATCGCTAACTATTAGATAAATGCAAATCAAAATTACAGTGGGTTGCTACCTCATACCAGTCAGAATGGCTATCATCAAAAATCCACAAACAGGGCTTCCCTGTTGGTCCAGTGGGTAGAGAGATCACCCTGCAGTACAAGAGGCACCAGTTTGATCCTTGGCCTGGGAAGGTCCCATGTGCCGCAGAGTGGCTGGACCGGTGTGTCCAGTTATGAGCCAGCACTCTAGAGCGCATGCGCCTGAAGCTGGTGCCCTGCAATGAGAGAGGCCACTGCGATGGGAGGCCCACACATGCCAAAAGAATAAAAGATGGATGAAAATCAATATAAGAAAAAAAAAAACTAAAAGAGACAGGATGTAGGAAAAAAATTTCCACAAACAATAAATGATGGAGAGGGTGTAGAGAAAAGGGAACCCTCCTACAACAGTTGGGAATGCAAACTGGTACAGCCACTATGGAGAACAGTATGGAGGTTTCTTAAAAAACTAAAAATAGAGCTACCATAGAACCCTGCAATCCCATTCGTGGGCATTTATCTGGAGAAAAATATGATCCAAAAAGATACATGCTCCCTGATGTTTACCGCAGCACTGTTTATGACAGCCAAGACATGGAAGTAACCTAAATGTCCATTGACAGAAGAATGGATAAAGAAAATGTGGTAGATATATATAATGGAATATTACTTGGTTAATAAAAAGAATGAAATAATGCCATTTGTAGCAAAATGGATGGACCTAAAGATTGTCATGCTAAATGAAGTAAGTCTGACAGAGAAAGAGAAATACCATATGACATCCCTTATATGTGGAATCTAAAAAGAAAGGATACTAATGAATTTATACACAGAACAGAAAGACTCACAGACTTAAGAGAATAAACTTACAGTTGTCAGGGGGAAGGATGGAGATGGGACGGTTAGGGATTTTGGGATGGACCAGTACACACTGCTATATTTAAAATGGATAACCAACAAGGACCTACTGTGTAGCACAGGGAACTCTGCTAAATGCAGCCTGGATGGGGGTAGTTTGAGGGAGAATGGACACTTGTGTATGCATGGCTGAGTTGCTTGGCTGTTCACTTGAAACTATCACCACATTGTTAATCAGCTATACCCCAATACAAAATAAAAAGTTTAGAAAAAAATAAAGTTAGTTAGAATAAAAAACAAAACCCTGGAACAGGTAAGTGAGCTGAGCTGGGTTGTAGTACATAAGCTTAACACAAAAAAATCAGTTTTATTTATATGCATTGAAAACGAACATGTGAAAACTAAACTTAAAAACACACCAACAGGGGCTTCCTTGGTGGTCCAATGTTAGGAATCTGCCTGCCAATGCAGGGGACACAGGTTCAATCTCTGGTCCAGGAAGATCCCCATATGCCATGAGGCAACTAAGCCCGCCCTCTAGAGCCTATGAATCGCAATTACTGAGCCTGCGGGCACACCGAGAGTAAATGCTCCACAAGAGAAGCCACTGAGATGAGAAGCTAGTGCACCGTAACGAAGACCCAGCCCAGCAAAAATAAATAAATAAATAAAAAAATAAAACAAAAAATTGAAAAAAGCAAATCCAAAATTAAAAAAAAAACAAACAACAGTAACATTTATAATCACATCAAAGACAATAAAATACTTAAGCATACACTTAACAAAACACGTTCAGGATCTCTATGACGAACATAAATGTTAGGCAGAGATGGAAGATGGCTTACATGGCTTGGAACAGGTAAAAATGAACAAATAACAAGGAAAATGGGAGTTACAGAAGATGTCTACAAAAAGGAATGATTAGAAAGAACCTTTGAAATGTTTTGTTGGATAAGAAATGGAAGTAATGGTATGAATTCATTGTTATATAATATATATAAAATAGTTCTAAGTATGTGTATTTGTGTGTTATGCCTGTGTGACACATTACCTGTATTTATCAGCTCTGTCTATTGAGAGAACCTGGAAGAAATAATAACCTAGTAGGAACCAGCACACTGAGCACCCAGAACTGGGTTTTCAAATACCATTCTCTACTTAAAGGAACGAGGGCTCCTCGAAGACAGAGATCAAATTCTAGACTGAGGGCAAGGGAGGTAAAAGATGAACCTGGAACCTATTGTTTTACTAGAGCACATGTCAGAAAGATAAAGGAGCCAGACTGAAGGAGCGCCTACTGTCCTCACTGGGAACAATTTTAACATGAAAAGAAGTGTGTGTATTCATTGAAGAAAATATGAATATACAAATCTATACCGATAAATGAGATAAGCAAAAGATCTTCCTTAGAGAAGAATGCCAACTGAAAGATGCAGGAGCACTGGAAACAGAGAAATCCTCTATAATACAAGGCTGATTTAGGCAGGGGTTGTCAATGGACGCTCAAACTGGTAAAAATTTGGTATGGAAAAGCATATCAAAATACCTCTCCTCAAAATACTAATCCATTACAAAGGGAGAAAAAGTAAATTTAAGGTGGGGAAACATAGTAGTCATCAGGATGACCAGATGGTCAAGGTTATCACCATGGTGGAGGGACAGGTCAGCATCATGTGCTTCCTGATATGATGCACGGAAAGGCCACAGCGCAGGTTCCACTAAACTCCACGTAGTGAAGTTTCTGCAAAGAATGTGTATCTTGAGCTGGGTAAAGAAGAAACAGGATTATACCACCGAATATAAGGCTTGTATTCTTTAAAACTGATGAGGGCATGAAAAGGAACTGTTTCAGATTGGGGAAGACGTGACAGTAGTATTCCTGAACAGACTTTTAAATCAGAAAGAAAAAGGCCATTGTTTGGACAGCTGGAAAAATCTGAACTGCGGGGCGAGGCTGTGCTCTCCTGAAGCTGATCGTCTGCTTTGGAGAGCTGTTGCACAGGAACATGTTTTACTCTTTGGAAAATGTGCACTGTCAGAATACAAAATTAGGTGTTAATACTTAAGAATAAAACATATAAAACAAATACTCACCAATGACTTTAACAAAATAAGCATCCGCTTCAAAGTTATTTTTTAGTGTATGGATTGCAAAATCACTCTTTGTATAGCCTTTGCTCAGTACTACAATGTCCAAGATTCCCTGGGAAAAAACACAAAAATGTAAGAACAGGTTACTGGACTGGCTGCAAAAATAATGACAATATATGATATGTTTATCATGTTAATAAAAGCTTTACTTAATAACTTGATATTTAAAATAAAAATACTATTAAAAATATAAAAATGTAACTATTAAAATATATAAAATGAAAAAGCACCTATCATTTTAATCTCTGAAGATAAATGTTACTATTTTATACTTCCTTCCAGGCCTGTCTACATGAATGTTTTTTTTAAAAATCACTTGTTTAATTTTTGCTGTGCTGGGTTTCTGCTGCTGTGTGGGCTTTTCTCTTAATGCAGAGAGCCTGCACACGCAACTACTCTCTGGCTGCAGTGTGCAGGCATCCCTTGTGGAGCACAGGCTCTAGGGTGCACAGGCTTCGGTGGTTGCGGATTCCAGGCTCTAGAGCCCAGGCTCAGTCGTTGTGGCACTCGGGCTTAGCTGCTCTGAAGCATGTGGGATCTTCCAGATCAGAGACCAAACCTGACTCCTGCACCGGCAGGAGCAGTCTACCACTGCATGCCTGCATTTTTTAAAGACCTTTGATATGGACTACCAAATTGTTGCCAATCATCAGAGAAAGAAGGTATTTTTTTATTTGCTCTGGTTTGCATTATCATTTTTCCTAAAATAGTGGGAAACTGCCAGGTTTATTGGGGGTAAAAAAGGTGCTCATTTAAACTTTCACTCTGCTGACTCTTAATAAGGTTGATCATTTGTCCTTTTTTTTTTTTAACATGTTAGCTACTTTTTATTTTCCTGTGAATTAACTTAATCATGTTCTGTTTTTCCAGCAGAAGTTTTTGGTGACTTGTATCAGTTAGAATAAACCCTTTCTAAGGTATAAATGTGGGCTTCCCAGATGGCGCTAGTGGGAAAGAATCCACCTGCTAATGCAGGAGATGAAAGAGACCTGGGTTTGATCCCTGGGTTGGGAAGATCCCCTGGAGGAGGGCATGGCAACCCACTCCAGTACTCTCGCATGGAGAATGGACAGAGGAGCCTGGTGGCTACAGGCTAGAGTTGCAGACTCAAACATGACTGAAGTGACTTAGTGCATACACATTCATGCATGTTAAGAATATTAATTATTTCACTCTTACAGAGCTAACTTATTTTCCAGATTTAAACACAATTTGAAATTTGTAATTTTTATGAAGAGAAATTAAAACGTGATTTATAGTTAATTCTCGCTTTTTCCTCTTGTGATATTTTTACCAATTACTTTTATGCTTGGAAACTACTTATGAAAAGTGAAATAACACAAGAGAGGGCAGCAAAGAGAAAGAGAAAAACAAGGACCTGAAGATACATTATTTGAAAATCAGTCTCTTATAAAAAACAAAACCAAACCACTTGGGTGAGGGTTGGACATAATTATCCTAATGGAGATTTAACTTTTTAAAATAATCAAGTTATTTTACAAGGATATATGTGACATATTAACTCAGGAATTTAACACATTTTTATCAGAATTTACTATTTTCCTAAAAACTGGCTTTTGACATTAGAGGAAAACCAGGGCCCTGTGTGCCTTTCTCAGGCCACCAGACCACTGAGGACAGTCACTAAAATCCAGGGCAATAGATGCCACCTCTAGTTCACAAGGTTAAGAGAGCGCACATACTGAATTCATTCTTCTGTGATCCTGCACAGCCTTGAGGGTCTGTCATCTGTTGGCTGCTGTTTTCTCTACCTGTGCACAACTGCCATGAGCATGATTTGCTAGTGGTTAAATCTAAACAGGCATAAAATGAGATAAAGGTGTTTTCATAATACACTGTGCTGATCAGCTGGTGGTATCAATAAATTTGTTCTGTCACTTAACATTAAAAGGGGTTTTCTTTAATTAACTCATTTGCTTTCATTATCTTATCTACATTTTCTGGTTAAATAAGGTGAAGTGAAAGTGAGACAAAGTAGATGGCAATTAGAGTCCAAACACACAGAAGAGCTCTGAACTCACATCTTCATAAATATCAAAGAAGGTGGCAACCACTGCATCTCTGATTTGGTTTAGGTCCGTCAGCTCCCAGTAGACTTTAAACATACGATGCACCCCCTCACAGCTTGCATTATTACAAGGGACATTCTCCAGTAAAAAGGCCTGCTGATTGCTGTGAGACAAAGGAGAGGTATTTAGTTAATGATACATCAATGCTGAGTAGCATTAGCTATGCTGTATTTTCTAGAATCAAAGAGATGGTAAATGGTATACATTGAAGTAATACGAAAAAATATGTCTTAGTAATTATTACCCTAAGTCATAAAAAACTTAAATTGTTGGTTATCTTTTTTCAGCCTTTGGCAAAAATCCCGAGGTTAGTCAGTGGCTGGCCTCTCTCCTCTTTTGTGGTTTCCAGGTCTGTCTCTCTGCCCTCCCTTGCTGTTCCATAGCCACTGAATCTGTGTTTCATTACTGAGTTCCTGGACACTCTCGTAATCCCTTTGAAAGTGTTAAAAAGTGTTAGTTGCTCAGTTGTGTCTGACTCTTTGCAACCGCATGAACTGAAGCCCACCAGACTCCTCTGTCCATGGAATTCTCCAGGCAAGAATACTGGAGTGGGTTGCCAGGCCCTCCGCCAGGGCATCTTCCCAACCTAGGGATAGAACTCAGGTCTCCAGCACTGTAGATGGATACTTTACCAACTGAGCCATTAATCCCTTTAGATGTGTATAACTCCTCAGGTGGTATCTGCATTTTATTTGGAGATTCCTGGCATCCCTAAGTCTTATAAACCCAAAGCAGTAAATCTACAATGATAGAATTTCAACTTTCCAGATGGACAACAGGCTGAGCACCTCTCAGATGAAAGATAGAAGTGGGGGAAAGTGTTGTACTCTGCATAGCTATGAAGTCTTCCCCTTTGACAATCCTACCCTATAGGCAATGTGGTTATGAACTTAGATTATGGAACCAGAAACTAGGAACTAGAACTAGGTTTCCTATATTAAGTTCTGCTTCTGTCATTAGACTCAGATCCTTATTTGTAAACTGAGTAATAAGAGTACTTATAGAATTGTTGTAAAAAAGAAATGAAATACTGAGTGCAAAGCACTTAGAATAATTCCTGTCATCTAGTTCGATCTTGGTAAAAGTGTTTATATTATCATCACTCTTATTTAGGTACTGCAACACCATGCCATGTAAAAATACTCTCTTTACATACAGAAGTAACTTTAGTAAATAGTGTGATTTTATAAAATGGCTCCTGTATTAGGCATTTTTCTAATAGATTCCTTCATGTCCCTCTGTTACACAGAAAGTAGTAAGCTAAAAGGTTTAAAATTGTAAAATTTATTTATTTTCAATTGAAGGTCAATTGCTTTACAATACTGTATTGGTTTCTACCAAACATGAACATCAATCAGCAATAGGTTCATCTATGTCCCCTTCCACTTGAACACCCTTCCCACCTTCCTGCTCATCTAGGTTGTTCTGAGTCCTGGTTTGAGTTCCTTGAGTCATACAGCACATTCCCACTGGCTATCATCTGTTTTACATGTGGTAATGTATGTTCCCATGGCACTCTCTCCGTATATCCCACCCTCTCCTTCCTCCCTACCAGCCATGTCCATAAGTCTGTTCTCTATGTCTGTCTCCATTACAGCTCTGCAAATTGGCTCATCAGTACCATCTTTCTAGACTCCATATATATGCATTATATGATATATTTTTTTCTCTTTCTGACTTCACTTCATATAACCGGCTCTACTCTCATCCATTTCATTAGGACTGACTCAAAGGCATTCCTTTTTATGGCTGAGTATTATTCCACTGTATATATGTATCCTGTTCATTATGCATTCTTTATCCATTCACCTGTTGATGGACACCTAGATTGCTTCCTAGTCCTAACTATTGTAAATAGTGCTGCAATGAACACTGGGGTTTTCAATTTTGGTTTCCTAAGGGTATATGCCTAGTAGTGATTGCTGGGTTTTTAAAGGAATCTCCATACTATTTTCCATAGTGAGTGTATCAACTTACATCTCCACTAACAATGCTCTCTTCAGCATTTATTGTTTGCAGATTTTTTGGTAAGCATTTATAGAAATTTTCTTCTGGGAACATACAAATATTTAAGTACCTATATCCTTCAAAAAAAAAAAGAAAAGAAAAAAAACCCAACCCAATTGGGTTTTACTATATATGATTCTTCAACATTTTTCTTTCTACTCAATAATATAGCATACACATGGGGAAAAGGGATAAAATTTGAACGAGGATTTTTGATGTCTATTTTGAAAATGTCCCCCAGAGAAGATGGGGAGAATATATATATATATATTTATAGCAATATATAACAATTTACATCCCTCAGTAGCAGCACACCAAGCGGCCTGTTTCTCCGCACGCTCATCCTTTTCAATGCTTACTCCATTATACAGCTAAACCATCACTCATTTTAACATTCTGCTATGGATAATCCAGTTGTCTTCTATTGTTCCCATTACGAAGGTCAATTGCTTTACAATACTGTATTGGTTTCTACCAAACATGAACATCAATCAGCAATAGGTTCATCTATGTCCCCTTCCACTTGAACACCCTTCCCACCTTCCTGCTCATCTAGGTTGTTCTGAGTCCTGGTTTGAGTTCCTTGAGTCATACAGCACATTCCCACTGGCTATCATCTGTTTTACATGTGGTAATGTATGTTCCCATGGCACTCTCTCCGTATATCCCACCCTCTCCTTCCTCCCTACCAGCCATGTCCATAAGTCTGTTCTCTATGTCTGTCTCCATTACAGCTCTGCAAATTGGCTCATCAGTACCATCTTTCTAGACTCCATATATATGCATTATATGATATATTTTTTTCTCTTTCTGACTTCACTTCATATAACCGGCTCTACTCTCATCCATTTCATTAGGACTGACTCAAAGGCATTCCTTTTTATGGCTGAGTATTATTCCACTGTATATATGTATCCTGTTCATTATGCATTCTTTATCCATTCACCTGTTGATGGACACCTAGATTGCTTCCTAGTCCTAACTATTGTAAATAGTGCTGCAATGAACACTGGGGTTTTCAATTTTGGTTTCCTAAGGGTATATGCCTAGTAGTGATTGCTGGGTTTTTAAAGGAATCTCCATACTATTTTCCATAGTGAGTGTATCAACTTACATCTCCACTAACAATGCTCTCTTCAGCATTTATTGTTTGCAGATTTTTTGGTAAGCATTTATAGAAATTTTCTTCTGGGAACATACAAATATTTAAGTACCTATATCCTTCAAAAAAAAAAAGAAAAGAAAAAAAACCCAACCCAATTGGGTTTTACTATATATGATTCTTCAACATTTTTCTTTCTACTCAATAATATAGCATACACATGGGGAAAAGGGATAAAATTTGAACGAGGATTTTTGATGTCTATTTTGAAAATGTCCCCCAGAGAAGATGGGGAGAATATATATATATATATATTTATAGCAATATATAACAATTTACATCCCTCAGTAGCAGCACACCAAGCGGCCTGTTTCTCCGCACGCTCATCCTTTTCAATGCTTACTCCATTATACAGCTAAACCATCACTCATTTTAACATTCTGCTATGGATAATCCAGTTGTCTTCTATTGTTCCCATTACACACGCATACATAATTTTTTGTTGAGAATTTGTATAAGGGTTTAATATAGTACCCAGTACACAGCAAAGAATACATTCAGTATCTGTTGTTATTATTATATGTGATTTACTATTACTGTGTATATGTTGCAAACATTTCACCCCAATCTTTTATTTCACTTTTAAACTGTATGATTTCTTTAATGAAAAGATTAATAATACATGTATACTCATTTATGTCAATATTTTTCTCATGCACTTCCCAATTCAGGGATCGAATCCACAACTCCTTTTTCCCCTGCACTGGCAGGTGGACACTGTTTTTTTTTAAACCTCTGAGCCACCCTGGAGGCCCATTAATGACATAAGCAGATGTAAAGTACAAGGTTTCCACAAAATACTAAAAACTGAACTTTATATAATACAGTAATCCCACTTCTAGATATTTATTGAAAAGAACTAAAATCAAGATCTCAAAAAGATATCTGAACTCTCATATTCATTATAGCAATATTCACAACAGTCAAGATATGGAAACAATATAAGTGTCCATCAATGGATAATAAATAAAGAAAATGTGTTATATAATTACACTGGAGTATTCAGCCATAAAAAAACAGAAGGAAATTCTGTCATTTGTGACAACATGGATGAACCTAGAGGATATTTAAAAAAGTGAAATAAATCCGACACAGAAAGACAAATACTGTTTGGTATCGCTTCTAAGTGGTATGAACTTATAGAAACAGAGAATGGAATGGTGGTTGCCAGTGACTGAGGGGTGGGGGAAATGGGGAAATGTTGGTATAAGGGCACAAACTTTCAGTTATAAGATGATTAAGTTCAGGGGGTCTAATGTATGGCATGTAGTTAATAATACTTGACTGTATAATTGAAAACTGCTATGAAAGTAGCATATTAAGCATATCATCAAGAAAATGGCAATTCTGTGAGATAAAGGATGTCAACTACCTTAATATAATAAATGTTTTGCATCATACACATATATCAATTAATACTGTACACCATAAACTAATACAATATCAGTGCATGTCATTTATGTCTCATAAAACTGGAAGAAAAGGAAAAAAGAAACCAAGAAAAGATATCTGAAAAATCTCCAAATATTTGAAAATTAAACTCTACTATATAACTATGCACAAAAAAAGAAATCAGAGGAGAAATCACAAAGTACTTTGAAATGAATGAAAATAAAGACAGCACATCAAGATTTGTAGTATGTTACTAAAGCAGTATGTAGAGAGAAATTAACAGCACTAAACACTTTATTAGATAAGAAGAAAGATTTCAAATCCACGATCTTAAGAAACTGGACCTATAAGAGCAAATAAAATTTATAATAAGCAGAAGAAAGGAAACAATAACATAAAGGAAACCAACGAAGAGAAGAACAGGCACACAATAAAGAAAAATCAACAAAACCAAAAGCCAGTTCTTTGGGAAGAACAATTTAAAACCTGAAAAACTCCCAACAAGAACAGTTATTTTTTAAAAGAGAGAGAAAGGGCTTCCCTGGTGGTCCAGTGGGTAGAGGCAACACCTTGCAGTGCAAGGGGCGCTGGTTCGATCCCTGGCCTGGGAAGATCCCACGTGCCGCAGAGTAGCTGAACCAATGTGTCCAACTACCAAGTCAGTGTTCTGGAGCGCAAGTGCCCCGAGCTGGAGCTCTGCAATGAGAGAGGCCACTGCAATGGGAGGCTCACACAGGCCAAAGAACAAAGATGGAAATAAACGAAAGACCAATAGAAGTGCCCCCCCGCCCCCCCCACCAAAAAAAGGAGAGAAGACAGAAAGCACAAATCATAGAAATGAGACAGGTAACATCAAAACAGATTTTACTGATATTAAAGGGATAATACAGTAATGTTATGAAAAATTTCATGCCAATATATTTGGTAAGTTAGATGAACAAATTCCTTGGACATTACAAACAACCAATGCTAATTCAGAAGATGAAGTTTGAATTGTAATTTTAAGCCTTCTAAAAAGCCCTGAAAAACTTTAGGTAAAGATGGCCTGAATGGTGAATTCTATCAAATAGTTAGAGAAGAAATGATATCAATTCTAAACAAACTCTTGAGAAAATAGGCGAGACAGACATGCTTCCCAACTTATTCTGTGAAGCCACATTACACATCAGATTAGACAAAGATATTATAAGAAAACTACAGACAAATATCCTTCATGAACACAGATAAAAATTTCTAACAAAATTCTAGAAAATCAAATCCAACAGTAGAGTCAAATTATACTTTGCACAATAAAGGTCACTCAAATTCATGCATTTTAAACCATGTCTCTGCTTCATGATAACCAAGGAACCATGAAAAGATACAACATGATTCTGATATGGACATGCTTCAGTGAACTAAGTATCTCAGAAAGCAAAGATTACAGATAGAATGAAAAGAGAAAAAATCATGATCAAGTTGGGTATATTACAGGCATGCACAGTTGCTTTAATATTTTAACATAAATCAGTTTAACTCAGTAGATGAATAAGCTAAAAAAGTAAAACCATATGATCATCTCAATAAAGACAGAAAAATATTTGACAAAATCCAATATTCATTCCTGATCCAAACTATGAGCAAACTAGGAATAGAAGAAACGTTCTCAATGTTATACAAGGCATCCACAGAAAACACACAATCAGCCATCATACTAACAGTGGAAGACTGACTGCTCTCTTTCTAAGAGCACTGTTCCTCCAAAGCAAAGATGGCTACCCTCACCACATCCATTCAACATCATATTACACACCAGCCATTGCAAATGGTGAGAAAAATGAAGAAAAAGCAACAAGATTGGAAAGAGGAAAAACTGTCTTTGTTTATAAATTATCTGACTACCTATTTAGAAAATCCTATTAATATCTGTAAAAATCCTACTAGAAATAATAAACACATAGTGCTAACTAGGTGGCAGAATATAATATCAATATACGAAAATTAGATGTGGGCTTCCCTGGTGGTCCAGTGGGTAAGGACACCGCCTTGCAGTGCAAGGGGCACCAGTTTGATCCCTGGCCTGGGAAGATCCCACGTGCTGTGGAGCGGCTGGACCGATGTGTCCAATTACCAAGCTGGAGCTCTGGAGCGCATGCGCCCAGAGCCAGTGCTCTGCAGTGACAGAGGCCACTGCGATGGGAGGCCCATACTGGCTAAAGAACAAAGATGAATAAGTTAAAGATCAATAGAAGTGGCCAAAAAAAAAAAAGAGATGTATTTCTATATACTAGTAAACAACAATCAGCAACTTTAATACAAATATATGAATGACAAAGCAATATAAAAAACAATAGGTAACTGACAAAAGATGCACAAGGCCTGTACACTGAAAGCTATAATATACTGCAGAGAAAATTAAACACCCAAATAAAAAAGACACATATATACACACACACACACAGCAATCATGGGCATAAGTGATACTGGGCAGAAGATTTGATATTAAGATGTCAATTTTCCCCATAATGATTTATGGATTCAATGTAATATCAGTCAAATTCTCAGGAGATATTCCCTGCCCCAGCCGAGGAACAGATCCTGAAATTCACAGATAATGTTAAGGACCTAGAATGTCAAAAATGATGTTCGTAAAGAAGAATAAAGTTTGAGGATTTACACTACATGAATTCACTATTCATTATAAACCAAAAGTAATTAAAGCATGTGGCACTACAGCAAAGATGGACAACAGACCACTGGAACAGAACAGAGAGAGAAGAAATGTACTCACCAATACACATATAATATCAACTGACACATACGGTTAATTGGTTTCAAAAATGATTAAAGGCAATTACATGGGGAAAGGAAGTCATTTTAACAAATACTGCTGGGCAATTTATCAACATATAAACTTGGATTGGTATCTTGTACCACACAGAATTATTAACTCGAAATGGATTACAGACCTACATGTAAAAGGTAGAACTATAAATATTCTAGGGGAAAGCATAGGAGGCAATCTATGTGACTGAATTTGGTAAAATTTCTTAGATATGATACTAAACATCATAATCCATTAAAGAAAAATCAATAAATTGGATTTTATCAAAATTAAGCACTTCTGCCCTTTGAAAATCACTGTTCACAGAATGAAAAGACAAACCAAAGATGAAAGGGAACACCTGTAACTAGAGGATCTGTATATGAAGAACTTTCAAAATGAAGTAAAAAATCCCAAATAAAATTTGGGTAAAAGACTTGGACACAGGTATGTATATGTCAAAACTTGTGAATGTACTTCACAGTAAACATGTGAAGCTTGTGTCAATTAAACCTCAATAAAGCTGTTAAAAATACATGATATTCTTTTCATGATAAAATACCATAAATACAAGCAATAAATGAAAATAGAGGCTTAAAAACAATGGTACCAGAGTAACAAAACAAAGCCCAAGCCAAAAATATAGGCTTGACATTGTCAAGATGAAAACATCTGTGATGAAAAGGATACCATCAAGAAAGTAAAAAGACAAGAATGGGAGAAAATTTTGCAAATCATATATCTGACAAAAGACTTATATCTAGGATATACAAAGAATTATTATAACTCAACAATAAAAAGACAAATAACTCAATTTTAAAAATGGGCAAAGCTTCAAAACAGATAAATATCCAAACAAGACACACACATGACTAGTAAGCCCACAAAAAAGAAAGTCAACATCATCAGTCATCAGGAAACTGCAAACCAAAATGGGGTAACACTTCACACCTATGAAGGACAGTGACAATAAAAAGGACAGGTAACAATAAATACTGGTAAGCTTATGGAAAAAGTGGAACTCATACATAGCTGATGGGAATGTAAACAGTACAATACAAATGCTTTAGAAAATAGTCCGGTTGTTCCTCAAATGGTTCAACAAAGAGTTCCATTTCTAAGTATACTCCATTTCTAGGTATATTTGAAGAGAAACAAAAACATGTCCACCCAAACACTTGTGGATGAATGGTCATGGCACTGTTATTATTAAAAGATCCAAAGTAGAAACAGCACGAATTGATGACTGATGAAATGTGGTGTATCCATACAATGGAATATCATTCAACAACAAATGAAATACTTATACAAACTACCATATACATAAACCCCGAGAACACTATGCAAGGTCAAACATGCCAGTCATAGAGTACTATATAATAATATTATAGGACTGCATTTATATGAAATGTTAAGGTGAGGCAAAACCAAGAAAAAATGAGTCACTTCCTAGCGCTAGTTTCCCTTTGAAAATCACTGTTCACAGAATGAAAAGAAAATGAAAGGGAACACCTGTAACTAGAGGATCTGTATATGAAGAACTTTCAAAATGAAGTAAAAAATCCCAAATAAAATTTGGGTAAAAGACTTGGACACAGGTATGTATATGTCAAAACTTGTGAATGTACTTCACAGTAAACATGTGAAGCTTGTGTCAATTAAACCTCAATAAAGCTGTTAAAAATACATGATATTCTTTTCATGATAAAATACCATAAATACAAGCAATAAATGAAAATAGAGGCTTAAAAACAATGGTACCAGAGTAACAAAACAAAGCCCAAGCCAAAAATATAGGCTTGACATTGTCAAGATGAAAACATCTGTGATGAAAAGGATACCATCAAGAAAGTAAAAAGACAAGAATGGGAGAAAATTTTGCAAATCATATATCTGACAAAAGACTTATATCTAGGATATACAAAGAATTATTATAACTCAACAATAAAAAGACAAATAACTCAATTTTAAAAATGGGCAAAGCTTCAAAACAGATAAATATCCAAACAAGACACACACATGACTAGTAAGCCCACAAAAAAGAAAGTCAACATCATCAGTCATCAGGAAACTGCAAACCAAAATGGGGTAACACTTCACACCTATGAAGGACAGTGACAATAAAAAGGACAGGTAACAATAAATACTGGTAAGCTTATGGAAAAAGTGGAACTCATACATAGCTGATGGGAATGTAAACAGTACAATACAAATGCTTTAGAAAATAGTCCGGTTGTTCCTCAAATGGTTCAACAAAGAGTTCCATTTCTAAGTATACTCCATTTCTAGGTATATTTGAAGAGAAACAAAAACATGTCCACCCAAACACTTGTGGATGAATGGTCATGGCACTGTTATTATTAAAAGATCCAAAGTAGAAACAGCACGAATTGATGACTGATGAAATGTGGTGTATCCATACAATGGAATATCATTCAACAACAAATGAAATACTTATACAAACTACCATATACATAAACCCCGAGAACACTATGCAAGGTCAAACATGCCAGTCATAGAGTACTATATAATAATATTATAGGACTGCATTTATATGAAATGTTAAGGTGAGGCAAAACCAAGAAAAAATGAGTCACTTCCTAGCGCTAGTGAGATTGGAGAGTTGTGGCTAAGGCAGGTTCCTTTGTTTAGGACAATGAAAATGTTCAAAAATTGTGGTGATGGATGCACAGCTCTGTGAGTGCACTAAAAGTCACTGAGTTGTATATAGTTAAGTGGGTGAATTGTATGGTATGTAAATCATACCCCAGTAAAGCTGATAATAAAAAATAAGAAATTCCCTGAAAATCCAGTGGTTAGGACTTTGCACTTCCACTGCAGGGAGCACAGGTTCGATCCCTGGTTGGGGAATTAAGACCCTGCATGCTGCACAGCATGGCAAAGAAAGTACAATTCTATGGTTCTGACATGTGTGCAGAAAACCATAAAAAATACCCATTGGGTGATATAATATGCAAAATGTATAATATCAGATGCCTCTTTTCTAAATAGGCCAATATTTACACTTTCAGGGTGAAGATTTTTGAGGTTGGTTTTAATTTCTCTTCATGGCTATAAAATCAGCTACCACTTGACCAAGTTTGGGTTATTTTAAGCTGTTGTTGTTACCATGCTGTGTGCATGTGTCTTATTTCTCATTAAGAAAGGTACCTGATGGACCATTTAACTTTTAAGTTTGATTTTCTCCCTGGCTGCTCTTAAAGCCTGTGGGTCTACTTTAGTCATTTCTATATCCAGTGAGTTCTGTTCTTCCTTAACTTTCTTCCTCTTAATTTCTCAATTTCATTATCAGCCTAGGCTCACATGCAAGGAAAGGGGCTTCAATTTGGGGATATGTCTATCTTTCAATGCAGACCTTAAGAAAGGCAGTTCTATACACAGAAGAAAAACAAATTAAGAAGAAATAAAGTAAATCCATTATGAATCCTCTAAAAAGAATGAAGCCTTTTTTTTTTTTTTTTGAATTGTTGCTCTGAAACCCAGTTTTTGCTAAGTGCAGAATCTTTTTTTATTTTTTTAGTTTTTTTATTAAGTGCGGAATATTAAGCTAAGCTTATATATGTTAGAAGTATTCAAAAGAGATGATAAACGATGTCCAGAGTAAAGTTCACTTGAGCTCTAGGCAAAAGCCACACTTTTATTCCCCTGGCAGGAGCTAGGCTATGAGAGTCAGTGGGCGTAAAATAAATGTTTCTTGAATGAAAAAAGGAAGCAAGTATCTTTGGCAGAGCAAGCCTGAACGAAAAGACAAACTTAACAGGAGGAAAGACTGAACAGTAAGCTCCTGTCAAATAAGCGGTTAGAAAAGATCTCATCATGTTTTAATTTATCTTTACTCAAAGGCATTCTCTATATGAGCTAATTTGGTGGCCACTGCAACAGTTTTTTTCTGAGCATTGTATTTGTGCTTTAAATTATGTAAAGTGAAACATAATGGGTAGTGGTATAAACAGAATATTGGAACTTTCAGAGTAAGGAATTTATGGACACACTACAACTTATGAGGTATACACACAGAGGAACAAAGATTGGTTAGGATATTACACTAGTTCTTGTTTAGTTGTGAATACTGTGGAAGGCAGTGATGAGTTGGATGAGGGTAAAGGGAAAGATGAAATAAAAGGTAAATGAAAGATGACTTCCACATTTCTGATCTGAATAACTGGGTGAATGATGGTACCACTGCCTGAGATACACAAAAAACTAAGAACAGTTTTCAGGGAGAGAAGACAGGTTCAGGTTTGCAATGTTACTGGTAGCACTTCCAGCAGGCACACAAAGGTGTGAGGCTCATATCCTGGGATTTAAAAGTGCTAAGCTTCTAAATGCTTCCCTGGTGGCTCAGACAGTAAAGAATCTGCCTGCAATGCAGGAAACCAGGTTCGATCTCTGGGTTGGGAAG
Organism: Tragulus kanchil; assembly: GCA_022376925.1. Taxonomy (NCBI): domain Eukaryota; kingdom Metazoa; phylum Chordata; class Mammalia; order Artiodactyla; family Tragulidae; genus Tragulus; species Tragulus kanchil. Next base: position 136,595,067 of record JAIOJX010000031.1, read on the forward strand.
ATCCCATGGAGAAGGAAATAGAAACCTATTTCAGTAGTCTTGCCTGGAGAATTCCATGGACAGAGAGGCCTGGTAGACTACAGTCCATAGGCTCGCAAAGAGTCAGACACGACTAACATTTTCATTTTCACTTACGAATTATTAAATGGCAATTAAAATAGCCAAAGTAGATGAACGATATGCAAACCCTCAGACATACCAGTATTTAAGGTGGTCAGGGTGAAGAAGACTTCTCAGAAGAGATAGCACAGGAATAGTAAGAGAGAATACAGAGAGAATCAGAAATGTTTTAGCAGTAAGTTGCCAACAGCACAAGTAGACAAAAACTTGCTGACATAAAGGCTGTGATCTACTGGATTTGTCAATTAGAGGTCACTGGGACTGAATGAGAGGTTTAGTAGAGTAGAATAGCTTGAAGCAAGACTGTAGAAACAGTTGTTCAGAGTCAGAAAAACATCTGTATGTTTAGGGAGGTTTGTACATATCTAACTAAAAACTGGAGGGAAAAAAGGGTGGAATGAAAAGATTCTGAAGACAAAGGAGCGGGGATAATGGATGCAGCAAGAGGATATAGGCAGAATTTAAAGCAAGGGGTTGTCAATAAAATATCAACGAAGAAACTGTTAAAATAATAATTCTGGCTAAGCAGAAAGTGTTTTGAACTAGAGAAGTGGCAGTGCTGACAAAAGATGTCTGAAAATCACATTGTAAAAGAAGACTGCACCTGCTTTGTGGAGGAGCCAAAGGTAACTGAGCTTTCCTAAGCTAAAATGATTGAGGCCATGATGACATCTTTGTAGTAGACAGGGACACTATGAGGAAGAGGTGGAATTGAAGAGTCGAGAAGGTATGATTAAGTTTGGTTTGAGACAGGTTTGGGGGGGAGTGGTCAAATAGCCACGTGGCATGAAGACAAGGTTTGAGATAAGAGGTGCAATGTTACTGGTAGCACTTCCAGCAGGCACACGAAGGTGGGAGGCTCATATCCTGGGATTTAAAAGTGCTAAGCTTCTAAATGCTTCCCTGGTGGCTCAGACAGTAAAGAATCTGCCTGCAATGCAGGAAACCAGGTTCGATCTCTGGGTTGGGAAGATCCCATGGAGAAGGAAATAGAAACCTATTTCAGTAGTCTTGCCTGGAGAATTCCATGGACAGAGAGGCCTGGTAGACTACAGTCCATAGGCTCGCAAAGAGTCAGACACGACTAACATTTTCATTTTCACTTACGAATTATTAAATGGCAATTAAAATAGCCAAAGTAGATGAACGATATGCAAACCCTCAGACATACCAGTATTTAAGGTGGTCAGGGTGAAGAAGACTTCTCAGAAGAGATAGCACAGGAATAGTAAGAGAGAATACAGAGAGAATCAGAAATGTTTTAGCAGTAAGTTGCCAACAGCACAAGTAGACAAAAACTTGCTGACATAAAGGCTGTGATCTACTGGATTTGTCAATTAGAGGTCACTGGGACTGAATGAGAGGTTTAGTAGAGTAGAATAGCTTGAAGCAAGACTGTAGAAACAGTTGTTCAGAGTCAGAAAAACATCTGTATGTTTAGGGAGGTTTGTACATATCTAACTAAAAACTGGAGGGAAAAAAGGGTGGAATGAAAAGATTCTGAAGACAAAGGAGCGGGGATAATGGATGCAGCAAGAGGATATAGGCAGAATTTAAAGCAAGGGGTTGTCAATAAAATATCAACGAAGAAACTGTTAAAATAATAATTCTGGCTAAGCAGAAAGTGTTTTGAACTAGAGAAGTGGCAGTGCTGACAAAAGATGTCTGAAAATCACATTGTAAAAGAAGACTGCACCTGCTTTGTGGAGGAGCCAAAGGTAACTGAGCTTTCCTAAGCTAAAATGATTGAGGCCATGATGACATCTTTGTAGTAGACAGGGACACTATGAGGAAGAGGTGGAATTGAAGAGTCGAGAAGGTATGATTAAGTTTGGTTTGAGACATGTTTGCGGGGGAATGGTCAAATAGCCACGTGGCATGAAGACAAGGTTTGAGATAAGATCTGAGGGTTCTTCACTTGTGCTGTAAATCTGAATGAAATAGCGGAGGAAAAAAATACAGGGGCAAGAAAGCAACAGCTGAATATTCTGCTTTGTGGTATGTACCCAGGGGGCAGATAGATTAAAAAAAAAACAACCCAGGACTTCACTGGCACTCCAGTGGTTAGGACTCTGAACTTCTACTGCATGGGGCATAGGTTTGATCCCTCGTTGGGGAACTAAAGATCCTACATGCCTTGCATGTGATATGGTCTAAACAATGAAACAAACAAACAAACACCCATCCTCCCCTCCCCCCCCGCCCTCTGCAACAAGAAACCAAACCAGAAGAATGAAAAGTATGTATTTTACAGTGATGGAGAGAAATCTGAATCATTCAACATTAGACACGAATAATGGTTTGACTATGTGAACATGAGCTAAATATGACATCCTTTCATGTGATTTGGAGTAATACAATAGATATTCCAAGCATCCAATAACTGAATACTGATCAAATCAGCCAAGTGGAATATTTTGTAATTGTTAAAATGGCACTATAAAATTAATATTACTGACATGTAAAGTTGTTCATAATATGTTCAATGGAAAAAGCAGGTCAAAGCTATTCACAGTATGATCTTGTTTCACAATACATATAAACATCACATACATCCTTTTACATACTCCTGGGAGCAAAAAACAAAAGGGAGGTACAGCAGGGTTTGGAAGGATATAGGCAGAATTTAAAGCAAGGGGTTGTCAATAAAATATCAACGAAGAAACTGTTAAAATAATAATTCTGGCTAAGCAGAAAGTGTTTTGAACTAGAGAAGTGGCAGTGCTGACAAAAGATGTCTGAAAATCACATTGTAAAAGAAGACTGCACCTGCTTTGTGGAGGAGCCAAAGGTAACTGAGCTTTCCTAAGCTAAAATGATTGAGGCCATGATGACATCTTTGTAGTAGACAGGGACACTATGAGGAAGAGGTGGAATTGAAGAGTCGAGAAGGTATGATTAAGTTTGGTTTGAGACATGTTTGCGGGGGAATGGTCAAATAGCCACGTGGCATGAAGACAAGGTTTGAGATAAGATCTGAGGGTTCTTCACTTGTGCTGTAAATCTGAATGAAATAGCGGAGGAAAAAAATACAGGGGCAAGAAAGCAACAGCTGAATATTCTGCTTTGTGGTATGTACCCAGGGGGCAGATAGATTAAAAAAAAAACAACCCAGGACTTCACTGGCACTCCAGTGGTTAGGACTCTGAACTTCTACTGCATGGGGCATAGGTTTGATCCCTCGTTGGGGAACTAAAGATCCTACATGCCTTGCATGTGATATGGTCTAAACAATGAAACAAACAAACAAACACCCATCCTCCCCTCCCCCCCCGCCCTCTGCAACAAGAAACCAAACCAGAAGAATGAAAAGTATGTATTTTACAGTGATGGAGAGAAATCTGAATCATTCAACATTAGACACGAATAATGGTTTGACTATGTGAACATGAGCTAAATATGACATCCTTTCATGTGATTTGGAGTAATACAATAGATATTCCAAGCATCCAATAACTGAATACTGATCAAATCAGCCAAGTGGAATATTTTGTAATTGTTAAAATGGCACTATAAAATTAATATTACTGACATGTAAAGTTGTTCATAATATGTTCAATGGAAAAAGCAGGTCAAAGCTATTCACAGTATGATCTTGTTTCACAATACATATAAACATCACATACATCCTTATACATACTCCTGAGCACACAGAGGTACAGCAGGGTTTGGAAGGATATACAGCCAAGAATAACGGTGGTTATCTCTTGGTGGACAGGGTGTTAAGCACGTTTGATCTGTAAGTAGATTTCTATAGTAGGCAGAAAACATTGTCTTGTTCTTGTTGTCACCAGTCACTCTCACATCACATTCACTGCATAGTTTTAGCACTACTTTATATTTTTCTTGTTCATGATTTGCTTGTTTACTGTCTACTTTTCCTAAATTTATCTCTCATTCATTTTTTTATCCTCATCACTCAGAATCTGCTTCAGTAGGAAAGGACCTCAATACATATTTTTAAAGTAAAAGATAATGTTTTTAACAAGAAAATAAACACTGAATGCTTATTGTTGAGCACTATCATCTTTCTCCTCAGCCCCTCTATTTCTTTTTTTATTGCTTAATTGTTTTTATTTACATAATTTTGTTGTTTACAGATATGTATAGTCCCAGATTAGTCATATGTACATCCCTGACCCCTCCCTCCTGTGTTTTCCTCTCAGTACCCCCATCCCACCCCTCCATCGCATAGCCCCCATATAAGATCCCTGAGTCCCATAGCACATTGACAGTAGTTATCTCTTTCATATATGATTGTATAGGTTTCCATTTTACTCTTTCCATACATCTCACCCACTCTTCCCTCCCTTCAGTGTCCATAAGTCTGTTCTCTATGTCAGTTTTTCCATCACTGCTCTGTGTGTGTATTTATCAGCCCCTCTGTTTCTGGAGTAATCAGGTATGTTAGGAGCAAAGTAACATGGAGATGCAGTCTACTTGTATCCTTGTTAAGACTTTGACTCCAAGGATGGGCCTTCCCCTGGTGGTCCAGTGGGTAAGGACACCGCCTTGCAGTGCAAGGGGCGCCGGTTTGAGCCCTGGCCTGGGAAGATCCCATGTGCCGCGGAGCGGCTGGACCGATGTGTCCAATTACCGAGCCGGAGCTCTGGAGCGCATGCGCCCAGAGCCAGCGCTCTGCGACGACAGATGCCACCTCGATGGGAGGCCCGCAGGAGCCAAAGAACAAAGACGGATGAAAATAGAGAAATGAAAGACCAACGGAAGTGGCCCGCCTGCTCCCTTCCCTCCCCAACCCAACCCCCGCCCTAAATAAATTAATAAATAAATAAATCTTTAAAAAAAAAAAAAAGACTTTGACTCCAAGGATGGCCAAATACTTTTATGGGCTGCCTCATGAGATACCTCACAAGGCCCAGAGTAGCCTGGGATTGCTCCATAAGAAAAACTGAATGTAACAAGTAAGTATGACCAGTTTTTAGAAAGGAATAACCTCACAGCACACACAAATCTTGGGTTTTCCAAGTAAGCTCCTTGTGATGCTGCAGACTTATTTCAACATCATTGTTGAGGACAGTTTTGTGATGCTCTTTGAGGATGCCTTCAGAAGATGCTGAATCTTCCGACATTCCCAGTGATGCTACGTCTTCAGTGTAAGCAGTACGTGTAAACTTGAGCATCAGAGTTGTGTACTGTATGTGCTCAGATGCTCACTTGGGTCTGACTCTTTGAGACCCCATGGACTGCAGCCCACCAGGGTTCTCTCTTAATGGGATTCTTGTAGCAAAAATACTGGAGTGGGTTACCATTTACTCCTCCAGGGGATCTTCTTGACCCAGGGATTAAACCAATGGCTCTTACGTCTCCTGCATTGGCAGGTGGATTCTTTACCACTAGTGCCACCTGGGAAGCCCCACAGGCTGTATGGTCATCAACCCTATTAAATTCCAGATAATTTTCATCACCCACATACAGAATCCCATCCCTACTAACAACCACTCCCTATATAGTCAATTTTTAAGGAAGAACTTCTATAGTGCTTTAAACATTATTAAAGAAATGTACTTCTATCAAGGTGACTCCTTTAGAAAACTGGGCTTTAGATAGTATCTGTGTTTTAGATAAATATCAGTCAGATTCATTTAGAATTGGAGATATCAATGAAATTCAATCAAGGAAAACAAACTGTCCTGTCACTGGCCATATTTCATGTTTATGCCATGTTCTAAAATCTATGAACTATTCATTGGTTCATGAAAGGTAAGAAATCCTCTGTATTTGAATATCCATGAGACAGAAAAACTAATCATATTTAACTTCAATTTTATCTTTTTAGGAAAAGCTTGACAACATGCTGCATTAAGATAATTACATACCTTAGAATAGGGCATTATCTTATCAGTGAAAATGAATTAAACTAAGATTAAACCCAGGAATGTATACATAATAACCTATTAAACCCTTTATTAAGCAGAAGACAAGAAAATGTAGATAATTAACTCCTAAAGAAAAAGCGGACGTAACACAATTAGTGCTTCTATAAGGCTAATACGTTTTCTCTCATCAGATCTTGCTTGGCACTGAGTGACCCAATTTAAGATTTAACCTCATTACTCAAATTTATTTTTTAGCATTACATGAACATGAGACAAAATTCTATTTGGGGGACAACTATGGATTTAAAACCCATGACATACCCAGGATAACGAAAATTTATGGAAAGTGTCACGAATAAACTGATTCTCATGTTAGGATACTCATGCTAACAAGTTGTTGAAGATGTAGAGAGACTATAACTACAGTGGGAAAGGCCCTGAGTTCAGCTTATGTACTGTGAGAAAAAAAACCTGATTAAGTCTGTTATGTAAGTCGAGTTATAACAGCTATAATGCAAAAGGAGTTTGAATTCAGGCAATCCATGACTCTCTTTCACTGTTTAGAACAGTATTTCAAACTGTAGTATATGAAAAATGATCATTACATATCACTTTTGGTATTCTACTTGGTTTCCGACGTTCACTTATTTAGAAGGGAGGGAAGGAGTTGTTAAGACCTATGAATAATAGCATTTTAAAAGCTTGGCTGACAGATCTTACATATCATATTTGTTTCCCTTCATTAGATTCATGTTCATAAATTTCCCACATGTACCTGAGCATGTATCAATCCATTATTCTTCTCTATTTACTTGACATTGGTTATCCACCTTGTGAAAGGATTTAGAACTGACCATATATTTTTTTGGAACATGAGACTCCTAGGCTTCTCCCTTGATATTATATTTCTTTAATTGCTACTTTTGTTATTACAAAAGCATGTTATTTATGGGACTAAACAAAATTCTAGCAACTGCATAGACAGTAGTTAGATATTTATAAAATATGGTACATTTTATATGAGGGTGTTGGTGCTCAAGGCAGTAAATCATGTAAATACTGGAACTGACCCATATAACAACAATAAAAATAGAGAAGACAGGCTAAAGAATTATATTTTTATGTGTATTCTTCTGTATTTCATTTCACAGTATACATTATATGTACAGGGAGAACTGCATAGATCCATATATCTCCATCTATAGCTCTTCTAACTTATGGAGGATTTAAGGGATTTTCAGAATAATGTTGTGTTTTTCAGACTTCATTTAAAACCTAGATTCTAATTCTGCATTCATATCCCAAAATGCGAATAGTGATGATCTCTGGAAAAAGCAACTATTGATGATTTTTAAAATTTTTATTTTCTACATATTTATAATTTGTTTTTATCAGAAAACATATATTCTATTAAATCACAGAATACCTAGCCTTCCAATAAATCATACCAGCTTTCATTAAATATTATAAAATAAAGTTCTCTTCTGAATAAAAACATGCTGTTTGATCATGAACAAGTCAATGAAAAGCCAGCTCTGTAATGAAAGCAGACCAATGCAGTAAGACCAAAAAAGAAAAGATAAAGGAATGATCTTTCACTGTTTAGTAACAAAAAACCTGATTAAGTCTGTTATGGAAGTCGAGGTATAACAGCTATATTGCGGAGGGAGTTTGAATACAGGCATTCCATTACTCTCTTTCACTGTTTAGAACAGTATTTCAAACTGTAGTATATGAAAAATGATCATTACATATCACTTTTGGTATTCTACTTGGTTTCCGACGTTCACTTATTTAGAAGGGAGGGAAGGAGTTGTTAAGACCTATGAATAATAGCATTTTAAAAGCTTGGCTGACAGATCTTACATATCATATTTGTTTCCCTTCATTAGATTCATGTTCATAAATTTCCCACATGTACCTGAGCATGTATCAATCCATTATTCTTCTCTATTTACTTGACATTGGTTATCCACCTTGTGAAAGGATTTAGAACTGACCATATATTTTTTTGGAACATGAGACTCCTAGGCTTCTCCCTTGATATTATATTTCTTTAATTGCTACTTTTGTTATTACAAAAGCATGTTATTTATGGGACTAAACAAAATTCTAGCAACTGCATAGACAGTAGTTAGATATTTATAAAATATGGTACATTTTATATGAGGGTGTTGGTGCTCAAGGCAGTAAATCATGTAAATACTGGAACTGACCCATATAACAACAATAAAAATAGAGAAGACAGGCTAAAGAATTATATTTTTATGTGTATTCTTCTGTATTTCATTTCACAGTATACATTATATGTACAGGGAGAACTGCATAGATCCATATATCTCCATCTATAGCTCTTCTAACTTATGGAGGATTTAAGGGATTTTCAGAATAATGTTGTGTTTTTCAGACTTCATTTAAAACCTAGATTCTAATTCTGCATTCATATCCCAAAATGCGAATAGTGATGATCTCTGGAAAAAGCAACTATTGATGATTTTTAAAATTTTTATTTTCTACATATTTATAATTTGTTTTTATCAGAAAACATATATTCTATTAAATCACAGAATACCTAGCCTTCCAATAAATCATACCAGCTTTCATTAAATATTATAAAATAAAGTTCTCTTCTGAATAAAAACATGCTGTTTGATCATGAACAAGTCAATGATGCCAGATAACATTATTAGGACTCAGCTCTGTAATGAAAGCAGACCAATGCAGTAAGACCAGGAAAAGAAAGATGAGATAAAACAATTGCATACTAACAGCCCTGACTATGCTTATTTTCAAACAAAATGAAAATATACATTGGAAACCCATGATAAAATACAAATTATTAGAACAAGAGAATAAAAAGTGATTGGTGAATACAAGATTCATGCAAAAAACTCAACAGTTTTTGCCTATACCAATATTGATCATTAGAAAACCAATAGAAGTAACACAGTCACTATGTGCAGATGACATGATATTATATGTGGAAAATCCTAAAGATGCTACCAGAAAATTACTAGAGCTCATCGATGAACTTGGTAAAGGATATAGAATTAATATACAGAAATCCGTTGCATGTCCATACACTAACAATGAAAGATAAGAAAGAGAAATTAAGGAAACAAACCCGTAAGGAAGCAAAAGACATGTACTCCAAAAACTGTAAGATGCTGATGAAAGAAATCAAAGATGGCACAGATGGAAAGATGTATCATGTTTTTTGAACTGAAAGAATCAATACTGTCAAAATGACTTTATTCAAAAAAAAAAAAAAGAAAAAAGACACTACACTGCACAAGGCAATCTACAGACTCAATGCAATACCAGTCAAATTACAAATGGCATCATTTGCAGATATAGAACAAAAATCTGTATGGAAAGACAAAAGACCCCAAGTAGTCCAAAAAAATCTTGAAAAAGAAAAATAGAGCCAGAAGAATCAGATTCCTTGACTTCAGACTATACTATAAAGCTACAATAATCAAAACAGTGTGACTTTTTTAAGTTTTACAGGAGAACTTTTCCAAGAATAATTGGTTGTGTTTTTCAGACTTCATTTAAAACCTAGATTCTAATTCTGCATTCATATCCCAAAATGCGAATAGTGATGATCTCTGGAAAAAGCAACTATTGATGATTTTTAAAATTTTTATTTTCTACATATTTATAATTTGTTTTTATCAGAAAACATATATTCTATTAAATCACAGAATACCTAGCCTTCCAATAAATCATACCAGCTTTCATTAAATATTATAAAATAAAGTTCTCTTCTGAATAAAAACATGCTGTTTGATCATGAACAAGTCAATGATGCCAGATAACATTATTAGGACTCAGCTCTGTAATGAAAGCAGACCAATGCAGTAAGACCAGGAAAAGAAAGATGAGATAAAACAATTGCATACTAACAGCCCTGACTATGCTTATTTTCAAACAAAATGAAAATATACATTGGAAACCCATGATAAAATACAAATTATTAGAACAAGAGAATAAAAAGTGATTGGTGAATACAAGATTCATGCAAAAAACTCAACAGTTTTTGCCTATACCAATATTGATCATTAGAAAACCAATAGAAGTAACACAGTCACTATGTGCAGATGACATGATATTATATGTGGAAAATCCTAAAGATGCTACCAGAAAATTACTAGAGCTCATCGATGAACTTGGTAAAGGATATAGAATTAATATACAGAAATCCGTTGCATGTCCATACACTAACAATGAAAGATAAGAAAGAGAAATTAAGGAAACAAACCCGTAAGGAAGCAAAAGACATGTACTCCAAAAACTGTAAGATGCTGATGAAAGAAATCAAAGATGGCACAGATGGAAAGATGTATCATGTTTTTTGAACTGAAAGAATCAATACTGTCAAAATGACTTTATTCAAAAAAAAAAAAAAGAAAAAAGACACTACACTGCACAAGGCAATCTACAGACTCAATGCAATACCAGTCAAATTACAAATGGCATCATTTGCAGATATAGAACAAAAATCTGTATGGAAAGACAAAAGACCCCAAGTAGTCCAAAAAAATCTTGAAAAAGAAAAATAGAGCCAGAAGAATCAGATTCCTTGACTTCAGACTATACTATAAAGCTACAATAATCAAAACAGTGTGACACTGGCATAAAGACAGATTCATAGATCAATGGAACCCATGATCTATTTGGGGGACATCTATGGATAGAAAGTCCAGGAATAAACCATGTACCTATGGTCAATTAAAGGAGGCAAGAATATGCAACAGAGAAAAGACAATCTCTTCAATTAACTGGTGCTGGATAACTGGACAGCCATATGTAAAAGAACAAAATTAGAACATTCTCTAATACCACAGACAAAAGTAAACTCAAAATGAATTAAACACATAAATGTAAATGTAAAATCAGATACTCTAAGATTCTTAGAGAAAAACCTAGGCAGAATACAGCAGTTTCTTTTTTAATCCACCTCCTAGAGTAATGAATATAAAAACCAAAATAAAATAGGAACTAATTAAACTTACATGCTTTTACACATCAAAGAAAACCATACAGAAAATGAAAAGAGAGCCCACAGAATAGAAGAAAATATTTGCAAATGAAGTGATTATTATTTGGAGTCTTTTGTAATATGCTGAGTCTACTGAGCATCAGTGGCTATCATTAATATTGTTGTAACTTACACTCAGTGATGTATAAAAACATTCTCTACTATATTCAACTGAGCCAAATAGATCATAATGGACATAAAACCGTGCTAAATCTATTTTGCTAACTGTATTAGAAATGTAATCCATGCACTTTTATTTCCCAATTATAAAATATATTTATAATGAACATAATACCTAGAAATTTAAACAAAAAAATTTAAATACGACCAGTTTAACATGCTATTTTAAATGATAATAACAAATAAAATTGGATTTATAACTAAAAACTTGAATTTTCATGATGCAAAGAATGTGATGACTTGGTCCAAATGTGATGACTTGCTATGTTTAATGAAGTAGCTGTTAAGCTCCACATGGCTACTAAGCAATTGTGGCTAGATCATATCCAGATGTGTGAAATACACAGTGAATTTCGAAGAATTAGCACACATTCATAAAACGAAGACTAGAATTACAAAACTGTGTTTTGAAGAATGTGTTACTTGCATTTCTTATGCTGTAAGGGGAGGGCTATGTGTGACATGCAAGGGTATACTAGCTCTTAGATTTGGGAAAGAGATTATGCCTCCAGTTCAAGCTAAGAATTTCTATAACCAGTAAGAGTATCTTAGGCAAACAGATCACCTTTAAAGTGTGTTACAAATTATACAAAATAAATAAGGTAGAAGGAATTTGTTTCGAGTTTATAACAAGTATTTATTCAAGCATGTTCTCTTTGTTTCCCTATTCTCCTATTGTTTAGAAGGGAGCTACAGATTAAACCTATTCATTTGTGGGTCCTGAGTATTGTTTCTAGTCTTTGCTTAAAGCAAGCAAAGCTATTTAACACAGATTACAAAAGGATATTCTATGTGTAGAATTGTCTGTTCATGATACATGTTTCCATGTGAAAAACAGAGAAAGATGAGAGAGCAAAATACAAGATTTCACAGGGTCTCAGTGGTATCTGGACGGTAGGAAGCAGATGTGACAAAAGATTTGGATTTCTTTGAGTGACGGAGATTTGCAAAGTGAATGGAAGAAGTAATTTACAAATGTTTCTTTCCACGTATCAGGACTAGGATTAATATGATTCAGGAACTGACAAGGAATTTACTGCTGCTTTGCTCCATATTTCAGATGGCAGAGTATTACGCACTGGTGCCCAGAGCCAAATGGGAGGGGGACTGAGCAAAGAGAAGGCATAAGAGACAAGTACACTTGTTCTTTCTATTCCTGTCTAGAAAGCAATTTAGCTGCTTTTCTGTTACACTCAGGTTTGGATAAAAAAAAAAAAAAAAAAAAAAATTCTGTATAGAAATACTTGTGAAAACTCATTTCAAAATCTTTAATGCTGCTATTTCAGGGAAAATCCAATAGTTGCAATGGGGAGGAAGGGAAACTGCTACCATATGTGAGGGGAAAATACTCCAGCAACTAGAGTACAAACACTGATTATTATCAGCTAAGGGAATTAATGTCACACTGATTATTACTGACAGCCCAGCTATGTCCAATCCATGATAAGAGAGTAACCTAAGAAACAGTGAATACTTAAGAAATGGTGAAAACTTATGAAAGTCTTGAATTATATCTTGTTTAGTCCCAGTTTAACCCTCACAAAAACTTAGGACATAGGCTACATTCTCAAGTTTGTTTTCTTACTGTTTATAGAGTTCTTCATACATTATGAGTATAAGTGTTTTTGAATTTGAGATTTGAAAATATTTTCTCCTCATCTGTGGGTTTTTAAATTTCCTTACCAATGTCTTTTGCATAAGGGAAAGATTTGAATTTTGATAAAGATTAATCACCATTCTTTTCTTTGTATATTTGATGTTATATATATATATATATATATTTAATTGGGGTGCAGTTGATTTGCAATTTTGCATTAGTTTCAGGTGTACAGCGAAGTTATTATTTTACATCTTTTACACAGTTCTGTTGTTCACAGCTATACATAATCCCAAATCAGTCATAGGTATATCCCTGAGCCCTTCCACTTGAACCCTCCTCCCTTTTCCTCTGTCCCACTGCCTCAGGTTGTTGCAGAGCCCCCAGGTTAGTTCCCTTTGTCTTACAGCTTAATCACAATGGTGATCGCTTTTACACATGATAGTGTAGTTTTCCATGTTACTCTTTCCATACCTCTCACCCGGTCTTTCGTCCCCACAACGTCCACAGGTCTGTTCTCTATGTTTGTTGCTCCATCACTGCTCTGAGTGTGTACTTATATGTACCATCTTACTAGATACTATATATATGTGTTAGTATACTGTATTTGTCCTTTTTCTTTTTGACTTACTTCCCTTTGTATGATAGGTTCTAGGTTCATCCACTTCATTAAGACTGATTCTTCTGCATTTCTTTTCATGGCTGAGAAATATTCCATTGTATATATGTACCACTGCTTCTTTATCCATTCATTTGTCGATGGACATCTAGGCTGCTTCCATGTTCCAACTATTCTATACAGTGGGGCAATGAACACTGAGGTACAGGTGTCTCTTTCAATTTTGATTTCATCAGGGTATAAGCCTAATAATGGGATAGCTGGGTCATTTGGTGCTTTTATTCTTAGTTTTTTAAGGAGTCTCCATATTGTCTTCCATAGTGGCTATATCAATTTACATTCCCACCAACAATGCAAGACCGTTCCCTTTTTTCTGCACACTCTCCAGCATTTATTACCTGTAGATTTTTGGATGATGGCCATTTTGATGGATGTGAGATAGTATCTCATTGTAGTTTTGATTTGCATTTCTCTAACAAAAAGCGAGGTTGAGCATCTTTTCATGTGTTTTCTGGCCATCTCTGTCTTATTTGGAAAGATACCTGTTTAGGTCTTTTTCCCATTTTTTGATTGGGTTGTTCGTTTTTCTGGTGCTGAGTTGTCGGAGTTGCTTGTAGATTTTGGAGATTAATTCTTTGTTGCTTCATTTACTATGATTTTATCCCATTCTGTGGGCTGTCTGTTCACCTTTTTTGTAATTTCTTTTGCTGTACAAAAGCTTTTAAGTTTCATTAGGTCCCACATATTAATTTTTGTTTTTAGTTCCACTATTCTAGTAGGTGGGTCAGAGAAGATCTTGCTTTGCTTTATGTCCTTGAGTGTTTTGCCTATATTTTCCTCTAAGAGTTTGATGGTTTCTGCTCTTACACTTAGGTCTTTAATCCATTTTGGGTTTATCTTTGTGTATGGTGTCAGAGAATGTTCCAACTTCATTTTTTTTGCATGTAGTTGTCCAAATTTCCCCAGCATCACTTGTTGAAGAGGTTATCTTTGTCCCATTTAATATTTTCACCTCCTTTGTATGATAGGTTCTAGGTTCATCCACTTCATTAAGACTGATTCTTCTGCATTTCTTTTCATGGCTGAGAAATATTCCATTGTATATATGTACCACTGCTTCTTTATCCATTCATTTGTCGATGGACATCTAGGCTGCTTCCATGTTCCAACTATTCTATACAGTGGGGCAATGAACACTGAGGTACAGGTGTCTCTTTCAATTTTGATTTCATCAGGGTATAAGCCTAATAATGGGATAGCTGGGTCATTTGGTGCTTTTATTCTTAGTTTTTTAAGGAGTCTCCATATTGTCTTCCATAGTGGCTATATCAATTTACATTCCCACCAACAATGCAAGACCGTTCCCTTTTTTCTGCACACTCTCCAGCATTTATTACCTGTAGATTTTTGGATGATGGCCATTTTGATGGATGTGAGATAGTATCTCATTGTAGTTTTGATTTGCATTTCTCTAACAAAAAGCGAGGTTGAGCATCTTTTCATGTGTTTTCTGGCCATCTCTGTCTTATTTGGAAAGATACCTGTTTAGGTCTTTTTCCCATTTTTTGATTGGGTTGTTCGTTTTTCTGGTGCTGAGTTGTCGGAGTTGCTTGTAGATTTTGGAGATTAATTCTTTGTTGCTTCATTTACTATGATTTTATCCCATTCTGTGGGCTGTCTGTTCACCTTTTTTGTAATTTCTTTTGCTGTACAAAAGCTTTTAAGTTTCATTAGGTCCCACATATTAATTTTTGTTTTTAGTTCCACTATTCTAGTAGGTGGGTCAGAGAAGATCTTGCTTTGCTTTATGTCCTTGAGTGTTTTGCCTATATTTTCCTCTAAGAGTTTGATGGTTTCTGCTCTTACACTTAGGTCTTTAATCCATTTTGGGTTTATCTTTGTGTATGGTGTCAGAGAATGTTCCAACTTCATTTTTTTTGCATGTAGTTGTCCAAATTTCCCCAGCATCACTTGTTGAAGAGGTTATCTTTGTCCCATTTAATATTTTCACCTCCTTTGTCAAAAATAAGGTACCCATAGGGGCGTGGGTTTATCTCTGGGTTCTCTATCTTGTTCCATTGGTCTATATTTCTCTTTTTGTGCCAGTATCATACTGTCTTGATGACTGTTGCTTTGTAGTATAGTCTGAAGTTAGGGAGGCTGATCCCTCCAGCTCCATTCTTCTTTCTTAGGATTGCTTTGCCTATTCGAGGTCTTTTGTGTTTCCATATGAACTGTGTCATTCTTTGGTCTAGTTCTGTGAAGAATGTCATTGGTAATTTGATAGGGATTGCATTGAATCTATAGATGAAACTTGGTAGTATGGTCATTTTCACAATATTGATTCTTCTGACCCAGGAACATGGAATATCCCTTCATCTGCATCTGTTTATGTCATCTTTGATTTCTTTCATTAGTGTCCTGTAATTTTTTCTGTACAGTTCTTTTTTCTCTTTAGGTAGCTTTATTCCTAGATATTTTATTCTTTTGGTTGGAGTGGTGATTGGGATTGCATGCTTGATTTCTCTTTATGATTTTTCATTGTTTGCATATAGGAATGTGAGTGATTTCTGTATATTGATTTTGTATCCTGTGAATGCTGAATTCGTTGATTAGCTCTAGTAGTTTTCTCATAGTGTCTTTGGGGTTTTCTATGTACAGTATCATGTCATCTGCAAATAGAGAGAGTTTTACTTCTTCTTTTCCAGTCTGGATTCCTTTTATTTCTTTTTCTTCTCTTACTGCTGTTGCTAGAACTTCCAGGAGTATGTTGAATAACAGTGGTGAAAGTAGACATCCCTGTCTTGTTCCTGATCTTAGAAGGAATGCTTTCAGTTTTTCACCATCGAGAATAATGTTTGCTGTCAGCTTCTCATATATAGCTTTCACTATGCTGATTTAAAGGGTTTTCATGGGAACTGGATTTTGTCAAAGGCTTTTTCTACATCTATTGAGATTACCATGTGATTTTTGTCTTTCAATTTGTTGATATGGTGTATCACATTGATTGATTTGTGGATACTGAAGAATCCTTATATGCCTGGGATAAACCAAACTTGATCATGATGGATGAGTTTTTTGATGTGTTGTTGAATTCTGTTTGCTAGAATTTTGTTGAGAATTTTTGCGTCTAAATTCATCAGTGATAATGGCCTGTAATTTTCTTTTTTTGTGCTGTCTTTGCCTGGTTTTGGTATCAGGATGATGGTGACCTCGTAGAATGTGATTGGAAGTGCTCTCTCCTGTGCAATTTTTTGAAAAGAGTTTTAGAAGGATAGGCAGTAGGTCTTCTTTAAATGTTTGGTAGAATTCACCTGTGAAGCCATCTGGATCTGGACATTTATTTTGGGATAGATTTTTGACCACAGATTCGATTTTTGAGCTTGTGATTGGTTTGTTTTAGTTTTGTATTTCTTCCTGGTTCAGTCTTGGAAGACTGAACTTTTCTAAGAAACTGTCCATTTCTTCCAGGTTGTCCACTTTGTTGCCATATAGTTGTTTATAATAGTTTCTTATAATCCTTTGTATTTCTATATTGTCTGTTGTAATCTCTCCTCTTTCATTTCTGATTTTGTTGATCTGGTTCTTCTCTCTTTTCTTCTTGATGAGTCTGGCTAGTGGTTTGTCAATTCTGTTTATCTTTTTGGAGACTCAGCTTTTGTTTTATTTATCTTTGCTATTGTTTCATTTCTTTTTTATTTACTTCAGCTTTGATCTTTATATTTCTCTTCTTCTGCTAACTTTAGGGTTTTTTTGTTCTTCTTTTTCCAGTTGTTTTAAGTGCAGAGTTAGGTTGTCTTTTTGATGTTTTTCTTGTTTCTTGAGGGAGAATTGTATTGATATAAACTTCCCTCTTACGTGCTGCAATCCATGGGGTTGGAAAAAGTTGGACGTGACTTAGCAGCTGAACAACAACACAGCTTGCATTCATAGAATAAACTCTATTCTGTTATGATGTTGTCATTCTTTTGCTATGTGATGGGATTCTTTGGCATAATAGGAAATATATATTTGTTCTTTGAAGCCAGTTCTTGGCACAGAGCTCCTCAAACTGCATTATAGGAATGTCTTTTGATATTCAAACAAATCCCTTTCAGCCATATCTGAAATAATGCTAATAAGATGACTCTGGTGGGCCCATCAATAGCTTCCAGATGGTGGCTAGTTTCTAGAAAGAAACTTTCTAGAAATGGAACTTAAAGTTCCAAAGAAACTTTGGAACTTTAGGGAAGGGTAGGAGGCAGGAGCTCCTCCACCAATGGCCAGTGATTTAATCAATTGTGCCTGTAAGAAATAAAAAACTTAAAGAGGTCCATTTTTAAGAATAGTTAGCTTTGGCCAGAGCACCAAGATCACAACTAGCAGCTGAACAGGCATTGACAGGATGCTGGAACCCACCAAGAAAAGATATTCCACATTCAAAGATGAAGGAGAAGCCACAATGAAGCAGGAGGAGGGGAGCAATTGTGATAAAATCAAATCCTATGCCTGCTGGGTGGGCGACTCACGGGCTGGAGAACAAGACCACCAAAAAATTTCTCGCACTGCTGCGAGGGTTCTAGGCCCCACATCAGGCTCCCCAGTCTGGGGATTTGGCCAAAGAACTGGGAATCCCCAGGGAACCTGACTTTGAAGGTCAGCTGAATTTGACTGCAGAGCTACCACAAGACTAGAGGAATCAGAGACTCCTGGAGGGCACAAACAGGATCTTTTGTGCCCCAGGACACAGGGTAAAGGAGCAGTGACCCAGCAGAAGACTGTGCCAGACCAACCTGTGGGTTTCTGGGTCTCCTGTTGAACCCTGAGTTGACGGTGGCCTATCTCAGAGATGAGGACACTGATTGCAACAGTACTGGGGTACTTAAATCCATAAGGAACACGAGTTTTACTAGATAAATGGTATGCAAATATTCTTTATGAAAATGCACCCCCCCAGTTCTTTTTAAAAACTGTTTTTCAATTCTACAACTAAAGGCTTAGGACATAACAAATCTCTTCACTGTTTATACATGAAATTAAAAAATAGAATTATTATTAGTTTAAGAGCACACTATTGGAGTCATGTCATCCTAGGCTGGTTCTTCTTTCAAAAAAATGAAAATTCAGACAAGTAAGACGAGATGATCACATACAGCAGATGACAGTAAACACAAGGCAACTGAGGAGCAGAGGGGCAGCCCAGGGGAAAAACCACGGTTTTCAGTCACTGGTGGGCCAGATGTAAAACTGCTGATCTCAGACCATGCTGTTTTGTTTACAGTCACTCACTGCCTCTATAAATGTGATTAACAGAGATCATTTTCGTGTGACATTATTTTAAAGGTTAACTTTCAACAGTCAGACACAATAAGCAGAGCCCCAAACAGCAACATTCCTCCGAAAACAAAACAAAACAAAAACCCCAAGTTAACAAGCCATGGTTTCAGAACTTCATGAAATGTATATTGTGAATTTTGAGCCTTATATGTGTTGTTATTCTCTACCCAATTTTCAAAACCTGCAGAAGAAAAAGAAAACAGAATTCTCCAGGTAGCAGCCCTTCAAATTATAAACTGCAACCCTATACTACTTAGCAATACAGTAGTCCTGTAATCAGTTAAAAATTATAAAATGAAAAAAAATTATAAAATGCTTTTTCAACAAAATCTGAATAGTGGATAATGCACACTATGTCTTATTTTCCTTCTTTTATATTTCAAAGAATATATTATGCTGAATTCCCCTAGACACATGTTATGGACAAGTAGACATGTTCATTTCTTACAAGAAAAATTAAGAAAGATATCCAGGCTGAGCAGACAATTGTCTCCTTATGCTAACGGTAAGTGCTGCCTGCAAGCCTTGCTTCTCTGACACCTCCAGTAGCCCCACTCATAAGATTAGCAGTTTCAAACTATTACCTTTTGCAAACATCGGATGGAAGTGCTAATGCAGAGCGCAAAAACCTCTTCCTCTTATCCCTTTTCAATGCTAATGAAACACGCTTTTTACAACTCTGGTTCCCTTGGTAACTAAGAATTGTACGAAAATTTTTCTATAAACAAATATTTCCCCTCTAGAACAAGGTGTTGGAGGAGCAAAGGGCTCCGGTGATGACCTCTTTTACACCTCTAGAGAGACAAAAAGCTTCTTCATGATTATTAATAAGCTTGAGATTTTTAGTTGGAAAAATATAAAAGGGTAAAGACACTATTGGAGTCATGTCATCCTAGGCTGGTTCTTCTTTCAAAAAAATGAAAATTGAGACAAGTAAGACGAGATGATCACATACAGCAGATGACAGTAAACACAAGGCAACTGAGGAGCAGAGGGGCAGCCCATGGGGAAGACCACGGTTTTCAGTCACTGGTGGGCCAGATGTAAAACTGCTGATCTCAGACCATGCTGTTTTGTTTACAGTCACTCACTGCCTCTATAAATGTGATTAACAGAGATCATTTTCGTGTGACATTATTTTAAAGGTTAACTTTCAACAGTCAGACACAATAAGCAGAGCCCCAAACAGCAACATTCCTCCGAAAACAAAACAAAACAAAAACCCCAAGTTAACAAGCCATGGTTTCAGAACTTCATGAAATGTATATTGTGAATTTTGAGCCTTATATGTGTTGTTATTCTCTACCCAATTTTCAAAACCTGCAGAAGAAAAAGAAAACAGAATTCTCCAGGTAGCAGCCCTTCAAATTATAAACTGCAACCCTATACTACTTAGCAATACAGTAGTCCTGTAATCAGTTAAAAATTATAAAATGAAAAAAAATTATAAAATGCTTTTTCAACAAAATCTGAATAGTGGATAATGCACACTATGTCTTATTTTCCTTCTTTTATATTTCAAAGAATATATTATGCTGAATTCCCCTAGACACATGTTATGGACAAGTAGACATGTTCATTTCTTACAAGAAAAATTAAGAAAGATATCCAGGCTGAGCAGACAATTGTCTCCTTATGCTAACGGTAAGTGCTGCCTGCAAGCCTTGCTTCTCTGACACCTCCAGTAGCCCCACTCATAAGATTAGCAGTTTCAAACTATTACCTTTTGCAAACATCGGATGGAAGTGCTAATGCAGAGCGAAAAAACCTCTTCCTCTTATCCCTTTTCAATGCTAATGAAACACGCTTTTACAACTCTGGTTCCCTTGGTAACTAAGAATTGTACGAAAATTTTTCTATAAACAAATATTTCCCCTCTAGAACAAGGTGTTGGAGGAGCAAAGGGCTCCGGTGATGACCTCTTTTACACCTCTAGAGAGACAAAAAGCTTCTTCATGATTATTAATAAGCTTGAGATTTTTAGTTGGAAAAATATAAAAGGGTAAAAGAAAGATTGTGTGGAAGCTTGCTCATGTGACTCAGCTGTGACTGAGATGGGAAGCTCTCCAGCTCTGGGGTAAGAACATTTGTTTATATTTGATTGAGTTCTGATTATTTCTGATTACTTGTGCTTGCCTTTATTTGATGATTAATAAACCCACTCTTGGTTTGACAATACTTGAGACCACGATACTTTATTGTCAAGGGCCGAGGCTCACACCCTGAGGGGACCATGCCATGTTTGCGTAAAGGTCTCTGAGCTATTTAATATAGTTTCTCTTAGTGAGAACTAGTGAGAATAGTAATCAGAGTAAACTCCGATGCGGTGCCCACGACACACACATCTTTCAAGTATAGGACTCTTTCTTATCCCATCTAGTATTTAATGAGCAATGAGATGCACTGAAATCTATCCTTCGATTCTCATCTAGCTCAAAAGAATGCAAAAGGAACATTGAGCTTTAAACAGTGGCTTTTATAAAAACACTGAGGGTCTATGATTGCCTTTTACTTTAATGTTTCCTACAGAACCACAGTGTTCATTGCTGAATTAGCTGTTGATACCATCATTATTATTTATTGGCTTCCCTGGTGGTTCAGTGGTAAAGAATCCATCTGCCAATTCAGAAGACAGAGGTTCAATACCTGGGTCAGGAAGATTCCCTGGAGAAGGAAATGGCAACCCTCTCCAGTATTCCTGCTTTGGAGATTCCATTAAGAAAGATAATCCAGGCTGAGCAGACAATTGTCTCCTTATGCTAACGGTAAGTGCTGCCTGCAAGCCTTGCTTCTCTGACACCTCCAGTAGCCCCACTCATAAGATTAGCAGTTTCAAACTATTACCTTTTGCAAACATCGGATGGAAGTGCTAATGCAGAGCGCAAAAACCTCTTCCTCTTATCCCTTTTCAATGCTAATGAAACACGCTTTTTACAACTCTGGTTCCCTTGGTAACTAAGAATTGTACGAAAATTTTTCTATAAACAAATATTTCCCCTCTAGAACAAGGTGTTGGAGGAGCAAAGGGCTCCGGTGATGACCTCTTTTACACCTCTAGAGAGACAAAAAGCTTCTTCATGATTATTAATAAGCTTGAGATTTTTAGTTGGAAAAATATAAAAGGGTAAAAGAAAGATTGTGTGGAAGCTTGCTCATGTGACTCAGCTGTGACTGAGATGGGAAGCTCTCCAGCTCTGGGGTAAGAACATTTGTTTATATTTGATTGAGTTCTGATTATTTCTGATTACTTGTGCTTGCCTTTATTTGATGATTAATAAACCCACTCTTGGTTTGACAATACTTGAGACCACGATACTTTATTGTCAAGGGCCGAGGCTCACACCCTGAGGGGACCATGCCATGTTTGCGTAAAGGTCTCTGAGCTATTTAATATAGTTTCTCTTAGTGAGAACTAGTGAGAATAGTAATCAGAGTAAACTCCGATGCGGTGCCCACGACACACACATCTTTCAAGTATAGGACTCTTTCTTATCCCATCTAGTATTTAATGAGCAATGAGATGCACTGAAATCTATCCTTCGATTCTCATCTAGCTCAAAAGAATGCAAAAGGAACATTGAGCTTTAAACAGTGGCTTTTATAAAAACACTGAGGGTCTATGATTGCCTTTTACTTTAATGTTTCCTACAGAACCACAGTGTTCATTGCTGAATTAGCTGTTGATACCATCATTATTATTTATTGGCTTCCCTGGTGGTTCAGTGGTAAAGAATCCATCTGCCAATTCAGAAGACAGAGGTTCAATACCTGGGTCAGGAAGATTCCCTGGAGAAGGAAATGGCAACCCTCTCCAGTATTCCTGCTTTGGAGATTCCATTAGCAGAGAAGCCTGGTGGGCTACTACTGTCCACAGGGTCACAAAGAGTCGCACACAACTAGGCACTCAAACTCACATCATCATTATTGTTACTGAATGGTAAAGGTAAGTTAAATATTTGGTGATTTGAAGGAAAAAATTGTTGACAAAAAGAACTTCTATGACAAAATAGAAATCGCTGTAGTTTTTTAAGGAATAAGTAATCACAGACTTAAATGAATTTAAGATGTAATTTCTTATTCTTTTGAATAAGGTAAAGGTTCAAATTAAAGCAATTTTTACATTTCTTTGTTTTTATGTGCCACTATATCTTTACATGGAACAAAAATAACATTAAACTTAGAGATTTCTTTTGGTTATATCAGATGTGCCTCACCCACATAGGATATGAGTGTATATACTATTGTGCATTACAGTGCATGAGGCTCACACCCGTGGAAAATTCTGTGAACTCGGAGTGATTATAATTTCAAATCAAGGTCCTCAGAAAATTTAACTATAGATTCTTCATCATTTTCTATAAATATTTAGAGATACTCACTGATAATGTATGGTTTTCTAAAAATCACACTTCTAGATTTTCTAACAATCACATCATTGTTTGATGTTAAAATCAACAAGAGTCTGATTATTCCCCGCCAGACATCATGAGCCTGGTAGTAAATATGGAGCTGAATCATCACGAATTCCAGAGTAAAAAAAAAAATGAATCGATGCTCAGAAGAGAAAATTATGGCTAGATATGATGTAGATTTAATAAAGCATCAACATTTTAGAAGAGAGATATTTATGGAATCTGCCAAGATCAGGGTAATTGTGAATTTAAATATATTGGTTTATCTACTGATACTACTATTGAAGGGAAAAAGAAGTAGAAACAACACTCAAAATTACTAATAATGTAATAAATATACTAAAAAATTTTGTATTTACAAATATTAGTAACAGTTATGCCTAAATTCTTGACACCATTACAAAACAAGTCACAGTAAGGCAACATTCATGGAGAATAAAGTCAGCATGTGCTAAGCATCTTGCTACATTGCTTTATTTATTTTTACCTCACTTAATTTCCACCACAACTCCATGGCAGAGGTGCAATTATTACTCTCAACTCACAGGTGAGGAGTTTAGGTAAGCTGCTCAGGTCACACAGGTGCTTAATGTCTGGAATGAGTGAAGCCTAGGCTGAACTCTTAACTTCCTGGTCTCTAGATTCAAAATGGAACTAAGTCGTGTGCTTATAAAAATTTTGACCTTTTAAAGATCAAGTTTGTTGAACGAAAAATATGCCTTTCACTGCTCTGTAGAACAGAATAAGACCAGGTATTCTAAACAGTTGGGACACGGTCAGGGACCATGTGAAAAACAGGCATGGACTTTATCATGTTCCTTGTATTAAGTGGTTGCACCTTATTGAGGTGCTAATCAGCTAAAAAGTGTCACAGTGGTATGTCAGAAATATTTCTCATCTGACTTCATTCCATACCTTCCAGATGCGTTCTTCAGTATGGCAAGAGCATCTGGGTAGCCATCCATGTTGTAGTCTCCAATGTGAAGGGTAATTGGAACTGGTATTTCACTTGGCTGCTGTTCATGCACAAAGGGCACAAAGCCCCAGAGTGTGCCCTTATTGCTAAAATCCTGTCGGACAGGAATCCACTGTGAATTGTTTGATGTTAAAATCAACAAGAGTCTGATTATTCCCGCCAGACATCATGAGCCTGGTAGTAAATATGGAGCTGAATCATCACGAATTCCAGAGTAAAAAAAATGAATCGATGCTCAGAAGAGAAAATTATGGCTAGATATGATGTAGATTTAATAAAGCATCAACATTTTAGAAGAGAGATATTTATGGAATCTGCCAAGATCAGGGTAATTGTGAATTTAAATATATTGGTTTATCTACTGATACTACTATTGAAGGGAAAAAGAAGTAGAAACAACACTCAAAATTACTAATAATGTAATAAATATACTAAAAAATTTTGTATTTACAAATATTAGTAACAGTTATGCCTAAATTCTTGACACCATTACAAAACAAGTCACAGTAAGGCAACATTCATGGAGAATAAAGTCAGCATGTGCTAAGCATCTTGCTCAATTGCTTTATTTATATTTACCTCACTTAAGTTCCACCACAACTCCATGGCAGAGGTGCAATTATTACTCTCAACTCACAGGTGAGGAGTTTAGGTAAGCTGCTCAGGTCACACAGGTGCTTAATGTCTGGAATGAGTGAAGCCTAGGCTGAACTCTTAACTTCCTGGTCTCTAGATTCAAAATGGAACTAAGTCGTGTGCTTATAAAAATTTTGACCTTTTAAAGATCAAGTTTGTTGAACGAAAAATATGCCTTTCACTGCTCTGTAGAACAGAATAAGACCAGGTATTCTAAACAGTTGGGACACGGTCAGGGACCATGTGAAAAACAGGCATGGACTTTATCATGTTCCTTGTATTAAGTGGTTGCACCTTATTGAGGTGCTAATCAGCTAAAAAGTGTCACAGTGGTATGTCAGAAATATTTCTCATCTGACTTCATTCCATACCTTCCAGATGCGTTCTTCAGTATGGCAAGAGCATCTGGGTAGCCATCCATGTTGTAGTCTCCAATGTGAAGGGTAATTGGAACTGGTATTTCACTTGGCTGCTGTTCATGCACAAAGGGCACAAAGCCCCAGAGTGTGCCCTTATTGCTAAAATCCTGTAGGACAGGAATCCACTGTGAATTAAGAGAAAGAAAATTAGATTTTATATTTATTTTGGAAAATAAAAATCACCATCTGTAAAACAAATAATCCATAAAAGGTCCTCAAGCTAAGAATCATCTTAAGTTTTTTATCTCTACAGAATGGTGGAATACTATAATTTACTTCAATAAATAGGTGACTGACACTCTAAAAAACAGTCTCCATTGAAACTTATCACTAGTCATCTTTCCTTGAACTAGCATATAAAGCCTTAAAATGTTTTTTCACAGGAGCTTCCCTGGTGGTCCAGTGGGCAAAGAGTCCACCTTGCAATGCAAGGGGCACTGGTTTGATCCCTGGCCCAGGAAGATCCCATGTGCTGCGAAGCGGCTGGGCCAGTGTGTCCAATTACCAGCCAGCGCTCTGGAGTGCACATACCCAGAGTCAGTGCTCTGCAATGAGAGAGGCCACTGTGATGGGAGGCCCACATATGCTGAAGAATAAAGATGGATGAAAACAAACGATGACTTACAGGCAAAAAAAAAAAGTTAAAGAAAAATGTTTTTCACAGAATATGGAATCTTAGAATTGAATTGATGCTTAACAATCATGTTGTTGAATTATCCATTTAACAATGTGTGTTGAGGGCTTTCCTGGCGGTGCAGTGGTTAATAATCCATCTTACAATGCAGGGGAAACTGGTTTAATCCCTGGTCTTGGGAAGGTACCACATGTTGTGGGGCAACTAAACCCATGAGCTACAACTGCTGAGCCTGTATGATCTACAGCCCTGTGCTCTGCAGTAGGAGAAACCAAGATAACGAGAAGCCTAGTTTCCACTATCCGCTAATAGAGAAAACTTGTATGCAGCAACGGAGACCTAGCACAGCCAAGAATAAAACAAAATAAACAAATAAAGAAACACACAGAATTATGTGTTAAGTGAAAATATAACCTCAAGTGAATATTCTAAAAACTGAAATGTCATCTGATACTGATATCTTTTTGGAGGACCAATTTAGGAAGAAAATTAGAACATGACAGAGTCTCCCTTGTTCTCCTGCTTTGCCTCTCATACATGATGATGACTTCAGTCATCATGCTCAGAGCCAAGCAGCTCTGAAGCTTTCCAAACAATACTAGCCCTGACAAGCTCTGCCTGCCCAGGGGAATGAGCTTTGTTGCCAAAACAGCTGGAAGCTACATTTTACATAAATTATTTATTTCTATACAGATTATAATGAAGAGAACACAGAGAATAGGTTCATTTCAAAATGAGCTTTTGGAAATCCCTTTTTCTTCTGAATGCCCAAATCTTTACTTTTATAAAAATCTGAAGGGTGGAAATCATTACATTAAAATTAGCGATGTGCCCATGATTAGCAAGACCATGGATTCTGGCACATGACCTGAAGATGTCCAAATAGAAGCAGGTGCAGCTGGCTTCAGACGTCAGGAGGCCAGACACATCCACAGATATATTTTTCATTATAAGCAGGTGGCTCATATACATGGCTCCAAGGCAAACTACATTAAAAGTTGTATCCTGAAAAGAGTTTAGCACTCAGACTATCCCAAACCTCTAGGTATCCAAAGAAAGCACAGTTTGCCAAGGGAAAAAAAAATCGCTTAACTATAAAGACAAATATACAGAAAATAAGCAGTTTTAAACAACTGGCATACATCTAATAAATTTTTAAATCTTTCATAAAGCAAAAGAGTATTGTGTACCATCAAATACTTTTTAATGTTTCATGTGACTCTGAAAAAAGCTGCTGGTTTTGTTTTGGAAATGGATGAGAAATTTCACAAAATGCCAAGTTATCACAAGTCTCTGAAGAGGATGACAGTTTATTAATGAGGATAAAGGACTTCTGTTAAGGTAAATGTACTAAGGTCTAAGAAGTAAAAAGATTTTTCATTAATGTGACATCCTTAACAGTCAACAAAGAACTGTGACATTTATCTTCCCAGAGAGAGATGACTGTATAATTTGAAAATATTCTTATAATAGTCTGTCACTTGAAGACAGGCTGTAATTACTAGCTTTACCTACAGCTATGAACCTATGATGAGGTGTTACTTGACCTAATGCTTTCAGTGATTCAAAACTTTCAAAAAGTTCAAGATAATACAGGTTAGAGGTGTAAAAAGCTCTTGCCTGCCCATACATGATGATGACTTCAGTCATCATGCTCAGAGCCAAGCAGCTCTGAAGCTTTCCAAACAATACTAGCCCTGACAAGCTCTGCCTGCCCAGGGGAATGAGCTTTGTTGCCAAAACAGCTGGAAGCTACATTTTACATAAATTATTTATTTCTATACAGATTATAATGAAGAGAACACAGAGAATAGGTTCATTTCAAAATGAGCTTTTGGAAATCCCTTTTTCTTCTGAATGCCCAAATCTTTACTTTTATAAAAATCTGAAGGGTGGAAATCATTACATTAAAATTAGCGATGTGCCCATGATTAGCAAGACCATGGATTCTGGCACATGACCTGAAGATGTCCAAATAGAAGCAGGTGCAGCTGGCTTCAGACGTCAGGAGGCCAGACACATCCACAGATATATTTTTCATTATAAGCAGGTGGCTCATATACATGGCTCCAAGGCAAACTACATTAAAAGTTGTATCCTGAAAAGAGTTTAGCACTCAGACTATCCCAAACCTCTAGGTATCCAAAGAAAGCACAGTTTGCCAAGGGAAAAAAAAATCGCTTAACTATAAAGACAAATATACAGAAAATAAGCAGTTTTAAACAACTGGCATACATCTAATAAATTTTTAAATCTTTCATAAAGCAAAAGAGTATTGTGTACCATCAAATACTTTTTAATGTTTCATGTGACTCTGAAAAAAGCTGCTGGTTTTGTTTTGGAAATGGATGAGAAATTTCACAAAATGCCAAGTTATCACAAGTCTCTGAAGAGGATGACAGTTTATTAATGAGGATAAAGGACTTCTGTTAAGGTAAATGTACTAAGGTCTAAGAAGTAAAAAGATTTTTCATTAATGTGACATCCTTAACAGTCAACAAAGAACTGTGACATTTATCTTCCCAGAGAGAGATGACTGTATAATTTGAAAATATTCTTATAATAGTCTGTCACTTGAAGACAGGCTGTAATTACTAGCTTTACCTACAGCTATGAACCTATGATGAGGTGTTACTTGACCTAATGCTTTCAGTGATTCAAAACTTTCAAAAAGTTCAAGATAATACAGGTTAGAGGTGTAAATTTTAAATGCTTTTAGAACACTGACTATAGGAAGATTTGCTTTCTTTAGTGTCTTAGTATGAGAGGTCATACTCCCTACGCATAAGGGCGATAAAAATCAAGATGTCATTCTATCATTTTTTTACCCCCAAAGAGAAAATATGATTCTACTATGTATTATTGCTTTCCTTTCAGGTGCTATCATTATGGAAAAAGTCTCAATGTCATAAGCTACCATTCTCAGATTAATCCTCTTCTGTGGCTGTAAGATTCTAAATGTTCACCAACAAGCTATAGGTATAAAGTCGGCATAAGGGAATAAAATGGATCTAGATATCACAAATACAAATAAGATTAGCCTTGAAATTAGGTATAATTTCTATTAGTTCTTCCACATAATTCTTCATTATAGTTATAGTGTACTTTATCATATTCCTAGCATATAAGAGGCTAACAAATTACAAGACCAACTTTCCTGGTGGTTTAGTGATTAAGAATCTGCCTTGCAGTGCAGGGACGTGGGTCTGATCTCTGGTTGAGGAACTAAGATCCACATGCCATGGAGCAACTAAGGCCACACTTTAAAATAGATTTAAATGAATTTTATTAAGTTAAAATGGAGAAAACGGTCAGTGGAGTGGTGGTTGTCATATGGAGAGTGAAGTGCTATGTCTGAGCCTGAGAATTAAACTCACAGAAGAGACTAATGGGAGAAAGTTAACATGAACACAAGAGTCCTCCTAAGGAGAATGAAGACCTTACTTGGGTTCAAAATTGGGAAAGGATTACGTAAAAGCTATATATTGTCACCCTGTTTATTTAACTTATATGCAGAGTATATTATGCGAAATGCTGGGCTGGATGAATCAAAATAAATGGGAGAAGTATCAACTACCTCAGATAGGCAGATGATACTACTCTAAAGACAGAAAGTAAAAAGAAACTGAAGAGCCTTTTGATGAGGGTGAAAGAGGAGAGTTCTGCAGTCACGAAATTAAAAGACACTTCCCTTCTTGGAAGAAAAGCTCTAACAGATCTAGACAGTGTATTAAAAAGCAGAGAGATTACTTTGCAAACAAAGGTCTAACTATATATAGTCAAAGCTATGGTTTTTCTAGTAGTCACACAGGGATGTGAGAGTTGGACCATAAAAAAGGATGAGACCCGAAGAACTGATGGTTCTGAATTGTGATGCTGGAGAAGACTCTTCTTGAGAGCCTCTTTCACAGCAAGGAGTTCAATTCAGTCAGTCCTAAAGGAAATCAACCCTGAATATGTACTGGAAGGACTGATGCTGAAACTGAAGCTCCAATATTTTGGCCACTTTATGTGAAGAGCCAACACACTGGAAAAGACCCTGATGCTGGGGAAAGACTGAAGGCAGAAGGAGATGGGGACAACAGAGGATGAGCTGGTTGAATGGCATCACTAACTCGATGGACATGAGTTTGAGCAAGCTCCAGGATACTGTGAAGGACAGGAAAGCCTGGCATGTTGCAGTCCATGGAGTAGCAAAGAGTCAGACACAATTTAGCAACTGAACAACAAGAACAAGTTAAAATGAGGAAGGAAGTAAATTTAATTTTGGCTTTTCTCTTTTCTAATTCTTCAGATACTATTCTAACTTCTGAAATTTTCTCCAAGACTGTAATCCTATTTACATTATAAACCAAATAGATATACCTGCTTCGCTCCGGATCTTGCTAAGTAAATGATACTTTTCTGGCAGTTTTTATCTTCACAGCCTGGCAATAAGTGATCCATGTTTCCATCTCCATCTGCCAAAAAAAACTTCAAAAGTTCAGTAACAGCCACAAAATAGTGCTCTTGTATAGCAGATTAAACTTTGCTATTTGTTCAAAGTCTGCATCATTCTAGAAAAACAGGAATCTGATGCATGGCTTTGTAGTTTATGTACTTCAATTAAAAAAATTACTCTGGCTCTTGCGATCTGTTACCTGGACTGTGACTAGATTTAAACTGCTCACTTTTCTGTGGTTAAATATTTATCCAATGTTGGAAAAACGCCTCATTTTAAGCTTTAATGTTAAAATCATAAAGAGGAGAGTTCTGCAGTCACGAAATTAAAAGACACTTCCCTTCTTGGAAGAAAAGCTCTAACAGATCTAGACAGTGTATTAAAAAGCAGAGAGATTACTTTGCAAACAAAGGTCTAACTATATATAGTCAAAGCTATGGTTTTTCTAGTAGTCACACAGGGATGTGAGAGTTGGACCATAAAAAAGGATGAGACCCGAAGAACTGATGGTTCTGAATTGTGATGCTGGAGAAGACTCTTCTTGAGAGCCTCTTTCACAGCAAGGAGTTCAATTCAGTCAGTCCTAAAGGAAATCAACCCTGAATATGTACTGGAAGGACTGATGCTGAAACTGAAGCTCCAATATTTTGGCCACTTTATGTGAAGAGCCAACACACTGGAAAAGACCCTGATGCTGGGGAAAGACTGAAGGCAGAAGGAGATGGGGACAACAGAGGATGAGCTGGTTGAATGGCATCACTAACTCGATGGACATGAGTTTGAGCAAGCTCCAGGATACTGTGAAGGACAGGAAAGCCTGGCATGTTGCAGTCCATGGAGTAGCAAAGAGTCAGACACAATTTAGCAACTGAACAACAAGAACAAGTTAAAATGAGGAAGGAAGTAAATTTAATTTTGGCTTTTCTCTTTTCTAATTCTTCAGATACTATTCTAACTTCTGAAATTTTCTCCAAGACTGTAATCCTATTTACATTATAAACCAAATAGATATACCTGCTTCGCTCCGGATCTTGCTAAGTAAATGATACTTTTCTGGCAGTTTTTATCTTCACAGCCTGGCAATAAGTGATCCATGTTTCCATCTCCATCTGCCAAAAAAAACTTCAAAAGTTCAGTAACAGCCACAAAATAGTGCTCTTGTATAGCAGATTAAACTTTGCTATTTGTTCAAAGTCTGCATCATTCTAGAAAAACAGGAATCTGATGCATGGCTTTGTAGTTTATGTACTTCAATTAAAAAAATTACTCTGGCTCTTGCGATCTGTTACCTGGACTGTGACTAGATTTAAACTGCTCACTTTTCTGTGGTTAAATATTTATCCAATGTTGGAAAAACGCCTCATTTTAAGCTTTAATGTTAAAATCATTAATTAAAAAAATGTAGCCTTTTACTTAAGACAATCATCATTGCTGCCAAAGGAGAAAAATAAGCATGTTATTAGTAACCCATTATTATTTGGCTTATTTTAGATGTCTTTGCACATAATTTATCTTTACAGATACTTTTAAGTGTCTTTTATAGAGCATAAATTTCAAGAGTTATAAAGCTTTCTGATCTTAGATTCTAAGAAGCACCAATACATTTTTATCAATAAAAAGGCACATGAAGGGAATACAGACGTCATTTCCAACTAACTGGTTTTTACACAGCTGTACAATGTTCTGCAAAGACCTCCAGAGATAAGGTTACTGAGGAACTTGGAGTCATTTCCTTTAGGGCTCCCTCCTATCTACTGCCCGATCTGATGGAAGTTTACAGATTCTGATGTCCTAGAGGTAAATCTCTATAGGGAGATTCACATAATGGGGTAGTCATCATGTAGGTTTTAAATTTAGGGCCTAATTTTTTGTTGCTTTAATCAATGCCTGGTTTAATGTACCATTTAATGTGTACCTGAGGTAGTACCTTCACATGGAAGGCATAAGGGTTAATAATAAAAGAAGTCCTCCCTTGTGTAGGTTTAAACATCAAGATTGATATATATATATATATAACTAAAATAAGCCTATCAAGTCTCCATTAAGGTATTCAGAAGGAAAGATAAGAATTTTAGGTTGTTGAGATGAAAATCTAGCCAATGGAAGCTGACCTCGGCAAGAAGGCACACCACAGTGAAAAATGAGTTTCTTTGATTTAATTTTGGTTTAATTACTTATGATTCTCACAGGTAATACTCTTTATAAGAAAAAACCCTTACTTAGAGGAGTATAGCCTTAAACAAAATAGGTAAATTAATAACAGGAGTACAATGAATATCTATGCTATGCCAGTATGTACATTTGGACTATTGTAAAAACAGTTGAGAGAGAGCTGTAACTCTTGGGAGGAATATTTAGAAAGGAGGAGGCTTTTCAAGGACATAAACATATATCATAGTTGAAAAAAAAAGAGCTTGCTAAGTAAGAATTAAATGCAAAATGTAACTTATAAACTGGGTCTAGTAATATCATAGGCTTCATTAAAAGTCAGATCATTTTACTGCAATTATTCTGGGGCTAACAGAAAAACATTACAAAGTCTCTGTCCTTTGTTTTTACCCCAATGGCAAAATACTCAGATTAAAGTCTGGTTAATGCTTTTCTTTGCTCCTAGTTTCTTTTTCTTCCAAGTAGTTTCCTATTTCCCACAGGTATTTTGACCATGACTTGGATGAAATTTAATGCTGGCAAATAACCTCTGTTAAACATACAACTAACTCACGTTGTAACGTCATAAATATGCCTTTTGTAGGAATTATCAGTAATATTTTATTGATGTGGCCATAGAAATCTAGAACTCTATCAAAGAATGTGCTCCTTATGCCAACTCTAAGTGCAATTTCTGTTTTTTTTAATACTTATGGGAAGTGCTAGAAAAGCTTTCTGAGATTCCAATTTCATGTCATAAGGACATTTTCTCTCTTTTAAAAGCAACAAACTTTTAAATCTCATGTTTTATTTTTCTACATTTTTTAAACTTTTTATTTGTAAAGAATTTAAACTTAAAACTGCAATAATAAAAATAGCACAAGCTCCTGTTACATGTTTTAACCAGACTGACCTATCAACACTTTATACCATTCATATCATTATTTGTGTGATCTGTGAAATCAATTTTCTTTCCATTATAGCCCCTCACCACTAAATATCTTGAGTGTGCGTTTCCTATGAATAGGGTTGTTGAGATGAAAATCTAGCCAATTTAAGAAGGCACACCACAGTGAAAAATGAGTTTCTTTGATTTAATTTTGGTTTAATTACTTATGATTCTCACAGGTAATACTCTTTATAAGAAAAAACCCTTACTTAGAGGAGTATAGCCTTAAACAAAATAGGTAAATTAATAACAGGAGTACAATGAATATCTATGCTATGCCAGTATGTACATTTGGACTATTGTAAAAACAGTTGAGAGAGAGCTGTAACTCTTGGGAGGAATATTTAGAAAGGAGGAGGCTTTTCAAGGACATAAACATATATCATAGTTGAAAAAAAAAGAGCTTGCTAAGTAAGAATTAAATGCAAAATGTAACTTATAAACTGGGTCTAGTAATATCATAGGCTTCATTAAAAGTCAGATCATTTTACTGCAATTATTCTGGGGCTAACAGAAAAACATTACAAAGTCTCTGTCCTTTGTTTTTACCCCAATGGCAAAATACTCAGATTAAAGTCTGGTTAATGCTTTTCTTTGCTCCTAGTTTCTTTTTCTTCCAAGTAGTTTCCTATTTCCCACAGGTATTTTGACCATGACTTGGATGAAATTTAATGCTGGCAAATAACCTCTGTTAAACATACAACTAACTCACGTTGTAACGTCATAAATATGCCTTTTGTAGGAATTATCAGTAATATTTTATTGATGTGGCCATAGAAATCTAGAACTCTATCAAAGAATGTGCTCCTTATGCCAACTCTAAGTGCAATTTCTGTTTTTTTTAATACTTATGGGAAGTGCTAGAAAAGCTTTCTGAGATTCCAATTTCATGTCATAAGGACATTTTCTCTCTTTTAAAAGCAACAAACTTTTAAATCTCATGTTTTATTTTTCTACATTTTTTAAACTTTTTATTTGTAAAGAATTTAAACTTAAAACTGCAATAATAAAAATAGCACAAGCTCCTGTTACATGTTTTAACCAGACTGACCTATCAACACTTTATACCATTCATATCATTATTTGTGTGATCTGTGAAATCAATTTTCTTTCCATTATAGCCCCTCACCACTAAATATCTTGAGTGTGCGTTTCCTATGAATAGGGATATTCTCTTAAATAACCACACTGTATCAATTCACATAGACAATCTTATGTACTGTACTATATCTATATTCCAGTTTTGTCCATGGACCTAATAATGTCATTTGTAGCATTTTTGCCTTCTAACATAGGATCCAGAGTCTAAGAGCAGGAACTGCACTGAATTGTTATTTTTGTCGTGCTGTTCAGTTGCTAAGTCATTTTCGACTCTGCGACCCCAGGGATGGCTGCACGCCAGGCTCCTCTGTCCTCCACCATCTCCCAGAGTTTGCTCAAAATGATTTCCATTGAGTTGGTAATGCTAACCGTCTCATCCTGAGCCATCCTCTTTTCCTTTCACCTTCAGTCTTTTCCAGTATAAGGGTCTTTTCAAAACAAAGAGTTGGCTCTTTGCATCAGATGGCCAAAGTACTGGATCTTCAGCTTCATCATCAGTCCTTCTAATGAATATTTAGGGTTGACTTCCCTTAGGATCCACTGGTTGCATCTCCTTGCAGTTATTTTTAGCCTCCTTTACCCTAGACTATTTGACAGCCTTTGTCTTTTAGAATCTCTATATCCATTTTTTGTAAAACCTCAGATGATAGGAATTTTAATGTTTTCAGTAAGTTATTAGACTTAAGAAGAAAAAGCTTTCAGAAAAATCAGTTTCACATGAGACAGAGCACAAGGCTGGGAAGTACTAATAAAGCAAATTCTCTGAAAAATAATGTGACTATGAGGAAAGTCATGCTGATAGAGTTGGCATACACTCCTTAAAGGAGTCCCAGGAATTATTAACTTCAGACTGTCTTCTGCTTAGGGCTTCAGCACATTGCATATCCCAAATTTCTTTGAAGGCTAAAATTCCTTCTCAAAGGTTCAAAATAAATTATAACAGAAGGAATCACATTTTGAATTAAAATGGCCTTTAATTGGTCTTTTGAATGGCAGGACTGCTAGAGATTAAAGTACACACTAGCTAGGACAAACCTAGACAGCATATTCAAAAGCAGAGACATTGCTTTGCCAACAAAGATCCATATACTCAAAGCTATGGTTTTTCCAGTACTCATGTATGGATGTGAGAGTTGGACCATAAAGAAGGGTGAGTGCTGAAGAGTTGATGCCTCCAAACTGTGGTGTTGGAGAACACTCTTGAGAGTCCTTGGACAGCAAGGAGATCAAACCAGTCAATCCTAAAGGATATTCATTGGAAGGACTGATGAATATTCATTGGAAGGACTGATGTTGAAGCTTAAGCTCCAATATTTTGGCCACCTGATGTAAAGAGCCGACTCACTGGAAAAGACCCTGATGTTGGGAAAAATAGAAGGCAGAATGAGAAGGGGATGACAGAGGACAAGATGGTTGGATGGCATTACTGGGTCAACAGACATGAATTTGAGCAAGCTCCAGGAGACGGCAAAGGACAGGGAAGCCTGGCATGCTGCAGTCCATGGGGTTGCAAAGAGCTGTACATGACTGAGCAAATGAACTGAGACATGTTAACTTCCATCTGATGTTAAACTTAGCCAAATTTCAAACAAAATTCTCCACTAAAACAGATAATTTTAATAAGATAGATTTAATGATTCAAAGTGATTTTCCAAAAAAAGTTTAAATTTAAAATCAAGCGAACACTAAAATAAAGTTGATTTCATCAAAATGGACTATGATGAATTTAGGTGTAATAATTTTTCTGTTTTTTCATTAAGCAGAAGACAAAGATACATATGAGCAAGGGTCATATTTATGTTTCCTCTTAAACATTCATAACATTCTGAGTCTAATGAAATTAACAGACCTGTGGAATCATTTAAGCAAATTACAACTCATTGTTTTGGCCCCAGATTACATGTAAACCGTAAGTTCTTTAATGCAGTGATTCTCAAAGTGTGGTTCCCAGTACTACAGCCTCAACATCACCTGGGAACTTACTAGAAAGTTCTATTCCTATGCCCTTGTCCAGAACTAATGAATAGAACCTCTGAGGGTGGGGCACAGCATAAACCCTCTGTTTGAACCATTGTTCTAGACGATTAAAGTACACACTAGCTATGACAAACCTAGACAGGATATTAAAAAGCAGAGACATTGCTTTGCCAACAAAGATCCATATACTCAAAGCTATGGTTTTTCCAGTACTCATGTATGGATGTGAGAGTTGGACCATAAAGAAGGGTGAGTGCTGAAGAGTTGATGCCTCCAAACTGTGGTGTTGGAGAACACTCTTGAGAGTCCTTGGACAGCAAGGAGATCAAACCAGTCAATCCTAAAGGATATTCATTGGAAGGACTGATGAATATTCATTGGAAGGACTGATGTTGAAGCTTAAGCTCCAATATTTTGGCCACCTGATGTAAAGAGCCGACTCACTGGAAAAGACCCTGATGTTGGGAAAAATAGAAGGCAGAATGAGAAGGGGATGACAGAGGACAAGATGGTTGGATGGCATTACTGGGTCAACAGACATGAATTTGAGCAAGCTCCAGGAGACGGCAAAGGACAGGGAAGCCTGGCATGCTGCAGTCCATGGGGTTGCAAAGAGCTGTACATGACTGAGCAAATGAACTGAGACATGTTAACTTCCATCTGATGTTAAACTTAGCCAAATTTCAAACAAAATTCTCCACTAAAACAGATAATTTTAATAAGATAGATTTAATGATTCAAAGTGATTTTCCAAAAAAAGTTTAAATTTAAAATCAAGCGAACACTAAAATAAAGTTGATTTCATCAAAATGGACTATGATGAATTTAGGTGTAATAATTTTTCTGTTTTTTCATTAAGCAGAAGACAAAGATACATATGAGCAAGGGTCATATTTATGTTTCCTCTTAAACATTCATAACATTCTGAGTCTAATGAAATTAACAGACCTGTGGAATCATTTAAGCAAATTACAACTCATTGTTTTGGCCCCAGATTACATGTAAACCGTAAGTTCTTTAATGCAGTGATTCTCAAAGTGTGGTTCCCAGTACTACAGCCTCAACATCACCTGGGAACTTACTAGAAAGTTCTATTCCTATGCCCTTGTCCAGAACTAATGAATAGAACCTCTGAGGGTGGGGCACAGCATAAACCCTCTGTTTGAACCATTGTTCTCAGATACTTCTGCTGGTCTTCCACTAACACGAGGGTGTGTTACACATAACCTACTTTTGCTTTGGTCATGCTCCTCCATTAACGACAAACTACTTTGCTAATCATATCCCACTATTTATTTAGGACTCAGTCTATATTTTGCTCCAGGCTCTTGAGACTGAATCCAAGTGTCTTTTGCACATCTGTGTACCTCCTGGGCAGGTCAAATCATTTACTGTAGTGAAACAATTACTATTACATAAAATAATTGTTTTGGTGAATGTTTTGCCACTCCATAAGAGGATATGGAGATTTTAACATAATGGTAAGAAGGCAGAACTACAATCAGTTAGATTTAGATTTTTAACCTGGTTTAACTCCTAATTAGCAATTAGACATATACTTTCGGGGAAAAAACTGAAAAATATTAAAAAATATTAGGACTTAGAGGGAACAGGTACAGCTGATTCTGTGTGCGTGTGTGTGTGTGTTCTAATTTTGGCCACTTTTATTGGTCTTTTATTTATTTTCATCCATCTTTGTTCTTTGGCTTGTGTGGCCTCCCATCACAGTGGCCCCTCTCGCTGCAGGGCACTGGCTCTGGGCGTATGTGCTCCAGAGAGCTGGCTTGCAATCGGCCACACTGGTCCAGCCGATCCATGGCATGTGGGATCTTCCCAGGCCAGGGAGTGAACCAGCGCCCCTTGCACTGCAAGGCGGACTCTTCACCCACTGGACCACCAGGGAAGTTCCTGTGTTTTGTTTTTTAGGACTGTGAGAGGTTGTCAGGTTTTCAGAAAATCTCCTTCCATCTTCACATCCTATCAATGCATATTTTAATCGCGAACACTAAAATAAAGTTGATTTCATCAAAATGGACTATGATGAATTTAGGTGTAATAATTTTTCTGTTTTTTCATTAAGCAGAAGACAAAGATACATATGAGCAAGGGTCATATTTATGTTTCCTCTTAAACATTCATAACATTCTGAGTCTAATGAAATTAACAGACCTGTGGAATCATTTAAGCAAATTACAACTCATTGTTTTGGCCCCAGATTACATGTAAACCGTAAGTTCTTTAATGCAGTGATTCTCAAAGTGTGGTTCCCAGTACTACAGCCTCAACATCACCTGGGAACTTACTAGAAAGTTCTATTCCTATGCCCTTGTCCAGAACTAATGAATAGAACCTCTGAGGGTGGGGCACAGCATAAACCCTCTGTTTGAACCATTGTTCTCAGATACTTCTGCTGGTCTTCCACTAACACGAGGGTGTGTTACACATAACCTACTTTTGCTTTGGTCATGCTCCTCCATTAACGACAAACTACTTTGCTAATCATATCCCACTATTTATTTAGGACTCAGTCTATATTTTGCTCCAGGCTCTTGAGACTGAATCCAAGTGTCTTTTGCACATCTGTGTACCTCCTGGGCAGGTCAAATCATTTACTGTAGTGAAACAATTACTATTACATAAAATAATTGTTTTGGTGAATGTTTTGCCACTCCATAAGAGGATATGGAGATTTTAACATAATGGTAAGAAGGCAGAACTACAATCAGTTAGATTTAGATTTTTAACCTGGTTTAACTCCTAATTAGCAATTAGACATATACTTTCGGGGAAAAAACTGAAAAATATTAAAAATATTAGGACTTAGAGGGAACAGGTACAGCTGATTCTGTGTGCGTGTGTGTGTGTGTTCTAATTTTGGCCACTTTTATTGGTCTTTTATTTATTTTCATCCATCTTTGTTCTTTGGCTTGTGTGGCCTCCCATCACAGTGGCCCCTCTCGCTGCAGGGCACTGGCTCTGGGCGTATGTGCTCCAGAGAGCTGGCTTGCAATCGGCCACACTGGTCCAGCCGATCCATGGCATGTGGGATCTTCCCAGGCCAGGGAGTGAACCAGCGCCCCTTGCACTGCAAGGCGGACTCTTCACCCACTGGACCACCAGGGAAGTTCCTGTGTTTTGTTTTTTAGGACTGTGAGAGGTTGTCAGGTTTTCAGAAAATCTCCTTCCATCTTCACATCCTATCAATGCATATATTTTGTACAAATAGTAGTGTATACTACACACTTTATAGTACCTTGAATTTTTAAAATATTTATTTGACTGTGCTGGGCTTTTGTTGCTGTGTGCGTGCTTTCTCTAGGTGCAGCAAGTGGGGGCTACTCTGTAGCTGTGGTGCACAGGGTTCTCATTGTTGTGGCTTCTCTTGTTGAGGTACACAGGCTCTGGGGCACATGTGCTCAATAGTTGTGGTACACAGCAGAGCTGCTCAACAGCATGTGGAATCTTTCTGGTCCAGAGATTGAACCTGTGTTCCTTGCACTGGCAGGTGGGTTCTTACTTCTGGATCAGCAGGGAAGTCCTGAATTTTGACTTAATGTATCTTTGAGAGCATTACACATTGATAAATTTATTTGCTTCATATATAATACAGTATTACATTTTCTGGATATATCTCAACATAGCTAATTCTCTTGTTATTGTCATCCAGTCACTAAATTGTAGACTCTTTGCAACTCCATGGATTACAGCACGCCAGGCTTCTTGGTCCTTCACTATCTCCTGGAGTTCACTCATATTCATGTCCGTTGGGGCAGTGATGTTAATGACATATAAACACAGAGTGGTTTTCGATCTTATGGTAATGAAAATAATCCAGCAATGACTAACTTTGCACATATAATGTCTCATCTCTGAGTGAGTATAGTTAAATTATTAAAATGGAAATTACTGATTTAATGATTATATGTAATTAAAGTTTTTAATCTTCATGAGGAGTGGTTCTCAAACTAGTTCCAAGAACCCTCTAAACTCTTAAAGACTGAGTACCTCTACAAGCTTTATTAATGTGCGTTACATGTATAAGTATTTCTATCCATATTAACTTGAAGTTAAGATAAAGAAATATTTAATTATTTAAGTGAAAATATAAACTATAAATAAGTTACATGTAAAAACAGTATCTTCATGAAAAATCACTGCTTTCTAAAACAAAAACATTTGGCAATAAGAATGTCATTATCTGGCCTAGTGTAGAAAATCTTGGTTTTCATACTACTTTTATATTCAACCTATTGTTTTGGTTGACAAATAAGAAAATTTGTCCTATTCCTCTGCCATCTTAAAAGAGGGACTTTCAAGATGGCAGAGGAATAGGACAGGAGTGCCGCAGCCCATGAGGTTGCAAAGAGTCTGCCACGAGTGAGCAAGCAAACTAGCTGAACTCCCCGACAAATAAAATAAAAACACTTGCATGTAGAACAACTCCCATAAAGAACATCAACTTGTGCAGCAAGTCTAGAGCGGGGCTCATTGTTGTGGCTTCTCTTGTTGAGGTACACAGGCTCTGGGGCACATGTGCTCAATAGTTGTGGTACACAGCAGAGCTGCTCAACAGCATGTGGAATCTTTCTGGTCCAGAGATTGAACCTGTGTTCCTTGCACTGGCAGGTGGGTTCTTACTTCTGGATCAGCAGGGAAGTCCTGAATTTTGACTTAATGTATCTTTGAGAGCATTACACATTGATAAATTTATTTGCTTCATATATAATACAGTATTACATTTTCTGGATATATCTCAACATAGCTAATTCTCTTGTTATTGTCATCCAGTCACTAAATTGTAGACTCTTTGCAACTCCATGGATTACAGCACGCCAGGCTTCTTGGTCCTTCACTATCTCCTGGAGTTCACTCATATTCATGTCCGTTGGGGCAGTGATGTTAATGACATATAAACACAGAGTGGTTTTCGATCTTATGGTAATGAAAATAATCCAGCAATGACTAACTTTGCACATATAATGTCTCATCTCTGAGTGAGTATAGTTAAATTATTAAAATGGAAATTACTGATTTAATGATTATATGTAATTAAAGTTTTTAATCTTCATGAGGAGTGGTTCTCAAACTAGTTCCAAGAACCCTCTAAACTCTTAAAGACTGAGTACCTCTACAAGCTTTATTAATGTGCGTTACATGTATAAGTATTTCTATCCATATTAACTTGAAGTTAAGATAAAGAAATATTTAATTATTTAAGTGAAAATATAAACTATAAATAAGTTACATGTAAAAACAGTATCTTCATGAAAAATCACTGCTTTCTAAAACAAAAACATTTGGCAATAAGAATGTCATTATCTGGCCTAGTGTAGAAAATCTTGGTTTTCATACTACTTTTATATTCAACCTATTGTTTTGGTTGACAAATAAGAAAATTTGTCCTATTCCTCTGCCATCTTAAAAGAGGGACTTTCAAGATGGCAGAGGAATAGGACAGGAGTGCCGCAGCCCATGAGGTTGCAAAGAGTCTGCCACGAGTGAGCAAGCAAACTAGCTGAACTCCCCGACAAATAAAATAAAAAAACACTTGCATGTAGAACAACTCCCATAGAACATCTTCTGAACATCTTCAGACTTCCAGAAAGGCAAAGTAATCTCACTGGAGTGAGGTAGGGGAAAAGATGAGACTAAAAAGGGGACAAATGATTTCAGGGCTGGAGCCTGCACCCCATGAGAAGAGCTGTGAAGGAGGGGAGATTTCTGCATGCTAACAGCCCCCTTCACAGGTGTCGTCAGAGGGAAGACTTGGAAACTCAGAGGGGAGTCCAGGGCAGTGAGACAGATGCTCCAAAAGGTGAAACACAGGAGATTCACCAGGAAATTGTACCAAATAGAATTTCACAGCTGAGAAGTGGCTCACATGCTCCTATCCGCTTGCGTGTTGAGCGGGTGTTGGGTGCGGAGGCCCAGGCTTCAGGGAGTCAGGCCACAGGGAGAGGCCGGAGCTGATGGCCATGAAGATTCTCTGAGTAGGCAGAGGCAGACCAGCAAAATTTGGGTCTGTCAGAGAAACAAAGAATCGTTCCTGCAGTAAGGCTCTAATGCTGTACATTGACTCGGTGTACTCACAGAACAAGCAACCCAGGGCCAGATGGTTTCACAGACAAATTCTACTAAAAGTTTAAAGAAGAGCTACCACTTATCCTTCTCAATCTCTTCCAGAAAACTGCAGAAGAATGAAAACTCCCAAATCCACTCTAAAAAGCTACCATTACCCTGATACCAAAACCAGAGAAAGATACCACAAAGAGAAAAATTATAGGCCAACATCACTGATGAATTCCTCAACAAAATTCTACCAAAACAATTGCAAAACTCAACAAAATTCTACCAAACAAATTCTGACAACAATGTATAAGGACCGTATACCCATAATCAAGTGCACTTTATTTCAGGGATGCAAGGATTCTTTAATATACACCAATCAATCAATGTCATAAACCATATTAACAAATTGAAAGATAAAAACCATGTGGTCATCTGAATAGATGCAGAGAAAACTACTGACAAAATTCAGTACCCATAAGCAATCTATATTCAACACATTTATGATAAAAACTCTCCAGAAAGTAGTCACAGAAGCAACATATCTACAAAGCAACAAACTACTTCTTGCATGTAGAACAACTCCCATAGAACATCTTCTGAACATCTTCAGACTTCCAGAAAGGCAAAGTAATCTCACTGGAGTGAGGTAGGGGAAAAGATGAGACTAAAAAGGGGACAAATGATTTCAGGGCTGGAGCCTGCACCCCATGAGAAGAGCTGTGAAGGAGGGGAGATTTCTGCATGCTAACAGCCCCCTTCACAGGTGTCGTCAGAGGGAAGACTTGGAAACTCAGAGGGGAGTCCAGGGCAGTGAGACAGATGCTCCAAAAGGTGAAACACAGGAGATTCACCAGGAAATTGTACCAAATAGAATTTCACAGCTGAGAAGTGGCTCACATGCTCCTATCCGCTTGCGTGTTGAGCGGGTGTTGGGTGCGGAGGCCCAGGCTTCAGGGAGTCAGGCCACAGGGAGAGGCCGGAGCTGATGGCCATGAAGATTCTCTGAGTAGGCAGAGGCAGACCAGCAAAATTTGGGTCTGTCAGAGAAACAAAGAATCGTTCCTGCAGTAAGGCTCTAATGCTGTACATTGACTCGGTGTACTCACAGAACAAGCAACCCAGGGCCAGATGGTTTCACAGACAAATTCTACTAAAAGTTTAAAGAAGAGCTACCACTTATCCTTCTCAATCTCTTCCAGAAAACTGCAGAAGAATGAAAACTCCCAAATCCACTCTAAAAAGCTACCATTACCCTGATACCAAAACCAGAGAAAGATACCACAAAGAGAAAAATTATAGGCCAACATCACTGATGAATTCCTCAACAAAATTCTACCAAAACAATTGCAAAACTCAACAAAATTCTACCAAACAAATTCTGACAACAATGTATAAGGACCGTATACCCATAATCAAGTGCACTTTATTTCAGGGATGCAAGGATTCTTTAATATACACCAATCAATCAATGTCATAAACCATATTAACAAATTGAAAGATAAAAACCATGTGGTCATCTGAATAGATGCAGAGAAAACTACTGACAAAATTCAGTACCCATAAGCAATCTATATTCAACACATTTATGATAAAAACTCTCCAGAAAGTAGTCACAGAAGCAACATATCTCAACAGAATAACGGCCATATATGAAAACCCAAAGCAAACATTATTCTCCATGGTAAGAAACTGAAAGCATTTCCTCTAAAAAAAGAACGAAACAAAGGTGCCCACTCTTGTCACTACTATTGAACATAGGTTTGGAAGTTCCAGCTCCAGCAATTAGAGAAGAAAAAGAAATAAAAGAATCTAGATTGGAAAAGAAGAAGCAAAACTCTTACTGTTTGCAG
The DNA here is from genome assembly GCA_022376925.1 of Tragulus kanchil. Lineage (NCBI taxonomy): Eukaryota > Metazoa > Chordata > Mammalia > Artiodactyla > Tragulidae > Tragulus > Tragulus kanchil. The sequence continues at coordinate 136,639,392 of JAIOJX010000031.1, forward strand.
ATGATATGATTTTCTACATAGAAAAACTGTAAAGTTGCCACCAGAAAATTACTAGCATTAATCAATGAATATAGAGAAGTTACAGAATATAAAATGAATACATAGAAATCCTTGGCACTCCTATAAATTAACAATGAAAAATCAAAAAGAGAAATTAAGAAAATGATCCCATTACCTATTGCAACAAAAGGAATAAAAATACTTAGCAATAAATTTACCTAAAGACACAAAAGAACTATATACAGAAAACTAAAACATACTAATGAAATAATTCAAGACATCACAAACAGATGGAGAAATAAACCATGTTCATGGATTAGAAGAATCAATACAGTGAAAATGACTATACTACCCAAAGCAATCTATATTCAATGCAATGCCTATCAAATTCCTAACAATATTTTTCACAGAACTAGAACAAATAATTTCACAATTTGTATGAAAACACTAAATACCCTGAATAGCCAAAGCAATCTTGAGAAATATGAATGGAACTGGAGGAATCAATCTTCCCGACTTCAGAACTTACTACACAGCTATAGTCATTAAGACAGTATGGTATTGGCACAAAGCATAAATATAGATCAGTGGAACAAAATAGAAAGTCAAGAGATAAATCCACGCACTTATGGAGGCAAAAACTACAAAATGGAGGATAGAGAGTCTCTTCACCAAGTGTTGTTGGGAGAACTGGTCAACTACATGTAAAAATTAAATTAGAACCTTTCTAATACCATCCACAAAAACATAACAAATTGAAAGATAAAAACCATGTGGTCATCTGAATAGATGCAGAGAAAACTACTGACAAAATTCAGTACCCATAAGCAATCTATATTCAACACATTTATGATAAAAACTCTCCAGAAAGTAGTCACAGAAGCAACATATCTCAACAGAATAACGGCCATATATGAAAACCCAAAGCAAACATTATTCTCCATGGTAAGAAACTGAAAGCATTTCCTCTAAAAAAAGAACGAAACAAAGGTGCCCACTCTTGTCACTACTATTGAACATAGGTTTGGAAGTTCCAGCTCCAGCAATTAGAGAAGAAAAAGAAATAAAAGAATCTAGATTGGAAAAGAAGAAGCAAAACTCTTACTGTTTGCAGATGATATGATTTTCTACATAGAAAAACTGTAAAGTTGCCACCAGAAAATTACTAGCATTAATCAATGAATATAGAGAAGTTACAGAATATAAAATGAATACATAGAAATCCTTGGCACTCCTATAAATTAACAATGAAAAATCAAAAAGAGAAATTAAGAAAATGATCCCATTCCCTATTGCAACAAAAGGAATAAAAATACTTAGCAATAAATTTACCTAAAGACACAAAAGAACTATATACAGAAAACTAAAACATACTAATGAAATAATTCAAGACATCACAAACAGATGGAGAAATAAACCATGTTCATGGATTAGAAGAATCAATACAGTGAAAATGACTATACTACCCAAAGCAATCTATATTCAATGCAATGCCTATCAAATTCCTAACAATATTTTTCACAGAACTAGAACAAATAATTTCACAATTTGTATGAAAACACTAAATACCCTGAATAGCCAAAGCAATCTTGAGAAATATGAATGGAACTGGAGGAATCAATCTTCCCGACTTCAGAACTTACTACACAGCTATAGTCATTAAGACAGTATGGTATTGGCACAAAGCATAAATATAGATCAGTGGAACAAAATAGAAAGTCAAGAGATAAATCCACGCACTTATGGAGGCAAAAACTACAAAATGGAGGATAGAGAGTCTCTTCACCAAGTGTTGTTGGGAGAACTGGTCAACTACATGTAAAAATTAAATTAGAACCTTTCTAATACCATCCACAAAAACATAACACAAGAATAAACTCAAAATGTATTAAAGGCCTAAATATAAAACCAAAAACTAAAACTCTGAGAGAAAAACAGAGGCAGAACACTATGATATAAATCACAGCAAGATCCTCTATGACCTACCCCCCAGAGTAATGGAAGTTAAAACAAAAATAAACAAATGGTACCCAACTAATCCTAAAAGCTGTTGCACAATAAAGGAAACTAAAAACAAGGTGAAAAGACAGTCCTCAGAATGAGAGAAAATAATAGCAAACAGAATAACTGACAAAGAGTCTCCAAAACATAGAAGGAGCTCATGCAGCTCAATATCAAAACAAAACAAAAAAATAAGAAAAACAAATAACCAAATCAAAACGTGGTTAGAAGACCCAAATAGACATTGTTCCAAAGAAGACATAAAGATGGCTAAGTAACACATGAAAATATGTTCAACATTGCTCATTATTACAGAAACACATATCAAAACCCACATGGTCACAAAGAGTCAGATATGACTCTTTGACTAACACTTTCAGTTTTCACTTTCAATGAGGTGGAAGAACCTAGAGCTTATCCTACAGAATGGAGTAAACAGAAAGAGAAAGTATATTGTAAAGTAATTATCCTCCAATTAAAAATAAAATAAAATTAAAAGATAGAAAAATACATAGCTGGAGAATGTATTTTAATGACCTTTTCAGATAATACTGATATTGTTCCATGCCATCATACAGCTCAACAAGTGATAACTTCTCAAAACTTATTTGCAATGAAGTATCTATAGTATTACTGCTTCAGCAAACTTTTCTTATTCTGAAAATTAAAATCCAGTAGTCTATCTTGTACTTTGAATTGCTTTTTAACCAATGTATGACTTTGTAAAATCACACATCAAACATTTAGAAGACACTGGCTCACTGAGTTACATAGGTCCTGCAAATGCTGAAACATTTTACCACACATTGCAAAAATTCACACTCATTAATATTACCACAAATCTCATCAAAAAGTCTTTAGCTGTTAAGAAACTCTCAGCTCAAGGTAGCAGATAAAAAGCTCTCCCAAACCCAATTTTTGCTTGAAAGATCAAGTTTTATCTTTGGCCCTTTCCCTTCAAGTTGTTTTCTTGAAGTAATTAACTCAGTATGTTCATTTTAGAGAAAATGGCTACCAAATCCCAAAGTCTAAAAAACCATAATTGTCAGTTCTTCAAGCAAAAAATGGTGAAAATTGTATTACATTTAAAAAAGGCTGTGATCACACCCGCCAGAATGGCCATCATTCACAAATCGACAGATAATACATGCTGGAGAGGGTGCAGAGAAAAGGGAACCTGCTTGCATTGCTGGTGGGAATGAAAACTGATACAGCCTCTATGGAAGACAGTATGGAGATTTCATAAAAAACTAAAAATAGAAGCACCATACGACCCAACAATCCCACTCTTAGGCTTATACCCTGATGAAATCAAATCTGAAAGAAGCACCTGTATCCCAATGTTCATTGCAGCTCTCCATACAATAGCCAGAACATGGAAGCAACCTAGATGCCCATCAACGAACGAATGGATACAAAAGCTCTGGTACATATATACAATGGAAAACTACACAGCTGTAAAAAGAAATGCAGAAGAATCAGCCCTAATGAGGTGGCTGGCTCTAGAACCTATCATAAAAAGTGAAGTCAGTCAAAAAGAGAAGGACAAGTACAATATACTAACACATATATATGGAATCTAGTAGGATGGTGATGATGGCACATGCAGTGAAGCAATGGAGAAACAGACATAGACAGTAGACATATGGACATTGTGGGGAAGGAACAGTGGGTGGAAGACATGAAGGAAGTAGCATGAAGGCCTGTACTATCATATGTGAAGAAAATAGCTATAGTCATTGCTCTGTGAGAAAAGGAGATCCTTCAGGGGTGCTGTGTGACAGTCTGGAGGGGTGGGATGGGGGGGATGTACATATGACTAGTCTGGGAACATACATATCTGTAAGCAACAAAACTCTGTAAAAGTTAAAAGTAAAATAAAAGTTTTTTGAAAAAAAGAATAGAATAAAGAAGGGTGTGGTTAGTTCAACTTGCAACTTAATCATACCAATGTTTTTCATCCATAATACTGTGCAGACAACCACAATACTTTGTGCAAAACTGTTTTATGCATACTTATTCCTTCCTGACAGAGTAAGAACAAACTGTGGATAACATCCAAAGTCTAAAAACCATAATTTTTTCAAGTAATTAACTCAGTATGTTCATTTTAGAGAAAATGGCTACCAAATCCCAAAGTCTAAAAAACCATAATTGTCAGTTCTTCAAGCAAAAAATGGTGAAAATTGTATTACATTTAAAAAAGGCTGTGATCACACCCGCCAGAATGGCCATCATTCACAAATCGACAGATAATACATGCTGGAGTGAGTGCAGAGAAAGGAACCTGCTTGCATTGCTGGTGGGAATGAAAACTGATACAGCCTCTATGGAAGACAGTATGGAGATTTCATAAAAAACTAAAAATAGAAGCACCATACGACCCAACAATCCCACTCTTAGGCTTATACCCTGATGAAATCAAATCTGAAAGAAGCACCTGTATCCCAATGTTCATTGCAGCTCTCCATACAATAGCCAGAACATGGAAGCAACCTAGATGCCCATCAACGAACGAATGGATACAAAAGCTCTGGTACATATATACAATGGAAAACTACACAGCTGTAAAAAGAAATGCAGAAGAATCAGCCCTAATGAGGTGGCTGGCTCTAGAACCTATCATAAAAAGTGAAGTCAGTCAAAAAGAGAAGGACAAGTACAATATACTAACACATATATATGGAATCTAGTAGGATGGTGATGATGGCACATGCAGTGAAGCAATGGAGAAACAGACATAGACAGTAGACATATGGACATTGTGGGGAAGGAACAGTGGGTGGAAGACATGAAGGAAGTAGCATGAAGGCCTGTACTATCATATGTGAAGAAAATAGCTATAGTCATTGCTCTGTGAGAAAAGGAGATCCTTCAGGGGTGCTGTGTGACAGTCTGGAGGGGTGGGATGGGGGGGATGTACATATGACTAGTCTGGGAACATACATATCTGTAAGCAACAAAACTCTGTAAAAGTTAAAAGTAAAATAAAAGTTTTTTGAAAAAAAGAATAGAATAAAGAAGGGTGTGGTTAGTTCAACTTGCAACTTAATCATACCAATGTTTTTCATCCATAATACTGTGCAGACAACCACAATACTTTGTGCAAAACTGTTTTATGCATACTTATTCCTTCCTGACAGAGTAAGAACAAACTGTGGATAACATGTGCCAACTTCAAATTATACTAAAGCTACAAAATTCAAAACAGCATGACAGTGCACACAAAAAGAAACAGAAGAGAGAACCCAGAAATAAACCCCCTATCTATGGTCAATTAATCCATGACAAACAATGTATGATTATACAATGGAGGAAAAACAGTCTCTTTAATAAGTGGTATCGGGAAAACTGGACAGCCACATGAAGCTAACAAGCTTACAATATTTCCTCATATCATTTATTCAAAAGAAAAAAAACCTCAAAATGGATTCAAGATCTAAATGTAAGATTTGAAACCAAAAAACATGGGAAGAGAACATACATGAACACTCGTTGGTAATTTTTTTCCCCTGCTGCCAATTCGTAGGAATCATTTCAATATTAAGATTTATTTTATCTATGATTTATTAACATTTTGCTTTATAGCTTCTATGTATTGCTAGCAATTTATAAAGGCTTTTCTAATTCACAGTACTTTGGGACATTATTTATACCTTTGAAGTCTTAGATTTACCAGGAATTTATTTTAGCATATGATGTGAGTTATGATCCTGCTGTTACAGATAAGCTATTTAAAATTCTAAAAGACAATACTATTAAAGTGCTGCATTTACCATGCCAGCAAATTTGAAAAAATCAGCAGTGGCCACAAGACTGGAAAAGGTCAGTTTTCATTCCAATTCCAAAGAAATGAAATAGCAAAGAATGTTCTAACTACTGTACAATTTAAAATCCTTCAAGCTAGGCTTCAATAGCACATGAATGGAGAACTTCCAGATGTACAAGTTGGATTCAGAAAAGGCAGAGGAACCAGAGATCAAATTGCCAACATCTGTTTGATCACAGGAAAAACAAGGGAATTACAAAAAACATCTACTTTTCTTCATTCACTATGCTTGAGCCTTTGAATATGTGGATAATAATAAACTATAGAAAATTCTTCAAGAGATGGAATACCAGACCACTTTACCTGCCTCCTGAAAAGCGGTATACAGGTCAAGAAGCAAAAGTAAAATTGCAACTTAATCATACCAATGTTTTTCATCCATAATACTGTGCAGACAACCACAATACTTTGTGCAAAACTGTTTTATGCATACTTATTCCTTCCTGACAGAGTAAGAACAAACTGTGGATAACATGTGCCAACTTCAAATTATACTAAAGCTACAAAATTCAAAACAGCATGACAGTGCACACAAAAAGAAACAGAAGAGAGAACCCAGAAATAAACCCCCTATCTATGGTCAATTAATCCATGACAAACAATGTATGATTATACAATGGAGGAAAAACAGTCTCTTTAATAAGTGGTATCGGGAAAACTGGACAGCCACATGAAGCTAACAAGCTTACAATATTTCCTCATATCATTTATTCAAAAGAAAAAAAACCTCAAAATGGATTCAAGATCTAAATGTAAGATTTGAAACCAAAAAACATGGGAAGAGAACATACATGAACACTCGTTGGTAATTTTTTCCCCTGCTGCCAATTCGTAGGAATCATTTCAATATTAAGATTTATTTTATCTATGATTTATTAACATTTTGCTTTATAGCTTCTATGTATTGCTAGCAATTTATAAAGGCTTTTCTAATTCACAGTACTTTGGGACATTATTTATACCTTTGAAGTCTTAGATTTACCAGGAATTTATTTTAGCATATGATGTGAGTTATGATCCTGCTGTTACAGATAAGCTATTTAAAATTCTAAAAGACAATACTATTAAAGTGCTGCATTTACCATGCCAGCAAATTTGAAAAAATCAGCAGTGGCCACAAGACTGGAAAAGGTCAGTTTTCATTCCAATTCCAAAGAAATGAAATAGCAAAGAATGTTCTAACTACTGTACAATTTAAAATCCTTCAAGCTAGGCTTCAATAGCACATGAATGGAGAACTTCCAGATGTACAAGTTGGATTCAGAAAAGGCAGAGGAACCAGAGATCAAATTGCCAACATCTGTTTGATCACAGGAAAAACAAGGGAATTACAAAAAACATCTACTTTTTCTTCATTCACTATGCTTGAGCCTTTGAATATGTGGATAATAATAAACTATAGAAAATTCTTCAAGAGATGGAATACCAGACCACTTTACCTGCCTCCTGAAAAAGCGGTATACAGGTCAAGAAGCAAAAGTCAGAACCAGACATGGAAGAATGGACTGGTTCAAAACTGGGAAAGGAGTATGACAAGGGTGTATATTATCACACTGCTTATTTAACTTATATGCAAAGTACATCATGCAGAATGCCAGGTTGGAAGAATCACAGGCTGGAATCAAGACTGCCAGGGTAAATATCAACAACATCAGATGTAGATGATATCACCCTAAAGGCAGAAAGCAAAGAGGAAGTCAAGAGCCTCTTGAAGAGGGCGAAAGAGGAGAGTGAAAAACCGGGCTTAAAACTCAGCATTTGAAAAACGAAGAACACAGCATCCAGTCCAATCACTTCATGGCAAATAGATGGGAGAAAAAGTGGAAACAGCGACAGATTTTATTTTCTTGGGCTCCAAATTCACTGTGGAGGATGACTGCAGTCACAAAATTAAAACACACTTGCTCCTTGAAAGAAAAATGATGACAAACCTAGACAGCGTATTAAAAACCAGAGACATCACTCTGCTGAGCTATGGTTTTTCCTGTAGTCATGTAGGGACATGAGAGTTGGAATTGTGAAGAAGGCTGATTGTTGAAGAATTGATGCTTTTGAACTGTGGTGTTGGATAAGACTCTTGACAGTCTTGGACAGCAAAGAAATCAAACCAGTCAATTCTAGAGGAAATCAAACCTGAATATTCACTGGAAGGACTGAAGCTGAAGCTGAAGCTCCAATGCTTGGCCATCTGATGGGAAGAACCGACTTACTAGAAAAGACCTTAATGCTGGGAAAGATTGAGGACAGAAGGGGGCGACAGAGGATGGGATGGTTGGATGGCATCAATGACTCAATGGACATGAGTTTGAGAAAACTCTGGGAGACAGTGAAAGACAGGAAAGCCTGGTGTGCTTCGGTCCATGTGGTCTGACCAGCAAAGAGCTGGACATGACTTAGCACTGAAATAATAATGATCCTACAGTGCTTTTTTTTTCAGTTATCTCACACAACCTAGTGAATGATCCATTATTCTCAGAAAGGAAACTCAATGTCTCTTGCATTATTTATGTTTATTTGTAAAATGATCAAAAGGAACATAACCTGGTCATAGAAAGGGGTCATTGTGAAAATCAAATGTGGGGAAAATAACTTGGGAAAAATGACAGAATAGTAAACAATCCTAAAAGAATACACTTTCTCTGTACACTCCTTCTATTGCTGGTGTGCTGTTTGTTCTTAGGATAGTGGTATACTTTGTGTAGCAGATGGGAATAAAACATGCATAATTCCCAGAAGAACAGAGTGCTTTTTCTTCCGAGTTTTCCCCTCCAGGATTCAATGTAATGCTTCCAGTAGGAAACTAGGAAACATTTGATCATGAAAAATGAAAGCAATAATTTAGGATCTGATGAATGTTACTCCATAGATGGAGGAAAAAAACTAAGTAGATGGATAAATATTTTGATCTGTAACCTGGAGCTCTTTGAGTTCAATAGTAAAAATGAATCAGTGATTTCTGAATTATACAGGAGAACACATCATGACAGCTCACATGGGGAATACGTCCAAACGACTTCTTCCACCATCTGGAAAATTTACTCATGGATGGCTATGGCGTACTCAAGACATAAATATTACAAGTCACATAACTAATTAATGGCAGAAGAAGATTCTAAACAGAATTCAAGGCTTTCCTTAACTTTTAATATGCTGGACCCAATGCTGAAAGATTTCTATACAGAATTTCTAAAATAGCATTTCTTGCTAAAATAGACTCAGAATATAGATAGAAATTACAGTTTTTCCATTACATTTGTGAAAAAACATCTCAGACATATGGCAGATAATGGACCCATATGTTTACATTTTTTGTTATTTATTATTAATATATGGCTGGAAATAAACAAACTAAAACATTTCCTTTTCACTTCCACTAAAATACATATATTCCAATATCATCCCATACATATGGACCTTCAGGTTGTGAACTCCCAAAGATGCAACCCTGCATTCCCCCAACGTCAGGGCTTCTTGAAATGGCAGCATGCCCTCTGTCTCCTATGACGGGTGATCCCCCTGTTCTACCATCTTCCACCTCGTCCCTCTCTCTCAGTCAGTCACTCTTACTGCCTGTTCACTGCTGTATATCAGCTTCTGTATTGCATGACTGCACTTTTCAAGGTACTGAACTGTAAGCCCGTTTGATTTTTTGTGCTTGTTTTTTATGTATTATTGGTGTGAAAAGTATTACAAACCTACTACAGTACAGTACTATATAGCCAATTGTGTCAGTTGCATAGTCAGGCTAACATTATTGGACTTATGAACAAATCAGACTTACAAATATGCTCTTGGAATGTTATTCATTTGTAGGGGACTTGCTCCATATGAAGTATGTCCCTTTATATTTTTCAGAACGCATTATTAATGTAAGAGGCATTATGGCACAGAAAAAAAAACCCTGAGTACGATACTAAATGATTATATCATAATAGAGTACATTTTTTACAGGAAGAAGATTCAGAATTTTAAAATAAATGCATAGCATAAAAAATAGGGGGCATGCATGAAAATATCTGACTTTTTTGGAAATGCTCATGAAATAAAACTATGACAATAAAAAACAGGTGCTAAAAAACACACACATACACACACAGGAAAAGAACATGTCACAGTTTCATGTGTGAAATACACACTTGAAACTTATTTCTTCAAAATACTCATTTTCAAATAATATAAGCTGAGTAAGCAACTAAACAACAATGTTTCATTGTATATATGTACCACATATTCTTTAACCGTTCATTTGTTGCTGGGAATTTAGATTGCTTCCATGTCTTGGCAACTGTAAATAGTGCTGTAATGAACATTGGGGCATGTGTCTTTTTTTCAGGGTATATGGCCAGGAGTGGGATTGCCAGGTCATATGGTAGCTCTATTTCTGTTTTTTTAAGGAATGTCCATGCTGTTTTCCATAGTGGTTGTATTAATTTACATTCCCACCAATAGTACAAGAGGGTTTCCTTTTTTCCACATCCTCTGCTGCATTTATTGGTTGTATATTTTTTTCATGATGGCTATTAGGATCAGTGTGAAGTGATACTTCATTATAGTTTTGATATACATTTCTGTAATAATTAGTGATGTTGCAACAGCTTATTTTTTTAAAATATTTTTTTTCCTAATTAGGAATATAAAGTAAACTAATGACCTATTTATTCAATTTCCTGTTCTGAGATCTCCTAATGCATTATGTGAATAGAGGTACATGCCAACTGTTTTGGTGAGTAGGGAGATAAGAGTGAAGAGGCCCAAATTAGCCCACTAACTAGTGGGCACATAATGGCAGAAATGCCTCCTAAGTATTCTACAGGGCAAGGCCTTGTCGATTTGACTTTTGGCAGCTGAGAAGAGAGTGGAAAGAAGAACTGGATTAGATTACTCTTAAGACTGAATCTATAGTCTATCAATACTATTTTATATTAATTATCAGATATGCTCTAAAATTATAATTCCTTTCACCTTCCATACCAAAAATTTCTTGCTTCCTTTTCCCTTTTTTTCAGTTGAAACAGTTGACTTACAATGTTGTGTTAGTTTCTGGTATAAAGCAAAGTGATTCAGATCACTTGTTCAGATTTCTCCATTATAGGCTATTAGAAGATATAGAGTACAGTTAACCTGTGCTACAGTAGAGCTTTGTAAATCTACTTTATATAAAGTGAATATTTGTTAATCCTAAACTACTAATTCATCTTTCTCCCAACCCTACTCTCTGATAAACATAAGCCTTTTTTTTTGGTATGTCTATGAGTCTGACAAACATGGTATGGTTATTTGACTATACATAATTTTCCTATATTGCTCATGTATCATATAAAATGAATATTTCTATTAGGAATGCTTTAAAACATTTGAATATATCTTTAATAATAAAAATATGCATTATTTAACATTAACACCATGTTAGTAAAACAGAGAAAGACAAAATAACAGGTTAAGACAAACTTCCAGCTAGGTCAAACCTATATATAATTTCAATTTCAAAAAGAAATAATAACTCAGAACAAAAATCCTATTTTTTGCTTTATACATTTATTAACATCCACTCCATACATTAGGGAAAGGTGGGTGCTAGTCTCTTTCCATCATTATAATCATGCATCTGAAATAAGGCTTTAACATCAAAAAGAAAAGAAATATATTTAAATATGAAAATCAATACTTAAGTAAAAAGTGCAGCAAAATGACTGAAACTCTTGTTTCGATAAGAATAAGGAAGCATAAAATGACAAGAGAAATAAAATTAGTTTCATTAATTAAGAAAAATATTTAAGTCAACAGGTTTATGTAGATGCTAATGATTCAGTATTTCAAATTTGGGCAAATATCAGAATCAAAATGCATAGGATGAAACCTGTCCTAAAGAATTTTCAGAATAGGTAGATGTCAATGAGAGAAAGTATTGCGTGCCACATAGGTAAAGAGCCATCACACTAGAGTCATCCTGAGGGCGAGCCCTGAGGGAATTCAGGGCAGAAACAAGAGGCCCACCATCCAGCAGTGAACAGCTGCAGCCATCCCCACAGAACACCCTGAGGAGACGCGAGATGAGAAAGCAAAGGATACTGGCCCAGACAGGGGAGGCTCACAACAAAGGAAGGATTTCAGTGAGTTCAGTCTTTCGCAACTTTCCATATATTGAAAAGTAATGTACCCTTTATCTTGAGATAACTGGTTTTCCATAATTAACAGTAATCTTTTGAAGTTCTGACTGTCTGGAATTTGCTGCAAAAACTCATATATCCTGTCTCCTCCCTTTCTTCTTCGGACCAGTCTCTTAAAGCTATCTGAGATTCTATGTCCCAGGCTTAAGTCTACAGTTTGGTCTGCCAAATAAAATTCTCACCTTTTTTCTGACAAACATGGTATGGTTATTTGACTATACATAATTTTCCTATATTGCTCATGTATCATATAAAATGAATATTTCTATTAGGAATGCTTTAAAACATTTGAATATATCTTTAATAATAAAAATATGCATTATTTAACATTAACACCATGTTAGTAAAACAGAGAAAGACAAAATAACAGGTTAAGACAAACTTCCAGCTAGGTCAAACCTATATATAATTTCAATTTCAAAAAGAAATAATAACTCAGAACAAAAATCCTATTTTTTGCTTTATACATTTATTAACATCCACTCCATACATTAGGGAAAGGTGGGTGCTAGTCTCTTTCCATCATTATAATCATGCATCTGAAATAAGGCTTTAACATCAAAAAGAAAAGAAATATATTTAAATATGAAAATCAATACTTAAGTAAAAAGTGCAGCAAAATGACTGAAACTCTTGTTTCGATAAGAATAAGGAAGCATAAAATGACAAGAGAAATAAAATTAGTTTCATTAATTAAGAAAAATATTTAAGTCAACAGGTTTATGTAGATGCTAATGATTCAGTATTTCAAATTTGGGCAAATATCAGAATCAAAATGCATAGGATGAAACCTGTCCTAAAGAATTTTCAGAATAGGTAGATGTCAATGAGAGAAAGTATTGCGTGCCACATAGGTAAAGAGCCATCACACTAGAGTCATCCTGAGGGCGAGCCCTGAGGGAATTCAGGGCAGAAACAAGAGGCCCACCATCCAGCAGTGAACAGCTGCAGCCATCCCCACAGAACACCCTGAGGAGACGCGAGATGAGAAAGCAAAGGATACTGGCCCAGACAGGGGAGGCTCACAACAAAGGAAGGATTTCAGTGAGTTCAGTCTTTCGCAACTTTCCATATATTGAAAAGTAATGTACCCTTTATCTTGAGATAACTGGTTTTCCATAATTAACAGTAATCTTTTGAAGTTCTGACTGTCTGGAATTTGCTGCAAAAACTCATATATCCTGTCTCCTCCCTTTCTTCTTCGGACCAGTCTCTTAAAGCTATCTGAGATTCTATGTCCCAGGCTTAAGTCTACAGTTTGGTCTGCCAAATAAAATTCTCACCTCTTAGGTTGTGTATTCTTTTTCAGCCAACACAGACATGTCTGGAGGTAGTAGGAAGGACAACAGATTACGAATGGGAAAGATTTTGCTTTTTAAGACTGTTCAGTTTCTAAGGTGCTTGGCCTATTCAGTTTTTCCATCCATAAAATGAAAAGGTTACATTCTACATATGATATTCTAAAATGCTGATGAAAGACTATTTCCACTAAGGCCAAAGTATAGTTTTTAAAAGCAAAGGCTTAGGTGTTAGAGGGACTTTGGTTCAAATCTCATCTTTTACTTGGTAACAGTGTGACTATGGGCCAATTACCACTTTTTAGTCCTAATTTTCTTTATCTGTGGAATGGTGTGATCAGTCACCTAGAGCCAGACATCCTGGAGTGTGAAGTCAAGTGGGCCTTAGGAAACATAACTATGAAAAAAGCTATTGGAAGTGATGGAATTCCAGCTGAGCTATTTCAAATCCTAAAGGATGATGCTGTTAAAGTGCTGCACTCAAAATGCCATCAAATTTGGAAAACAGAGCAGTGGCCACAGGACTGGAGAGGTCAGTTTTCATTCCAATTCACAAAGAAGCATAATGTCAAAGAATGTTCAGACTATTGCACCACTGCACTCATTTCACATGCTAGCAAGGTAATGCTCAAAATCCTTCAAGTCAGGCTTCAACAGTAACGTGAGATCAGAACTCCCAGCTGTACAGGTTGGATCTAGAAAAGGCTAGAGGAACCAGAGATCAAATTGCCAACGTCCATTGAAAAAGCAAGAAAATTCAGTAAAACATCTATTTTTGCTTCATTGGCTATGTTAGAGCCTTTGACTGTGTGGATCACAACAAACTCTTCAAAAGATGGGATTACCAGACCACTTTACCTGCCTCCTGCGAAACAAGTATGCAGGTCAAGAAGCAACAGTCAGAACTGCACATGGAACAACAGACTGCTTGAAACTGGGTAAGGGGGATTTCAGCAAAACAAGATACTGGAAAACCCTAATCTTTTGAAGTTCTGACTGTCTGGAATTTGCTGCAAAACTCATATATCCTGTCTCCTCCCTTTCTTCTTCGGACCAGTTTAAGAGATTCTATGTCCCAGGCTTAAGTCTACAGTTTGGTCTGCCAAATAAAATTCTCACCTCTTAGGTTGTGTATTCTTTTTCAGCCAACACAGACATGTCTGGAGGTAGTAGGAAGGACAACAGATTACGAATGGGAAAGATTTTGCTTTTTAAGACTGTTCAGTTTCTAAGGTGCTTGGCCTATTCAGTTTTTCCATCCATAAAATGAAAAGGTTACATTCTACATATGATATTCTAAAATGCTGATGAAAGACTATTTCCACTAAGGCCAAAGTATAGTTTTTAAAAGCAAAGGCTTAGGTGTTAGAGGGACTTTGGTTCAAATCTCATCTTTTACTTGGTAACAGTGTGACTATGGGCCAATTACCACTTTTTAGTCCTAATTTTCTTTATCTGTGGAATGGTGTGATCAGTCACCTAGAGCCAGACATCCTGGAGTGTGAAGTCAAGTGGGCCTTAGGAAACATAACTATGAAAAAAGCTATTGGAAGTGATGGAATTCCAGCTGAGCTATTTCAAATCCTAAAGGATGATGCTGTTAAAGTGCTGCACTCAAAATGCCATCAAATTTGGAAAACAGAGCAGTGGCCACAGGACTGGAGAGGTCAGTTTTCATTCCAATTCACAAAGAAGCATAATGTCAAAGAATGTTCAGACTATTGCACCACTGCACTCATTTCACATGCTAGCAAGGTAATGCTCAAAATCCTTCAAGTCAGGCTTCAACAGTAACGTGAGATCAGAACTCCCAGCTGTACAGGTTGGATCTAGAAAAGGCTAGAGGAACCAGAGATCAAATTGCCAACGTCCATTGAAAAAGCAAGAAAATTCAGTAAAACATCTATTTTTGCTTCATTGGCTATGTTAGAGCCTTTGACTGTGTGGATCACAACAAACTCTTCAAAAGATGGGATTACCAGACCACTTTACCTGCCTCCTGCGAAACAAGTATGCAGGTCAAGAAGCAACAGTCAGAACTGCACATGGAACAACAGACTGCTTCGAAACTAGGAAAGGAGTATGACAAGGGTGCATATTATCACCCTGTTTATTTAACTTATATGCAAAGTATATCATGCAAAATGATGGACTGGATGAAGCACAAGCTGGAATCAAGATTTTCAGGGGAAATATCAATAATCTCAGATGTATAGATGATATCATCCTAATGGCAGAAAGTGAAGAGGAACTAAAAAGCCTCTTGATCAAGGTGAAAGACAGCAACAAAGCTGGCTTAAAACCCAACATTCAAAAAACGAAGATCATGGCATCTTGTCCCATCACGTCATGGCAAATAGATGGGCAAACAATGGAAACACCGACAGACTTTATTTTCTTGGGCTGCAAGATCCTTGCAGATGGTAACTGCAGCCATGCAATTAAAAGATGCTTGCTCCTTAGAAGAAAAGCTATGACAAACATAGACAGTATATTAAAAAGCAGAGATATCACTTTGCCGAAAAAGGTCCGTACAGTCAAAACTATGTTTTTTCCATTAGTCCTATAGGGATATGACAGTTGGACCATAAAGAAGGCTGAGTGTTGAAGAATTGATGCTTCCCTAATGTGTTGGAGAAGATTATTGAGTCCCTTGGATTGCATGGAAGTCAAACCAGTCAATCCTAGAGGAAATCAGCCCTATATAGTCACTGGAAGAATTAATGCAAAGCAGAAGCTCCCATACTTTGGCTGCCTGATGCGAAGAGCTGACTCACTGGAAAAGACCCTGATGTAGGGAAAGGTTGAAGGCAAAAGAAAGTGGGTAGCAGGGAATGAGATTTTTAGACAGCATCACTGACTCAATGGACATTAATTTGAGTAAACTTCGGGAGATAGTGAAGAAGGGTGGATTATCCTGGTGTGTCACATTCCATGGGTTGCTGAGTCAGATGCAACTTAGCAGGTGAACAAAAACTTAAGTTTTATATCCTTTAAACTTCATACAATTCCTACTGTGTCATTATCCTATACTATTTGCCCTCTTGTTACTTACCAAGAGGTTAGGTAACTTCACCATAACTGCTGAGTTACTGACAGGCAGAATCAGAACACAACCCAGGCAGCCTAACTCTAGAGACTATATTCTTAGCCACTGCTCTTTGCCCAGGTTTGGCACATGTAAGCTCAATAAATGGAAGTTTTTTAAGGATGATGAAATACTCAAAATAGTTTAATGTTGATGCTATAACTTCAAAGACAGTAGCTTTTATATAAGCCAAGACATCACTTCTAAAATGCAGGGAAAGGTTATGGTCAGTTGGATTCTCTCGGAGTGTATGAATGAGTGTCTTACTTCCCTTTTAAAGAGGGTGAAAAATGGTTCCAATTAAAAGGATGTTGATAATACCACTAATTAGGGTATCCTACAACTTCTGTCTGTACTCACCTTTCATTGAAATATGTATCTTCAAGAGACTTATTTTAAGATCATTTCATAACTGGCAATATTTTAAATATTAATAAACATGGATGAGTTTAAAATCATTAAAAAAAGGACAGATTTCAGAAATACGTAGACTAATTTGAAACATCCTTTTGATACATAAACACCCTAGACCTGAATGCTTTGAAATTTTCATGAAAAAAAATCTCAGAAAATTTTAGTCATTTAGCTGCACAATTAGTGAGCTAATTAGCACTTTTTCTCTCAGAAAAGAAATACCTTTAATTTCTTTCACAACTTGTAAAAGCAGTTTTAATTGCCACTTAGGGTCATAATCTATTTCTACGCTATAATGTTAAGTTGGTTTCAGTTCAAGTTATAACATTACAACCTTAGATTCTTTTTTTTTTTTTTCAGCTTTAGCTTCTTAAATGTAATCCCCATGGTAACACAAACACACAAAATCTAAAAAATATGTACAGAAGAAAGTGAGAAGGGAAGCAAAATAATTAACTACAAGTCAAGAAACAAATAAGAAACAAATGAAATTTCTTCATGAATTAAACTTTCCAATCAAAAGGCATAAATTGGCAGGATGGACTTAAAAAAGACAGGTCTAACTATATACTGTTTACAAGAGATGCAATGTAGATCCAAAGTCAGAAATCAGTTAAAAGTGAAAGAACTTAAAAAGATATCCCATGCAAATAGTAACCAAAGTGAGCTGGGGAGCTATGTTACTATCAGGCAAAATATACTTTAAGTAAAAAAATAAAAATATACTACTGCAAGAGACAAAAGACAAAACGGTCAATTCATCAAGAAGACTGAACAAATCTGAGTACACATAGCCCCAAAACAGAGTCTTAATGTAGCTGAAACAATCTTTCAAAGAAATGAAAGGAGAAACAGAGTTCTACAGTATTACTTGTAGATTTCAAGATTCCACTTTCTGTAATGCAAAACAGAAGATAAAAAAGAAAACAGAGTACTTGAACAACACTAAAAAGCCAACTATACCTAAGCGCATGTATAAAGCACTCTGACCAACAACAGCAGAACATTCTCCTGAGGTGCACATGGATGATTCTCCACACACATCCACACTCATGAGACATGGTGAAGGAAGTGTTCAGAGGTTAGTAGTACCGCTGGAAATTTACTGATTTGTTTCTGTATTTAAATGAGACTTTTTTAAAGAGCAGTTTTAGGTTCACAGCAAAATTGAGGGGTAGATACAGATATTTCCCATGTATCTCCTGCTTACACATGTTCATAAACCTCCCCATTATCAACATCTCCCTTTTACAGTGGTACGTTTTTCACATCTGATGACCCTGCACTGACATATCATAATTATCCAAAGACAATTGTTATTATTCAGGTTCACTCTTGGTGTACATTATATGAGTTTAGACAAGTATCATGACATGCAGCCATCATTACTGACATCATGCGAAATGTCAGTCTGGATGAAGCACAAGCTGGAATCAAGATTTCAGGGAGAAATATCAATAACCTCAGGTATGCAGATGGCAACCACCCTGATGGCAGAAAGCAAAGAGGAACTAAAGAGGCTCTTGATCAAAGTGAAAGAAGAGTGAAAAAGATGGCCTAAAACTCAATATTCACAAGTCGAAAATCATGGCCTCTGGTCCCATCACTTCATGGCAAATAGATGGGCAGACAATAGAAACAGTGATAGATTTTATTTTCTTGGGCTGCAAAATCATTGCCGATGGTGACTGCAGCCATGAAATTAAAAAGATGCTTGCTCCTTGGAAGAAAAGCTATAACAAACCTAGACAGCATATTACAAAGCAGAGATCTTGCCTTGTCGACAAAAGTCTGTATAGTCAAAGCTCTGGTTTATATAATAGTCATGTATGGATGTGAGAGCTGGACCATAAAGAAGGCTGAGTGCTGAAAGAATTGATGCCTTTTAACTGTGGTGTTGGAGAACACTCTTGAGAGTTCCTTGGGCTGCAAGGAGATCAAACCAGTCAATCTTAAAGAAATCAACCCTGAATATTCATTGGAAAGACTGATGTTGAAGCTGAAGCTCCAATACTTTGGCTACCTGATGCAACGAGGCAACTCATTGGAAAAGACCCTGATATTGGGAAAAATAGAAGGAGCAGGGGATGACAGAAGATGATATCTCCACACAAAAAAATCCGAGGTGCACATGAATGATTCTCCACACACATCCACACTCATGAGACATGGTGAAGGAAGTGTTCAGAGGTTAGTAGTACCGCTGGAAATTTACTGATTTGTTTCTGTATTTAAATGAGACTTTTTTAAAGAGCAGTTTTAGGTTCACAGCAAAATTGAGGGGTAGATACAGATATTTCCCATGTATCTCCTGCTTACACATGTTCATAAACCTCCCCATTATCAACATCTCCCTTTTACAGTGGTACGTTTTTCACATCTGATGACCCTGCACTGACATATCATAATTATCCAAAGACAATTGTTATTATTCAGGTTCACTCTTGGTGTACATTATATGAGTTTAGACAAGTATCATGACATGCAGCCATCATTACTGACATCATGCGAAATGTCAGTCTGGATGAAGCACAAGCTGGAATCAAGATTTCAGGGAGAAATATCAATAACCTCAGGTATGCAGATGGCAACCACCCTGATGGCAGAAAGCAAAGAGGAACTAAAGAGGCTCTTGATCAAAGTGAAAGAAGAGTGAAAAAGATGGCCTAAAACTCAATATTCAAAAAAACGAAAATCATGGCCTCTGGTCCCATCACTTCATGGCAAATAGATGGGCAGACAATAGAAACAGTGATAGATTTTATTTTCTTGGGCTGCAAAATCATTGCCGATGGTGACTGCAGCCATGAAATTAAAAAGATGCTTGCTCCTTGGAAGAAAAGCTATAACAAACCTAGACAGCATATTACAAAGCAGAGATCTTGCCTTGTCGACAAAAGTCTGTATAGTCAAAGCTCTGGTTTATATAATAGTCATGTATGGATGTGAGAGCTGGACCATAAAGAAGGCTGAGTGCTGAAAGAATTGATGCCTTTTAACTGTGGTGTTGGAGAACACTCTTGAGAGTTCCTTGGGCTGCAAGGAGATCAAACCAGTCAATCTTAAAGAAATCAACCCTGAATATTCATTGGAAAGACTGATGTTGAAGCTGAAGCTCCAATACTTTGGCTACCTGATGCAACGAGGCAACTCATTGGAAAAGACCCTGATATTGGGAAAAATAGAAGGAGCAGGGGATGACAGAAGATGAGATGGTTGGATGGCATCACTGGGGTCAATGGACATGAGTTTGAGCAAGCTCTGGGAGATGGACACAACACAGAAAAATGGAGTTGCATGAAGTACAGTCCCTGAGATTGGAGTATAGTACAAAGCTACAGTCATCAAAACAGTAAAGACTGGCACAAAGTAAAAATGTTGATGGTAGAAAACGATAGAGTGTTCAGAAATAAACCAACACACCTGTGGTCAATTAAGCTAGAGCAAAGGAGGCAAGAGCATACAATGAAGAAAAGAAAGTCTCTACAACAAACTCTTGTGGGAAAACTGGACAGCTACGTGTAAAAGAATGAAATTAGGAATCTCTCTCTTATACCATACACAAAAATAAATGCAAAACTGATTAAAGACCTAACTAAGCATAAGACTGGATCTTATTAAACTCTTAGAGCAAAACATAAGGAGAATATTCTTTGGCAGAAATCACAGTAATACCTTTTTTGATCAATTTGGTAGTGGAAAAAAAAATTAAAAAATTGAACTTAATTAAACCGAAAATCTTTTGCACTGCATAGGCAACCACAAACAGGAGAACCCTTAGAATTAAAGAAAATATTTTCAGACAATGTAACCAACATAACTCATATGGCTCAGTGTAAAAAAGACCAAAAAATGAGTAGAAGACCCAAATAAACATCAAAGATGACATGCAGATGGCCAAGAGGCATGTGTAAAGATGCTGAATATCCCTAATTATTAGAGAAATGCAAATCAAAACTACAATGAGTTATTGCCTCACACCAGTTAGAACGGCTATCATCAAAAAAACCAATCTACAAATAGTAAATGTTGGAGAGGGTATGGAGAAAAGGCAACCTTCCTACACTGTTCGTGGGAATGTAAACTGGTACAGTCACTAGGGAGAAGAGAATGAAGGTTTCTTAAAAAACCAAAGACAGCACTGCCATATGATCAAGCAATCCCATTTCCTGGCATATTCAGAGAAAAACATGGTTTAAAAGTATACATGTATCCCAGTGTTCATTGCACAACTGTTTACAGTAGTCAGTACATGGAAGCAACTTAAATGTCTGAGAGATGAACGGATAAAGATGTTGTACATGTATCCAGTGGAATATTACTCAGTCATTAAAAAAATGCCATTTTCAGCAACATGGATAAACCTGGAGATTATCATACTAAGTTAAGTCAGAGAAAAACAAATATATAATATCACTTATATGTAGAATCTACAAAACATACTACAAATGCACTGATTTATAAAACAGAGGCAGACTTGCTGATTGATAGAATATGGTTACTTGGTGCGGAGGAGTGAGGGGAGGGTTAGACTTGAAGTTGGTACTGACATAGGACACTGCCATATTTAAAATAGATAACCAACAAGAATCTACTACAGCACAGGGAACTCTAGTCAATATTCTGTAATTACTTATATTGGAAAAGAATTTAAAAAGAAATAGATACACATATATGTGTAAGTGAATCACTCTGCTGTACACTTGAAACTAACATAAAATAAAAATTAAAATACAGTTAGGCTAATAATAGCTACAAAGTAGAGAAAAAACTCTGATAGAATTTGTGGTAAGGTAACTAGGATATGATGAGCCTTAAATCTTTACTACTTTTGCTTCAAATATAACTTATGTGGTTATAAGCTATGAAATAATATTTAATTTTATTAAACTTATTTCTGAAAATGTAGCAACCAGATTTCAGGAGCTGAGACAGACGGGCTCTAACACACCCTCCTAGTTTTAGTAAGAATTTAATAAAATAGTGTATGAGGCCCTTGCCACGTAGGGCCACATAAGATGGATGGGTCAAAGTGAAGAGTTCTGACAAAGGGTGATCCACTGGAGGAGGGAATGGCAAACAACTTCAGTATTTTGCTGTGAGAAACTCATGAACAGTGTGAAAAGGCAAAAAGATATGATACCAGAAGAGGAGCCTCCCAAGTTGAAAAGCATCTAATATGTTACCAAGGAAGTTTGGGGCAGGGTGGGGCAATTACTAACAACTCCAGAAAGAATGAAGCAGCTGGGCCAAAGCAGAAATGACCCTCACTTGTGGATGTGTCTGGTGATGCACAGGAAGCTGCAACATTAGTGATAGCTTACAGGGAACAGTATTGGATTCATGATTTCTTTTCTTTTCTTTTTTTTTTGGATTCATGATTTCTGAAGGAGAAAATTTCACTTTGGGATCAAAAGATGCAGCTTGAATCACTCAGAGCTTCATGCACCAAAAGTTTTATTAAAATAAAAAGAGATAAGCTTCTGACATAGGGCAGAAATGTCCCACTTTGATAGTTTAGGTGGGACATTATATACTTTTGCAATTGGCTATTAAGAATATATCAAAAGACTATCTCAAGGTTGTAAAGGTCAGACCCACTCCCACAACATACACCTTGAGAATATTAACATAGGTATGAGATTACCCCAGAGGAACAGATTTCTATTAAGTAGGAGAAACATGTCCTGCATAAAATACATTATTGTTTAATCATTGGCTCTAGGCTTAAAGAAAGTCTTAGGCAACATAGATTGTTGCCTTGGCAACCTAAGTGAAGGCACATAGGTATGGCAATCAAAGTGAAGGCATGTAGGTTACAAAGTTTGCTCACCCTCCTCTTCCTCCTTCTTGGGAAACCCCTGGTCTTCCTATCGACCTGCCTAAGAATTAGTTCTCTCATTAGGTCCATGAATCAAGGTAAATCAGATGACAATTATAGCTACTACTGTGGGTAGGACTCTCTTAGAAGAAATGGAGTAGCCCTCAAAGTCAACAAAAGTCTGAAATGCAGTACCTGGGTACAATCTCAATAACAAAAGAATGATCTTGGTTTGTTTCCCAGGTAAACCATTCAACATCACAGTAATCCAAGTTTATGCCCCAACCAGATCAAACCAATCAATTCTAATGGAAATTAATCCTGAATATTCACTGGAAGAACTGACGGCTGAAGGTGAAGCTCCAATACTCTGGCCACCTGATGCAAAGAGCTGAGTCACTGAAAAGACCCTGATGCTGGGGAAGACCGAAGGCAAAAGCAGAGAAGGATGTGGCAGAGGATGAGATGATTAGATAGTATCATCAACTCAATGGACGGGAATTCAAGTAATCTCTGGGAGATAGTGAAGGACAGTGGTGTCTGGCTTTCTACAGTCCATGGGGCTGCAAAGAGTCAGACACAACTTAGCAACTGAACAACAACAAGAATGTATGAGGAAGAGCTTGCATTTGTTAAAAGTCTATATGTAAAATATCAAGAATCAGTATGATTTTGAGATGTTTCCGAGTAAGTAAAAAAGCAAAATTTACAGTTCCTGTATTATCTGTATTGGAATTTACAACATATCCCCAAACAGAGAAAAACAAATTAATGAACAGTGAATTAGAGACTACAGTCACATTGTGACAAAGAGAAAAGGCTTTCTGATCATAAAAATGGAGGAAGATTTCAACCTTTTCTTCACTCAAGGTCTAAAAAGTTGATCAATTTACTCTCTTTTTTGTAAGTTTACTGTTTAAACCACACTTCTCTCTACAGATAGAAGGACCAACTATATAACTTCTAAAAAGATTCCTTTATGTTATGAATCAATATTTTTCTGTAATATTGGGTAGTATTGAATTTTAAGACTCTTTTCTTTTTGGTAATAAGAGATGTATATGTGCTAAGCTCACTGCGTCGTGTCTGACTCTTTCCAATCCTATGGACTATACCCTGCCAGGCTTCTCTGTCCATGGGATTCTCTAGGCAAGCATACTGGAGTGCATTCCCATGCCCTCCTACACAGGATCTTTCTGACCCAGGGATTGAATCCAGGTCTCCTGCATTGCAGGCAGATTCTTTACTGTCCGAACCACCAGGGATTCCCAGTAAGAGATACTGTGAAAGAATTAAGTACAAACACTTCAAAAAGTGACATTTTTCCCAGTGCAGCCAAGGTACCCAGTGTTGTTGAAATCTCTGTATTTGTTCGTTTGTGTCTTATATACTTTTTATCAAAGTGGAAAATGAATATAAACTAGATGATTATTAAAACAAATACAAGGGCTTCCCTGGTGGTCCAGTGGGTAAAGAGTCCGCCTTGCAGTGTAAGGGCACTGGTTATGTGGCCCGGGGGCAAGGTATCCCAGGGTGTCATGTGCAGAGAAAAATGAGATGATAGATAGTATCATCAACTCAATGGACGGAATTCAAGTAATCTCTGGGAGATAGTGAAGGACAGTGGTGTCTGGCTTTCTACAGTCCATGGGGCTGCAAAGAGTCAGACACAACTTAGCAACTGAACAACAACAAGAATGTATGAGGAAGAGCTTGCATTTGTTAAAAGTCTATATGTAAAATATCAAGAATCAGTATGATTTTGAGATGTTTCCGAGTAAGTAAAAAAGCAAAATTTACAGTTCCTGTATTATCTGTATTGGAATTTACAACATATCCCCAAACAGAGAAAAACAAATTAATGAACAGTGAATTAGAGACTACAGTCACATTGTGACAAAGAGAAAAGGCTTTCTGATCATAAAAATGGAGGAAGATTTCAACCTTTTCTTCACTCAAGGTCTAAAAAGTTGATCAATTTACTCTCTTTTTTGTAAGTTTACTGTTTAAACCACACTTCTCTCTACAGATAGAAGGACCAACTATATAACTTCTAAAAAGATTCCTTTATGTTATGAATCAATATTTTTCTGTAATATTGGGTAGTATTGAATTTTAAGACTCTTTTCTTTTTGGTAATAAGAGATGTATATGTGCTAAGCTCACTGCGTCGTGTCTGACTCTTTCCAATCCTATGGACTATACCCTGCCAGGCTTCTCTGTCCATGGGATTCTCTAGGCAAGCATACTGGAGTGCATTCCCATGCCCTCCTACACAGGATCTTTCTGACCCAGGGATTGAATCCAGGTCTCCTGCATTGCAGGCAGATTCTTTACTGTCCGAACCACCAGGGATTCCCAGTAAGAGATACTGTGAAAGAATTAAGTACAAACACTTCAAAAAGTGACATTTTTCCCAGTGCAGCCAAGGTACCCAGTGTTGTTGAAATCTCTGTATTTGTTCGTTTGTGTCTTATATACTTTTTATCAAAGTGGAAAAATGAATATAAACTAGATGATTATTAAAACAAATACAAGGGCTTCCCTGGTGGTCCAGTGGGTAAAGAGTCCGCCTTGCAGTGTAAGGGGCACTGGTTTGATCCCTGGCCTCGGAAGATCCCATGTGTTGCGGAGCAGCTGGACCGGTGTGTCTGCATGTGCCCAGAGCGGGTGGTCTGAAGTAAGAGGCCCACACAGGCCAAAGAATGAAGATGAATAAAAAAATTAAAAAAAAAATAAATAAAAAACCCAGAAAGAAGTTGAAAATTAAAAAAACAAAGAAAACAAACGTTAAGAGTTAAAATTACAAAACTCTTAGTAGAAAAGGGGGAAAAACTTTATGACTTGGATTTGGTGGTGGATATTTACATATGAAAATAAAAACAGAAGGAAGAAAATATAGGGAAATTGTACTTTATTAAAATTAAAATATTTTATGCATTAGAAGACATTCTTACGAAGTGAAAAATTAACCCACTAAATGGGAAAAAAATCTGTAAATCATGTACATTTTAATAAACATTTTAAACCATTTAAAGGGTTTAATGTCAAGAATAAATAATCAACTCCAACAATTCAACAATAGAAACAACCCAGTTAAAAAATGAGCAAAGCACTTCAACAGACATGTCTCCAAAGAAGGTGCACAAATAGCCTAAAAGCATACGTAAAGTGCTCAAGGGACTTCTCTAGTGGTCCAGTGGCTAAGACTGTAAGCTCCCAAAGTAGAGGGCCCAAGTTCGATCCCTGGTCAGGAAACTAGATCCTATGTGTGGCAACTAAGAGTTTGAATGCTGCAGGTAAAGATCCCACATGCTGCAATTAAAGATCCCACTACTGCAAGTAAAGATCCTACATGAAAAGGAAAAAACACAAAGATGCTCAACATCATTAGGCACTAGAGAAACACAAATGAAAGGCACAATGACATACTACTTCACACAGTCTGGGAAAGTAGTAATGGTAGTAATAATAATTTGCCAATCTTCCTTTTAGCATTATTCACAATAGCTATAAGGTAAAGTTTATCAACAGATGAATGGATAGTCAAAAAGGAAAGGAATTTACTTTGATAACTGCTAGAACCAGGATGAAGCCTGAAAACATTATGTTAAGTGAAATAAATGAGACACAAAAAGACAAATACTATAACTCCACCTCCACAAAGTATCTAGAGTAGTCAAATTCACTGAGACAGAAAGTAGATTAGAGGTTATCAAGGGCTCGGGGAAGGGAGGAATGACTGCTTAATATTTGTAGAGTTTCTGCTTGGGGTCAGGAAAAAGTGTTGCAAATAGCAACGATAGCTGCACAACAGTGTGAATGTAATTAATGCCACTGAACTGGTACATTTAACATGGTTAACACAGCAAATTATATGTTTATACAGACTTTACTAATACCACAATTAAAAAAAAAAGCATATTAGTGGTTGTCAGGGGCTAGGTGGTCTAGGAGAATACATACGGGCATGAAGGAACTCTTTGGTTTATGAAAGTATTCTAAAATTGGGGCTGTGGTCATGGTTACACAGTTTTATCATACTCTATTAAAGTTTACACTCTCCCCTTAAAATGCGAGACTTTTTAGTGTGTAAATTACACCATAATAAAATTGTTAAAAATTTAGAAGTATTTAAACAAGATTCCCTTCAAAGGAGTTATTTATTAAATATTTATTAAGCATTTACTATGTGCCAACCAATATTCTATAAGTTGAAATATAAATGTGGAAAATCATGTTCTCTGTCTCTAAAGAACTCCTAGGTAAGGAGTAAAAGTATTATATATATATATGTATATATAATAAATATATATATAAAATAGCAAGAGACTATGGTACAACAGCAGCAAAAATATATTAGCAAATCACTTTAGCTTGAGCCTGCATCTGATAATCATCTAATCAATGAAATAAGCTGTTATTTATCCATTCAGCAAACACTTAGAGAGCCTACTATGTGCCAGATACTGGGGTTAGTGTTTTTTAAAAATAACTATTAATTAAAAACTGGAAGACAATTAGGGCTTAGGTGGGTGCAAGAGGTGGAAAGGAAAAGGGAATCTCCAGGAAAAGGCCTGGAAGTGAAACAGAAAAAGGAGTATGATATATTTTGAGAACTATACACAGATCAGTATGTCTGTGAAATCTTTAGTTAGAGATATGTAAAAACAAGCCTGTGTACCACAGCAAAGACCGGACCTTATCATAAGGACACAGGGAGCTGGTAAAGGCTTTTAGCATTTCTGATTCACTTTGTGTAGCAGCGGCATATAGCATGAAGAATGGTTTGGAGAGGCACAAGAAGAGCGTGAGGTCAGTCAGTAAGCCTGCAATAAGGTAGGAAAGAGATGAGTTAAAGTAACCATGGGAAAGGACAGCTTTAAGGATATGAAGGAGGCTAAAACTCCACGGGCTTTGGTGGTTTGAGGAGTACAGGATACTGCAGATTAAGTAGCATTTTAGGCAGATGTTCTGGGAGTAGCAGTGTAGAAAGAAGAAAGGTTCTAAAGGATGATTCTGAATTACTCTCTTTTATCTTTTCAAGAATATATCAAATAAAGAGGCCATTAAATTATAAGTAAATGGTTTAAAATATTATTATTGTTGGAGCTCACAGTTATTCAGCACGTAACACCAAGGCACTAAAGCACCTACAGTATCATTTTATGTTTACCACAACCTAGTTATAATCTTGTATTATACATGAGGAAATAGTTGGTCAAAGAGTTTGAATGACTTATCCAGAACTGAAATTTCAATCCAGATCTATGTAGATCTAAAGTGTACGATAAACCATTAGTAGCAAAACAGTATTAATTGCTATAGGGATTTATAATAGACTTAAAAAATATACTTACTTTAAAAGCCCTCAATTACTTTTACTCAGAGATGATTGATTTGAAACATTTTTTTTTTTAAACATGTATTAAGTTTTTTGCCTGTTATCTTAACTTTTCATCATGCCACTTTTAAAACTGGTAGATTCTTTTGAGATTATAAAAAATATGAGACATAGGAGACTAAACTGACATTTTTAACACATGTCAGATATAGGCAGCTCTTTCAAATAAAGACTACAACTTCAAAGGAGACTAGAAAAAGAAATCATCTGTATAATATGAGGCAAAATAAATCCTGATTAAAAAAATATCAGTTAGGAGGTGACAAAGAATTTTTATGCCTGTATTAGTGAATGTTTAAGAATGTATTTACATAAATGTAGAGAGATCCTAGTCTCCAATGATGAGTCACAATTTAGAAGTGAGCCAGAGTTTTAAAAATTGACTAAAAATACAAATATGTGGTTGCAAAACTATAAACATCTGGGGTAGGGAAAAACATCAAAATGAATGGGAAATCAAAGAGCTTACTTCTAGGAAATTATCGCCTACATGTACTCAGAAATTGAACAGCAGAATGATTTCATCTGAATAAAAACTGTAAGTTTATGATACCTGATGAAGAAATATTCCAAAGAGCTGTCTTAATGCAAGAGGTATTTTTATATTATGAATTTTGTATCAAAATCACCAATGCTTGGTTCTGATATTTTCTGGAATACACAGCACTATATATTCTAGAATTATTGATATATATATACATATATGTGTGTGTACATATATATATACATATATATGACCAAATTTTTGAGGAGAATGACTTTCAAAATGATCAGACAGTACAAAAATTCTAAAAGTAGTAAGGGGAAAGCAGGAGGATAAGGGTCACCATCAACTTGTTATATGGTTTTAAAAAATTGAAACAAGGCTTTCCAGGAGGTCACTGCTGGAGAAATCAGCAAGGATGCTCACACATTTTAAGAACTAACACAGAAGAAGGAATGTCTCTCAGTGTGTGAACCAGAGCCGAGAATCATATTCCAGGTCTAAATACTTCTTAGTTTTGTGGCCTTAGGCAAGTTTCTTAACATCTGAACCCCTGCCACCACATCTGTATATTGAGGATAAATGTTGTTTACCTCAGAGAGGTCTGGGGAGGATTACCTGAAACAAATGTAAAACACACAATCTATAAGAGTTTCTGCCAAATAATAAGCACTGTTAAGTACTATGAAAAAGAAGTAAATAAATATTTGAAAATACTAAACTCCTAAACCTTTAATGTCACTGATTAACAAAACTTTGAAATTTCCCTATTGATTAAATTAATACATACATTAGTTATTTGGGGCATAATTATAGGCAGGGGCAAGTTAGGTATAGATAATGTCTGTCTCTAGCTGTAAAAAACATGTATAGGCAGCTCTTTCAAATAATTGGAGACTAGAAAAGAAATCATCTGTATAATATGAGGCAAAATAAATCCTGATTAAAAAAATATCAGTTAGGAGGTGACAAAGAATTTTTATGCCTGTATTAGTGAATGTTTAAGAATGTATTTACATAAATGTAGAGAGATCCTAGTCTCCAATGATGAGTCACAATTTAGAAGTGAGCCAGAGTTTTAAAAATTGACTAAAAATACAAATATGTGGTTGCAAAACTATAAACATCTGGGGTAGGGAAAAACATCAAAATGAATGGGAAATCAAAGAGCTTACTTCTAGGAAATTATCGCCTACATGTACTCAGAAATTGAACAGCAGAATGATTTCATCTGAATAAAAACTGTAAGTTTATGATACCTGATGAAGAAATATTCCAAAGAGCTGTCTTAATGCAAGAGGTATTTTTATATTATGAATTTTGTATCAAAATCACCAATGCTTGGTTCTGATATTTTCTGGAATACACAGCACTATATATTCTAGAATTATTGATATATATATACATATATGTGTGTGTACATATATATATACATATATATGACCAAATTTTTGAGGAGAATGACTTTCAAAATGATCAGACAGTACAAAAATTCTAAAAGTAGTAAGGGGAAAGCAGGAGGATAAGGGTCACCATCAACTTGTTATATGGTTTTAAAAAATTGAAACAAGGCTTTCCAGGAGGTCACTGCTGGAGAAATCAGCAAGGATGCTCACACATTTTAAGAACTAACACAGAAGAAGGAATGTCTCTCAGTGTGTGAACCAGAGCCGAGAATCATATTCCAGGTCTAAATACTTCTTAGTTTTGTGGCCTTAGGCAAGTTTCTTAACATCTGAACCCCTGCCACCACATCTGTATATTGAGGATAAATGTTGTTTACCTCAGAGAGGTCTGGGGAGGATTACCTGAAACAAATGTAAAACACACAATCTATAAGAGTTTCTGCCAAATAATAAGCACTGTTAAGTACTATGAAAAAGAAGTAAATAAATATTTGAAAAATACTAAACTCCTAAACCTTTAATGTCACTGATTAACAAAACTTTGAAATTTCCCTATTGATTAAATTAATACATACATTAGTTATTTGGGGCATAATTATAGGCAGGGGCAAGTTAGGTATAGATAATGTCTGTCTCTAGCTGTAACAGAGAAGAAAAGGATACTGACTGGCTATTGTTGAAGAGAACAGGAAAATGTGATCATTTTGTGAGAACCGTTAAGAGAATGGATTGTTCTTGGATAAGGGATAACTAGCAAATGGCACTTTCATCCATCCATCTACCACCTATTGATCCATCTAAGCCATCATTCAACTCTTTAGTGGGTGAAGGTTAAGCATAGAGAGTTGTATATCTACTTATAGCCAAGATGCATATCTCTGCTTTTGCTTAACTATGGGTAGAGTGTTTACACAGAATGAAAACATAGAAACGCAAAGAAAATGGGATTGAAATGGAAGCCTGAGTTACTTGAAAATGGCATAGGACATTTAGAAAGGAAATCTTCATAATTTATTCTCAGGCTCTGAGAATATATTATTCTATACTGCTTTGACTGAAGGAATTCCCCTCAGGTGTAAGGTATCAGAGAGGAATAAATTTCACTATTAAGTCTTTCCCAGGCTGTACGTAACTGGAAGGTCTAAGAATAGACAAGATACTGCAATAACGACTTTCCTAATACTGTGGCAATCAACCAACAAAGAGATAAGTGCATCGTGAAGTTCACAGGTCAGTTACATGCATTGCTCCAGTTATCATAGATCCGGTCTATTAATTAGAGCAGGCTTAGAGAGACAAATGCCTCAATTATATATGCAGACTGTATTATATTAAGTATTAAAAATATCACTTGTTAAATTACAAAACAGCAATGTGACAAAGTGAAATATAACATTATCCTATGGACTCTTTAAGTATTTTAAGTTTAATATTCAAAATAATTGTATACCCAATAATACCAAGCACATTTGAAAAATTAAAAGAAAGAACAGTAGTATAGTTTTAAGAATGTAGTAAGTCTGAGAGTTAACTTCATTTAAAACACACACAAAAACCTCTTACCTAGAAAGACAAGAATTTACCATATAAAACTTACAAAAGACTTCATGGACTTGGGGTCCTAGGTTTTCCATTTGTAACTTAAATAAAAGGAGTATAGCCTGCTGAGTCCAATTGTTTCATACTGGGAAAAAGGCAGGGGCAAGTTAGGTATAGATAATGTCTGTCTCTAGCTGTAACAGAGAAGAAAAGGATACTGACTGGCTATTGTTGAAGAGAACAGGAAAATGTGATCATTTTGTGAGAACCGTTAAGAGAATGGATTGTTCTTGGATAAGGGATAACTAGCAAATGGCACTTTCATCCATCCATCTACCACCTATTGATCCATCTAAGCCATCATTCAACTCTTTAGTGGGTGAAGGTTAAGCATAGAGAGTTGTATATCTACTTATAGCCAAGATGCATATCTCTGCTTTTGCTTAACTATGGGTAGAGTGTTTACACAGAATGAAAACATAGAAACGCAAAGAAAATGGGATTGAAATGGAAGCCTGAGTTACTTGAAAATGGCATAGGACATTTAGAAAGGAAATCTTCATAATTTATTCTCAGGCTCTGAGAATATATTATTCTATACTGCTTTGACTGAAGGAATTCCCCTCAGGTGTAAGGTATCAGAGAGGAATAAATTTCACTATTAAGTCTTTCCCAGGCTGTACGTAACTGGAAGGTCTAAGAATAGACAAGATACTGCAATAACGACTTTCCTAATACTGTGGCAATCAACCAACAAAGAGATAAGTGCATCGTGAAGTTCACAGGTCAGTTACATGCATTGCTCCAGTTATCATAGATCCGGTCTATTAATTAGAGCAGGCTTAGAGAGACAAATGCCTCAATTATATATGCAGACTGTATTATATTAAGTATTAAAAATATCACTTGTTAAATTACAAAACAGCAATGTGACAAAGTGAAATATAACATTATCCTATGGACTCTTTAAGTATTTTAAGTTTAATATTCAAAATAATTGTATACCCAATAATACCAAGCACATTTGAAAAATTAAAAGAAAGAACAGTAGTATAGTTTTAAGAATGTAGTAAGTCTGAGAGTTAACTTCATTTAAAAACACACACAAAAAACCTCTTACCTAGAAAGACAAGAATTTACCATATAAAACTTACACAAAAAGACTTCATGGACTTGGGGTCCTAGGTTTTCCGCATATTTGTAATCTTAAATAAAAGGAGTATAGCCTGCTTTGGTTGCTGAGTATGTATAAAATCAAGACTCAGAAGTAGCAATTTTACAATTTGTATATAAATTACCATTTCCAATCAAAAAGCATTCAAAATATTTATCAAAATCACATCTGGCATCCGTGACTCACCAGGATAGATGCCTTATAGTCTTTGTTAGAAGTAAAACTCTGGGACTAATCACTTTTGCTATGGCAACCGTTTTAATGCAGTTGCCACAGTGACAAGGAATGGAAAGGAAATACTAATGAACTAGATGTATATTAGCAGGGTATTCTAAAAATATCTATTTACTTCCCATTGCTTATGACAACGTGTATACAGTTTTATAAAAAATTTATAAAACTATTATTGTCTTTCTTTGGTGAAACAGTGGCAGGTCAGGCCAGGTTAGAGAGAGAACAACTTAAAATTGTTTTTTACTTTGAGTTAGATCATGTCAGTACAAACTGACACTAGAAAGATCCAGAGTAATATTCAGAAACTGTGGAAATACAATGGTCTGTTTACTTGTTAAGTAAATATAAACACTGTAGATAATGTATGTTGTCAGAATTCAGGAATTTGTAAAATGGATATATAAAAACTAAGAATTAAAATTTACAAGGACCCAAGATGTTTCCAACTGAAATCAGCATTCATCTAATTTAGAGATCCAGAACAATTTTTAGTTCAATCACCTATTTTTTTAATCAAAATGAGCAAAAATAATGTTAGATCTGTCCTCATTATGTGAATGACACTAATAAGTTTGGGTTTAGAATTATGGTTGAAGATATTTAAGCCATGTCTTAAATTTGGGATCAGTTCTTAAAAACCAGTTGGTTAAATCCCCAATTGTTTAAAACTCCCCATGAAAATATTTTTAAAATTAAATTACTTGCTCGAAATTATTGAACTGTTGAGGCAAGAGATGTAACTGTGAACAAAAAACATCAATGGAATACATGAATAAAAGCACAGTAAGTCAGATAGTGATAAATGGTATGGAAAAACTAAAGAGGGAAATGGGTCATGAGTGTCAGCAGCATAGGTTACAAATTTAAATACAGCATTCAGGCACTGTCTCCTGGAGAAGGTGACATTTAAGCAAGGCTAGACAGTGGTGAGTAAATGAGCCATGAGGAATATCTGCATTCCACGTAGAGGAAAAAGCCCTTAGGGGAAACCGCTGGACTGTTTGGAGAACAGCAAAGAAGCCATTGTGGCTGGAGTGAGTTACATTTCTAGTGTCAGGAAGAAAGGTGGGATACTCGGGGCAGGCAGTTCTTTATGTATTACCCACCTTCTAAAAGGTATTGAATCAAGAGCATACTGATATCCAACTATATGTCCTTTCAGAGCTTGTATCTCCCAGGTATATAACATTTAAGTGTCTAATGGACATAACTAACTTAATATGTCCAAAGTATTGCCTGATTAATTGCATATCATATTAAATTTCCTTGAAGCGTCCAATTATATCTAGAATAAAATCCCAATTCCTTACCTTTGTTCTCAAGTCCCTAAAGACTTGGCTAAGTGCCATCCTTTCTTTTTGTACCCTGAAAATACATTTATGTATTATCTCTGCTTGTATCATTCTTCCAAGATCTCCTGTGTCTTCAATCAACTACAAGGTCAAATATGACCTTCAATCAGCTATGGAAAATAGGCCTCAGCTTCTCTTACACTGCTTTTATCTGCTCAAAGCTCTTAACTATTTCTATAAATACTTTACTGACTTATTTCTTGCAGTTTTTTCCTTCCTCAACAGAGTTTAAACTCCATGAGAGTAAGGTTTTTGTATGCTTCATGGCATGACTACATGCCAAGTATCTAGAATAGTCTAAAAGGCACTCAAAAAATGCATTTTTGAATGAATGGTTCATTAACATCACGTACATCATCCAGGAGAAAACAGGAAGAAAACTGAATGGAAGAAAAACTTATCCCTACACAATTTTGAAGAACAGAATCAACTATCTGATGAGCTGATATGTCTGTACCATAAAATTCAAAGCATTTTATGAATTACATTATATTTCAAATTCCTTGAGTCCAGCACTTACATCTAGCCAAAAATTTTTATGAATTACAAAACTAAAGAGGGAAATGGGTCATGAGTGTCAGCAGCATAGGTTACAAATTTAAATACAGCATTCAGGCACTGTCTCCTGGAGAAGGTGACATTTAAGCAAGGCTAGACAGTGGTGAGTAAATGAGCCATGAGGAATATCTGCATTCCACGTAGAGGAAAAAGCCCTTAGGGGAAACCGCTGGACTGTTTGGAGAACAGCAAAGAAGCCATTGTGGCTGGAGTGAGTTACATTTCTAGTGTCAGGAAGAAAGGTGGGATACTCGGGGCAGGCAGTTCTTTATGTATTACCCACCTTCTAAAAGGTATTGAATCAAGAGCATACTGATATCCAACTATATGTCCTTTCAGAGCTTGTATCTCCCAGGTATATAACATTTAAGTGTCTAATGGACATAACTAACTTAATATGTCCAAAGTATTGCCTGATTAATTGCATATCATATTAAATTTCCTTGAAGCGTCCAATTATATCTAGAATAAAATCCCAATTCCTTACCTTTGTTCTCAAGTCCCTAAAGACTTGGCTAAGTGCCATCCTTTCTTTTTGTACCCTGAAAATACATTTATGTATTATCTCTGCTTGTATCATTCTTCCAAGATCTCCTGTGTCTTCAATCAACTACAAGGTCAAATATGACCTTCAATCAGCTATGGAAAATAGGCCTCAGCTTCTCTTACACTGCTTTTATCTGCTCAAAGCTCTTAACTATTTCTATAAATACTTTACTGACTTATTTCTTGCAGTTTTTTCCTTCCTCAACAGAGTTTAAACTCCATGAGAGTAAGGTTTTTGTATGCTTCATGGCATGACTACATGCCAAGTATCTAGAATAGTCTAAAAGGCACTCAAAAAATGCATTTTTGAATGAATGGTTCATTAACATCACGTACATCATCCAGGAGAAAACAGGAAGAAAACTGAATGGAAGAAAAACTTATCCCTACACAATTTTGAAGAACAGAATCAACTATCTGATGAGCTGATATGTCTGTACCATAAAATTCAAAGCATTTTATGAATTACATTATATTTCAAATTCCTTGAGTCCAGCACTTACATCTAGTTATCCATATTCAATATATTAAAGTATACTGTATTATAGTTAATTGATAATTTCTGAAGGGTGATGAAGGTGCTATTGTAACACATTTTAAATAGGGAAAATTGGAAACCTGTTTTATTGACAAACATCAACCAAAATTCAGTGCCCCTTATAGTGAAAAAACAAATAAGGCTACTTCACAAAAGAGCAACCAGTTTTCAACTATAGAAAACTAAAAACAAAAGCCCATTACTAAGTCTTTGGAATGAAAGGTAGTCTTAGATGACTCAAAACAATGAGACCAAGCTTAGAAAGCACAACATCTAGAACTTTCTCCTATATAGCATCTTTTGTAATGAAGTCATCCATTTCCTTCAAGGCAGGTTTTAAAATACCTGTGTGACAGAGATTACTATTGGGGCACTTTAACACCTGTTTACACCAATGGACAGATCAACCAGGCAGAAAATTAATAAGGAAACACAAGCCTTAAATGACCCATTAGACCATAAATACTTTGGACATACCATTCGACAGCAGCAGAATACACTTTCTTCTCAAGTGCACATAAAACATTCTCCAGGATAAATCACATACTGGGTCACTAATGAAACCACAGTAAATTTAGGAAAACTGAAATCATATCAAGCATCTTTTCTGACAGCAACACTACTGGATTAGAAATCAATTACTGGAAAAAACTATAAAAAAGGAGAAATACAAAGGAGGCTAAATAATATGCTACTAAATAAACAATGGATCACTGAAGAAATCAAAGAGGAAAGTAAAAAATACCTGAAGACAAATGACACTGAAAACACAATGATACAGAACCTATGGAAAGCAGCAAAAGCAGTCTAGGAAGGAAATTTATGTAAATACAACCTTACACCAAGCAACAAGAAAAATCTTAAGTAAAACAACTTAACCTTCACCTAAAACAACTAAAGAGAAAAGAACGAACAAAACCCAATGCGAATAGATGGAAAGAAATAAAGATTAGAGCAGAAATAAGAGGCATAGGGAGAATCTATTAAAGGTAACTACTGATGAGCTGATATGTCTGTACCATAAAATTCAAAGCATTTTATGAATTACATTATATTTCAAATTCCTTGAGTCCAGCACTTACATCTAGTTATCCATATTCAATATATTAAAGTATACTGTATTATAGTTAATTGATAATTTCTGAAGGGTGATGAAGGTGCTATTGTAACACATTTTAAATAGGGAAAATTGGAAACCTGTTTTATTGACAAACATCAACCAAAATTCAGTGTCCCTTTTAGTGAAAAAATAAATAAGGCTACTTCACAAAAGAGCAACCAGTTTTCAACTATAGAAAACTAAAAACAAAAGCCCATTACTAAGTCTTTGGAATGAAAGGTAGTCTTAGATGACTCAAAACAATGAGACCAAGCTTAGAAAGCACAACATCTAGAACTTTCTCCTATATAGCATCTTTTGTAATGAAGTCATCCATTTCCTTCAAGGCAGGTTTTAAAATACCTGTGTGACAGAGATTACTATTGGGGCACTTTAACACCTGTTTACACCAATGGACAGATCAACCAGGCAGAAAATTAATAAGGAAACACAAGCCTTAAATGACCCATTAGACCATAAATACTTTGGACATACCATTCGACAGCAGCAGAATACACTTTCTTCTCAAGTGCACATAAAACATTCTCCAGGATAAATCACATACTGGGTCACTAATGAAACCACAGTAAATTTAGGAAAACTGAAATCATATCAAGCATCTTTTCTGACAGCAACACTACTGGATTAGAAATCAATTACTGGAAAAAACTATAAAAAAGGAGAAATACAAAGGAGGCTAAATAATATGCTACTAAATAAACAATGGATCACTGAAGAAATCAAAGAGGAAAGTAAAAAATACCTGAAGACAAATGACACTGAAAACACAATGATACAGAACCTATGGAAAGCAGCAAAAGCAGTCTTAGGAAGGAAATTTATGTAAATACAACCTTACACCAAGCAACAAGAAAAATCTTAAGTAAAACAACTTAACCTTCACCTAAAACAACTAAAGAGAAAAGAACGAACAAAACCCAATGCGAATAGATGGAAAGAAATAAAGATTAGAGCAGAAATAAGAGGCATAGGGAGCAAATTAACAATAGAAAAGATCAATGAAAGTAGCTGTCTCTTTGAGAAGATAAAACTGAATGAATCTTTAGCCAGATTCATCAAGAAGAAAGGGAGAGGGCTCAAATTAACATAATCAGAAAGAAAAGGAGAAGTTACAATGGACAAGAAAAATATGCAAAGGATCATAAGAGGCTACTACAAACAACTATATGCCAATAAAAAGGACAATCCAGAAGAAATGGACAAATACTTAGAAAGCTACAGTCTCTCAAGACTTAACTGGGAAGAAACAGAAAATATGAACAGACCAATCACAAGTACTGAAAATGAAATGATTAATAAATTCCCAACCAGCAAAAGTCCTGGAGCAGAAAGTTTCACAGGTGTATTCTATTAAAGATTTAGATAAGAGTTAACACGTCTGAAACTCTTCCCAAAAACTGCAGAGGAAGGAACACTCCCAAACTCATCCTATGAGACCATCAGCCTGATATCAAAATCAGATGAAGATACTACAAAAAGGACAATTTCAGGCCAATATCACTAATGAATATAGATGCAAAAATTCTCAACAAAATACTAGTAATCTGAATCTAACAATACATTAAAAGGATCACACACCATGATCAAGTGAGATTTACCTCAGGGATGCAAGGACTTTTTAATACATGCAAATTTATGTTATATACCATATTGATATAATTGAAGATAAAAAACTATATGATTATCTCAATAGAAGCAGAAAAAATTTTTAACAACATTCAACATCCATTTGTAATAAAAACGCTCCAGAAAGTGGGCACAGAAGACACCTACCTCAACATAATAAAGGCCACAAACAGCAAACTCAGAAACAGTACACTCACTGGTGAAAAACAGAGTTTTCCACTCACATCAGAAACGAGGCAAGGATGTTTATTCTCATTACTATTATTCAACACAGATTTGAAAGGCATGGCAAATCCATGGCAATCAGAGAAAAAAATGAAAGGATTCCAAACTAGAAAAGAAGTGAAACTGTAAGTTTGCACGTGAAATGGTACTATACATAGAAAATCCTAAAAATTTAAAGATGCTACCAGAAAACTATTAGATCTCATCAATGAATTTGGTAAAGTTATAGAAAAGATCAATGAAAGTAGCTGTCTCTTTGAGAAGATAAAACTGAATGAATCTTTAGCCAGATTCATCAAGAAGAAAGGGAGAGGGCTCAAATTAACATAATCAGAAAGAAAAGGAGAAGTTACAATGGACAAGAAAAATATGCAAAGGATCATAAGAGGCTACTACAAACAACTATATGCCAATAAAAAGGACAATCCAGAAGAAATGGACAAATACTTAGAAAGCTACAGTCTCTCAAGACTTAACTGGGAAGAAACAGAAAATATGAACAGACCAATCACAAGTACTGAAAATGAAATGATTAATAAATTCCCAACCAGCAAAAGTCCTGGAGCAGAAAGTTTCACAGGTGTATTCTATTAAAGATTTAGATAAGAGTTAACACGTCTGAAACTCTTCCCAAAAACTGCAGAGGAAGGAACACTCCCAAACTCATCCTATGAGACCATCAGCCTGATATCAAAATCAGATGAAGATACTACAAAAAGGACAATTTCAGGCCAATATCACTAATGAATATAGATGCAAAAATTCTCAACAAAATACTAGTAATCTGAATCTAACAATACATTAAAAGGATCACACACCATGATCAAGTGAGATTTACCTCAGGGATGCAAGGATTTTTTAATACATGCAAATTTATGTTATATACCATATTGATATAATTGAAGATAAAAAACTATATGATTATCTCAATAGAAGCAGAAAAAATTTTTAACAACATTCAACATCCATTTGTAATAAAAACGCTCCAGAAAGTGGGCACAGAAGACACCTACCTCAACATAATAAAGGCCACAAACAGCAAACTCAGAAACAGTACACTCACTGGTGAAAAACAGAGTTTTCCACTCACATCAGAAACGAGGCAAGGATGTTTATTCTCATTACTATTATTCAACACAGATTTGAAAGGCATGGCAAATCCATGGCAATCAGAGAAAAAAATGAAAGGATTCCAAACTAGAAAAGAAGTGAAACTGTAAGTTTGCACGTGAAATGGTACTATACATAGAAAATCCTAAAAATTCTAAAGATGCTACCAGAAAACTATTAGATCTCATCAATGAATTTGGTAAAGTTATAGAATACAAAACTAATATACTGGAATCTTTTGCATTTCTATACACTAACAACAAAAGAGAGCAAAATTATAGAAACAGTTTCATTTACCACGACATCAAAAACAATAAAATACCTAGGAATATACTCACCTAAGGAGACAAAGAACCTGTACTCTGAAAACTATAACATGCTGATGAAAGAAAGAATGACAGAAACAGATGGAGATATACCATGTTTTTGGATTGGAAGAATTGGTATTGTGAAAATAACTAAACTACTCCCAAAGTAATCTACAGATACTCTGCAATCTCTATCAAATTACAAATGGCATTTTCCCCCGCACAAAACCAGAACAAAAATTTGTAAAATTTGTAAGAAAATACAAAAGACCCTGCTTTGCCGTAAGTTTCACTTTCATCTCAGGTTCCCAATGCAATCTTGAGAAAAAAATTGGAAGCTACTGTCAACAAAACATGGTACAGTACTGGCACAAAAACAGAAATACAGATCAAGGGAACAGGACACAAAGACCGAAGGTAAGACCACACACCTATGGTTATTTAATCCCTGACAAAGGAGGCGAGGATACATAATGGAAAAAAGAAAGTCTTTTCTGTGAGTGCTGCTTGGAAAATTGGACAGCTACGTGTAAGAGATGAAATTACACCATGCACAAAAATAAACTCAAAATTGATTAATGACCCACATGTAAGGCCAGACACTATAAAACTCTCAGAGGAAAATATAGGTGGGACATTCCTTGATGGAAATTGCAGCAAGATCTTTTTTGATCCACATCTTAGACTAATGAAAATAAAAACAAATTAAGTGGAATCTACTTAAACTTAAAAGTTTGCACAGCAAAAGAAACTATAAATAGAAAAGAAAAAGACAAGCCTCATTTGCCAACGAAGCAGCTGACAAGGGTTTAATATCAAAAATACACAGATTATGCAGCTCAATATTAAAGTAACAACCCAATTAAAATGGGCAGATGACCTAAACAGGTATTTTTCCAAAGAGCATACAGATGGTGAAAAAGGATTGGAAAAGATACTCAGTATCACTAATTATTAGAGAAACACAATGAAAACTATAATAGGTATCACCTCTCACCAGTGGCCATCATCAAAAAATCTACAAATGATAAATAATGGAGAAAAGTGAGCCTTCCTACACTACTGGTGGGAATTTAAATTGGTACAGCTACTAAGAACTTCCCTGGTGGCTCAGATCGGTCATAAACAATCTGCCCACAATTGGAGACATGGCTTCCATCCTTGGGTCAGGAAGATCCCCCGGAGAAGGAAATGCCTACCCACTCCAGTATTCTTGCTTGGAGAATTCCATGGAAGTGCCTGGGGGCTATAGCCCATGGAATCACAAAGAGTTGGACATAACTCAGTGATTAACACTTTACGGTTAATTTGGAATAAGAGTCTGATTTTTATCAAGCAGCATAAAGACTTCATAAAATAATCTCTTATAGGGTTCGCCTCCCTTTCTCCTATACTTTAGCATGCATCATTTCTTATTTGCTATACTAGGCAACTGGGATACTCAAATGAATAATTCTTTAGTCATTCAGAGGCAATATTTTTTAAATTCCTTCTAGTGTCAAACCAATCTCTAACATTTCCTGATTCTTTGTAAAGTTTCTCACATCTGTCCCTCCAATTACTGATGTAGTTAGCTCACACTTGAATTTCTCATTCCAACCTGTCTCTTGATTGGTTTTCATCCCTAGAAAATATAGCATTTTCTTTTTTTTTTTAAAGATTTATTTATTTATTTTGGGCGGGGATCGGGTTGGGGAGGGAGGGGAGCAGGCGGGCCACTTCTATTGGTCTTTCATTTCTCCATTTTCATCTGTCTTTGTTCTTTGGCTCCTGTGGGCCTCCCATCGCGGTGGCCTCTGTCGTCACAGAGCGCCGGCTCTGGGCACATGCGCCCCGGAGCTCCAGCTCGGTAATTGCACACATCAGTCCAGCTGCTCCA
This sequence comes from Tragulus kanchil, assembly GCA_022376925.1. Classification (NCBI taxonomy): domain Eukaryota; kingdom Metazoa; phylum Chordata; class Mammalia; order Artiodactyla; family Tragulidae; genus Tragulus; species Tragulus kanchil. The sequence continues at coordinate 136,681,513 of JAIOJX010000031.1, forward strand.
CGGCATGTGGGATCTTCCCAGGCCAGGGCTGGAACCGGCGCCCCTTGCACTGCAAGGCGGTGTCCTCACCCACTGGACCACCAGGGGAAGCCCGAAAAATATAGCATTTTCAACATGTTTAAATATACCTCTCTTTTGATATAAAAATCTCAGGTTTCTCAGAGATCCTAATAATCATCCCCTAAATTGTTATTCCATGTCCCTGAACCACTTCCTTTCACATATCCCATCGCAGCAGAAGATTTTAAGTTTACTTTCTGAAGTTAATTTAAAAAGGTACTGTTGGCTGTACATATCTACCGGTTCTGCACCCATTCAAGCAAGACGTGGAGGTCTGACTGTACTATGTAACCTTCTACAGTATAAAGGACTTGAATGCCCTTGGACTGGGGTATCTGGCAGCAACTGGGTGTTGGCTGGGTGGTCCTAGAACCAACTCTCCTTGGATACTCAGGGACAGCTATGCTTGGAAAGCTGTAAGAGTTAGACTGAGAGAAAGTATGTGTCCTTCTCTAAAGGAGTTGTTCATACAACTAAGAAGGTACAGTCAATTATACACAAAGTTAGGCATACCTTGGTAACAAAACCTAAACACTAACTTTGTTTACAAAGTACACACTTTGGTTTCTTTCTCACCATAGCAGATTACTATCCTTCTATAATTTACTTTTCTATTATTAAATTAATCTAACAATATTACAGAAAATTTGGAAAACAGGTAATAAGATAACCTATTTAATCCTACTTTAACATAACCATTATTATTATTTTGATACATTTCATTCTAGTCTGACTGTTTTGTTTTAAAAAATTCATTATTTATTTGCCTGGGCAGGGTCTTAGTTGTGGAATGCAGGATCTTTTAGTTGTGGCATGTGGGATCTAGTTCCCAGCCCAAGGATCAAACCCAGGCCCCTGCATTGCAAGCCCAGAGTCTTGGCCACTGAACCACTAAGGGAAGTCCTCAGTCTGATTTTTTAAGATGATCGTATTTTAAAATATACTTTTCTGTTCTTTCCTCCTAACAGAATTTGATAATGATCATTTTTGTTTCCTGTCTAAGATTTCATAGCTTTATTTACTTTCTGAGAAAGTATTTCTTCATCCTATAAAGGGAAAAAAATGTTATTGCAATTAAAATTTCCTTGTTTTCTTTGAAAAAAGCTCTTGATTTGTTTGATTTCAATCCACCCTCCCTCCCTCCCTTTTACTATACAAGTAAAGCCTAAATTCAGAGTAGGTTTTTTGGTATCTTTAAAAAATTTTTTTTACATTAGAAGCTAAAAGCTTCATCAAAGGGTAAAAAAAAAAAAAGAAAAGAAAATCTTCTGTTCCTAGATAACATAATGAGCTGGGAGACACTTCAAATCTCCTTTTTGGTATAGGATTCCTCCTGTGACCCATGTCATTTATTATACAGGCACGTGTGTCAAATACGTGCTTTTTTTTTTTTTAACCAAACAAATGGCAACTTTCTGATATCATGTTAACTTTTTGGCTGTCAATTACTTTCCTTATACTTCTGGTTCAAAAGAAGTGGGAGGGGTAGATGATCCAGGGCAGGATGCAATTCACAGACATATTCAAATGTATAGAAAAGTGCACATTGTTACATATTAATATTCATAACCTTATTCAATACCATCTGTTTGGAGTCATAAGTAGTCTTATTTTTGATCAATTATACACAAAGCTAGGCATACCTTGGTAACAAAACCTAAACACTAACTTTGTTTACAAAGTACACACTTTGGTTTCTTTCTCACCATAGCAGATTACTATCCTTCTATAATTTACTTTTCTATTATTAAATTAATCTAACAATATTACAGAAAATTTGGAAAACAGGTAATAAGATAACCTATTTAATCCTACTTTAACATAACCATTATTATTATTTTGATACATTTCATTCTAGTCTGACTGTTTTGTTTTAAAAAATTCATTATTTATTTGCCTGGGCAGGGTCTTAGTTGTGGAATGCAGGATCTTTTAGTTGTGGCATGTGGGATCTAGTTCCCAGCCCAAGGATCAAACCCAGGCCCCTGCATTGCAAGCCCAGAGTCTTGGCCACTGAACCACTAAGGGAAGTCCTCAGTCTGATTTTTTAAGATGATCGTATTTTAAAATATACTTTTCTGTTCTTTCCTCCTAACAGAATTTGATAATGATCATTTTTGTTTCCTGTCTAAGATTTCATAGCTTTATTTACTTTCTGAGAAAGTATTTCTTCATCCTATAAAGGGAAAAAAATGTTATTGCAATTAAAATTTCCTTGTTTTCTTTGAAAAAAGCTCTTGATTTGTTTGATTTCAATCCACCCTCCCTCCCTCCCTTTTACTATACAAGTAAAGCCTAAATTCAGAGTAGGTTTTTTGGCATCTTTAAAAACTTTATTTTACATTAGAAGATAAAAGCTTCATCAAAGGGTAAAAAAAAAAGAAAAGAAAATCTTCTGTTCCTAGATAACATAATGAGCTGGGAGACACTTCAAATCTCCTTTTTGGTATAGGATTCCTCCTGTGACCCATGTCATTTATTATACAGGCACGTGTGTCAAATACGTGCTTTTTTTTTTTTTAACCAAACAAATGGCAACTTTCTGATATCATGTTAACTTTTTGGCTGTCAATTACTTTCCTTATACTTCTGGTTCAAAAGAAGTGGGAGGGGTAGATGATCCAGGGCAGGATGCAATTCACAGACATATTCAAATGTATAGAAAAGTGCACATTGTTACATATTAATATTCATAACCTTATTCAATACCATCTGTTTGGAGTCATAAGTAGTCTTATTTTTTGATAATACCAGGCTAGAAATACTTCTAAGTTTTAAAAAGACAGTGTGGACTATTTATTTAAGATTTCTTGTTCTACTATAAAGTTTATTGATATCCTATCTAAAGTTATGAAAAACAGGGAAGAGAGTTTGTTTAGTTAACTATATCCTATATTCTACACATTGAAAAGATACAAACATGTAAATGTCTATCATTAGTACAATTTAGAAAAATCTTTAAGTACAGCTACTTATAAATTTTTACAGACATAACGCTTCCTCATATAAAACATGCAATCAGAAAATAAGTATCTTTAAAAAAAAAAAGAAAAGAAATATTTTTGATTTGGAGGATCTTACTAACCATGAGTAAAGGCAGGGGTATTAGTCTCCTGAGAAGTATATAATGCATATAAACTTTTATCCCTAGAGAGACTTCCAAAGAGACTTGTTTCATTAATCAGCTAAACAAGTCCATCAACAAATTAAAAGAAAAATTCATGTGTCCTATCACTTGACTATCTGCAATTAAAGATTATAAGTCTGGACCTAGAAATCTGTTCAAAATCAAAGCAATATTCAATGTAATAAAAGTAAAATATAGTACAACAGAAAGATTCATGCTGAAATCTTCATCAAATAACACCATCCAATCTCCTGGTTTAGTTGTGACAGGACACATCCCTATGACATTGAACAATGAGTTGATTTAGTCCGTTGATCATAAAGCAGCAACAGCAATAAACAAGTCCAGTAAAAAGACTCATATTACATAATAGTTTCCTATGTACTTACTGTATGCCTGACACTGTGCTTTACTCACACTATGTTACTTCACAATAGCCTCGGGGGTGAGATATAATCATCTTCACTTTTTAAATGAAAAAACTGAAGCCTTTATATAGGAAGATATCACCTGCATTGTGAGGAAGAGCTATGGATTTTGTTGATAGAATGAAGGAAAACAGGATGGGAGTAAGCTATGGATCCTTAGGATCGGTTAACTACACCACTTTTCCATCTAACGCTAAAATCCTTTTACTAAAATCACTGACAAATGATGAAAAGAGCCACCTATGTTTTAGAAGTTCTGAACCTGATTTATTTTGTAGAATATTATGGAGAACAGATTCATAATAGATGCTACTCTTCTTTGGAATTAAGATGTACATAAAAATGTTTCTTAATATTCAAGTAGTTTCAAAAGGTCAGGTTACTGTTTTCTTCAATTTTGTCATTGTTTCATAATGTGGATATACATAAAAACATTATGATAATTACCATTTGATATTCTCTAGAAAAGCTCAGTAGACATCCTAGTTTTAAAGGTTACTCCTGCACAGAGGAGTCCCTTAAAGTTAAACTGTAATTTAAGCACACATGACATGAACTGCTCCTTATTGGAATGGGTTGATCAAAATGTTTGTTCAGTTTTTTCCATAAGACAGCTCCAGTAGCGTTTAGTTACCATTAACCTCATTTGAAACAATTTTGATAAATGGTATCGTGACAGCTGTCACAGTGGCATGGCTTTTAAAAAAAACTTATCAAAATTGGAGAATTTTTGTGTAGTCACTTTAAAATTAAAGATGGGAGAAAATGAGAAACATTTTTAGCAAATCAAGCTTCATTATTTCAAGAAAGGTAAAAACGAACCTGAAATACACACACACATACAAAGATTTGTGCAGTGTATGTCTATAAAAGTCTGTATAGTCAAAGCTATGGTTTCCCAGGTAGTCTTGTCATTAATCAGCTAACAAGTCCATCAGTATGGATGTGAGAGTTGGACCATAAAGATGGCTGAGTGCCAAGGAACTGATGCTTTTGAACTATAGTTTGGAGAAGACTCCTGAGAGTCCCTTGGACTATAAGCAGATCAAACCAGTCAATCCTAAAGGAAATCAAGGCTGAATATTCATTGGAAGGACTGATGCTGAAGCTACAATACTTTGGCCGCCTTATGTGAAGAGATGAATCATTGGTAAAGACCCTGATGCTGGTAAAAAGAGAAGGCAGAATGAGAAGGGGAGGATAGGGGATGAGATGGTTGATGGCATGACCGTCTCAACAGACATAAACTTGAGCAAGTTGAGGGAGATGGTGAAGGACAGGGAAGCTGGGTGTGCTGCAGTCGATGGAGTTGCAAAGAGTCGGACATGACTGAGTGAGTGGACTGAACTGAATGGAGAAGGTACTGGGACTGACTGGACATGTCAAAAGTGGTTTGCCAAGTTTTGTGCTGGAGATTTCTCATTGGACAATTCTCCACAATTGGGTAGACCAGTTGAAGTTTGACAGCAATCAAATGAGGCGTTAACTGAGGAGAATCAATTTAATACCTATAGGAGATATCTGACATAGTCAAAATATCCGAATCAAGATTTCCCTGGAGGTCCAGTGGTTAAGACTCTGCACTCTCAATGCAGGGTGCATGACTCTGTTCCCTGGTTGGAAAACTAGGATCCCAAATGCTGAACAGGTCAAAAAAAAAAAAAAAATCCAAATCAAGTACTGAAAATCATTTACACCAGTTTGGTTGTTAATTGCTTTGATGTTTGGATTCCACGTAAGTTAAGTGAAAAAAAATAAAATAAATTTCCTTCTTGATCATATTTCTGCATGAAATTCTCTATTTAAACATGACAAAAATGCTCCATTTTTAAAACTAATTGTGATGGAGAATGAAAAGTGGATACTGTACAACAATTAGGATCAGAAGAGATCATGGAGCAAGTGAAAAAGACATCCACCAGTCACACCAAAGGCCAGTCTTTATCCAAAGAAGGTGATGCTGTGTTTATGATGGGATTGGAAGGGAGTGTTCTATTAGGAGCTCCTTCTGGAAAGTCAAATGATTAATTCCAGGGAGTACTGCTTCCATTTAGACCAACTGACAGCAACACTTGAAGAAAAACATTCAGAATCAGCCAACAGAAAACATGTAATAGTTCATCAGGATAATGCAAGATCGCATGTTTATTTGAGGACCAGACAAAAACTGACAGCTTGGCTGGGAAATTCTGATTCAGCTGCCATATTCGCCAGATATTATATCTTTGGATTTCCATGCATTTCAGTGTTTACAAAATTCTCCTAATGGAAAACATTTAATTCCCTGGAAGACTGTAAAAGGCATCTGGAAGAGTTATTTGGTCAAAAAGATAAAAAGCTATGGGAAAATGAAATTAGAAATTTGCCTGAAAAGTGGCTGAGGATAGTGGGACAAAAAGGTGAATGTGCTGTTCAATAAGTTCTTGGTAAAAGTAAAAATGTGTCTTTTTACTTAAAAACTGAAGGAACGTCATCAACCCAATAGGAAAGACCTGATAACTTGTCACTTACAATTATGATGTATATGTGTGTAAACTTAGTTGTTAAGTCTTGTCTTACTCCTTGTTACCCCTTGAACTGTGGCTTGCCAGGCTCCTCTTTACATGGGATCTTCCAGGTAAGAATACTGGACTGGGTTGCTATTTCCTACTATAGGAGACCTGCCTAACCCAGGGATCAAACCCGTCTCCTGTGTCTCCTGAACTGGAAAGTGGATTCTTTTTACCACTGCATCACCTGGGAAGCCCAAATACTATGATAGGTATCTTTTATAAAATCATTTACACCAGTTTGGTTGTTAATTGCTTTGATGTTTGGATTCCACGTAAGTTAAGTGAAAAAAAATAAAATAAATTTCCTTCTTGATCATATTTCTGCATGAAATTCTCTATTTAAACATGACAAAAATGCTCCATTTTTAAAACTAATTGTGATGGAGAATGAAAAGTGGATACTGTACAACAATTAGGATCAGAAGAGATCATGGAGCAAGTGAAAAAGACATCCACCAGTCACACCAAAGGCCAGTCTTTATCCAAAGAAGGTGATGCTGTGTTTATGATGGGATTGGAAGGGAGTGTTCTATTAGGAGCTCCTTCTGGAAAGTCAAATGATTAATTCCAGGGAGTACTGCTTCCATTTAGACCAACTGACAGCAACACTTGAAGAAAAACATTCAGAATCAGCCAACAGAAAACATGTAATAGTTCATCAGGATAATGCAAGATCGCATGTTTATTTGAGGACCAGACAAAAACTGACAGCTTGGCTGGGAAATTCTGATTCAGCTGCCATATTCGCCAGATATTATATCTTTGGATTTCCATGCATTTCAGTGTTTACAAAATTCTCCTAATGGAAAACATTTAATTCCCTGGAAGACTGTAAAAGGCATCTGGAAGAGTTATTTGGTCAAAAAGATAAAAAGCTATGGGAAAATGAAATTAGAAATTTGCCTGAAAAGTGGCTGAGGATAGTGGGACAAAAAGGTGAATGTGCTGTTCAATAAGTTCTTGGTAAAAGTAAAAATGTGTCTTTTTACTTAAAAACTGAAGGAACGTCATCAACCCAATAGGAAAGACCTGATAACTTGTCACTTACAATTATGATGTATATGTGTGTAAACTTAGTTGTTAAGTCTTGTCTTACTCCTTGTTACCCCTTGAACTGTGGCTTGCCAGGCTCCTCTTTACATGGGATCTTCCAGGTAAGAATACTGGACTGGGTTGCTATTTCCTACTATAGGAGACCTGCCTAACCCAGGGATCAAACCCGTCTCCTGTGTCTCCTGAACTGGAAAGTGGATTCTTTTTACCACTGCATCACCTGGGAAGCCCAAATACTATGATAGGTATCTTTTATATCTGTAATTGATCTAAAGACACTAAAGTTATTTTCAAAAACAGAAAATTAATATCACTAGGTCAGATAGATGGGGAGACTTTGAAAGATAGAAACAATCTTACCAAAGTCGGCAAATGCTGACTGCCCGACCATCATCATATTTTGAGGTTTTTCAAGTACAGTACTGAGAGAAAAATTTCCATCCTGTTAAAAGAAGAATGTTTTGGATTAGACCACCATAATCCATTCATTTTTCAAGCATAAAATAAAGTGTTTAAAAATAATCATTGTATTTTACTATTTTATACACTTTTTATTTTGTATTAGAATATCGCCGATTGACAATGTTGTGATAGTTTCGGTGAGACAGCAAAGGAACTCTGCCATACATGTGTCCATTCTCCACAAAACTACCCTCCCTGCCAGGCTTCCATATTACATTGAGCAGAGTTCCCTGTGCTATACATCAGGTCCTTTGAAGGAAAGCATTTTAACAAAACTAGAGAAATAAATAGTTTAATATTATTGTTATGCTCCAAAAATGTTATTCCAACTTTCTGTTCCACGTTTATCATAAAATGAAAGGCACTGCTGTGGGCTGAAGATGTGCATCAGGAGTGATTTCCTTGCTGCCAGTTCTGGTGCCATCCCTCTCTCTCTTTCTCTATTTGGTCAGTAGATCGTGTCCTTCACTTTGCAACCCAATGGACTGTAGCCTACTAGGTTGCTCTGTCCATGGGATTTCCTAAGCAAGAATAAGGAGTGGGTTGCCATTTCTTTCTCCAGGGGATCGAACCTGTGTCTCTTGCTTGGCCGGTGAATTCTTTACCACTGAGCCTTCCGAGAAACCATCAGGTATGATTACTTTCCCTAAATCATCATCATAATCTCTGACAGAATGAGTGTCTTCTAATTTCAAGTACCATGGAAGTTTGGGGAATATAAATAAGCATATAAAATAGCTCCTACCTCAAAGTGCTTATAGTTTAGTTGGGAGATAAGATATAAATCAGGAAAATAGAATTTCTGAAGGCAACATATGAGTGGTATGAGTAAGCAGGAAAGATACTATGTGTTACAGATTTCAAGGAAGAAGATTTTGTTGGGGGTTAATTCGGAAAAGATATTCAAATGAGATGAAAATTACATTCATCTTTTATGGCTCATTCATTACCAACCCAAGTTTACGTATCAGTTAGAAAGGGAGCAAAAAAAAAAAAAATAGCTGCGATGTCCTAACCAGAGGTGGTTAAGCTAAACAAAAAGGAGAACCCATTAGAGATCTTTTGCTTCAGTTACTCTTACCAAAATGGAATGTCTAGCTTACAAAAATAATATGCATTTCTTTAAATTATTGTATTTTCAATATTTAGATTTTTTTTCTCCTTTGTTCCTTAAAGGATACTGCAGATCTGCAAGTTCTACCTAAGAAATTATATCCAACATTTTCAGAGAAAGGCACTGCTACATTGAAAGCATTGAGACTAAATGCTTGAGGAACATGACTAACATTTGTCTTGTGACTGGCACATTAACTATCCATCATTCACATGCAAGAACATGTTTATCCTACCATTATAAAAGCAACTGATAGATTTTTTTTTTTGGCGGGGCGGGGGCCTCATGGATTGGGGAGGGAGGGGTGGGTGGGCCATTTCTATTGGTCTATTTGTCTATTTTCATCCATCTTTGTTCTTTGGCCCGTGTGGGCCTCCCATTGCAGTGGCCTCTGTTGTTGCAGAGCACCAGCTCTAAGCGCATGCACTCCAGAGCTCCAGCTCGGTAATTGGACACATGGGTCCAGCCGCTCCGCGGCATGTGGGATCTTCCCAGGCCAGGGATCGAACCGGCACCCCTTGCACTGCAAGGTGGTGTCCTTACCCACTGGACCACCAGGGAAGCCCAACTGATACATTTTTGAAAGATTTTTTTTATGAAAATCTTATTTAAGTAAGAGTCTTAAAATTTAGGATTCCCCTCCAGTCTTGCTGAGCACCTAAAATGATACTAAAAATGCATTAAAGTTGCCAAATTTGTGACTGAAGTCTCAAGTGAATTTGCATTCTAGAAAGACTACAGTATTTGGTAAAAAGTGGACACAATTATTCTTGAATGAATAGAAAAATCTCTCTTAAAATACATCAGCTGCATATAACATACAGTTGAATCTTAATCTATTATAGTGGCTCAAGGGGATAAATTACTCTCATGAAATTCTGTTAAACGTAATAAAATATATTTAGAAATGTTTCCAGATACAGGCATACTCTGGAAATACAGGCAGGTCTGGTCAAGATTACTGCAATAAACTGAGTGTTGCAGTAAACCAAGTCACAGAAATAGTCTAACCAGAGGTTAAGTAACAAAGGAGAACCCATTAGAGATTTTTTATTTCTTACCAAAATGGAATGTCTAGCTTACAAAAATAATATGCATTTCTTTAAATTATTGTATTTTCAATATTTAGATTTTTTTTCTCCTTTGTTCCTTAAAGGATACTGCAGATCTGCAAGTTCTACCTAAGAAATTATATCCAACATTTTCAGAGAAAGGCACTGCTACATTGAAAGCATTGAGACTAAATGCTTGAGGAACATGACTAACATTTGTCTTGTGACTGGCACATTAACTATCCATCATTCACATGCAAGAACATGTTTATCCTACCATTATAAAAGCAACTGATAGATTTTTTTTTTTGGCGGGGCGGGGGCCTCATGGATTGGGAAGGGAGGGGGGTGGGTGGGCCATTTCTATTGGTCTATTTGTCTATTTTCATCCATCTTTGTTCTTTGGCCCGTGTGGGCCTCCCATTGCAGTGGCCTCTGTTGTTGCAGAGCACCAGCTCTAAGCGCATGCACTCCAGAGCTCCAGCTCGGTAATTGGACACATGGGTCCAGCCGCTCCGCGGCATGTGGGATCTTCCCAGGCCAGGGATCGAACCGGCACCCCTTGCACTGCAAGGTGGTGTCCTTACCCACTGGACCACCAGGGAAGCCCAACTGATACATTTTTGAAAGATTTTTTTTATGAAAATCTTATTTAAGTAAGAGTCTTAAAATTTAGGATTCCCCTCCAGTCTTGCTGAGCACCTAAAATGATACTAAAAATGCATTAAAGTTGCCAAATTTGTGACTGAAGTCTCAAGTGAATTTGCATTCTAGAAAGACTACAGTATTTGGTAAAAAGTGGACACAATTATTCTTGAATGAATAGAAAAATCTCTCTTAAAATACATCAGCTGCATATAACATACAGTTGAATCTTAATCTATTATAGTGGCTCAAGGGGATAAATTACTCTCATGAAATTCTGTTAAACGTAATAAAATATATTTAGAAATGTTTCCAGATACAGGCATACTCTGGAAATACAGGCAGGCTCTGGTCAAGATTACTGCAATAAACTGAGTGTTGCAGTAAACCAAGTCACAGAAATAGTCTGGTTTTCCAATGGATATAAAAGTTATACTACACCGTGCTTTATCAAGTATGCAATAGCATCATGTCTAAAGAAGTACATATTTTAATTAAAAAATACTTTATTGTTAAAAAAAATGCTAACCCTCATCCCAAGTCTTTAGCAAGTTACAATCTTTTTGTAATATTAACGGAAAAGAACAATAATCAAAGATTAAATACTATGAGAAAAGATTGAAATACTGTAAGAATTGTCACCAAAATGTTACACAGAAGACATGAAGTGACCAAATGCTGTCAGAAAAATGATGCTGATTTACCTGCTTAACACAGGGCTATCACAGGTTTTCAGTTTGTGGAAAAGAAAAACAGCATTAAAGTGAAGCACAAGAAAATAAAGTATGGCTGAGCACCTGGTAGACACAGTGCCTGAAGAACAATGCATTCTTGTAACACTGTACAGGAGGCACTGACCAAAACCACCCCAAAGAGAAAGAAATGCAAGAAGGCAAAGATATACCCAATTGAATGCAGAGTTCCAGATAACAGCAAGCAGAGATAAGAAAACCTTCTTAAGCGAACAATGCAAAGAAATAGAGGAAAACAACAGAATGGGAAAGACTAGCGATTTCTACAAGAAAATTAGAGATACCAAGGGGATATTTCATGCAAAGACTGGCACGATAGAGGACAAAAATGGTATGGACCTAACAGAAGCAGAAGATATTAAGACGAAGAGAAAAGAATACATAAAAGAACTATACAAAAAATATCTTAATGACCCAGATAACCATGATGGTGTGGTCACTCACTTAGAGCTGGACACTCTGGAGTGTGAAGTCAAATAGGCCTTAGGAAGCATTACTATGAACAAAGCTAGTGGAGGTGATGGAATCCTGGCTACTGAAAATCCTAAAAGATGACACTGTTAAAGTGCTACACTGAGTACGTCAGAAAACATGGAAAACTGAGCAGAGGCCACAGGGTTGGAAAAGGTCAGTTTTCATTCCAATCCCAAAGAACAGAAATGTTAAAGAATGTTTAAACTATCATACAATTGTGCCCATTTCACGTACTAACAAAGTTACGCTCAAAATCCTTCTAACTAGGCTTCAACAGTATGTGAGCCAAGAAGTTCTAGATGTACAAGTTGGATTTCAAAGAGGCAGAAGAACAAGAGATCAAATTGCCAACATTCCTTGGATCAATGGAAAAAGCAAGGGAATTTCAGAAAAATACTTGCTTCTGCTACACTGACAATGTGAAATCCTTTGACTGTGTATCACAACAAAATGTAAAAAATTGTTAAATAGGGAGTACCAGAGGCCCTTACCTGTCTCCTGAGAAACCTGTATGTGGGTCAAAAAGTGGACGCGAAACAATGGACTGGTTCAAAACTGGGAAAGGAGTAGGACAAGGTTTTAACTTCCATGCAGAATACACCATGTGAAATGCTGGGCTGGATGAATTGCAATCTGGAGTCAAGATTGCCATGAGAAACATCAACAACTTGAGATACGCAGATGAGACTGCTCTAATGGCAGAAAGTGAAGAGGAACTAAAGCAACTCTTGATGAGGGTAAAGGAAGACAATGTAAAAGCTGGCTTAAAACCCAACATTCAAAAAACTAAAATCAAGCCATCCAGTCCCATCATGTCATGGCAAATAGAAGAGGAAAAAGTGGAAGCAGTAACAGACTTTATTTTCTCTGGCTCCAAAATCACTGTGGACGGTGACTGCAGCCATGAAATTAAGACCCTTGCTCCATGCAAGGAAAGCTATGACAAACCTAGACAGCATATTATAAAGCAGAGACATTACTTTGCTGACAAAGGTCTGAGATATTAAGACGAAGAGAAAAGAATACATAAAAGAACTATACAAAAAATATCTTAATGACCCAGATAACCATGATGGTGTGGTCACTCACTTAGAGCTGGACACTCTGGAGTGTGAAGTCAAATAGGCCTTAGGAAGCATTACTATGAACAAAGCTAGTGGAGGTGATGGAATCCTGGCTACTGAAAATCCTAAAAGATGACACTGTTAAAGTGCTACACTGAGTACGTCAGAAAACATGGAAAACTGAGCAGAGGCCACAGGGTTGGAAAAGGTCAGTTTTCATTCCAATCCCAAAGAACAGAAATGTTAAAGAATGTTTAAACTATCATACAATTGTGCCCATTTCACGTACTAACAAAGTTACGCTCAAAATCCTTCTAACTAGGCTTCAACAGTATGTGAGCCAAGAAGTTCTAGATGTACAAGTTGGATTTCAAAGAGGCAGAAGAACAAGAGATCAAATTGCCAACATTCCTTGGATCAATGGAAAAAGCAAGGGAATTTCAGAAAAATACTTGCTTCTGCTACACTGACAATGTGAAATCCTTTGACTGTGTATCACAACAAAATGTAAAAAATTGTTAAATAGGGAGTACCAGAGGCCCTTACCTGTCTCCTGAGAAACCTGTATGTGGGTCAAAAAGTGGACGCAAACAATGGACTGGTTCAAAACTGGGAAAGGAGTAGGACAAGGTTTTAACTTCCATGCAGAATACACCATGTGAAATGCTGGGCTGGATGAATTGCAATCTGGAGTCAAGATTGCCATGAGAAACATCAACAACTTGAGATACGCAGATGAGACTGCTCTAATGGCAGAAAGTGAAGAGGAACTAAAGCAACTCTTGATGAGGGTAAAGGAAGACAATGTAAAAGCTGGCTTAAAACCCAACATTCAAAAAACTAAAATCAAGCCATCCAGTCCCATCATGTCATGGCAAATAGAAGAGGAAAAAGTGGAAGCAGTAACAGACTTTATTTTCTCTGGCTCCAAAATCACTGTGGACGGTGACTGCAGCCATGAAATTAAGACCCTTGCTCCATGCAAGGAAAGCTATGACAAACCTAGACAGCATATTATAAAGCAGAGACATTACTTTGCTGACAAAGGTCTGTATAGTCAAAGCTATGGTTTTCCCAGTAGTCATGTATGGTTGTGAGAGCGAACCATAAAGGAAGGCCGTGAGAAAATAGCTATAGTCATTGCTCTGTGAGAAAAGGAGATTCTTCAAGGGTGCTCTGTGATGGTCGGGAGGGGTGGGAAGGGGAGGATATACATATCACTAATCTGGGAACATACATATCTGTAAACAACAAAACTCTGTAAAAGTTAAAAGTAAAATAAAAGTTAAAAAAAAATAATAAAGGAAGGCCGAACATTGAAGAACTGATGCTTTTGAGCTGTTGTGATGGAAAATATTCTTGGGAGTCCCTTGGACTACAAAGAGGTCAAACTAATTAGTTCTAAATGAAATCAACCTTGAATACTCATCTGAAGGACTGATGCTGAAAACTCCAATACTCTGGTCACCTGACGTGAAGAGCCAACTCATTGGAAAAGACCCTGATGCTGGGAAAGATTGAGGGCAGGAGGAGAATGAGGCAGCAGAGGATGAGATTATTGGATAGCTTTATCAAGTCAATGGATATGAATCTGAGCAAATTCTGGGAGATTATGAGGAAAGAGGAGCCTGGTGTTCTGTACTCCATGGGGTCACAAAGAGTTGGACACAAGTTAGCAACTGAACAACAACAACAAATGACTGTATCACCATGATGTATCTCCATCAAGAAAGACTGAGATGGGGATTCTGGGAAGATGGTGGAGTACCATGGGGAGATTGCCAGCTTCCCCACATATACATCAAAAACTCATCAAGAGGGCTTCCCCTGGTGGCGCAGTGGGTAAGGACACCGCCTTGCAGTGCAAGGGGCGCCGGTTTGATCCCTGGCCTGGGAAGATTCCACATGCCGTGGAGCGGCTGGACCCATGTGTCCAATTACCGAGCTGGAGCGCTGGAGCTCTGGAGCGCATGCGCCCAGAGCCGGCGCTCTGCAATGACAGACCCCACCGCGATGGGAGGCCCACAGGTGCCGAAGAACAAAGATGGATGAAAATAGAGAAATGAAAGACCAATAGAAGTGGACCGCCCACCCCCTCCCTCCCCAACACGATCCCCGCCCAAAATAAATAAATAAATAAATAAATCTTTAAAAAAAAAAAAAAAAAACAACTCATCAAGACATGAAACAACTCCTACAAAGCAGGCTCTAGGCAACAGAAGATGACCCAAGGCCTCCGGGGTGGGGGTGGGGGGAAGCTAAACTCCCTGGAATGAAACAGGAAAAGGACAGAGACATAAAGAGAAAAGAAGAGATAGAGAGCTTCCAGATAGGAGTTTGCGCCTCTAGGGAGGGAAGGAGTCATGAAGGAGGAAGATTCCGTGTCCTGGGAAGCTCGTTCACAGGTAGAACCAAGAGGGAGCTATCAAATCTTGGATAGCTGGGCAAAGAGGGGACAGAGAGGACAGAATAGAGAGAAAGCTGCACTTCTCAGCCCATAAGCAGCTCACAGACCTCATCCCCGACCAGACAGCAGGTTCAAGGTGCCAAGAGTGGCTCACACAAGACCCGTGGCTCAGAGGTCAGGCCTGGGGAGCCCAGGCCTGGGGAGCCCAGAGAGGTATCACAAGGCCCTGGGCGCGAAGGTAGGCCCAGGGTTTCCTCCCATGAAGAAATCTGAGCCGTGAACCTACTATTTATAGATGGCTAAGAATGAATCTCTTTCTATGAGCTTGTGCTTTACATTTTTAAGAATATGAGAAAGGCCATCCATGGGGTCACAAAGAGTTGGACACAAGTTAGCAACTGAACAACAACAACAAATGACTGTATCACCATGATGTATCTCCATCAAGAAAGACTGAGATGGGGATTCTGGGAAGATGGTGGAGTACCATGGGGAGATTGCCAGCTTCCCCACATATACATCAAAAACTCATCAAGAGGGCTTCCCCTGGTGGCGCAGTGGGTAAGGACACCGCCTTGCAGTGCAAGGGGCGCCGGTTTGATCCCTGGCCTGGGAAGATTCCACATGCCGTGGAGCGGCTGGACCCATGTGTCCAATTACCGAGCTGGAGCGCTGGAGCTCTGGAGCGCATGCGCCCAGAGCCGGCGCTCTGCAATGACAGACCCCACCGCGATGGGAGGCCCACAGGTGCCGAAGAACAAAGATGGATGAAAATAGAGAAATGAAAGACCAATAGAAGTGGACCGCCCACCCCCTCCCTCCCCAACACGATCCCCGCCCAAAATAAATAAATAAATAAATAAATCTTTAAAAAAAAAAAAAAAAAAACAACTCATCAAGACATGAAACAACTCCTACAAAGCAGGCTCTAGGCAACAGAAGATGACCCAAGGCCTCCGGGGTGGGGGTGGGGGGAAGCTAAACTCCCTGGAATGAAACAGGAAAAGGACAGAGACATAAAGAGAAAAGAAGAGATAGAGAGCTTCCAGATAGGAGTTTGCGCCTCTAGGGAGGGAAGGAGTCATGAAGGAGGAAGATTCCGTGTCCTGGGAAGCTCGTTCACAGGTAGAACCAAGAGGGAGCTATCAAATCTTGGATAGCTGGGCAAAGAGGGGACAGAGAGGACAGAATAGAGAGAAAGCTGCACTTCTCAGCCCATAAGCAGCTCACAGACCTCATCCCCGACCAGACAGCAGGTTCAAGGTGCCAAGAGTGGCTCACACAAGACCCGTGGCTCAGAGGTCAGGCCTGGGGAGCCCAGGCCTGGGGAGCCCAGAGAGGTATCACAAGGCCCTGGGCGCGGAAGGTAGGCCCAGGGTTTCCTCCCATGAAGAAATCTGAGCCGTGAACCTACTATTTATAGATGGCTAAGAATGAATCTCTTTCTATGAGCTTGTGCTTTACATTTTTTAAGATCTGCTTGTTTTTCATGAGTATTTTAACAAAAAATCTATAAAATGTAATGGTTTAATTTGGATTGAATAAATGATAACCTAAAGTAAATAGCTGGGAAATCAAGTGACCTCAAATTTAAATTCAGTTAAGTGTCTACTCTGTGCCAGGTACTTTATACAAACGTTTCATTTAACCTTTAGTCTATGAAGCAGACATTCTTACTTCCATTTTCCACATGAGAAAAGTAAGGCTTAATACTTGACCAATATTTAATGAATGTCACTGAGCTGGTCAATTTGGCCTGTCCTCAAATCCTATCCTCTATTAAGTACCTATAGTCAATTTTCAAATTTGGGGTATATATT
Organism: Tragulus kanchil; assembly: GCA_022376925.1. Classification (NCBI taxonomy): domain Eukaryota; kingdom Metazoa; phylum Chordata; class Mammalia; order Artiodactyla; family Tragulidae; genus Tragulus; species Tragulus kanchil. Next base: position 136,698,523 of record JAIOJX010000031.1, read on the forward strand.
CTGCATTAATTAATCTTTCATATAATTTATATCAAGCTAAAAATAAAACTATAACACCAGCTTGGCAGTCATCTACTAGCAACTAAAAAAAATATTGGGAAAGGTTCCTTAATCTTGGTCAACTTGGCAGTAAATTTAATGTCTGTTATTCCTATTTTTTTTATATAAGCCTAAAGGCAAGGAGGAAACAATTAGTCTTTTAAAAGGGGGTTTCTTCATCAAACCATCATGCTGACAAATTAAATGACAGGCACCTCTCTCAGCAGCTGACAACATAGCAGGGGCCCTGTTAACATGAGCATTAGGGCAGACTGATTGGTTTAATTGGCAGTCATGCCTAAAAACCTGCAGAGGAATTGATGCTGAATGAATCATTTCCTTTAGCAATATTCAGCAGTTTGAATGCAGCAGTGCAACCAAAAGCTCTTAAAATTGTTCTATTTATTGTTGAAATCAATCGACCAAGTGATTACTTTCATTTTATTTTCTAAAATTGTGTGCTTTTTATTGAAAGCCATCATTTAAAAATGCTTCAAAGAAAAGATTTCTTACCAAATTTTCCCATATCTCAAATTGGAAGGTACTAGAGTCAGACAATGTCGTGAGGAATAAATCTAGGAGGAAAATAACAGAATTATAAGTTTTATTACTGATCTGTACATTTAAATAGGAAGAAATACAATACATAAAAATAGTTACAATCCAGTTTTACTTAAACATATTTAAAGTTATGTATATATAAATATATATACACACATATATTTTTGTACATCAAATGAAGCTTATTGACAGTTTATGACCTACATCTAAAAGTTATCAATGGTGGGTCATGCAATTTCTTACAAGTTCAACACAGAATGTTATCAGTTTATTTTTTCCTTTTTCGGTGGCACCATGTGGCATGTGGGATCTTACTTCCCTCATTAGGGATGGAACCTGTGCCTACTGTAGTAACTGTTGGACACCCAAGGAAGTCCACAAATTATATTTTAATGTTTTTGATTCATCACAAAAACATAAAACAGATGATTTTGTATTAATATAATTAAGGAAAATGCATTTAAAGCCAGCATTTAATCTTAGTCACTCAAAAGCATTCTTTACTTTTAAAAACAGTTATGTGTACTACCTTTGTATCTTACACATTTTAAGTTTAAAATAGGTTATATTTTAAAAAAATATCTTCTAATAAAAAGCACATTTTGCTTTTTTACTCTAAAAGCCACGCTTTACTATATATCATAGTTAGGCTTCAGCATTATTATTCTCTTTATTTAAAAATATTATTATCTTTAATTGGAGAATAACTGCTTTACAATATTGTGTATTGGTTTCTCAAATTAAATGACAGGCACCTCTCTCAGCAGCTGACAACATAGCAGGGGCCCTGTTAACATGAGCATTAGGGCAGACTGATTGGTTTAATTGGCAGTCATGCCTAAAAACCTGCAGAGGAATTGATGCTGAATGAATCATTTCCTTTAGCAATATTCAGCAGTTTGAATGCAGCAGTGCAACCAAAAGCTCTTAAAATTGTTCTATTTATTGTTGAAATCAATCGACCAAGTGATTACTTTCATTTTATTTTCTAAAATTGTGTGCTTTTTATTGAAAGCCATCATTTAAAAATGCTTCAAAGAAAAGATTTCTTACCAAATTTTCCCATATCTCAAATTGGAAGGTACTAGAGTCAGACAATGTCGTGAGGAATAAATCTAGGAGGAAAATAACAGAATTATAAGTTTTATTACTGATCTGTACATTTAAATAGGAAGAAATACAATACATAAAAATAGTTACAATCCAGTTTTACTTAAACATATTTAAAGTTATGTATATATAAATATATATACACACATATATTTTGTACATCAAATGAAGCTTATTGACAGTTTATGACCTACATCTAAAAGTTATCAATGGTGGGTCATGCAATTTCTTACAAGTTCAACACAGAATGTTATCAGTTTATTTTTTCCTTTTTCGGTGGCACCATGTGGCATGTGGGATCTTACTTCCTCATTAGGGATGGAACCTGTGCCTACTGTAGTAACTGTCCGACCCCCAAGGAAGTCAACAAATTATATTTTAATGTTTTTGATTAATCACAAAAACATAAAACAGATGATTTTGTATTAATATAATTAAGGAAAATGCATTTAAAGCCAGCATTTAATCTTAGTCACTCAAAAGCATTCTTTACTTTTAAAAACAGTTATGTGTACTACCTTTGTATCTTACACATTTTAAGTTTAAAATAGGTTATATTTTAAAAAAATATCTTCTAATAAAAAGCACATTTTGCTTTTTTACTCTAAAAGCCACGCTTTACTATATATCATAGTTAGGCTTCAGCATTATTATTCTCTTTATTTAAAAATATTATTATCTTTAATTGGAGAATAACTGCTTTACAATATTGTGTATTGGTTTCTGCCATACATAAACATGAAACAGCCGTGAGTATACATATGACCCCCTCCCTCTTGAACCTCCCAGCCCATCCCACCCCTCTAGGTTGTCATGGAGCACTGCATTTGAGCTGCCTGTGTCATACAATACATTCCCACTGGCTATTTATTTTACATAAGGCCATGTATATGTTTCAATGCCTCTCTTTCAATTTGTCCCACCTCTGAAGACACGATTCATTGGAAAAGACCTCGATGCTGGGAAAAATTGAAGGCAGGAGGAGAAGGGGACAACAGAGAAGGAGATGGTTGGATGGCATCACAGAGTCAATGGACCTGAGTTTGAGCAAGCTCTGGAGATAGTGAAGGACAGGGAAGCCTGGTGTGCTGCAGTCCACATGGTCATAGAGTTGGACATGACTGGTGACTGAACAACAACAGGCTTCCATGCTGTGCTCTCAGTTCATCCCACCCTTTCCTTCCCTGACTATGTTCTCTAAGTCTGCGTCTCCAGTGAATTTCAGCATTATTTTAAATAACAGTATTACAACATCCACAATCATTAGGACTCATACTAACTGAGCCATAAACTGTTTTTCAAATTTTAAGTAGCATTATCTCCATATATTCCAACTAAAAAGTTTTATTAAAAAGTGCAAGAATTTAAAAAAAGATTGTTTGAAAAATAGTAGGCTGACATTCAAATCAAACCACCTATTAATGAAAAGGTCACGATTCTAAATACAGAATTGTTATGCAACAATATACGGAAGTCCACAAATTATATTTTAATGTTTTTGATTCATCACAAAAACATAAAACAGATGATTTTGTATTAATATAATTAAGGAAAATGCATTTAAAGCCAGCATTTAATCTTAGTCACTCAAAAGCATTCTTTACTTTTAAAAACAGTTATGTGTACTACCTTTGTATCTTACACATTTTAAGTTTAAAATAGGTTATATTTTAAAAAAATATCTTCTAATAAAAAGCACATTTTGCTTTTTTACTCTAAAAGCCACGCTTTACTATATATCATAGTTAGGCTTCAGCATTATTATTCTCTTTATTTAAAATATTATTATCTTTAATTGGAGAATAACTGCTTTACAATATTGTGTATTGGTTTCTGCCATACATAAACATGAAACAGCCGTGAGTATACATATGACCCCCTCCCTCTTGAACCTCCCAGCCCATCCCACCCCTCTAGGTTGTCATGGAGCACTGCATTTGAGCTGCCTGTGTCATACAATACATTCCCACTGGCTATTTATTTTACATAAGGCCATGTATATGTTTCAATGCCTCTCTTTCAATTTGTCCCACCTCTGAAGACACGATTCATTGGAAAAGACCTCGATGCTGGGAAAAATTGAAGGCAGGAGGAGAAGGGGACAACAGAGAAGGAGATGGTTGGATGGCATCACAGAGTCAATGGACCTGAGTTTGAGCAAGCTCTGGAGATAGTGAAGGACAGGGAAGCCTGGTGTGCTGCAGTCCACATGGTCATAGAGTTGGACATGACTGGTGACTGAACAACAACAGGCTTCCATGCTGTGCTCTCAGTTCATCCCACCCTTTCCTTCCCTGACTATGTTCTCTAAGTCTGCGTCTCCAGTGAATTTCAGCATTATTTTAAATAACAGTATTACAACATCCACAATCATTAGGACTCATACTAACTGAGCCATAAACTGTTTTTCAAATTTTAAGTAGCATTATCTCCATATATTCCAACTAAAAAGTTTTATTAAAAAGTGCAAGAATTTAAAAAAAGATTGTTTGAAAAATAGTAGGCTGACATTCAAATCAAACCACCTATTAATGAAAAGGTCACGTAATCTACCAGTCTATTCTAATATCAGCAAACCTTTGTTTAATGGCAATTTTACTTAATGAATATGGAAGCTTTAAAATGATGAGTTGACTCACAGGAATATTAAAATGACACTCTTCTGCACTTTCAAAAGATCAAAGTGGTATAAAAACCATGACTATCCTAAACAAAAGGTTTACTTTTTCATTCTATTAAATATATTTAGGAAACTACCATTCATATGTTAATACTTTCTGTAAAGGCTTCACATGAGCTTTATGAAGGTAATTTATATAATAATTATAATGATAAAGATTTTCATTGAACCTTCTGAAAGTTAAATAACTTGTTAACTTTTATTATTGTGCCTGCTGTTTGTGTGCCTGAATGCTAAGTCGCTTCAGTTGCGTCAGATTCTTTGTGAAGCTATGGACTGTAGTCTGCCAGGCTCCTCTATTCATGGAATTTTCTAGGCAAGAACACTGGAGTGGATCCTCCCTCAGGGGATCTTCCCAACCCAGGATCGAACCTGCTTCTCTTGTCTCCTGCATTGGCAGGCGAGTGCTTTATCACTAGCACCGCCTGGGAAGCCAGCTGAACCCAAAATTAACTCTTGAAAGTGGAACAGTTGTCTATGTCAATGTATCAGGTATCTTTGCATTTATTTTCATCATACTAAGGACGCTTTGCCTATGAATATAGACATGTAGTGTTGCTGTGGTTTTTTTTTTTTTTTAAATCTTGGTCAGTTTGGACTTTCTACTTATTTTTGGTTGTGCTGGTCTTTGTTGCTGCACTTGGGCTTTCTCTAGTTGTGGCAATCGCAGGCTACTTTTCTTTGTGTTACATGGGCTTCCTTTGTTGCGGAGCACAGGCTCTAGAGCACGTGAACTCACATTTTTGGCTTGCTGGCTCTAGTGCACCATTTCAGTAGCTGTGGCACAAAGGCCGAGGCATGAGGAACCTTCCCAGACCAGGGATCAAACCCATGTCTCCTGAGTCACCAGGTGGATTCTTATCCACTGTACCATAAGGAAAGTCTGACTGCAATCTTTTACAATTGTAATTTCTTTTTTTTTAAAAAAGTATTTATTTATTTATTTATTTTGGGGGGTGGGCAGGGAGGGGGCAGGGGGACCACTTCTATTGGTATTTCATTTCTCTATTTTCTTCCATCTTCGCTCTTTGGCCCCTATGGACCTTCCATCGCGGTGGCCTCTGTTGTGGCAGAGCACTGGCTCTGGGCGCATGCGCTCCAGAGCTCTGGCTTGATAATCGGACACATGGGTCCAGCCGCTCCGCGGCACGTGGGATCTTCCCAGGCCAGGGATCGACCTGGCGCCCCTTGCACTGCAAGGCGGTGTCCTTACCCACTGGACCACCAGGTAAGCCCAATCGTAATTTCTTTAATCTGTTAAACATATATTACCAATAAAGTGTTTATTTCCATACTCCACAGAAAACTCCCAAACAGCATCCGTGATTTGCATGACATACCTACAATCAACCTTCTCCTTCTCCCATCAATCCTTCACACTGTCATCAACATGATTAAAAAACAAGAGTGCAAATTTGATCTCATTCCTTTCTTCCAGGATATAGGGTTAATCTCATCATGTCAGGTGAAAACCTACCTACCTACGTACCTACATTTCCAGGCTCATTTTTTGTTACTGCCATGATGTTCATTGATTCTATTTTCAGAGCTTCACTATCTACTTATTAAGAGTTTGAAAAATAGTGAAGTGAGGTGAGGGACTGTATGTAAGTACCATATAAACCAGATTTTTAAAAAATCATTTTCTCACTCCATTACATAAACAAGTTGTAGAAAAAATAATTCATTTGTGAAGAGATAAAAATAAAGACAACTATTTAATAACAATTCAATATGAAAAATAATGTCTTAGAACCTTTGACTGTAATGAGAATAACAGCTTGAAAAAAATTTTAGTCAACAAACAATAAAGTTCTTACCCTCCAATACTTAATATTTAAGAGTATTTAAAACAATAAAATTAAAGAAAATGTACTCAGTAAAACTAATGGATGCTGTGACATACCACTGAGACTCCTCACAGGAATGAAGGACCTATTCCCTTAGCTGCTGGAAATGCTGCTGGCAGATGGCCCTAAAGAGTCAGCCCCTTGGAGGACAGTTTCGGCTGAAGAGCACTACCTGGCCAAAGGTTGTGACCTTTTCTGTGCTAGACTGCATTCAATAACTAGTCAGTTCAGAAGAATGAAGACTAGACCCTTGAACCACAATCCAGGACAACGCTGCAGCACCATTCTACATTCAGAGGGCTCAAGGTCACTTGACATTTTTACTAACACTGAATCACAGCCCAACACTTTCCATCCACTTGTACTGACTACAAGAGCACTTCTAATTGTGGCCTCTTTTATTGGTCTTTCATTTATTTATTTCCATCCATCTTTGTTCCTTGGCCTGTGTGGGCCTCCTATCACAGTGGCCTCTCTTGTCGCAGAGCACTGGCTCTGGGCGCTTGCATTCCAAAGCGCTGGCTCGTAATTGGACACACCAGTCCTACCGCTCCCACAGCATGTGGGATCTTCCTATGCCGGGGATCGAACTGGTGCTCCTTGCTCTGCAAGGCGGACTCTTTACCCACTGGACCACTGGGGAAGCCTACAAGAGCACTTCTTAAAAATAAACTTTCAGGGCATGAATCTCTATCCTAGAACTTTCTTGGCAGGGAACCCAGTCTATAGCAGGTGATACCAAAAGTAATCTGAGAAGGCAGATACTAAGATTTTCGACTGGATCACTGATCGTGGTACTGGCAATGAGTATTCCTTCACTGGGGGCAAGCAGTGCACAGACAACCACACTATCTTCTGCTGATGCTGTCTTGGGAGTCTTCTGGTGGAAGGTAATGCACCATTGGGTATGTTCACTACTATATAAGATTTGAAAATAGTGAAGTGAGGTGAGGGACTGTATGTAAGTACCATATAAACCAGATTTTTAAAAATCATTTTCTCACTCCATTACATAAACAAGTTGTAGAAAATAATTCATTTGTGAAGAGATAAAAATAAAGACAACTATTTAATAACAATTCAATATGAAAAATAATGTCTTAGAACCTTTGACTGTAATGAGAATAACAGCTTGAAAAAAATTTTAGTCAACAAACAATAAAGTTCTTACCCTCCAATACTTAATATTTAAGAGTATTTAAAACAATAAAATTAAAGAAAATGTACTCAGTAAAACTAATGGATGCTGTGACATACCACTGAGACTCCTCACAGGAATGAAGGACCTATTCCCTTAGCTGCTGGAAATGCTGCTGGCAGATGGCCCTAAAGAGTCAGCCCCTTGGAGGACAGTTTCGGCTGAAGAGCACTACCTGGCCAAAGGTTGTGACCTTTTCTGTGCTAGACTGCATTCAATAACTAGTCAGTTCAGAAGAATGAAGACTAGACCCTTGAACCACAATCCAGGACAACGCTGCAGCACCATTCTACATTCAGAGGGCTCAAGGTCACTTGACATTTTTACTAACACTGAATCACAGCCCAACACTTTCCATCCACTTGTACTGACTACAAGAGCACTTCTAATTGTGGCCTCTTTTATTGGTCTTTCATTTATTTATTTCCATCCATCTTTGTTCCTTGGCCTGTGTGGGCCTCCTATCACAGTGGCCTCTCTTGTCGCAGAGCACTGGCTCTGGGCGCTTGCATTCCAAAGCGCTGGCTCGTAATTGGACACACCAGTCCTACCGCTCCCACAGCATGTGGGATCTTCCTATGCCGGGGATCGAACTGGTGCTCCTTGCTCTGCAAGGCGGACTCTTTACCCACTGGACCACTGGGGAAGCCTACAAGAGCACTTCTTAAAAATAAACTTTCAGGGCATGAATCTCTATCCTAGAACTTTCTTGGCAGGGAACCCAGTCTATAGCAGGTGATACCAAAAGTAATCTGAGAAGGCAGATACTAAGATTTTCGACTGGATCACTGATCGTGGTACTGGCAATGAGTATTCCTTCACTGGGGGCAAGCAGTGCACAGACAACCACACTATCTTCTGCTGATGCTGTCTTGGGAGTCTTCTGGTGGAAGGTAATGCACCATTGGGTATGATATTTAAGGCTTTTTGAGAAATATAAGATAAACACTAACTACACCAAACCCTTTGACTGTATGGATCACAACAGAATGTGGAAAATTCTTAAAGTGGGAGCACCAGACCACCTTACCTGTCTCTTGAGAAACCTGTATGCAGGTCAAGAGGCAACAGGTGGAACTGGACATGGAACAGCAAACTGGTTCAAAATTGAAAAGGGAGTATGACAAGGCTGTATATTGTCACTCTGTTTATTAAACGTCCATGCAGAGTACATCATGTAAAACGCCAGGCTAGATGACTCAAAGCTGGAATCGAGAGTGCCAGGAGAAATATCAACAACCTCAGATATGCAGATGATACCACTCTAATGGCAGAAAGAGAAGAAGAACAAAAGAGCTTCTTGATGAGGGTGAAAGAGGAGGGTAAAAAAGCTGATTTAAAACTTGACAGTTAGAAAACTGTCAAGATCATGGCATTTAGTCCCATCACTTCAAGGTAAATATGAGGAAAAAGTGGAAGCACTGATCACTTTTATTTTCTTTGGTTCCAAAATCCCTGTGGATGGTGACTGCAGCTTTGAAATTAAAAGGTGCTTGCTCCTTGGGAGGAAAGCTATGACAAAGCTACACAGCATATTAAAAAGTAGAGACATCAGTTTGTGGACAAAGGTGCATATGATCAAAGCTATGGTTTTTCCAGTAGTCATGTATCTATGAGAAAGCGGACCATAAAGAAAGCTGAGTGCTGAAGAATTGATCCATTTGAATTGAGGTGTTGGAGAACTCTTAAGAATCCCTTGGACTGCAAGAAAATCAAATAGTCAATTCTAAAGGAAATCAACCCTGAATATTCACTGGAATGACTGATGCTGAAGTTGAAAGCTCCATTACTTTGACCACATGATGTAAAGAGCCACCTCACTGGAAAGACTCTGATGCTGAGAAAGACTGAAGACCAAAGAAGGGGATGTCAGAGGATAAGATGGTTAGATAGCATCTAAAGGATGTGAATTTGAGCAAACTCCAGAAGACAGTGAAGAACAGGGGAGCCTGGAGTGCTGCAGTCCATGGGGTCGAAAAGATTTGGACAGGATTTAGCGACTGAACAATGAAAAAGCAAAGTTTTCGCCTCCTTGCAGAAGGGCAGGGAAAGTTGACAAGTAAGGCCAGGACTTAATGGTAAGAGCACAAGAACTCTGAAGGTTAAATTCTCCCATCCAAGTATTAATCAGGCCTGACCCTGCTTAGCTTCCAAGATTAGATGAGACGGGGTGTGTTCATGGTGGTGTGACAAGAAGGTTATATTCTCAACTTACTTAGGTCTGCTATGTTAAGGTTAGAGTCTTACACAGGAAAAATTGAATGCAGAGTACATCAAAGCCAGCTCTGAATCGAGAGTGCCAGGAGAAATATCAACAACCTCAGATATGCAGATGATACCACTCTAATGGCAGAAAGAGAAGAAGAACAAAAGAGCTTCTTGATGAGGGTGAAAGAGGAGGGTAAAAAAGCTGATTTAAAACTTGACAGTTAGAAAACTGTCAAGATCATGGCATTTAGTCCCATCACTTCAAGGTAAATATGAGGAAAAAGTGGAAGCACTGATCACTTTTATTTTCTTTGGTTCCAAAATCCCTGTGGATGGTGACTGCAGCTTTGAAATTAAAAGGTGCTTGCTCCTTGGGAGGAAAGCTATGACAAAGCTACACAGCATCTTAAAAGTAGAGACATCAGTTTGTGGACAAAGGTGCATATGATCAAAGCTATGGTTTTTCCAGTAGTCATGTATCTATGAGAAAGCGGACCATAAAGAAAGCTGAGTGCTGAAGAATTGATCCATTTGAATTGAGGTGTTGGAGAACTCTTAAGAATCCCTTGGACTGCAAGAAAATCAAATAGTCAATTCTAAAGGAAATCAACCCTGAATATTCACTGGAATGACTGATGCTGAAGTTGAAAGCTCCATTACTTTGACCACATGATGTAAAGAGCCACCTCACTGGAAAGACTCTGATGCTGAGAAAGACTGAAGACCAAAGAAGGGGATGTCAGAGGATAAGATGGTTAGATAGCATCTAAAGGATGTGAATTTGAGCAAACTCCAGAAGACAGTGAAGAACAGGGGAGCCTGGAGTGCTGCAGTCCATGGGGTCGAAAAGATTTGGACAGGATTTAGCGACTGAACAATGAAAAAGCAAAGTTTTCGCCTCCTTGCAGAAGGGCAGGGAAAGTTGACAAGTAAGGCCAGGACTTAATGGTAAGAGCACAAGAACTCTGAAGGTTAAATTCTCCCATCCAAGTATTAATCAGGCCTGACCCTGCTTAGCTTCCAAGATTAGATGAGACGGGGTGTGTTCATGGTGGTGTGACAAGAAGGTTATATTCTCAACTTACTTAGGTCTGCTATGTTAAGGTTAGAGTCTTACACAGGAAAAATTGAATCTATACCCATGGGATAGGAACACCTAGTTGATAATATGAAAATCTTGAATCCCCAGATTCACTTGAATGGATTTTTAGAGCCTTCAAAAGTAGACTTTCTCTCATTTGAAGAGAATGGAGAAACTGCCCCAAAGGCTGCCTCTCTTGCTGGAAAATGATGGAGAAGTTTCTATCCCCATTAGGCGATATTCTTCCCACTTTCTACGCCTGTCCCACCTTCTCTGCTGCTATTAGGGCCAAAATGGGTTAAGTTACAAGATAATCTGACCAGGGAGAAAGGGACTATAGTCTGAATTAAGTGCAGGACCTAGCTAACATGCACTTGAAGGAGCCAGGAGAGTAAGAATGAGGTGATATTGTGAGGGTAGGGGCTGAGGAGTGGGGCAGGGAAGACGGGGTACAGGATAGGGACAGTAAGGACTTGGGGGTATGGTGATTACATTGGACCTCACCTACTTTAGAAGTGGCAACAACTTTTTTACAGGAGTAGATACACCTTCTGGATATGGGTTTGCCTTTCTTGTTTTGAAAACTGATTTTAAAAGGCTAACAGAAATAGTATGATGATAGCTGATATCACTGGTATTCATTTGAAGAAATGATCCATATGAAAGCACATTATGACTTAGTGAAAAATTCAAGATATAAGCCCCAAAGTCAATTAAACCCTTGTTCATTAGATTCTTTTAACAAGTAGAATAGTGGAAATAGTCTATGCATGTGCACCTTCTCCTCAAAATAAAGACACATAATCAAGTAAGTGTGTACAAAAACATTAAATGGTTTATGCTTCAGTTATCTCCATTCATAGTTTGAAAGGATAAAGCTACTGCATTTTAATCGTTGCCAAGTGCAGCACAGCCTTCCTTTCAAATGAAGAACCATTCGGTTAATGCTGGCATCAGAAGGAAGCCTTGGGAGTTTAGAAACTGAAATTGAAAGCTTAACTATGTGAACTAAACCATGTGAGGAAAAATCAAAACAAAGGCTAATAATGAATAATGTGCATCTAACATCCTTTTGATATACTATGGTATGAAGGAAGAGATTAAAAATTGTGATTTCTAGCATTGTATCCTTTTGGTATGACATCTCAGTCTTTTAAGAAAAATATTACAATGGAAATTTTTAAAAAGAAGTATTCATAATATCATTCAGAGTTCCTCTGTGGACGTTGAGAGTCACTGTATTTCCAAAGTTCATGGTTTATTTTAGAAAGCAACACAGGTAATAAAATATTTTTGGTATTTTCCAAAAGCATCAGACAATTTCACAAAGAGTATTCTATCCAGGAGGGATTGCCAAGCTCATGTTTACATCTGTTCTGTGGTACTATCCAGTCTTTCTTAGTCCCAGTTCTACTAGTGAAAGAGCAGCATAAGAGCGTAGAATAAAATTATTTTTCACTGAATTTCACTTGTTCATAAAACAGTATACTGAAGGCCATATGACTAGTGAAGTTATTAAGATAAACTAGATAATGCCAACAACTCTTTCCTTTCACAGCAAGAGTTTAATTGCATTCAGAAGCTCAGAGGTCATCAACTCAAATACTATAAGGCATGAGGCTCTAACTGAAAGAGGTTCTGCTACAAACAAGATGATCAAATAGCAGAAAGGTACAGGGCACAGAAATAGTATGATGATAGCTGATATCACTGGTATTCATTTGAAGAAATGATCCATATGAAAGCACATTATGACTTAGTGAAAAATTCAAGATATAAGCCCCAAAGTCAATTAAACCCTTGTTCATTAGATTCTTTTAACAAGTAGAATAGTGGAAATAGTCTATGCATGTGCACCTTCTCCTCAAAATAAAGACACATAATCAAGTAAGTGTGTACAAAAACATTAAATGGTTTATGCTTCAGTTATCTCCATTCATAGTTTGAAAGGATAAAGCTACTGCATTTTAATCGTTGCCAAGTGCAGCACAGCCTTCCTTTCAAATGAAGAACCATTCGGTTAATGCTGGCATCAGAAGGAAGCCTTGGGAGTTTAGAAACTGAAATTGAAAGCTTAACTATGTGAACTAAACCATGTGAGGAAAAATCAAAACAAAGGCTAATAATGAATAATGTGCATCTAACATCCTTTTGATATACTATGGTATGAAGGAAGAGATTAAAAATTGTGATTTCTAGCATTGTATCCTTTTGGTATGACATCTCAGTCTTTTAAGAAAAATATTACAATGGAAATTTTTAAAAAGAAGTATTCATAATATCATTCAGAGTTCCTCTGTGGACGTTGAGAGTCACTGTATTTCCAAAGTTCATGGTTTATTTTAGAAAGCAACACAGGTAATAAAATATTTTTGGTATTTTCCAAAAGCATCAGACAATTTCACAAAGAGTATTCTATCCAGGAGGGATTGCCAAGCTCATGTTTACATCTGTTCTGTGGTACTATCCAGTCTTTCTTAGTCCCAGTTCTACTAGTGAAAGAGCAGCATAAGAGCGTAGAATAAAATTATTTTTCACTGAATTTCACTTGTTCATAAAACAGTATACTGAAGGCCATATGACTAGTGAAGTTATTAAGATAAACTAGATAATGCCAACAACTCTTTCCTTTCACAGCAAGAGTTTAATTGCATTCAGAAGCTCAGAGGTCATCAACTCAAATACTATAAGGCATGAGGCTCTAACTGAAAGAGGTTCTGCTACAAACAAGATGATCAAATAGCAGAAAGGTACAGGGCACAGAAATTGTCTAAAGATCTCCTGATGGGAGAAACAGTAGGAAGTAGGGGATTGAGAGGAACTAAAAAGAGCCCATTGCTGACCAAAGGACAGCAAGGACAGCAACTAGTTAGCTCCAACCAATTGCTGTTGCTACAGAAATAAAAATTTTTAAATACGTAAAATCATATTTGAAAAATACTGAAATACAATCCAAAGTATTTAAGCAGCGTGGGTAAAAATTAAAAACATGTCTGCAGAGTCAATATGAGGTCTGAGATTAAAACCTCTGAGAGATTATTGCTTTGGTTACATACTTGCTCACAGAGAAACAGCCGTATTTCCTACAATACTGCCAGGTTATAGTCTGTACAAATGCACAGATTCAGTCGATGATATGAGGAACCTACTTGAATAGGTCCTCATGTACAAGATACTATCCTAAGGAATAAGCCTAAATTTCTAGGAATCATTTTAAAATTTCACTTTTCAAATTCATAAACTTTTATCTAGACTTCTCTTCCCTTCCTTCCTTTCCTAGACTTCTCTTCCCTTCCTTCCTTTCCTATCCTGAAACACTGGGTCCTAAATTAAAATTCTCCATGCTGAGTAGAGCTCTGACTAGAGACATAGAAACTATACTCTGGAATACCAGCACACATTATTATTAATGTAAGACTGAAGGACCTTAATACTGGGTAAACAAGTCTACCCTCACCCTACCTCCCCTTATCAGTCAAATCATGATCAGAAATACTCTTGTGGCAAGAAAAAGAAAACAAACAAACAGGTTAGATAGATGGGAGCCTGTTAAGCGTCCTGACATTCAATGTCTGTTACTGTTATTGAGTCGCCCAGTTGCATCTGACTCTTCGCGGCCTGATGGACTGCAGCACACCAGTCCTCCCTGTCCTTCACCATCTCCCAGAGTTTGCCCAAGCTCCTGTCCACTGCATCAGTGACTCTTTCCTTTCACAGCAAGAGTTTAATTGCATTCAGAAGCTCAGAGGTCATCAACTCAAATACTATAAGGCATGAGGCTCTAACTGAAAGAGGTTCTGCTACAAACAAGATGATCAAATAGCAGAAAGGTACAGGGCACAGAAATTGTCTAAAGATCTCCTGATGGGAGAAACAGTAGGAAGTAGGGGATTGAGAGGAACTAAAAAGAGCCCATTGCTGACCAAAGGACAGCAAGGACAGCAACTAGTTAGCTCCAACCAATTGCTGTTGCTACAGAAATAAAAATTTTTAAATACGTAAAATCATATTTGAAAAATACTGAAATACAATCCAAAGTATTTAAGCAGCGTGGGTAAAAATTAAAAACATGTCTGCAGAGTCAATATGAGGTCTGAGATTAAAACCTCTGAGAGATTATTGCTTTGGTTACATACTTGCTCACAGAGAAACAGCCGTATTTCCTACAATACTGCCAGGTTATAGTCTGTACAAATGCACAGATTCAGTCGATGATATGAGGAACCTACTTGAATAGGTCCTCATGTACAAGATACTATCCTAAGGAATAAGCCTAAATTTCTAGGAATCATTTTAAAATTTCACTTTTCAAATTCATAAACTTTTATCTAGACTTCTCTTCCCTTCCTTCCTTTCCTAGACTTCTCTTCCCTTCCTTCCTTTCCTATCCTGAAACACTGGGTCCTAAATTAAAATTCTCCATGCTGAGTAGAGCTCTGACTAGAGACATAGAAACTATACTCTGGAATACCAGCACACATTATTATTAATGTAAGACTGAAGGACCTTAATACTGGGTAAACAAGTCTACCCTCACCCTACCTCCCCTTATCAGTCAAATCATGATCAGAAATACTCTTGTGGCAAGAAAAAGAAAACAAACAAACAGGTTAGATAGATGGGAGCCTGTTAAGCGTCCTGACATTCAATGTCTGTTACTGTTATTGAGTCGCCCAGTTGCATCTGACTCTTCGCGGCCTGATGGACTGCAGCACACCAGTCCTCCCTGTCCTTCACCATCTCCCAGAGTTTGCCCAAGCTCCTGTCCACTGCATCAGTGACTCTGTTCAGTGACGCTGTTCAGCCATGGGGGTTGTAATCTTCATGTGATGAAGATTATTAGCAAGTGAGTACTGGATATATACACGTATTTTAAATTGGGATACAGTTGTCTTACGATGTTGTGTGAATTTCTGAAGTGAATCAGCCTTACGTATACATATCCTCCTCCCTCTTGCCCCTCCCTCCCACCCAGCCTCTGAACCCACCGTCCTACCCGTCTAGGTCACCACAGAGCACTGCACTGAGCTCCCTACACTGTACGGCAGTTTCCCACTATCTATCTAATGTACACTTGGTAGTGTGTATATCGATCTCAGTCTCCCAATTCACCTCACCCCGCCATCCACCCTGTGTCCACATCTGTTCTCTACACCTGCACCTTTATTCCTGCCCTGCAAATAGGTTAATCTGTACAATTTTTCTGATGCCACATATATGCATTCATATATGATATTTATTTTTCTCTTTCTGACTTAACGTCACTCTGTATGAGCTTAGGTCCATTCACATCTCTACAAATAGCACAATCTCATTTCTTTTTATGGTTGCGTAATAGTCCGCTGCATACATGTACCACACGTTCTTTATCCATTCATCTCTCAATTGGATATTTAGACTGCTTCCATGTCCTGGTTATTGTAAACAGTGCTGGAGTAAAGACTGCGGTGTGTGTCTGAATGGTTTTATCAAGGCGGTGTTAAATAACCTGCTTGGCAATGCAGGAGGTGTAAGAAAGATGGGTTTCATTCCTGCGTGGAAAGATTCTTTCAAGTAGGATACAGCAAACTGATCTGGTATTCTTGTCTGGAAAATTCCATGGACAGAGGAGCCCGGTGAGCTACAGCCCTTATGGTCGCAAAGAATTGGACATGACTGCCTAAACGCGTGCACAAACATGTGCAGACACACACACAAAGCCCACACTGGGTATATACCCAGTAGTTGGACTGCTAGGTCAAATTACTATATTTTTATTACAGGGCATTTATTTTTATAACTTGAATGTTAAGTTTTTAAGAGAAATGTAATCAAGATAATTATGGTAAGTTAGTGATCTTCTGTTATATGCATATCTCAGCTGAAGTCACATATTTCCTCTACTCCTATGAGATCAGGGTCTTAAGGAATCTGGGGGAGTCTGCAGCTTTAATTTGCCTAATCTTGTAATGCTTCTATGGGTTAACATGCATTAATTTAAAATTCCAATACGAGAACACACTCCATCTTCCAAAAGAATCCTCTAGGTTCCAGAGGGTAAAGAATTCATTAGAGATGATAATACTTAATGATGGAAAAATCTGGAGTACAGGAACTTGGCATTAATCATCACTAAGATTTTCAGTTTTTCCATTAACTCTCATTAAAGTTAATTTTCTTGAATGAAGGCTTTATAATACAAATTTTACAACTGCATTTGGCCTGATGATTTTTCATAGGGCAATGAAGTCAATCTGCATAGATGTGGTTTATATAATAAAGGTACTTACTTCCATTCTGCCCCTATTCCCAAATCTTGATCCTTTCTTATCATAAGAAAGGTAAGAAAGTATCATGTCCAATTTCCTATCATGCCTACTCATTAAAAAATAAATGTCAGGTAGGGGCCTCCCTGGTGGGTCCAGCAGGTAAAGAGTCCACCTTGCAGTGCAAGGGGCACCAATTCAATCCCTGGCCTGGGAAGATTCCATGTGCCGCGGAGTGACTGGATCGGTGTGTCCAATTATGAGTCAGTGCTCTAAGCGCATGCGCCCTTAGCCGTTGTTCAGCAACTAGAGAGGCCACTGCAATGGGAGGCCCACACAGGCCTAAGAATAAAGCCCGATGAAAAGAAATAAACAAAAGACCAATAAAAGAGGCCAAAATTTAAAAAAAAAAAAAAAGAAAAAAAAATGTAAGGTAAAGTTTGTCTTATTAATGTAATATACACACTAAGTGTATATTACAAATTTATATAAATTTATAAAGATGACATACTTGCTGCTTGTTTAGAAGTTACGTTCACAGTCAGTTCTTCCGGCAGATGAAACATGGCATCTAGGATTTCTGAGTATCTATACTGATGTTTGCTTCCCAGCAAATTTAACTTTTATGCATTTCTGTCTAATGAGTTGTTTCACTTTTAACAGAATTCTTAGTTTTCACTACTTGATGGGCTCCTACTCAGGGACAACGGTTAGAGAAGAAACCTCAGTTTTGCTCACCAAAACAGTGGCTAGACATTTAAAATCAAATTCAATCTGAAAGCAATTTATTTCTTAAGTGGCACGATTCAATCATAGTGATGAATACTCTAAAATTTATGAGTAGAAGCTGTCAGTCTCTCTGATAACTGCTATGTCAGACTGAATTGCAAAACAATATATAGGCTCAGCAGAGTTTAGCAGATTATTCCTCCTAAAAACCCAGGAGCGGAACAGTTGACATACACAACGAGTTAATTAAAATGATTTAAACTCATGGTTACTGAAAAGCAAACCTCTGACAGTAGGCAGTAATTCCCCATCCAGTCTGGAAAATCTTGATTTCTATATTGTCTTCTATTCTTGTTTTTCTAAGCACCTGTGAGGAACTTTCTGCAGACTAGAATAAAAGTGGACTTAATGAGATAATCCATCTATATGGTTTCTATGCATCATTTTTAGGACATACTAGAAGAGAATATTTTTGCTGAATCTAGAATAGTGTAGTGATAAAATGCCTGAAGTGTAATAAATTCCAATAAATTGGAAAAGTAAAGCAAAGTATGAACCTCCTTGGGCTTCATTTCCTTGCCTTTAAAATGGTGTGATAAGACTAAATGATCTTTAAAATTTCTTTCATGTCTATCTTCCCACTCATTCAACATCTTTTAAGCCTTTCCTATAGGTTTGGCATTCAATTAGGTATTGGATAAACACAAATGAGGTGTATCCTTGCCTTTGAGAACTTTTTGTGCCTGGAGCAGACAGATCTGGAAACAGACAAATGAAACATCACAATGACTCAGCTAGAATTATGAACATATACTCTGGGTAATGAGGTGGCAGAGGTACTCACTGCTGGGGGACATTTAGGGAGGGTTTCACCGAGAAGGCGACATTTGTGCTGGTAAGAAACTTAACAGGTAATTAGTTTCAGAAGTAATGATATTATCAGTGAAACACTAACACTGCCAACACATGTAATTTTATAGTACATACAGCCCTTGTGTATGGAATAAGTTAAAACCAAAAAGTCACATCATTAAGAAACTTCAGGTTAAAGCAACTTCTTAAAATAATGAGACATATTCAAGGCCTCTATTTCATTCAAAATAAATGCTAAATAAAGCATATTTATGTAACACACACACTAAGTACACTTCAAAATTACAAAAATTGCTCATATACCGATTTTAGCCATATGAAATATGAAGTTAATGATAATTCTGAGAAGTAAATAATTTCCTCAAGATTATGGAATTAGATGAAAGGAGTCCCTAGATTTCACATGTGAAATTATAAACACATTTTTCTTAAAATAGAAATAAGTACAGTAATGATTAAACATGAAAAGTATATATTAAATGCATTAAAACTTCCTTTCAAATAACTCCATGAAATAATTTAAGAAATTTGATGTTAACTCCAAACCTATATCTTTAATAATATGGAAAACAGTTGTAATGCAAACAGTAAATCTTATAGTTACTAATAAAACTCTAATTAATGTTTTCAAAACTGTCTTCTCTGCCTTTTGTAATGTAGTATAGAATGCTATTTACAGGTCATGTAAGAGAGCTCAATTAAGAAGAGATCTGGGGCTTCCCTGGTGGTCCAGTGGGTAAGGACACCACCTTGCAGTGCAAGGGGCGCCAGTTCGATCCCTGGCCTGGGAAGATTCCACGTACCGTGGAGCAGCTGGACCAGTGTGTCCAATTACCGAGCCGGAGCTCTGGAGCGCATGCACCCAGAGCCAGTGCTCTGCGACAACAGAGGCCACCGTGATGGGAGGCCCACACGGGCCAAAGAACAAAGATGGATGAAAATAGACAAATGAAACACCGATAGAAGTGGCCCGCCTACTCCCCACCCTCCCCACCCCATCTCCCCAAAATAAATAAATAAATCAAAAAAAAAAGAAAAAAGAAGAGATCTGTTTTTTCTTTTTTAATGTCAAGGGGCCTTCCATTAGAATTGGAACTTTATCATCTAAGACTAAAACTTAATTAAAACAATGTACCAAAAATAAGAAGGAACGGCTTGTTGAGCCAGACAGGAAAGTTCTACTATAGATCTGTAAAGTTGTAAGATTTAATGTATAGAAAAGTCTCTGGCACAATAGAATAACTCATGCTGTAATAACCCACATCCACTGCAGATCTTCACCCTGAAACAGCCCCTTCTCTGAAAGAAATGAACAACAAAATACAACACCATAAATTTAAATAAAACCCATGACTTGGTATTGTGGTGGACTATTTTTACACTGGCAGATGTCTACCAAATGCCTAAGTTCATCTCTGGAATGGCACTGTGAAGACCTGTGGTATGGGACTCTCTTTGTCTCTCCCTGATCATACTCAGCGGTCATGTTCTAGGATTGCCAGCTGACCTGCTTCCCAGCAAAACAAGCTTAACTGGGGGAAATCATTTAAAAATTCAGCCATTAAAGTCTGCAGAATCTGTTTCAGAGGAAGAAATATTTATTCGAGGAAATATACCAAAGCTCAGTAAGAAGAGTGAGTCTGTTGCATGTGAACCACAGCTTGCTCTCTTACTTCCCCTCTTAGCTCAGTGTGATAAAAGCTCTGTTCCAGGCAGGTGCAGACAAAACCACAGGGGTTCCTTTAATCCCCAGGTACTATGGATGAAACCATTCCTCTATACCGTTTGATTCCTGGAGTGTTATCAAGGGTTATGGTACCTGGGAGGGATAGATACTAGGATTTCTCATATCTCCCAGTAGAATGGTGTAGAAGCTAAATTCCAAGCAAATGTAGCCAATATGTCAGAGAATCCCTTCTTCAACTTGGCCCCACTCACGGGGTGGAGGATCTACCTCAGGCACAGCACATTCAAAACAGCAAAACTTCAAAAACCTGCATCCAAGTTCACTTGTAGGCTGTTGGCTCCATGGTGGACAGACAAGCCAAGATGAGAAGTTACTACCCTCTGCTCCTAAAGCATGGGTGACACTAGGAGGGAAGGACGTCACTGTCTATGCTTGCAGCTCTGGAGCCATGGCTCGGAGACGCTGGCCAGAAGAGACACAGGCTGTGACCCTGAGAGTGCCAGGGTTCTTTTCTAAGGAAATCACTTTAAACAGAAAGAGGGGGACTTCCCTTGTGGACCAGTGGGTAAAGAGTCTGTCTTGCAGTGCAAGGGGCACCGGTTCAATCCGTGGCCTGAGAAGATCCCACATGCTGTGGAGTGGCTGGACCGGTGTGTCCAACTACCAGCCAGTGCTCTGGAGCACATGCGCCCAGAGCCGGTGCTCTGCAATGAGAGAGGCCACTGCAATGGGAGGCCCACACAGGACAAAGAACAAAGATGGATGAAAATAAATAAATGAAAGATCAATAAAAGAGGCCAAAATTTAAAAACAAACAAACAAACAAACAAAACAAACAGAAAGAGAGGAAGCTGAAGCCTAAGGGCGCATTCAAAATCAATGGCAGGAAAGCAATTAGGAGGAGGCTTCCAGCTTCATGAAAGAAGAACCTAAACCAGAGACCAGAAAGTTTACCAGAGAGAACCAGAGGAAGAATAAATAAGAACTTTCTTGGGATCTGAACAACCTAAAATTGACCTAAGAAAGTAACTTGCAACGGAGTCCAAACTTAGGCATATCATATTATGAAGCAATTTATGTCCCAAGGTATTAAAAGGAACAGAGCAGTCAGTTGGCAATCACTGGAGCATAACTGCTGAGAATGGTCAGGGAGAGCTACAAAGAGAGTCCCATTACCACTGTCATCTCTGGGCGATGCACGTGTGGAAAACCACAGCTGCTGAGTAGCACCACTGACCAGTGATGGGAAAAGAAGCAACATAATATAAAAACAGGAGAGGCGGAAGAGAAGTGGAGGCACTGCCACTTTAGGACAAATGGAACTTAGACGTTCAGGAAGAAATAAGGAAGGTTACCTGGTCCCCAGAGTTTCCTCAATCTGTAAAAATGGCCAAGGACACGCCCACCCGATGTATCTGCTCTTTTTCTGATCTCATCATACGTGGGAGTGCCTGAGCCTCTATTCCTATAGCATAATTAGAAAAGCAACAGCTTAAAGATACATACTGGAGAAGGAAATGGCTACCCACTCCAGTATCTTGCCTGGAGTATTCTATGGACAAAGGAGCCTGGCGGGCTACAGTCCATGGGGTCACAAAGAATTGTCAAAAAACAAAAGAGGGGACTTCCCTTGTGGACCAGTGGGTAAAGAGTCTGTCTTGCAGTGCACTTGGCACCGGTTCAATCCGTGGCCTGAGAAGATCCCACATGCTGTGGAGTGGCTGGACCGGTGTGTCCAACTACCAGCCAGTGCTCTGGAGCACATGCGCCCAGAGCCGGTGCTCTGCAATGAGAGAGGCCACTGCAATGGGAGGCCCACACAGGACAAAGAACAAAGATGGATGAAAATAAATAAATGAAAGATCAATAAAAGAGGCCAAAATTTAAAAACAAACAAACAAACAAACAAAACAAACAGAAAGAGAGGAAGCTGAAGCCTAAGGGCGCATTCAAAATCAATGGCAGGAAAGCAATTAGGAGGAGGCTTCCAGCTTCATGAAAGAAGAACCTAAACCAGAGACCAGAAAGTTTACCAGAGAGAACCAGAGGAAGAATAAATAAGAACTTTCTTGGGATCTGAACAACCTAAAATTGACCTAAGAAAGTAACTTGCAACGGAGTCCAAACTTAGGCATATCATATTATGAAGCAATTTATGTCCCAAGGTATTAAAAGGAACAGAGCAGTCAGTTGGCAATCACTGGAGCATAACTGCTGAGAATGGTCAGGGAGAGCTACAAAGAGAGTCCCATTACCACTGTCATCTCTGGGCGATGCACGTGTGGAAAACCACAGCTGCTGAGTAGCACCACTGACCAGTGATGGGAAAAGAAGCAACATAATATAAAAACAGGAGAGGCGGAAGAGAAGTGGAGGCACTGCCACTTTAGGACAAATGGAACTTAGACGTTCAGGAAGAAATAAGGAAGGTTACCTGGTCCCCAGAGTTTCCTCAATCTGTAAAAATGGCCAAGGACACGCCCACCCGATGTATCTGCTCTTTTTCTGATCTCATCATACGTGGGAGTGCCTGAGCCTCTATTCCTATAGCATAATTAGAAAAGCAACAGCTTAAAGATACATACTGGAGAAGGAAATGGCTACCCACTCCAGTATCTTGCCTGGAGTATTCTATGGACAAAGGAGCCTGGCGGGCTACAGTCCATGGGGTCACAAAGAATTGAACATAACTGAAACAACTTAGCAACCATGCATACAAAGATATACAATATGCACAATACACTATCCAAATAGCTGTAGTGGTGATGAAGTGTTCTGGCAGTCCAGGACAGGATCCTTGGTAAATGGAGAGATACTGAGAGAACAAGTGGCAAACAGAAAACAGGCAAATCTGGCTTTTCTGTAGTGCTTATGAGACCAACCTTCTGGAGCTTTTCTCTTTTTTGGAGTTAGGAGTGATATGAGGGAAGACAGAAGATTCTGGGAAGATGTAAGAATAGGAAGCACCAAGATTCAGTCTCCTGGCTAAGAAAACAATTGTGCTTGTAGAATCCATTTGACACAATTATTTTGGAGTTCCATAGTCTATTGAAGCCGTGCAACTTCTAAGGGAAGGCTTGCACAATAAACTGAAGTTAATTTTGGTCTATTTCAGCTAGTAGCACAGTATCAGCCACTCATCCTGCACCTCAAGCTTCATGTAAGGAAGCTATATACATGTTCCCAAAGGAGACAGGGTGGGCAGAAAGAACCATGACTTCCAAATATCAGAGATCTGTCCTCTGCGCACTGGTTAATGCTTCTGATTATAGAGGTGCAGACAAAAAGGAGGGCAGACACAGCTGGTGCACTGTTGCAATCTCCCTCCTTACCCGCTGAAGTGACCTCTAGGGGAATTTAAAGGGCCAGTGCTTTTTCCCACTCATCTACCCACTCACCTTCATTTTTCTCTTTTTCTGTATTTAGATGTAAGACAGTAAATACTAGAACATTAAAAAGCAACTGCGTGTATGAGAAGAATTAGAAAGTGTGCACATTCACGGAAAGATACAGGTCCAGAAAACACCTGACCTGCATCAAGTCAGGCTGTTCCTTGGAGCTGAGAGAGCCTACAACAGTGAAAAGTAACCACTAAAAAAACACAACAAAACCAGCAAGATGTGGGGAAGGAGAATGTATGATTTCAAGAATTTCCGCAATATAAGATTCAAATGTCCAATGTTTAATGAGAAATCACAGTGCCTACAAATAAAAAGGAAATGACAGTCTATTCAAAGGAAAAAAAAAATAACAGAAACTGTCCCTGAAAATAAGAGCAGAGCGAAAAAACTGGCTTAAAACTCAGTTAAGATTATGGCAACCAGTCCCATCACTTCATGGCAAACAGACGGGGAAACAGTAACAGATTTTATTTTCTTGGGCTCCAAAATCAATGTGGAATGCAGCCATGAAATTAAAAGATGCTTGTCCCTTCGAAAAAACTATGGCAAACCTCGACAGTGTATTAAAAAGCAAAGACATCACTTTGCCAACAAAGCTCCTATGATTTTCCCAGTAGTCATGTATGGATGTGAGAGCTGGACCATGAAGAAGGGTCAACACTGAAGAAGTGATGCCTTTGAATTGTGGTATTGGAGAAGATTCCTGAGAGTCCCTTGAACTGCAAGGAGATCAACCAATCAATCATAAAGGAAATCCACTCTGAATAACTGATGCTGAAGCTTCCGTACCAAGATTTTGGGCATCTGATATGAAGAGTTGACTCACTGGAAAAGACCCTGATGCTGGGAAAAACAGAAGGCAAAAGGAGAAGGCGAAGACTGAGTATGAGATGGTTGGATGGCATCACCGATGCAATGGACATGAGTTTGAGCAAGCTCAGGGAGATGGTGAAGGACAGAGAAGCCAGCTGTGTAGCAGACTGGAGGTGAGAGTGCTATAGGCCAACATATTCAAAAAGCTAACAGAAAAAAAATCAATCAAGAATCCTATGTCCAGGAAAACTGTCCTTCTACAGTATGGGAAGAATTAAGACATTCCCAGAAAACAAAAGCTGAGAGTCTGTGACCCCTAGATCTGCTCTGAGAGAAATGTACAACGGAATCCTTAGGGGCAAAATGAAGAGACACCAGACAGTAACTTGAAGCTATATGTAGAAATAAAGACCTCAATTAAGGTAAATACACGACAATTACAAAATCTAGCATTATTGTAACAACAGTTTATATCTGCATTTTTTCCACATGATGTAACAGAGCAACACACTGTTAAAAAACCCCCCACTACTCTAAAACTAATATTATCACAACTAATATTGTAAAAACACATTTTGTTTACAACATAAGAGACTAATGTATTGAAGATTTACTAATTTATGTTTTTGGTCACCTAACAAGTCATGTGACATCAACAACCTAAAGGAGTAGGGTAGAGTAGTAAAGGAGATGAGTTTATGAAGCTTCTGTTGTAAAGTTAAGCAAGTATAAATTCAAATTAGACCGCCATAACTTCAGAATAGTAAGTGTCATCCCTATGGTAACCAGAAAGAAAACAGATACAGAATATACACAGAAGGAAATGGGAAAACTTAAATAGTTCACTGCCAGAAGCCAAAAAAACCAACTAAACACAAATGATGCTGGTAATTTAGGAAATGACAAGCTACAGCTCATACAGAAACACACAGCAAAATGATAAAAGTACTTTATTAACATATAATTTACAAGTAAATGGATTAAACTCTATAAAGAAAAGGCAGAAACTGACTGAAAGGATAAAAACAAATGACCCACTATATGCTGTCTACAACAGAATCACTTTAAATTCAAAGCCACAAGAAGACTGAAATTAAAAGGATAGAAAAAGATAATCCATGAAAATAATAACCCAAACTGACCAGAGGTGGCTATATTAGACAAAATAAATGATATATCAAAAAAGGCTACAAGAGACAAAGACAAATATTATCTATTAATAAAATGTTCAATGAAGCAAGAAGATATAACAATTACTAACATTTACACACTTAATAAAAAATCAGTAAAATTTGAAATACATTATAAATATTTCATATTCTAACATCAAACATCGAGTATAATCAATCCTAAGGACAGAGAAGCCAGTTTTAATGGGAGAGTGCTATAGGCCAACATATTCAAAAAGCTAACAGAAAAAAAATCAATCAAGAATCCTATGTCCAGGAAAACTGTCCTTCTACAGTATGGGAAGAATTAAGACATTCCCAGAAAACAAAAGCTGAGAGTCTGTGACCCCTAGATCTGCTCTGAGAGAAATGTACAACGGAATCCTTAGGGGCAAAATGAAGAGACACCAGACAGTAACTTGAAGCTATATGTAGAAATAAAGACCTCAATTAAGGTAAATACACGACAATTACAAAATCTAGCATTATTGTAACAACAGTTTATATCTGCATTTTTTCCACATGATGTAACAGAGCAACACACTGTTAAAAAACCCCCCACTACTCTAAAACTAATATTATCACAACTAATATTGTAAAAACACATTTTGTTTACAACATAAGAGACTAATGTATTGAAGATTTACTAATTTATGTTTTTGGTCACCTAACAAGTCATGTGACATCAACAACCTAAAGGAGTAGGGTAGAGTAGTAAAGGAGATGAGTTTATGAAGCTTCTGTTGTAAAGTTAAGCAAGTATAAATTCAAATTAGACCGCCATAACTTCAGAATAGTAAGTGTCATCCCTATGGTAACCAGAAAGAAAACAGATACAGAATATACACAGAAGGAAATGGGAAAACTTAAATAGTTCACTGCCAGAAGCCAAAAAAACCAACTAAACACAAATGATGCTGGTAATTTAGGAAATGACAAGCTACAGCTCATACAGAAACACACAGCAAAATGATAAAAGTACTTTATTAACATATAATTTACAAGTAAATGGATTAAACTCTATAAAGAAAAGGCAGAAACTGACTGAAAGGATAAAAACAAATGACCCACTATATGCTGTCTACAACAGAATCACTTTAAATTCAAAGCCACAAGAAGACTGAAATTAAAAGGATAGAAAAAGATAATCCATGAAAATAATAACCCAAACTGACCAGAGGTGGCTATATTAGACAAAATAAATGATATATCAAAAAAGGCTACAAGAGACAAAGACAAATATTATCTATTAATAAAATGTTCAATGAAGCAAGAAGATATAACAATTACTAACATTTACACACTTAATAAAAAATCAGTAAAATTTGAAATACATTATAAATATTTCATATTCTAACATCAAAATTGACTGAGTTCAAGGGAGATATAATCAATCCTACAACAATGGTTGGATACTTCAATACTTCTCTATCAATAATCAACAGAATAGTCAGTCAGAAAATAACTAAGAAAACACAGGACTTAACAAAATTAACCAACTAGATCTAACACACATAAAACACTTTACCCAACAATAGCATAAACATTCTTCTTCTGTGCCTATGGAGTATTTTCCAAGATAAAGCACATGTCACGCCACATATTAACTCTTTTTCAGATTTAAAAAGATAGATATCATACAAAGTATCTTCTCTAAGCACAATGGGATGAAGTTAGAAATTAACAGAATTAAAACTAAAAATACTCACAAATCTGTGGAAATTAAACACCAGCACTCATGGCTCAGATGATAAAGAATCTGCCTGTAATACAGGAGACCTGGGTTTGATCCCTGGGTCAGGAAGATCCCCTGGAGAAGGGAATGGCTATCCACTCCAACATCCTTGTGAGGAAAACTGTATGGAGAGAGAAACCTGGAGGGCTACAGTCCATGGGATTGCAAAGAGTGAGACACGACTGAGCAACTAACACTTTCAGCTTTTATTTTTTCACTCTTAAACCAATGACTCAAAGAAATAACAAGAAAAATTTAAAAAAATACTTAGAAATGAATAAAAACAAAACACAAAACTTATATGATGCAGTATAAAGCAGTTCTACAAATTTATAGCTATAAATGCTTCCATTAAAGAAAACAACAATCTCAAATCAACAATCTAACTTTATAACTAAAGAACTGGAAAAACAAACTAAATCCAAAGCAAAAAATCATTAAATCGAAACTGAAATTAAAAGGATAGAAAAAGATAATCCATGAAAATAATAACCCAAACTGACCAGAGGTGGCTATATTAGACAAAATAAATGATATATCAAAAAAGGCTACAAGAGACAAAGACAAATATTATCTATTAATAAAATGTTCAATGAAGCAAGAAGATATAACAATTACTAACATTTACACACTTAATAAAAAATCAGTAAAATTTGAAATACATTATAAATATTTCATATTCTAACATCAAAATTGACTGAGTTCAAGGGAGATATAATCAATCCTACAACAATGGTTGGATACTTCAATACTTCTCTATCAATAATCAACAGAATAGTCAGTCAGAAAATAACTAAGAAAACACAGGACTTAACAAAATTAACCAACTAGATCTAACACACATAAAACACTTTACCCAACAATAGCATAAACATTCTTCTTCTGTGCCTATGGAGTATTTTCCAAGATAAAGCACATGTCACGCCACATATTAACTCTTTTTCAGATTTAAAAAGATAGATATCATACAAAGTATCTTCTCTAAGCACAATGGGATGAAGTTAGAAATTAACAGAATTAAAACTAAAAATACTCACAAATCTGTGGAAATTAAACACCAGCACTCATGGCTCAGATGATAAAGAATCTGCCTGTAATACAGGAGACCTGGGTTTGATCCCTGGGTCAGGAAGATCCCCTGGAGAAGGGAATGGCTATCCACTCCAACATCCTTGTGAGGAAAACTGTATGGAGAGAGAAACCTGGAGGGCTACAGTCCATGGGATTGCAAAGAGTGAGACACGACTGAGCAACTAACACTTTCAGCTTTTATTTTTTCACTCTTAAACCAATGACTCAAAGAAATAACAAGAAAAATTTAAAAAAATACTTAGAAATGAATAAAAACAAAACACAAAACTTATATGATGCAGTATAAAGCAGTTCTACAAATTTATAGCTATAAATGCTTCCATTAAAGAAAACAACAATCTCAAATCAACAATCTAACTTTATAACTAAAGAACTGGAAAAACAAACTAAATCCAAAGCTAGAAGAAGAGATTAAAGTTGCTCAGTCATGTCCGACTCTTTGCAATCCCATGGACTATAGCCTGCCAGCCTACACTGTCCATGGGATTCTCCAGGCAAGAATACTGGAGTGGGTAGCCTTTCCCTTCTCCAGAGATCTTCCCAACCCAGAAATGGAACCCAGGTCTCCCACACTGCAGCCAGGTTCTTTATTATCTGAGCCACAAGGGAAGCCTTGAAAAAAACAGGAAATAATAAAGATAAGAGTCGAGATTGATAAGGGGTCCAAGAGGTTGGATAGTTGGATCTCCCAATGGGACTGAGGATAGAAGACTGTTCTATTTCCGGTTCCGTATACTTCTACATGTGGCACTAGTGGTAAAGAAACTGGCTGCTAATGCAGGCCAGGTGTTTTCAGAACTTGAATTTTTCCCTGGAGGTGCACGTTTACTTTCTAATTTTTCCCATATATATAGTTGCTTTTTAATGTTCTAGTATTTAATGTCTTGCTTCTAAGATACCCTGAAGGATGGCATGGTAACCCACACCAGTATTCTTGCCTGGAAAATCCCATGGACCGGAGAAGCCTGGCAGGCTACAGTCCATAGGGTCTCAGTGAGTTAGACACAACTGAAGAGACTTAACACACAAGCAAAAATAAATAAATAAACAAATAAAAGAGAATACCAAAGAAACCAAAAGTAGGTTCTTGGAAAAGATCACCAAAATTGACAAAACATTATCTAGACAGAGAAAGAGAAAAAAAGAAGGAAGGCACACATTACTAAAGCCAGAAATGACTGTGGGAACATTACTGCCGACTCTACAGAGATAAAAAGGATTATAAGAGAAAATTATGAACCTAAATCACGAAGAAATAAAAAATTTAAGTAGACCAACTTACAAGCTGGGATCAGTAATCAAAAATTTCTCAAGAACAACACGTTTCTGATGGCTTTACTAGTAAATTCTACCAGTATATTAATAGGAACTAATAATAACAATTCTTCTCAAACTTTTCCCAAAAAACAGAAGAGAACTCATTCTATAAGGCAAGCATTACCCTGATACCAATGACAGACAACAAGAAACAGAAGTATAAAACAATAATCCTTATGAATTATAGATGGAAAAGTCCTCAAAAAAATGTTAAAATTGAATTCAGCAGCACAATAAATGGACCAAGTAGGATCCTTCATACCATGTTCAAGTGGGATTTATTCCTGGAATACAAGGCTTGTTCAACATATGAAAATGAATATGAATTCAACATTGAATATGAATATATTCATATGCTGAATGTTTTAATACCAGACTAACAGACTGAAGGAACAAAAAAACACATGATCAAGTCAATTGATGCAGAGAAAGAACTTGACAAAATTCAGTACTATTTCATGATAAAAACACACAAGAAACTGGGAGTACATGGAAATTACTTGAACATAGTAAAAGTTAAATATGTAAAAACCACAGTGAACATTATACTCAGTGATGAAAGACTGAAAGCTTTTCCTCTAAGATCAGGAACAAAGTAAAGATGATCAGTATCACCAATTCTATGCAGCATAGTACTAGAAGTAGAATTCTAGCCAGAGCAATTATGCAAGAAAATAATAAAAAAGAAAGAAGCACTATTATTTCTGTTGACAAGTGGTATAATCCTACATGCAAAATTTGATCCCAGTATCACCAGATTCTATGCAGCCCCTAAAAGAGAATACCAAAGAAACCAAAAGTAGGTTCTTGGAAAAGATCACCAAAATTGACAAAACATTATCTAGACAGAGAAAGAAAAAAGAAGGAAGGCACACATTACTAAAGCCAGAAATGACTGTGGGAACATTACTGCCGACTCTACAGAGATAAAAAGGATTATAAGAGAAAATTATGAACCTAAATCACGAAGAAATAAAAAATTTAAGTAGACCAACTTACAAGCTGGGATCAGTAATCAAAAATTTCTCAAGAACAACACGTTTCTGATGGCTTTACTAGTAAATTCTACCAGTATATTAATAGGAACTAATAATAACAATTCTTCTCAAACTTTTCCCAAAAAACAGAAGAGAACTCATTCTATAAGGCAAGCATTACCCTGATACCAATGACAGACAACAAGAAACAGAAGTATAAAACAATAATCCTTATGAATTATAGATGGAAAAGTCCTCAAAAAAATGTTAAAATTGAATTCAGCAGCACAATAAATGGACCAAGTAGGATCCTTCATACCATGTTCAAGTGGGATTTATTCCTGGAATACAAGGCTTGTTCAACATATGAAAATGAATATGAATTCAACATTGAATATGAATATATTCATATGCTGAATGTTTTAATACCAGACTAACAGACTGAAGGAACAAAAAAACACATGATCAAGTCAATTGATGCAGAGAAAGAACTTGACAAAATTCAGTACTATTTCATGATAAAAACACACAAGAAACTGGGAGTACATGGAAATTACTTGAACATAGTAAAAGTTAAATATGTAAAAACCACAGTGAACATTATACTCAGTGATGAAAGACTGAAAGCTTTTCCTCTAAGATCAGGAACAAAGTAAAGATGATCAGTATCACCAATTCTATGCAGCATAGTACTAGAAGTAGAATTCTAGCCAGAGCAATTATGCAAGAAAATAATAAAAAAGAAAGAAGCACTATTATTTCTGTTGACAAGTGGTATAATCCTACATGCAAAAAAGTCTTAAGATTCCACAAGAAAACCGTGAGAATAAATGAATTCAGCAAGCAGCATGATACAAAATTAGTGTGCAAGAATCAGCTATATTCTACTCACTAACAATGAATAATTCAATAAAGAAATTACAAAAACATTTCAGTTACTGTAGAATAAAAAAGAATAAAATACAGTTGGCTCTCCCTTGAGCTGGCCTGCTGTTCTAGCAGTGTCTCCCACTTTCTCCCCTAGGCCGACCTGCTCTACTGGCAGCGACTCCCTTCCCCTACTCTAATAAACTTTACTTTTCTCTCAAAAAAAAGAATAAAATACGTAACCAAGGAGGTACAATTAAAAACTAAACAAGGGCTTTCCTGGTGGTCCAGTGGGTAAAGAGTCCACCTTACAGGGCAGGGGGCGCTGGTTCCATCTCTGGCCCAGGAAGATCCCATGTGCTGCAGAGCGGCTGGACCGTTGTGTCCAATTAGGAGCCAGTGCTCTGGAGCGCATGCGCCCAGACCCAGTGCTCTGCAACTAGATATGCCACTATGATGGGATTCTCATGCATGCCGAAGAATGAAGTTGGATGAAAAATAAATGATGACTTAGAGGCAGAAAAAAAAAAAAAGATATAAGCTGAATTTAAAAAAAACACTAAACACTGGTTAAAAAAAATCATTGAGAAGAAAAATGAAAACACATTTCATGTTCAAGAACTGGAAGATAATATAATATTAAGATGCCATATTACCCAAAGTGACCTATATATTCAGAACAATCCTTATAAATGTCCAAAGGCATTTTTTTGTAGAAATAGAGAAACTACTAAAATTCATACATAATCTCAAGGAATCTCAATTTAGCCAAAACAATCTTTAAAATGAATAAAGTTGGAGAACTTATACTTCCTAATTTCAAAAAGCTACAAAGCCACAATAATCAAAATAGTATGTTTGTTAGTAACTTAAACACATACACAACACAGATCAGTGAAACAGAATTGAGAGCCGAAGAATCAACCCCTAAATACTATGTGGGTGAATGATTTTTGACAAAGATGGCAATATCATCTAATGAGGGGAATGATAAGTCTTTTCAACAAGTAGTACTGAAAGAACTGGATAAAAAGGCGAAGAACAAAACAAAAAAAAAACCCTAAAAGGCCAAAAAAAAAAAAAAAAGCCCACAAAAGTTGAAAGCTTATTTAACAGCATATACAAAAATTAACTCAAAATGAATTAAAGACTTACAGGTAAGACTCATCACATAAAACCCTTCAAAGAAAACACAGGACAAAAGACTCATGGCACTGGAATGACTTCTTAGATAGGACATCAAAGGCACATTCAACAAAAGAAACAAGAAAATGAACTTCATTAAAAACTATGATATTTTATATCAAAGGACAGTGTCAACAAAGTACAACGAACCTAGTTGTAAGGCAATAATGGAGATGCAGACATAGAAAACAGACTTAAGGATATGGGCTAGGGGGAGGAAGCAGAGGTGAGACGAATGGGAAGATGAGCAGGAAAGAATAGCCATGTGCTGCAGAGCGGCTGGACCGTTGTGTCCAATTAGGAGCCAGTGCTCTGGAGCGCATGCGCCCAGACCCAGTGCTCTGCAACTAGATATGCCACTATGATGGGATTCTCATGCATGCCGAAGAAAAAAGTTGGATAAAAAAAAAATGATGACTTAGAGGCAGAAAAAAAAAAAAAGATATAAGCTGAATTTAAAAAAAACACTAAACACTGGTTAAAAAAAATCATTGAGAAGAAAAATGAAAACACATTTCATGTTCAAGAACTGGAAGATAATATAATATTAAGATGCCATATTACCCAAAGTGACCTATATATTCAGAACAATCCTTATAAATGTCCAAAGGCATTTTTTTGTAGAAATAGAGAAACTACTAAAATTCATACATAATCTCAAGGAATCTCAATTTAGCCAAAACAATCTTTAAAATGAATAAAGTTGGAGAACTTATACTTCCTAATTTCAAAAAGCTACAAAGCCACAATAATCAAAATAGTATGTTTGTTAGTAACTTAAACACATACACAACACAGATCAGTGAAACAGAATTGAGAGCCGAAGAATCAACCCCTAAATACTATGTGGGTGAATGATTTTTGACAAAGATGGCAATATCATCTAATGAGGGGAATGATAAGTCTTTTCAACAAGTAGTACTGAAAGAACTGGATAAAAAGGCGAAGAACAAAACAAAAAAAAAACCCTAAAAGGCCAAAAAAAAAAAAAAAAGCCCACAAAAGTTGAAAGCTTATTTAACAGCATATACAAAAATTAACTCAAAATGAATTAAAGACTTACAGGTAAGACTCATCACATAAAACCCTTCAAAGAAAACACAGGACAAAAGACTCATGGCACTGGAATGACTTCTTAGATAGGACATCAAAGGCACATTCAACAAAAGAAACAAGAAAATGAACTTCATTAAAAACTATGATATTTTATATCAAAGGACAGTGTCAACAAAGTACAACGAACCTAGTTGTAAGGCAATAATGGAGATGCAGACATAGAAAACAGACTTAAGGATATGGGCTAGGGGGAGGAAGCAGAGGGTGAGACGAATGGGAAGATGAGCAGGAAAGCATATACACTACCATATGCAAAATAGAAAGTCAATGAAAATTTGCTATATGTCTCAGAAAACTCAAATTGGAGCTCTATAACAATGGAGAGGAAGGGGAAAGAGTGGGAGGTGAGAGGCAGGTTCAAGAGGGAGAGGGCATATGTATACCCATGGCTAATTCATATTCATAAATGGTAGAAATGAAACCATCATAAAGTAACTACCCTGCAATTAAAAATAAATAAATAAAAAAGATAATATACCAAACAGATAGGGAACTTCTAAAACTCAAGAACAAAGACAATCTGATTGATAAATGGGTAGAGGACAGTGCATGAGGTCAAAAAGGAGTTGGACATGACTTAGCAACTAAACCACAACTACAAAAGAGAAAACAAAAAAATAGAAAACAATAACTATTGGCAAGTATGTGGAGAAACTGGAACCCTGTGCATTGTTAGTGGGAAAAAAGCATGGTAAAGCTGCTGTGATGGTAGTGGCTCCAAAAATTAAAAACAGAACTATCATTTTGTCATTGTTCAGTCACCACGTATGTCTGACTCCTTGTGACCCCATGAACTGCAGCATACCAGGCTTCCCTTTCATTTACTATCTTCTAGAGTTTTCTCAAGTTCTTGTGCATTGAGTCAATGATGCTCTCTAATCATCTCATCTTCTGCTACCCCCTTCCCCTTTTGCCTTTAATGTTTCCCAGCATCAGTGTCTTTTCCAACGAAAGGGGATGGAGCAAGAGGAGACAGGGACGTTAATTAACTCAAAATGAATTAAAGACTTACAGGTAAGACTCATCACATAAAACCCTTCAAAGAAAACACAGGACAAAAGACTCATGGCACTGGAATGACTTCTTAGATAGGACATCAAAGGCACATTCAACAAAAGAAACAAGAAAATGAACTTCATTAAAAACTATGATATTTTATATCAAAGGACAGTGTCAACAAAGTACAACGAACCTAGTTGTAAGGCAATAATGGAGATGCAGACATAGAAAACAGACTTAAGGATATGGGCTAGGGGGAGGAAGCAGAGGGTGAGACGAATGGGAAGATGAGCAGGAAAGCATATACACTACCATATGCAAAATAGAAAGTCAATGAAAATTTGCTATATGTCTCAGAAAACTCAAATTGGAGCTCTATAACAATGGAGAGGAAGGGGAAAGAGTGGGAGGTGAGAGGCAGGTTCAAGAGGGAGAGGGCATATGTATACCCATGGCTAATTCATATTCATAAATGGTAGAAATGAAACCATCATAAAGTAACTACCCTGCAATTAAAAATAAATAAATAAAAAAGATAATATACCAAACAGATAGGGAACTTCTAAAACTCAAGAACAAAGACAATCTGATTGATAAATGGGTAGAGGACAGTGCATGAGGTCAAAAAGGAGTTGGACATGACTTAGCAACTAAACCACAACTACAAAAGAGAAAACAAAAAAATAGAAAACAATAACTATTGGCAAGTATGTGGAGAAACTGGAACCCTGTGCATTGTTAGTGGGAAAAAAGCATGGTAAAGCTGCTGTGATGGTAGTGGCTCCAAAAATTAAAAACAGAACTATCATTTTGTCATTGTTCAGTCACCACGTATGTCTGACTCCTTGTGACCCCATGAACTGCAGCATACCAGGCTTCCCTTTCATTTACTATCTTCTAGAGTTTTCTCAAGTTCTTGTGCATTGAGTCAATGATGCTCTCTAATCATCTCATCTTCTGCTACCCCCTTCCCCTTTTGCCTTTAATGTTTCCCAGCATCAGTGTCTTTTCCAACGAAAGGGGATGGAGCAAGAGGAGACAGGGACGTTAATTAACTGTTTAATATGTATAGAGTTTCAGCTTTACCAGAAGACAAGAGTTATGAAGAAAGACAGTGGTGATGGGGTTGCTTTGTGCTTAGTTGCTCAGTCATATCCAAATCATTGCTACCCCATGGACTGTAGCCCGCCAGGTTCCTCTGTCCATGGGGATTCTCCAGGCAAGAAAACTGGAGTGGGTTGCCATGCCCTCCTCCAGCAGATCTTTTCAACGTAAGGATTGAACCCAGGTCTCTCGCATCACAGGTGGATGCTTTAACATCTGGGCCACCAGGTGATGGTTAGGACAACATCATGAATGCATTTAACACAACTGAACTGTACACATAAAAATGGTTATATGGTATATTTTATGTTATGTATAGAAATGAAAAATGGATAAATAAAACTTTAAAAGTTCTTGTTAATAAAAAGTGACTGTTACTTTAAATATAGTCATTAAATGTCAGACAATGTAATCAAAACAAATTTCATCAAAAATCTAGCTGCTTTCTGTTCTGGGAATTAATAAAGCTAAAAGTAACTATAGCACCATTAACAGGTCAGTGTTATTTAAAATACATAGCTTTTAATTTAAGTCTCCTAAACTGACTCCAAGGTAAACAGTGTCCTTGCTTAGGAAATGGATTAGGATTAATACTTTGAGATATTAAACATTTTACATACTTCGATATATAAAATGCTTTGTTTTATAATATTCTGACTCAATGACAGAGACTAATTTCACTTTATTTCAGATATGAAATTCTATTTCATTTTAGGTAAAGGCTACGGGGGAAAGCGGTAGAAGGCCCAAACCTTCTTTCAGAATTCTGAGAGGAATCTGGCACTATGTGTTTTCCTAGAGTGAAACAGAAAAAGTCCCACTACTTGTCAGAAGCACTGCTATTAAAGTTCTTCCAAAAATCAAATTGGAAATAGAAACAAAAGATGATCTCATAATTTGTAAAAAGTCATCCTATGTGCTTTTAGCTCATTTTACCTTTCATTTTAATTATTCTGTACTTATTAACATGGGTACGAAAAGCATTCTAGAATAGTCTCAAAGAGCCTGATCTCCTGAATGATATCTGAGACCCCTGGTGCTATAAGAGTGAAATCAGATCTCCAGTCATTAAAAATTTCCTTTCTTCTTACTCCATGATTTCAGCCAGCTTTCCAAAAAATAATAATAAGAAAAAAATAACGGAAACTTAATTCTTTTGGTTTTAGGGGAAGAGGTAGAAATGGTGATACTGAACATTTCCGTTTGGACATTATTTTTTGTTTTTACATGCTAACATACAATAGGAAGTAACAGTTTTTATTATACACAATTTCTACTAAGAGAAATGTAAGCATTCCAGAGATAACAGTTTGAATTATTTAAGTTGAATGTTAACTATATATTCTTCTTAAACTGAACCGATGTAATAGTTTCATGGTTCAGAACATTTAATGTCAAAAGACTTTAAGTTCATAATAAACCAACTATAAGTGACAGAAACTGACAGTTCACTTGAGTATGACTAGATAATAATTCAAACTATTTAAATTATGTTAATTATATTAGATACTTAAGTTTATTGGGGTAATGTGTGTGCTGCCTAAGGACGCTATAAACTGTCACTCAGATTAAAA
Organism: Tragulus kanchil; assembly: GCA_022376925.1. Lineage (NCBI taxonomy): Eukaryota > Metazoa > Chordata > Mammalia > Artiodactyla > Tragulidae > Tragulus > Tragulus kanchil. Next base: position 136,736,133 of record JAIOJX010000031.1, read on the forward strand.
GACATAGCAGGTCACACATATTCTAATTCAGTTGAAGTGCCCTGGCAAACAAGCATGATTAAAAAGTTTATTACAATCTGAACCTTTGAAAAGGTAACCAATAACAGCTAAACTGTCATTACAATTTTGTCAATTATTAACAAAGATTGAAAGGTATTTCTAGGTGATTAAGACTCTCTATTTGAGGTTTATTAATATAAACAAAGCACTGTATAACAGAAGCAAAACATGTAATCCTATTTTCATTATTACACAGTCAGTAAGAACTGAGTATCTAAGGGCACCGAGCACTATTTTAAAATGAAATTCTATTCTAGAGCCTAATGAAAATATTCAATTTCAAAATGTTGTCAGAAAGGCTAAGCTTCAAAAACTTTTTTCCATTTCTGTAGAAAATATTACACATTATTAGATTGTATTTATCACTAGTAGTATGCAACCCTGGATATCAAATTAAGTACATATCTATATTCAGAAAGCAGGTGTGATGAAATATCAAATCATGTAACATAATCTGCTACTAAATGTCATATTAGTTTCCTGGTTTAAGATATCTGATGACACAATTTACATCTTTTCAATTATCCCAATGATATTTCATGAGTTCACTTGACAGCATTAGAAAACACTCAACTGTCCCTTTTTATTTGCTTAAATGTATGGGGGGCAGTGGTATGAAGGGAGATCTACATTTGCATCTGGATCAAATGCATTGCTAAATGACAAACTGGGGACAGATACAAGCTGTCAGTGGTTGTTAAAATGTGTGTGCTGCTTTCTGCTCCAAGGATAGCAAGAGGGAGGGAAGAAAGAAAGAAGAGAGGAAGGCAGATGGAGAAACCACCACCATGTATCAGGATGAGATTAAAGTAAGGCTAATTGAAGAGAAGGTTCAGGAACTATGAGACAGAATCAAATAAGGGTTTGACTTTAGAATGCTGAAAATGAGATCAGGGACAATTTCCTAACTCAGTGATTATAACGTGCTTTTCTTAAAGAAAGACTATGGGTGACTGGATTTACCTAGGATTAGTGCTTGAACATCACAGCATGAGGGATGTTAAGTGATATTTGCAAGACTGCTAGTAATGATGTACCATGGACAGGGAGGGAAGCCCAGGCTGGTGTGGGGATGGGTGAAGATAAATTAGAAGGGTCAGTCAGTGGCCAGGAGTCTCAGCAAGGTCCAAGAAGTGTCAGATAGGCATCCTAGAGGGATAGGAAGTGTGGCAGGAGCGTGGGATAGCTGCTTAGTGATTCGGGGGACCGTTTATTTTCTGGTCCCTACAAGGCACAAGAAGTGCGGAGGCGGCTGAGGTCATGATGCTGGGCTAGCTCAGCTCTGTTGACAATGAAACCATCTAAAATGATGGCAGGAGTTAAACAACTGTTTGGGGAGAATTATATCTTCAGGAAACTAGTACATGGTACGTGTTAGTAACAAAAACTGGAAGATGGCTGGTATACTTAGGTGGCAAACGCTTCGATCAAGTCGGAGACTGAAGAAACACATGGCAGAAATAATTCATGAGAGGAATTTGCCTCCCAGGGGACATGTGGCAATTTGTGAAACATTTCTGGTTACTACTGGTATTCAGGCGGTAGAGGCTGGGACCACTGCTAACATCCCACAAAACACAGGACAGCTCCCCACAACAAAGAATTATGCAGCTAAAAATGTCAATAATGCCATGGTTGAGAAACTCTTAGGCAGACGGAATAGCACAATGAAGCCAGGGTAATGAGGGAAAAAAAGCCCACTTAGGAGAAAGATGACTTTAGTTCAGCTGGAGCATGGATACCAACAGAGGAAGCCAGAAGATAAAGCTGGAAAGGAGGCTAGGGTCACACTGTATGCAGGCTAAGAAACTAACAATTTAGAGGATAAACGGAAGACACTCACGATCTCTGAGCAAAGAAGGGGAAAAATCATTGACGTGGGGAGCCTTACATATAACTGCAGTCTTTTCAATGACTAGTCTTTTTAGTTTGCAGCACTTTTAAACAAAAATTTCATCATTCTTTAATGTTTCATTGATGTCTCACCTCCTTAACAAGAGTAAGTCCCTAGACAAGAAACACTGGACCCCATTCCATGTTCCTGGGTCAGAAGAATCAATACTGTGAAAATGACCATACTACCAAATGTCATCTATAGATTCAATGCGATCCCTATCAAATTACCAATGACATTCTTCACAGAACTAGACCCAAGAATAACACAGTTCATATGGAAACACAAAAGACCTCGAACAGCCAAAGCAATCCTGAGGAAGAAGAATGGAGCTGAAGGGATCAGCCTCCCCAACTTCAGACTCTACTACAAAGCAACAGTCATCAAGACAGTATGTTATTGGCACAAAAAGAGAAATATAGACCAATGGAACAAGATAGAGAACCCAGAGTAAAATGATGCTGGGCTAGCTCAGCTCTGTTGACAATGAAACCATCTAAAATGATGGCAGGAGTTAAACAACTGTTTGGGGAGAATTATATCTTCAGGAAACTAGTACATGGTACGTGTTAGTAACAAAAACTGGAAGATGGCTGGTATACTTAGGTGGCAAACGCTTCGATCAAGTCGGAGACTGAAGAAACACATGGCAGAAATAATTCATGAGAGGAATTTGCCTCCCAGGGGACATGTGGCAATTTGTGAAACATTTCTGGTTACTACTGGTATTCAGGCGGTAGAGGCTGGGACCACTGCTAACATCCCACAAAACACAGGACAGCTCCCCACAACAAAGAATTATGCAGCTAAAAATGTCAATAATGCCATGGTTGAGAAACTCTTAGGCAGACGGAATAGCACAATGAAGCCAGGGTAATGAGGGAAAAAAAGCCCACTTAGGAGAAAGATGACTTTAGTTCAGCTGGAGCATGGATACCAACAGAGGAAGCCAGAAGATAAAGCTGGAAAGGAGGCTAGGGTCACACTGTATGCAGGCTAAGAAACTAACAATTTAGAGGATAAACGGAAGACACTCACGATCTCTGAGCAAAGAAGGGAAATATCATTGACGTGGGGAGCCTTACATATAACTGCAGTCTTTTCAATGACTAGTCTTTTTAGTTTGCAGCACTTTTAAACAAAAATTTCATCATTCTTTAATGTTTCATTGATGTCTCACCTCCTTAACAAGAGTAAGTCCCTAGACAAGAAACACTGGACCCCATTCCATGTTCCTGGGTCAGAAGAATCAATACTGTGAAAATGACCATACTACCAAATGTCATCTATAGATTCAATGCGATCCCTATCAAATTACCAATGACATTCTTCACAGAACTAGACCCAAGAATAACACAGTTCATATGGAAACACAAAAGACCTCGAACAGCCAAAGCAATCCTGAGGAAGAAGAATGGAGCTGAAGGGATCAGCCTCCCCAACTTCAGACTCTACTACAAAGCAACAGTCATCAAGACAGTATGTTATTGGCACAAAAAGAGAAATATAGACCAATGGAACAAGATAGAGAACCCAGAGATAAACCCACGTAACTATGGGTACCTTATTTTTGACAAAGGAGGCAGACATATAAAATGGGACAAAGACAGTCTCTTCAACAAATGGTGCTGGGAAAATTGGACAGCTACATGCAAAAAAATGAAGTTGGAACATTCCCTGACACGATACACAAAGATCAACTCAAAATGGATTAAAGACCTCAATGTAAGACCAGAAACCATCAAACTCTTAGTGGAGAATATAGGCAAAACACTCAAGGACATAAATCAAAGCAAGATCTTCTCTGACCCACCTATAGAATAGCGGAACTCAAAAGACAAATGAACACGTGGGACCTAATGAAATTTAAAAGCTTTTGTACAGAAAAAGAAATTACAAAAAAGGTGAACAGACAGCCCACAGAATGGGAGAAAATCACAGCAAGTGAAACAGCAGACAAAGAATTCATCTCCAAAATCTACAAGCAACTCAGATAACTCAGCACCGGAAAAATGAACAACCCAATCAGAAAATGGGAAAAGGACCTAAACAGACACCTCTCCAAAGACGACATACAGATGGCCCCAAAACACATGAAAAGATGCTCAACCTCGCTTTTTATTAGAGAAATACAAATCAAAACTACAATGAGATATCACCTCACACCCATCAGAATGGCCACGATCCACAAATCGACAGACAGTAAATGCCAGAGAGGGTGCGGAGAAAAGGGAACACTCCTGCATTGCTGGTGGGAATGTAAATTGATACAGCCTCTATGGAAGACAGTCTGGAGATTTCTTAAAAAACTAAAAATAGAAGCACCATACGACCCAGCAATCCCACTCTTAGGCTTATACCCTGATGAAATTAAATCCGAAAGAAGCACCTGTACTCCAATGTTCACTGCAGCTCTCTATACAATAGCTAGAACATGGAAGCAACCTAGATGTCCATCGACAAACGAATGGATACAAAAGCCCTGGTACATATATACAATGGAATACTACACAACTGTAAAAAGAAATGCAGAAGGATCAGCCCTAATGAGGTGGCTGGATCTAGAACGTATCATAAAAAGTGAAGTCAGTCAGAAAGAGAAGGTCAAGTACAATACACTAACACATACATATGGAATCTAGTAGGATGGTGATGATGGCACATGCAGTGAAGCGATGAAAAGACAGACATGGACAGTGGACATATGCACATTGTGGGGAAGAAAGAGTGGTGAGAGGCATAAAGGAAGCAGCATGAAGGCCTATACTATCATATGTGAAGAAAAGCTATAGTCATTGCTCTGTGAGAAAAGCAGATCCATCAGGGGTGCTGTATGATGGTCTGGAGGGGTAGGATGGGGGGAATATACATATGACTAATCTGAGAGCATACATATCTGTAAACAACAAAACTCTGTAGAAGTTAAAAGTAAAATAAAAGTTAAAAAAAAAAAGAGAGAGAGACACTGGATCCCATAGTTAACAAAACATATACGGTTGGCTAGCCTGAAATTCAGACGTTTGCTTTCAACAACACTGCTACACACACCTTTCAATTACTAACAGAGAAAACATGAAAAAAACTTTAATTTCCTCTTTTTTCAGTTCCAGTGTTTATTTAGAGGTATTGAGGAACAAAGAAATGGAAGGAAGCACGAGGCAGGGAAAGAAATGAAGTCTGAATTAATAGTATAAGAAGTATCTAAATACTTCGTGAAGAAACTGAAAATTGTGCAGTTCAGTTTTGGAAATATTCATGAAAGCAAAACAAAGATCACTAAACTTCTTCAATCATTTTAACAAACTCCTCTTCAAGAAGGAAATCATTAATAACTCAAGCTTATAAATTGTACCATTGTTCTTTACCTGTGGTATCAATCTAGTTGGCTCATTTCAGTTAGCAGTTACTCTCTATAATGGTGATAATTTATAAAAGCCTGAAGATAACCAAGTCAGTCTATTTCTAAGAAGAAAATACCAGCTTGATTCAGTTTGCCTTTCCTGTTCCCTTCCCTGAAAACAAATTAGACAGCAAACAAGGTAACCAAGGCAAAAAAACCCACAAATAACTCAGATTCTTTCTGACAGGTAAAGAATTTAATCTGCTGGCAGACATTCTGTTCAGAATGACAACCATAATACCAAAGTGTCACTTATTACTTCTCCATGCATCAAATGGAGCCCTCGTGACATTAAAGAGCTAATACGATTTCACTGGTACTCTTTCTACACTCATGGAAAACTTACACGCCAATGTTTCAGTGAACATCCATCAGAGAGAGAAGCTCAATTCTCTAAACCACATGCATAGATCAGGCTAGATAAAACCCACAATGGGAAGAATTTTTCACATTAAGACAGAAAACAGCTTCTCTTCCTGTAATTTTAATCAGCTCAGCTAAGCTTCCCTTGCTTCACAGATCAAATTTTGAGAGCCGGGGCTACTCTAACAGATTGCAGAGAGTATAAAAAATGTTATCAAGATGCAAGCAAACTAATTGGTATCATCGATTAAAAGATAATAGATTCAGTGAAAATGAGAAAAGGGTAAGTTTAGCAATACTATTAAGTGAATCTTAACAGAGCATTACATTTTATTTTCCTTGTTTAAGAAAAAACACTTTGAGATATAACTCAGTAGACATTACTTTCCATCAGAACAAGTTCAGAAACCTCACATTCTTTCCATCTTATCAGGTATATAAAGTATCCTTCTATTTCATGCACATATAAAGTACATTTTTAATATACAGTAGTTAGGCTCATAGTTCCCTGCAACAAGGGCAGATCTTGTTTTATCTCATATGACCGTTGTATTTGATCCAACTGGTCAGTTACTTTTCCTAATATTTTCAGGGGCTGAAGGCCACATATCATAATATGCCTTGAATCTCTTGATACTAAGTGAGCAAGTTTTTTTCGAAGCAAAAAGATCACTAAACTTCTTCAATCATTTTAACAAACTCCTCTTCAAGAAGGAAATCATTAATAACTCAAGCTTATAAATTGTACCATTGTTCTTTACCTGTGGTATCAATCTAGTTGGCTCATTTCAGTTAGCAGTTACTCTCTATAATGGTGATAATTTATAAAAGCCTGAAGATAACCAAGTCAGTCTATTTCTAAGAAGAAAATACCAGCTTGATTCAGTTTGCCTTTCCTGTTCCCTTCCCTGAAAACAAATTAGACAGCAAACAAGGTAACCAAGGCAAAAAAACCCACAAATAACTCAGATTCTTTCTGACAGGTAAAGAATTTAATCTGCTGGCAGACATTCTGTTCAGAATGACAACCATAATACCAAAGTGTCACTTATTACTTCTCCATGCATCAAATGGAGCCCTCGTGACATTAAAGAGCTAATACGATTTCACTGGTACTCTTTCTACACTCATGGAAAACTTACACGCCAATGTTTCAGTGAACATCCATCAGAGAGAGAAGCTCAATTCTCTAAACCACATGCATAGATCAGGCTAGATAAAACCCACAATGGGAAGAATTTTTCACATTAAGACAGAAAACAGCTTCTCTTCCTGTAATTTTAATCAGCTCAGCTAAGCTTCCCTTGCTTCACAGATCAAATTTTGAGAGCCGGGGCTACTCTAACAGATTGCAGAGAGTATAAAAAATGTTATCAAGATGCAAGCAAACTAATTGGTATCATCGATTAAAAGATAATAGATTCAGTGAAAATGAGAAAAGGGTAAGTTTAGCAATACTATTAAGTGAATCTTAACAGAGCATTACATTTTATTTTCCTTGTTTAAGAAAAAACACTTTGAGATATAACTCAGTAGACATTACTTTCCATCAGAACAAGTTCAGAAACCTCACATTCTTTCCATCTTATCAGGTATATAAAGTATCCTTCTATTTCATGCACATATAAAGTACATTTTTAATATACAGTAGTTAGGCTCATAGTTCCCTGCAACAAGGGCAGATCTTGTTTTATCTCATATGACCGTTGTATTTGATCCAACTGGTCAGTTACTTTTCCTAATATTTTCAGGGGCTGAAGGCCACATATCATAATATGCCTTGAATCTCTTGATACTAAGTGAGCAATCTGTCAGTGGGTCATTTAGTTCTCTATGTATGTACGTGTGCTTTTATTGTCAAACAGAATACAGTGAGAACCAGATAGCTTTTTAGTTCTACCTGTCCATATAATTAGAAAGGAATGAAATAACAGCTAGCCTTATTGAATTATGGGGCTCTCCATATGGTGCTAGTGCTAAAGAAATTGCCTGCCAGCGTAGGAGATGCAAGATATGTGCGTTTGATCCCTGGGTCGAGAAGATTCCCTGGAGTAGGAAATGGCAACCCACTCTAGTATCCTTGCCTGGAAATTTCCATGGGCAGAGGAGCCTGGCTAGTTATTGTCCATGGGGCTGTAAAGAGTTGGACAGGACTGAGTGACTGAGTACACTATTGTATTATACTACAGGCACTGTGTTGGATACTTTGCATATAATCTCTAATTTCATTCCTTACCTTACAAGGTAGGAACTACTGATATTTACATCCTCATTTTTACAGATGAGTTTCAAGCTTAGGAAAAAGAACTTGTTAAGCTGGGCAGTGGTAGAGCTAGACTGGAATCCAGATTTATTGGATCCAAACCCTCCATTCTTAATCACATGGTACACTGTCTTCCTTAGCAATTGGCTTCCTTTCATTTTCATTCCTTCTTTAGTCATTCTAATAGGTATCATTAGACATAAGAATTGTGTAGGAAGCAGGGGCTAAAACAGTGAACAGAGCAGTCACCCTCCACAAGAGCTGATCCTCTTAAAGAAGAAACAGACAAGCGAATAAGCAATTAGAATAGAGTAGTAGCCATTGCGCTGTGGGTGAGAGAAAGCTTCCCAGAAAAAAAGAGAGGTCACAGCTGACAGTTGAAGGATACATAGCAGTCAGCTAGGTAGAAGGAGGGCAGGTAGAATTCAGAGAATTTGGGGGATGAAACATAAAGACACAGGGGTCAGTGAGAACTAAGACTGGAATACTAGGCAGAAAACAGTCCAAGAAGGTCCTTCTGTGCCATGATAAGGAGTATGGAATTATTCCTGTTGGTAATGAAATGTCACTAACACTTCAATAACCATGTGATAAGATCAAATCTCTACTGTAGATGCCACTCTAACACTGGTCTTGAAGAGAAGGAAACTGCTAACCAAGACCATTTAGGAGACTGTCATGGTAAAGTAAGCAAGATAAAACAGTGGTCTAAAACTGGGTGGCTGAAATAGTGTTTAGTTTGTTAGGAAACAAAATCACAAAAATTTGGGAACTGATTGGATGCAAAGAAAAAAAAAAAAAAAATCAGTGGTTGCCTGCCAGCGTAGGAGATGCAAGATATGTGCTTGATCCTGGGTCGAGAAGATTCCCTGGAGTAGGAAATGGCAACCCACTCTAGTATCCTTGCCTGGAAATTTCCATGGGCAGAGGAGCCTGGCTAGTTATTGTCCATGGGGCTGTAAAGAGTTGGACAGGACTGAGTGACTGAGTACACTATTGTATTATACTACAGGCACTGTGTTGGATACTTTGCATATAATCTCTAATTTCATTCCTTACCTTACAAGGTAGGAACTACTGATATTTACATCCTCATTTTTACAGATGAGTTTCAAGCTTAGGAAAAAGAACTTGTTAAGCTGGGCAGTGGTAGAGCTAGACTGGAATCCAGATTTATTGGATCCAAACCCTCCATTCTTAATCACATGGTACACTGTCTTCCTTAGCAATTGGCTTCCTTTCATTTTCATTCCTTCTTTAGTCATTCTAATAGGTATCATTAGACATAAGAATTGTGTAGGAAGCAGGGGCTAAAACAGTGAACAGAGCAGTCACCCTCCACAAGAGCTGATCCTCTTAAAGAAGAAACAGACAAGCGAATAAGCAATTAGAATAGAGTAGTAGCCATTGCGCTGTGGGTGAGAGAAAGCTTCCCAGAAAAAAAGAGAGGTCACAGCTGACAGTTGAAGGATACATAGCAGTCAGCTAGGTAGAAGGAGGGCAGGTAGAATTCAGAGAATTTGGGGGATGAAACATAAAGACACAGGGGTCAGTGAGAACTAAGACTGGAATACTAGGCAGAAAACAGTCCAAGAAGGTCCTTCTGTGCCATGATAAGGAGTATGGAATTATTCCTGTTGGTAATGAAATGTCACTAACACTTCAATAACCATGTGATAAGATCAAATCTCTACTGTAGATGCCACTCTAACACTGGTCTTGAAGAGAAGGAAACTGCTAACCAAGACCATTTAGGAGACTGTCATGGTAAAGTAAGCAAGATAAAACAGTGGTCTAAAACTGGGTGGCTGAAATAGTGTTTAGTTTGTTAGGAAACAAAATCACAAAAATTTGGGAACTGATTGGATGCAAAGAATGAGAAAAAAGGGGAACAAGAATGACTCCTGTAAATGACTTGACAATTGAGGAGATGCTGCCACCATTGAGGAAACAAAGCAGGATGAGGAGGTGTTTGAGGGCAACATGTTCTGTTATCAACATGTTGAGGTTGAAATGTCTAAATTTGCTGTCCTGTGATGCTTGCTCTCATTGATCATGGTGAAACCTGGTTTTCTTTCTTTTCAGAACTTTCTGTTGACTTCGCTTCCCCTTTCTTATCCATAAATGTGGGTAAAGTTTAGAATTTTGCCCTCAATGTATTATACACTAAACTCTCTCCTTGAGTACTTCATCGATTTGTCCACTTCAATGGCTTACATCAGTTATTCAATGCGTTAGTTAATATATATAAGGTATAACACATAGTATGGGTATATCTTGTTATGAAAAGACCATTGTACATGTAGATGTATGCATCTATAAACATACATGGTACAGGTGTGTGTATAGGCTATGAAATAAAATATTTCTTTATTATAGTTCTTAGTGAGAAACACTCTGAAACCACTGTATCAAGCTATGTGATACTAACCCCACTTTTACAAAGGAGGAGATGAAGTCTCAAAGGACAAAAGGGACTTGCTTAAAGCCCAGGGCACGAGAAGAATCTCTCGACCTCATTGGATGCCACACCCACCACTCCCTAGAGGACCCTGGCTCAGGCCGCCTAGAGACAGTGTGTGTGGCTGCTGAAAAAACTGTTCACTTATCATTCTGTGATAAACATCTGAAATATATTTTCATTTTGTACCAAATGCCCAACTGACTTCAACTATTTTGTCTGGTCTCAACAGCTTTTTTAGACTCAATTTAGTGGTTTAAATGACCAAATGGATAATTATATAAGGGGACTTTTTATTTCCAGAATATAAAATATGAACGTAAATATCTTTGCAGGGAATCAAAGTATAGATGCACAACATATTAGAATCTCATGTAGTGAACTACAGTTGTGCTTTTCACATATGAGAAAAAAATTGTATATCATGCAATAAGCATGACAATTTGAATCAAAGGAAGAAATTTCATGTTGTTATTCTATATAATAATTAACATATTTTGCTAATATAAGAAAAAAACGGGGCTTCCCTGGTGGTTCAGTGGGTAAGGACACTGCTTTGCAGTTCAAGGGCCGCTGGTTTGATCCCTGGCCTGGGAAGATCCCACGTGCCGCGGAGCGGCTGGACCGATGTGTCCAATTACCAAGCTGGAGCTCTGGAGCGCATGCGCTCAGAGCCGGTGCTCTGCGACAACAGAGGCCACTGCGATGGGAGGCCTACACGGGCCAAAGAACAAAGATGGATGAAAATAGATAATGAAAGACCAATAGAAGTGGCCCGCCCACCCCTTCCCTCCCCAACCCGCCCCCCACAAAAAGGAAAAAACAACATAAATATTTAATCTTTTTTAAAAGATCACAAAGAGATGCTGTAACTGCAATGACCCACATACTACTATTTTTTGTGAACAAAAATACAATAAGCACTCATTATACTTGATATTTTAGTTAAAAAATAGTATTTGAAATATTTATAGAATTTGTTCCTTCCTTTTCTTTGTAATAAATAAAATTTTTAAAAGTTCATCTATTTTGTAAATCCAAAAATACTGAACTTACTGGAGCACCTTCTATGTTTTTACTTTAAGAAGTTGGTGCTCGGGCTTCCCCTGGTGGTCCAGTGGGTAAGGACACCGCCTTGCAGTGCAAGGGGCGCCGGTTCGATCCCTGGCCTGGGAAGATCCCACGTGCCGCGGAGCGGCTGGACTGATGTGTCCAATTACCGAGCCTGAGCTCTGGAGCGCATGCGCCCAGAGCCGGTGCTCTGCAACAACAGAGGCCACCGCGATGGGAGGCCCACAGGAGCCAAAGAACAAAGACGGATGAAAATAGAGAAATGAAAGACCAATAGAAGTGGCCTGCCCACTCCCCTCCCTCCCCCACCCGAACCCTGCTCCCCCCAAATAAATAAATCTTAAAAAAAAAAAAAAAAAGTTGGTGCTCAAAAGTTAAGCATCTGGTGGAAATAACCAGATAAATCCAGAATGTGGAACATTCTATAATGTAAGCGTCCTGAACTCTTCAAAATGTCAGTATCATTAAAAAGAGGAAAAAAAAAAAAAGAAAAAAACCAAGATTAGGAGATTAAAAAGAAATAATTATCAAATGTATATGTGAGTTTTAAATGAATCAATAGGACTCAATACGAAAGGTATTTTTAAAATAACCATGGAGTGTGAATATGGACTGGTAGTAAATGGTTGGTTTTATGGAATAACTACTGATTTCCTTGGGTGTAACAGTGGTATTGTGGTTGCGGAGGGGAACATTCATGTACTTTGGAGATGCATGTTGAAGATGTTGAGATGGTGAAGTGTCAAGATGTCTGCAACTCAGTTTAAAATAGTGGAGGGAAATTCCCTCTTTATTCATGTATGCATGCATGCATGTATATACATATATATATATATACACACACACACACACACATATATATATATAGAAATACAGCAAAATGTTAAAACCTTTTCAATCAAGGTGAAGAATGTTGAATAGCTTTTAAAGCATCTTTTGAATGGCTGGAACTTTTCAGAGTACAAAAATGGCAATGAATAAACAAAAGAAGTCAGTACTGAATGCAGAATGCTTTCATTTAATTTCTCTGATTTCTATAGATGTGGAAGTGTATATTTATTGATCTTTTCTATTTGTTCTTTTATGATATGTCATTCTACACTTTTTGCCTGATTTTCTAGTAGCTGGTCATTTTTCTTGATTTTAATTATTTTGGAACTCAATTCAGTCTTGGCTACATATGTTGCACATACTGCATATATCTTCTTCCAATTTGTGGCTGTTTTCCTGATTTATTTTAATGATATCTTCTGATGAATAGAGGCTTTACATTTTAATATAGTCCTTAAATCATTAAAAAAGAAATCACATGGGTTCTTTTGTGCAAAGAATATGCTTAGAAAAACAATCTGGTAAACACAAACCAAAGCATAACATTAATATCAGGGCTTCAGGAAATGTGGGACTTCTGCCTTCTGCCTTCTGCAGCATGTATGTCCATAATGTTCAAATATTTAAAATGAGCTGTATTTCCTTCATCCTTAACTGGTGGTCCTTTGAGAGAGTTTGCAGATAGTTCTTAGGATATTCATGAACATAAAATTTAATTTTATGGGCATTTTTTGTATCATTAAAAGAGGAAAAAAAAAGAAAAACCAAGATTAGGAGATTTAAAGAAATAATTATCAAATGTATATGTGAGTTTTAAATGAATCAATAGGACTCAATACGAAAGGTATTTTTAAAATAACCATGGAGTGTGAATATGGACTGGTAGTAAATGGTTGGTTTTATGGAATAACTACTGATTTCCTTGGGTGTAACAGTGGTATTGTGGTTGCGGAGGGGAACATTCATGTACTTTGGAGATGCATGTTGAAGATGTTGAGATGGTGAAGTGTCAAGATGTCTGCAACTCAGTTTAAAATAGTGGAGGGAAATTCCCTCTTTATTCATGTATGCATGCATGCATGTATATACATATATATATATATACACACACACACACACACATATATATATATAGAAATACAGCAAAATGTTAAAACCTTTTCAATCAAGGTGAAGAATGTTGAATAGCTTTTAAAGCATCTTTTGAATGGCTGGAACTTTTCAGAGTACAAAAATGGCAATGAATAAACAAAAGAAGTCAGTACTGAATGCAGAATGCTTTCATTTAATTTCTCTGATTTCTATAGATGTGGAAGTGTATATTTATTGATCTTTTCTATTTGTTCTTTTATGATATGTCATTCTACACTTTTTGCCTGATTTTCTAGTAGCTGGTCATTTTTCTTGATTTTAATTATTTTGGAACTCAATTCAGTCTTGGCTACATATGTTGCACATACTGCATATATCTTCTTCCAATTTGTGGCTGTTTTCCTGATTTATTTTAATGATATCTTCTGATGAATAGAGGCTTTACATTTTAATATAGTCCTTAAATCATTAAAAAAGAAATCACATGGGTTCTTTTGTGCAAAGAATATGCTTAGAAAAACAATCTGGTAAACACAAACCAAAGCATAACATTAATATCAGGGCTTCAGGAAATGTGGGACTTCTGCCTTCTGCCTTCTGCAGCATGTATGTCCATAATGTTCAAATATTTAAAATGAGCTGTATTTCCTTCATCCTTAACTGGTGGTCCTTTGAGAGAGTTTGCAGATAGTTCTTAGGATATTCATGAACATAAAAAATTTTAAATTTTTTGGGCATTTTTCTTGGGAGAGGTTCTGTAACATTTCCTTAGATTCTAAGAATCAAAACCATATTAAGAATACAGCTCTACGGTTATGTAAGTGGAAAGTTTAGGGGAAGAAAGTGTCTGGGATTCCATGGTGTTATTTCTAGGGCCATTATTTTGGTTTCACAATATACAGTGTGCTTTTTTGTTCGATAATGTTATGATGATTAAATAAGTGAATACTCATAGACTGGTTAGAATAAGGACAGGTTCATTCTAAGTACTGAATAAATGGTACTATTTTTATTATTAATTCTTGACTCTCAGATAAAAAGTATTGATAAAATTATGGCAGATGTGATACTCTGATAGACTTTTGTGAGAAGGGGTGAAGAAGTGATGGAACATTCCTGGATTAGGACCAAGTACTAATAACAGGTACTAATAGTTATAAGATAAGCAAATGTAATATTGTTATAAAAGACTAATATCTCTGAAAAGTTTCTCTCAGAAATATTTAGGTATAAACGTGTGAAAGTATCAGAGAGGTTATAGGATGCTTATAAAAAGATATTTCTTAATACTTTGTCTCCCTTGTGCTCTATCCTTATCAGATAACATCAAAAACAACTGCAGTTTTTAGTAAACAGGTCTCTTCATCTTTGCTGATAAAGATCCACCGTGATTTAGAACAGAATTTGAATCAGTTCAAACTGGATATATTTTGAAGGGATTTATAAGATAACCTTATGTTATCTTCTTCCAATTTGTGGCTGTTTTCCTGATTTATTTTAATGATATCTTCTGATGAATAGAGGCTTTACATTTTAATATAGTCCTTAAATCATTAAAAAAGAAATCACATGGGTTCTTTTGTGCAAAGAATATGCTTAGAAAAACAATCTGGTAAACACAAACCAAAGCATAACATTAATATCAGGGCTTCAGGAAATGTGGGACTTCTGCCTTCTGCCTTCTGCAGCATGTATGTCCATAATGTTCAAATATTTAAAATGAGCTGTATTTCCTTCATCCTTAACTGGTGGTCCTTTGAGAGAGTTTGCAGATAGTTCTTAGGATATTCATGAACATAAAAATTTAATTTTATGGGCATTTTTTCTTGGGAGAGGTTCTGTAACATTTCCTTAGATTCTAAGAATCAAAACCATATTAAGAATACAGCTCTACGGTTATGTAAGTGGAAAGTTTAGGGGAAGAAAGTGTCTGGGATTCCATGGTGTTATTTCTAGGGCCATTATTTTGGTTTCACAATATACAGTGTGTTTTTTTTTGTTCGATAATGTTATGATGATTAAATAAGTGAATACTCATAGACTGGTTAGAATAAGGACAGGTTCATTCTAAGTACTGAATAAATGGTACTATTTTTATTATTAATTCTTGACTCTCAGATAAAAAGTATTGATAAAATTATGGCAGATGTGATACTCTGATAGACTTTTGTGAGAAGGGGTGAAGAAGTGATGGAACATTCCTGGATTAGGACCAAGTACTAATAACAGGTACTAATAGTTATAAGATAAGCAAATGTAATATTGTTATAAAAGACTAATATCTCTGAAAAGTTTCTCTCAGAAATATTTAGGTATAAACGTGTGAAAGTATCAGAGAGGTTATAGGATGCTTATAAAAAGATATTTCTTAATACTTTGTCTCCCTTGTGCTCTATCCTTATCAGATAACATCAAAAACAACTGCAGTTTTTAGTAAACAGGTCTCTTCATCTTTGCTGATAAAGATCCACCGTGATTTAGAACAGAATTTGAATCAGTTCAAACTGGATATATTTTGAAGGGATTTATAAGATAACCTTATGTTATCTAAAGGCTTGGAATGGTTTCATTTGTATTTTTAGAAAAATGGATAAAAATCTTGAGAAACGTCTCCATTATTTTCTCCATCGGCTTAGATAAAGTTCCCACAGCCAAAGTTCCTAAGTTTTGTATATAGTTCTGATAAATCTCTTGTGGTGTTTTCAAAGAAAACCCATTTAATCATATATGTTTGAACTTCTGGAAACAAACACAATTTGTATCGAGAGCTTCCTTTGTTGGCTGTTAAATCTTTAGCTGAATGAGTCCTACGAACTATAGACAGTAAGAGCAGCTAAAAACATGTTAGCTATGCTCAGATTCTGAGCTGCTGACCAAATTGTTACTGTTCAACAGACATCCATCAAGTTCCTATGTGGTGCCAGGCACTGTTCTAGATACTGAAGAGACAACATTGAACATAACAATAGAAGAATCCCTGCCCTCGTGGTATTTATGATATAGCAAGAGAAGGCATAACAAAGGTAAGTGCACAGTATTTCAGGAGGTGAAAAGTGCTTCAGAGAAGAATGAAGGCAAAGAGCAAAGGGGAGTGCTTGAAAGCTGTGATTTCAGAGACAGCAGGCCTCACTGACAACTAAAATGACATGTGAGTGAAGATGTAAAGGCAGTAAAGTTAATCTGGAAAAGTAACTTGAAAGAGGTTATACAGATATCTGGAGGAATAATGTTCCAGGAAGAGAAAGTAATTCCATGACCCAAGCCCTGAGACTGCACTTCATTTGTACTGTTTAAGAAACAGCAAGGGGGCTTCCCCTGGTGGTCCAGTGGGTAAGGACACTGCCTTGCAGTGCAAGGGGCGCAGGTTCGATTCTTGGCCTGGGAAGAACCCACGTGCCGCGGAGCAGCTGGACTGATGTGTCCAATTGCCGAGCCGGAGCTCTGGAGCGCATGCGCAGTGCTTTGCAACAACAGAGGCCACTGTGATGGGAGGCCTACACGGGCCAAAGAACAAAGATGGATGAAAATAGATAAATGAAAGACCAATAGAAGTGCCCCCCCACCCCCCAAAAAAAGAAACAGCAAGGAGTCTAGCATGTTTAGTGCAAGGTGTCAAGTAGGAAATTAAAATAGAAAGTCAGGGAGGTTAACGGTGGGCCAAGGTATGCGGGCCTAGTAGGCCATTTTGTGGACTTTGGCTATTTCTCTAGATGTAATAAAGAAACGACTAGAAAACTTTAGGAAGAGTGACATGACCTGATTTTCATCTTTAAGGGATCATAGCAGTTCACATGTTGAAACTAGGCTGTAGGAGGACAAGATTGGGAGCAAGGAAATAGTAACTGGAATAATTTAGGTGAGAACTGACATTTTCTTGGACCAAGATGGTTATAGTGGAGAGGCGAAAGTGGTCAGGTTGTGGATTTATTTTGAAAGTAGAATGAAGAGTATTTCATGACAGACTTGAGTATGACAGAAAAAGGTAGCAAGGATGACTCCATCATTTTGACAGAGGAATTCAAAGGATAGGGCTGCCACTGAATGAGGTGAGAAGATTAAGGGTGGAGGAGGTTACAGTTTGGGAAGCATGGTCTGAAATGTCTTAAAAGACATAGACTAGATGTAGTTATGGCTCACAGACACCTGGATATGTGGTTCTGAAGCTCGTAGGAAGGTCTGGCCTGGAGACATATAAATCTGGGAATCATGAAAATGCAGATGATTCTTACAGTCATGAGATTAGCAGAGGTGTATAAGGAAAGAAATATAATAATCTTGCAGAGCTCCATAAATGCAATACAAACAAACAATACTCTTGAGTATTAAAGCGTATCTGGGTCTGAAATTCTATTGAATTTTAAAACATTTAAGACACAAATGTGTTTAAAATCTATTTTTAACTTCTGAATACAGCATGAATGCAATATCTTGCTATCATAACATCCTTGACATTCATGCTATTGTAGCTCTTGAGTCTGGAGACCCTGTTTTTCATCTCTGAACCCCTGATTTCTGATATAATGCTTCAGTAAACAATTATTGAAAGTGATGAATTAGTGGAAAAGTATTCATGATGTTAACGAAATTTCCACGTAGCAGTGAAATGTGAATCAAAACAACAGTGAGATTCACACTTGATAGAATGGCTAGCATCAAAAACACAGATTAAAACGCTACTGGAGATGTGGAAAGAAAGGCACCTTTGGGCACTTCTGCTAAGATTATAAATTGGTATTGCCACCATGGAAAGATGGCTTTCCTGAGTGGCTCAGATGGTAAAGAGTCTGCCTACAATGCAAGAGACCTGGGTTAAATTTCAGGGTCAGGAAGATCCCTTGGAGAAAGGAATGAATACCTATTCCAGTATTCTTGCCTGGAGAATTCAATGGACAGAGGAGCCTGACGGCATACAGTCCACTGTCACACTGTCACAAAGAATTGGACTCAGTGGAGTGACTACCATGGAGAATAACACAGAGGTTCCTCAAAAACTAAATACAGAACTACCATATGACTCAGCAATTCTATCTCTGAGAACCCTTCTGAAGGAACTGAACACCTTACCAATAGGTCAGCCTCTAAGTTTTTTCTTTTGGCTGCATGTCAGATACTAAAACCATGATAATTATTTGGCCAGAACAAGAGGGATGGGGAATGCTCAGAGGGACTGTTACAATCTGTCTCACTTGTCACAACCAAGATCTTATCTTTGCTTGATAAATGTACGTATGTACGAAGGATATTACATTATTCTTTCTCATTACTTTGTACAGTGACCCCACTCAGCTAGAAGCATCCATTTGCTTGAAGCAGCAGTTCTCCAGCTTTTTGGAGTCAGGATCTCTCTACCCTCTTAAAAATTACTGAGAATCCCAAAGAGGTTCTGTTTATGCGAGCTATATCTATTGATACAATTTTGACATAATTTACCATATTAAAACTTAACACTGAAACATTTTTAAAACATAAGGCTACATAAACACACATAAGATGTCAGAATAATAAAGCTATTATATGGTTTTAAATTTCTGTAAAACTGTATTGTATACTTGGGAAAGAATGAGAGCAAGAAAAGAGGGCAAAGGCAAACAGTGTCTTACGAAAATTTTCTATGAAAATTATTTTGACCTCATAGACCCTCCAAAAGGGTCTTTGGGATCCTCAAAGACACCCACATCACACTTTGAGAACTGTCTGCCTAGGGAAAGACAATGGTTATTGAAGCAGGATGGCAAAAAAAGACCCAATATTCAGCTCGTGATTTCCAAAAATGGCACTCTTTGAGACTCTAGCCAAAAAAAAAAAAATTTAAAGTCCCTGCTTCCTAATGGAATTCAGGCAGAAGCCTGTCTTTTGAGATGATAGGTATGTGTAAGAGTTATTCTCACAGAAAAGAAAAGAAAGTATAGATGGTCTAACCAAGTATTCTCAAACTTCCCTTAATTTTCATGTGCAGCAAAGGGACTTTAAGATCCCCTGTGGTGAACAACAACAACGGTCAAGTTAAGTGTCCACGGGCTACTATGGTACAAGGTAAATGAATTCCACAGTAAAGGATGAACAATGGACAATCCAAGTGAGAGGGCTGGATGGAACAGTTGGAGCTTCAGAGGAATCCATTAAAACAGGACCAGATTCAAGGCATGAACAAGTCAGTCAGGGACGACTATGAGGTTCTGACAGAGCCAGGAGGAGAGATCAGGAGACCTCCAGCTGCCAAATATCCGCAAGTCACCTAATACAAAAGGGCCATCAATATGGTGGTGTAAAAACCTCAGAGAAGATACAAGGAAAGACCTCTCCTTCCAACTGCTTGAGGACATACAAGCTTATCCTTAGGTTTACCGAGTTGCCATTTTTGCTAGAAGAAGAGAAATAGGTTAATATCCAGAAAACTTAAATTATAATCAATAAATTAAAATCCCAAAGAGACCAAGATATAAAATTTTAACTGAAAAGTTTAAATTCTGTTTCTCCAATACCCAACTAAAACATAGAGTCTTGATCTAGAAAACAAAGCTTATGTTTCTTATGTTATAATTTGTTCAAAACTTAATGCCACTATTTATGACATTCTTTTTTTAAAAAGATTTTATTTTACTTTTTTACTTTTACAGAGCTTTGTTGTTTACAGATATGTATGATCCCAGATTAGTCATATATATATCCCCCCATTCCACCCCTCCAGGCCGTCGCACCACACCCCTGCAGGATCCACTTTTCTCATAGCGCAATGACAATAGCTAATTTTTTCACATATGATAGTATAGGTTTTTAAAGGGACTCCCTTTTTAAAGGGAGTCTTCTCTTATTTAACTATATTAAATCTCTTGGTTAAGTGACCAACGATTCAGACTATTCCTTTCATTTATAGCAAACTTGTAAGAAGGTTTTGATGACATATATGCTGCATAAGGTAGGACACAGGTAAACAATAAGTACAGCAATTCCTCCATAGCATGGTAGGAATTGGAAGGAGGCCTATGCTGCTGAATAAGGAACCCTCTGGTTCAGTGCATGCTCAGTTGTGTCTGACTCTTTGAGAACCACGGACTGTACAGGCAAGAATACTGGAGTGGGTTGCCATTTCTTCCTCCAAGGAATCTTCCTTACCCAGGGATCAAATGAGCATCTCCTGCCTTGTTAGGTAGATTCTTTATGACTATCAATACAGAGAGACGTGTATCTAAAGATGTAACAAAAATATCAACAAGAAAATTCAACTGTATCAAAGATTTAAGTGCAAAAACTTAAAAGTACCAATGGCATTTTCCAAGATGAGTGAGATAAGTCAGATAAAGACAAATACCCATATGATCTCTCATATGTGGGATTCTAAAACAAACCAACCAACCAAAACAAAACAACCCAGCTCATTTAGGGTGTAAGCAACAAAGAGACCAAGAAGGCAAGACAGGTCTAGTCCACAGGACATCTAGAAGATACAACAGAAGTTTATAAAATCATCTGGTAAGCAATGAGGAACCAGCAAAGAGCGGCCTGGCCCTTAAAGCTTGAAGGTGGCCACTCAGAATGTGCAGGATAAATGAGCTTCTCAGGAAGCAAGAGAAGAAGACAAAGATCCACTTAGAACAGCTTTTAAATAGCTGAGTCCATCCTTTCTACTTTGGATCTATGTGGAAACCAAGTAAACTGTAGTCATCTAGGAGGTCTGATTTAAGCAGCAGTGGAGAAAAGTGCCCATCACAAAATATCTTTCCATTGGCTCCGATAAAGTGGCAGTAATATTTATATTACTCAATGCTCATGGGACTAAAGGCCTCTTTTCAAACGCATATGCTATATGGCCAGGGAAAAGCTGTAACAGCAAATATTATTCTGTTTTCCCTGGTTTACCACTCAGTCTAGGCAGACACCTTGCAACAGTTTTGCTGGGATAAATGGTAAGTGGAAGGCTTACTTCAAGGGATGAAATTGATTTTGTGGAAAAACTCAGGGCAACTGAGGGAGTCAGACTGAGAGCATCAGCTGGCTGAAGGCAAGAAAGTGGTGTTCCCAGAGTCCCAGAAGGGTGAAAGAGGCCAAGAACAGTACAGATGAAAGGACCTCAGGAAAGAATCACTTGCTTCAGAGCTGTACTTAAGGCCAGCATCTCTACCTGTATTCCGTTTCATTCCTCATTCTTGGATATTGACTTTAGGATGGGAGAGTAAAGCAGAATTAGAAATGTCTGGGCGTTATTTCTTTGAAAAACACATCCTGAAATCACATATCTGTATTAACATCACTAGTACAGTCACAGCTTTTTTGAATAAATTAGAGAAGTTCACCAGTAGTTCAATAAGAAAAAGTAGGCTTTAAAGAGTTTATCCGTGTTTACTTTTGAATTTCCTAATTTCCCAGCCAAAACGAATGAGATATCTTTTTGGACTTATTTTCCAACATCTGACAATAACCGTCGTTACTCTTTCATTAAAAAAAAAAAGAAAAATTGGGCTTCCATGGTTAAGAATCCACCTTACAACGCAGGGGATGTTGATTCAATCCATGGTTCAGGAAGATCACACATGCCACAGGCAACTAAGCCTGTGCACCCAGCTACTGAGCCAGCGCTCTAAAGCCCTTGAGGAGCAACTACTGTGTCTGCATGCTCTAGAACCTGTGCACCACAATAAGAGAAGCCACTGAAATGAGAAGCTAGAGAAAGTCCAAGCGCAAAAATGAAGATAAGTATGACTGAAGATGACTAATAAATAAATTAATTTAAAAAAATTACCTGCAGAGTCGGTGCTCTGCAATGAGAGAGGCCACTGCGATGGGAGGTCCACACAGGCCAAAGGACAAAGAAATAAATGAAAGACCAATAGAAGTGGCCAAAAAAAAAAAAATTACCTGAAGGTAGAGTCAGTGTGGATGAAAGAAGACTAGTATCACTGAATTAAAAGAAACTAAGTTTCTAAAATCTCATGTGTAAAATAGAACTTTATTCATAAAGGAACTGTACAAAAAAGTCTATGTGTGTATGTTAGTGACTATAAATGGAATGAAATAATAGAAACATGGACCTATAACTACAGACTATCCTTACCTTGAAAAAATAAGCTTTTAAGACAACTTCTAGGACAATGTTCAAAAACCCTTGTTTTTGTATTTTCACATGACTCAGCATACTTGCATGCCACACTAAAAGTAACCTCTCTTTTCATAAACTTTCCTCTTTCCAATCTGAACTCACATTCAGGAACCTAAAATCTTAGAACCATGAAAAACTTAGAGGGCAAAAGGTTCAATTTGTGACCTAGTTTGTTTTAAAATCAGTGAAATCCAAAGTACATTTCAACACTAAAATTTTCTTAACTTTGCAAATATTTTCTTAATAATGAAAATGTTCTAATAAAACTCATAGTCATCCACAATTAATAAAATGTTTGAATTATAAAATACTATTAGCTATTTCTTTTTCAAGTAAAGTTTAGGAGTTTAAGGATGAAATACTTTTAAAGGAAGGAAATTTTATCACGTTTAGCAACCACCAGGCATGCCTTACTATTTGCAATTAGTATACTACATAAAAATATAATTGTAAAATCAGATTAGAAGTGTCTGTAAATTGGTTAAAAAATGGGAGGAATAACAAATAAAAGAGAAAAAGAAATAAAAGGCATCCAAGTTAGAAATTTTTTAATACATAAGCTAAATATATTTCTTATAATTAAATTTACAGTATTTAGTAATCAATCATTTAAACTTTGATGTAGTTAACAAACAGCAAAAAAATATCTAAAAGGTTATTCTTTTACACACAGTACTTTTTACATTTCTTCAATATTGTTGACTTCCTTGTAACCTTTAAATATTTTGTTTTTAACATGCAATTCAGTCTCACATGTTTACTAGGAAAACAGTAAATATCTCATGTTTCTTTGGCAGCCTAAAAGAAATAATTTACATTCATATGCTACTCACCTGCTGTAAAATCTTCAGTCAGATCAATGAATGCATGAGAATGTGGTATTCGCATTTTATTTCTAGTGGTCAACGCAGGATGCCATGATAAATTCCTAAAAAAAAAAAAAAGGCAACCATCAAATGAGTGCTGTTTTGAAAGAAAAGTTCCTGCAAGTGAGATATTTTACAAATTCATTTATTCTTAGCTTTTTTTTTACATGCTCTAAAATTTACTCCTTGAGAGTGTCCAGTTTAGTGGTTCTTGAGTACGTTCACCATGCATACTATGTGCAGCCATCACCACTATCTAATTTCAAAACATTTTTTGTTAATCTGTTTAACTTTTGATCAACATCTGACGTGGTTCCACCCTTGGCTAGTATAGTAATTGTATGAATATTTGCGTACCAGTTTTTCTGTGGACATATTCATATGTTTTTGATACATTATTAATATCTTTAATTCTTTATGTGTAAGGAAAAATAACTTGATATTATCATGAGCAATATTTTTCCAACACTCTGGAGAATAATAATTATCTTTTATAAATATTAACTCCAAAGTTCGAGTCATGCAGAAGAATGAATTTAGATCCCCTACCTCATACCATATTCCAAAATTAACTCAAATGGATCAAACTGCTAAAAGAAATAGGAACTCTAGTACATTGGTGGTAGGAATATAAAATGGTTCACTAGCTATGGAAAACCATTTGGCAGTCTTCCAAAAACTCAAACATTGAACTGTCATTTGACCCTGCATTTTTATACTTAGGTATATTCCAGTAAGAATTGAAAAACTGGTATTCAAGCAAATACTGGTACATGAGTGCTCTCAGCAGCATCAAATATCCACCAACAGATGAACAGATAAACAATGTCACATATCCATACAATGAAAATAAAATCCAGTCATAAAAAGCACTAACGTACTGACACATGGTACAATACGGATGGATCTTTAAAACATTCTGCTATGTGACAGAAATCAGACTAAAAGGTCCTATCTTGTATGATTCTAGTTATATAAAATAGGAAAGTTCTAAAGACAGAGCATATTAGTGGCTACCTAGTGCAGGAGTTGAGGGGAAAGGGTTCATGACTGCTCAAGAGGTACAGAGTTTTCTTTTGGAGAAGTAAAAAGCCACTGGAACCAGGTAATGGTTCCACAGCATTGTAAATGTTCTAAATATCACTAAACTGTATACACTAACAGTTAATTTTAACAATGTGATGAGAACTTTACTTCATTAAAAATTCCAACAGTACCAAGTTCACATACACTTTTCATTTAGTTTCTCCAATGTTAACATCTAATATAACCTTAGTACATTCATCAAAATCAGGAAGGTCATGCTCATAGACTATTGGCAATCTCAGAAAGAAGTGCAAGTTTAAACAAAATCATCCCTCCATAATTTCCCATCAGTCTGGAACACTCCAGTGTCAAAAGCATTCCCACTTGTCAAGGCCCTAAAGAAATCAGCTTCCTCCAAAAGCTCTTTACTCTTCTCTCACTGTTTCATTATTAGACTTTTCTCTACTAATAGCACTTTGGTTTGCATTTGAATCTATAATGGCTCACACCAGGTCATTCAGTTCACCTGGTTGAACTGAACTGTAGTCTCAAGTAGCATTTCCTATTCTTCTCTACTTCTGGTTTTTTTTTTTCATTATTCATCTTTGAGATCCCTACCTCATACCATATTCCAAAATTAACTCAAATGGATCAAACTGCTAAAAGAAATAGGAACTCTAGTACATTGGTGGTAGGAATATAAAATGGTTCACTAGCTATGGAAAACCATTTGGCAGTCTTCCAAAAACTCAAACATTGAACTGTCATTTGACCCTGCATTTTTACTTAGGTATATTCCAGTAAGAATTGAAAAACTGGTATTCAAGCAAATACTGGTACATGAGTGCTCTCAGCAGCATCAAATATCCACCAACAGATGAACAGATAAACAATGTCACATATCCATACAATGAAAATAAAATCCAGTCATAAAAGCACTAACGTACTGACACATGGTACAATACGGATGGATCTTTAAAACATTCTGCTATGTGACAGAAATCAGACTAAAAGGTCCTATCTTGTATGATTCTAGTTATATAAAATAGGAAAGTTCTAAAGACAGAGCATATTAGTGGCTACCTAGTGCAGGAGTTGAGGGGAAAGGGTTCATGACTGCTCAAGAGGTACAGAGTTTTCTTTTGGAGAAGTAAAAAGCCACTGGAACCAGGTAATGGTTCCACAGCATTGTAAATGTTCTAAATATCACTAAACTGTATACACTAACAGTTAATTTTAACAATGTGATGAGAACTTTACTTCATTAAAAATTCCAACAGTACCAAGTTCACATACACTTTTCATTTAGTTTCTCCAATGTTAACATCTAATATAACCTTAGTACATTCATCAAAATCAGGAAGGTCATGCTCATAGACTATTGGCAATCTCAGAAAGAAGTGCAAGTTTAAACAAAATCATCCCTCCATAATTTCCCATCAGTCTGGAACACTCCAGTGTCAAAAGCATTCCCACTTGTCAAGGCCCTAAAGAAATCAGCTTCCTCCAAAAGCTCTTTACTCTTCTCTCACTGTTTCATTATTAGACTTTTCTCTACTAATAGCACTTTGGTTTGCATTTGAATCTATAATGGCTCACACCAGGTCATTCAGTTCACCTGGTTGAACTGAACTGTAGTCTCAAGTAGCATTTCCTATTCTTCTCTACTTCTGGTTAGAATTTGCTATTTTTTTATTTTCATTTTTTAATTTTTTTTGGGGGGGCGGGCCATTTCTATTGGTTTTTCATTTTTATCTATTTTCATCCGTCTTTGTTCTTTGGCCCGTGTGGGCCTCCCATCGCAGTGGTCTCTGTTGTCGCAGAGCCCTGGCTCTGGGTGCATGCGCTCCAGAGCTCCGGCTCGGTAATTGGACACATGAGCCCAGCTGCTTCGCGGCATGTGGGATCTTCCCAGGCCAGGGATCGAACTGGCGCCCCTTGCACTGCAAGGTGGTGTCCTTACCCACGGGACCACCAGGGAAGCCCAGAATTTGCTATTTTTTTCACAGTACTATGTTCCAGTCCAATATGCCGCTCTTTGTACACAACATGAAGGGATTTTCACTAACAAGCAGACACCAGACTGGTGGCTCGGTGGAAAAGAATCAGCCTGCTAATGCAGGAGACACAGGTTCTATCCCCTGTCTGGGAAGGCCTCACATGTTGCTTGAGCCTGTGTTCTAGAGTCCAGGAGCTGCAACGACTGAGCGCACATGTGGCAACTTCTGGAAGCAGGGGTACCCTAGAGCCTGGGCTCCACAGAAAGAGAAGTCCTGGCAAGAGGAAGCCCGTGTGCTGCACCTAGAGTAGTGCCCTCTCACCACAACTAGATGAAAACCTGCGTAGCAACAAAGACAAGGCACAGCCAAATAGAAAAAAAAAAAGCAGACACCATTAGTTTTTTAAGCAACTATACCCATATAAACTATAATTTCCTCAACTTCATTTGAAGGGCTAGATCACAGACACAAACTGCTCTGATGACAAAGAAAGAAACAGCAGAGATGAAAAAGCGGGAGTTCTGAGCCATGTTGAATCTATCTGTTAAAATGTCTTAACCTCTGTAGAAAATTTCAGTTATTAGTACCCGCCCCCGTCAACATATCCACCCCACAGGAAACATAACTATGTCAAGGTGTTCTAATTTGTGGGCATCATCACCCTTAATTTCAAAGAATAGCATCTGTCAAAGGATGAATTTAAATGTAATTAATGTCAACTGTAGCTTTTAGTTGCCTATAGTAACCGCTCTTAAAAATGACTGCTAATCCACCCACTTTTCAATGATGAGCTTAAACTGAGTTGTTTTTAAGATACTCCGGTAAAAGCAGTTACTAGGAAATGGGCCTAGTGTCAATATGGGTCCAGTATGCTTCTCTAAGCTGCCTAGGCCAGCAGTCTTGAGACAGTTTTGCTCAGATAGACTTAAAAGAATTCAGAAAAACTATATATCCATGATGGCTCAGCAGGTAAGGAATCTGCCTGCAATGCAGGAGACACAGGAGATAACAGTTTCAATCCCTGAGTCGGGAAGGTCCCTTGGAGCAGGAAATGGCAACCCACTCCAGTATTCTTGCCTGGAGAATCCCATGAACAGAGGAGCCTGGCAGGCAACAGTCCAAAGGGTCACAATGAGTCAGACATGACTAAGCAACTAAGCAGATATATCCCTTAATACATTTAAGATCATTTCTAAGAAGGCAATATAAATATTTTCAACATCTTAAATATCTTCCCTGGTCAGGAAACCTAAGAGACATGGGTTAGATCCCTGGTTTGGGAAGATTTGCTGGAGCAGGAAATGACACTGCACTCCAGTATTCTTGCTGGGAGAATCCCATGGACAGGGAAGCCTGGTGGGCTGTCATAGAAGGGCTTGCAAAGTTGGACATAACTGAATGTCTGAGCCACAAATAACTACAAAACATGCAATATTTAAATCTGTTAGAATGATTGATATTTTTAAAATAAAATGATTACTCTATCTAATGGAACAGAACAGAGAGCCCAGAAATAAACCTATGTACTTACAGTTCCATTAATCAATGACAGGGGAGGCAATAATATACAATGGAGAAAAGAGTCTCTTCAATAAGTGGCTAAGTGGTGCTGGGAAAACGGAATAGCTATGTGTAAAAGAATGAAATTAGAATACCAACACTACATGCAAAAATAAACTCTAAATGAATTAAATACCTAAATATAAGACTAGATACACTATAAAACCCCTGGAGTAAAACATAGGCAGAACACTCTTTGATATAAATTGCAGGATTTATTTTTTTGTTTTGGATCTATCTTCTAAAGCAAAGGAAATAAGAGCAAAAAGCAAACAAATGGGACCTAATTAAACTTAAAAGCTAATGACAGCAAAGGAAAGAATTGAGAAAATGAAAAGAGGACCTACAGAACTGGAGAAAACATTTGCAAATGATATAAACAACACATATAATTCAACATCAAAAAATCCAACCCAATTAAAAAATCGGCAGAAGTA
This sequence comes from Tragulus kanchil, assembly GCA_022376925.1. Classification (NCBI taxonomy): domain Eukaryota; kingdom Metazoa; phylum Chordata; class Mammalia; order Artiodactyla; family Tragulidae; genus Tragulus; species Tragulus kanchil. The sequence goes on from JAIOJX010000031.1 coordinate 136,764,551, forward strand.
TTAAATAGACATTTTTTCAAAGAGAAAATGCAGATGGCCAAAAGGCACATGAAAAGATGCTCAAAACTGCTAATTATCAGGGAAATATAAATCAAAACTATACTGAGATATCACCTCACACCTGTCAGAAGTTATCTTCAAAAAGAATACAGATAGGGTCTCCCTGGTGGTCTAGTGGGTAAGGACATCGCCTTGCACTGCAAGGGGCGCCGGTTCGATCGTTGGCCTGGGAAGATCCCATGTGCCGCGGAGCGGCTGGACCGATGTGTTCAACTACCTAGCTGGAGCTCTGGAGTGCATGCGCCTGGAGCTGGTGCTCTGCAGCGACAGAGGCCACTGCGATGGGAGGCCCACACAGGCCAAAGAACAAAGATGGATGAAAATAAATACATGAAAGACCAATAGAAGTGGCCAAAAAAAGAAAAAGGAATACAAATAATAAATGTTAGTGAGGATGTGGAGAGAAGGGAATACTAGAACACTGTTGGTGGCAATGTAAATTGGTACAGCCACTGTGGAAAACTCTGGAGGTTTCTCAGATATTAACAATTGACCTGGGCTTACCTGGTGATTCAGTGATGAAAAATCTGTCTGCCAATGCAGGAGAATGGGCTTGATCCCTGATCCAGGGAGATCCCGCAAACCGTAGAGCAACTGGGCTGGTGTGTCCAAACAACGGAGTCTGTGCTCTTGACCCCAGGGGTCACATCTACTGAGGCCCAAGCTCTTAAGACTCCCCTAGGCCCGAGAGTAGCCCTGTTTACAGCAACCAGAGAAAAGCCTGCACAGTAGCCAATGAAGAGATACACTATAAAACCCTGAGTAAAACATAGGCAGAACACTCTTTGATATAAATTGCAGGATTTATTTTTTTGTTTTGGATCTATCTTCTAAAGCAAAGGAAATAAGAGCAAAAAGCAAACAAATGGGACCTAATTAAACTTAAAAGCTAATGACAGCAAAGGAAAGAATTGAGAAAATGAAAAGAGGACCTACAGAACTGGAGAAAACATTTGCAAATGATATAAACAACACATATAATTCAACATCAAAAAATCCAACCCAATTAAAAAATCGGCAGAAGTATTAAATAGACATTTTTTCAAAGAGAAAATGCAGATGGCCAAAAGGCACATGAAAAGATGCTCAAAACTGCTAATTATCAGGGAAATATAAATCAAAACTATACTGAGATATCACCTCACACCTGTCAGAAGTTATCTTCAAAAAGAATACAGATAGGGTCTCCCTGGTGGTCTAGTGGGTAAGGACATCGCCTTGCACTGCAAGGGGCGCCGGTTCGATCGTTGGCCTGGGAAGATCCCATGTGCCGCGGAGCGGCTGGACCGATGTGTTCAACTACCTAGCTGGAGCTCTGGAGTGCATGCGCCTGGAGCTGGTGCTCTGCAGCGACAGAGGCCACTGCGATGGGAGGCCCACACAGGCCAAAGAACAAAGATGGATGAAAATAAATACATGAAAGACCAATAGAAGTGGCCAAAAAAAGAAAAAGGAATACAAATAATAAATGTTAGTGAGGATGTGGAGAGAAGGGAATACTAGAACACTGTTGGTGGCAATGTAAATTGGTACAGCCACTGTGGAAAACTCTGGAGGTTTCTCAGATATTAACAATTGACCTGGGCTTACCTGGTGATTCAGTGATGAAAAATCTGTCTGCCAATGCAGGAGAATGGGCTTGATCCCTGATCCAGGGAGATCCCGCAAACCGTAGAGCAACTGGGCTGGTGTGTCCAAACAACGGAGTCTGTGCTCTTGACCCCAGGGGTCACATCTACTGAGGCCCAAGCTCTTTAAGCCCACACTCGGCAACAAGAGAGGCCGCCACAGTGAGGCCTGCACACCACAGCTAGAGTAGCCCCTGTTTACAGCAACCAGAGAAAAGCCTGCACAGTAGCCAAGACCCAGCACAGCCAAAAACAAATAAATTAGTAAAATTTAAAAAATTATAAAGAAATAAAAACAGAGCTACCACATGACCTAGCAATTCCACTCCTGAGAATATATCTTAAAAAAACAAAAACGCTGTAACAGAGAACAAACTAGTGGTTACCAGTGGGGATGGGGAAGGAGGAGGGACAAATACAGTGGCAGGGGAGTACGAGGTACAAACTATTAGGTATAAACAAAGATACACAACACAGGGAGGAGAGGCAACATTTTATAATTATAAGTGGTGCCTAACCTAAAAATTGTGAATCACTATATTGTACACATGTAACCTATACAATGTGTGGGTGTGCTAAACCACTTCAGTCATGTCGGACTCTTTGCGACTGTAGGGATCATAGGCCGCCAGGCTCCTCTGTTCGTGCAACTGTTCAAGAAAGAATATTGGAGTGGGTAACCATTTCAGCCTCCAGGGGATCTTCCCAACCCAAGACTGAACCCAGGTCTCTTATGTTCCTGCACAGGGAGGTAGGTTCTCTCCCACTAGCGCCACCTGGGAAGCCCCACCTCTATAATGCTGTATAGCACTTAAACTGCAACTAAAAAATTAAAATGATTAACCTTAAAACATATCCAGTGGAATACAGATACATACTGTTATCCACCATTATCCATACATACCCACAAACCCCCCACAAACAAAAAAAAAAAAGTTAGTGAGGATGTGGAGAAGGAATACAACTGTTGGTGGCAATGTAAATTGGTACAGCCACTGTGGAAAACTCTGGAGGTTTCTCAGATATTAACAATTGACCTGGGCTTACCTGGTGATTCAGTGATGAAAAATCTGTCTGCCAATGCAGGAGAATGGGCTTGATCCCTGATCCAGGGAGATCCCGCAAACCGTAGAGCAACTGGGCTGGTGTGTCCAAACAACGGAGTCTGTGCTCTTGACCCCAGGGGTCACATCTACTGAGGCCCAAGCTCTTTAAGCCCACACTCGGCAACAAGAGAGGCCGCCACAGTGAGGCCTGCACACCACAGCTAGAGTAGCCCCTGTTTACAGCAACCAGAGAAAAGCCTGCACAGTAGCCAAGACCCAGCACAGCCAAAAACAAATAAATTAGTAAAATTTAAAAAATTATAAAGAAATAAAAACAGAGCTACCACATGACCTAGCAATTCCACTCCTGAGAATATATCTTAAAAAAACAAAAACGCTGTAACAGAGAACAAACTAGTGGTTACCAGTGGGGATGGGGAAGGAGGAGGGACAAATACAGTGGCAGGGGAGTACGAGGTACAAACTATTAGGTATAAACAAAGATACACAACACAGGGAGGAGAGGCAACATTTTATAATTATAAGTGGTGCCTAACCTAAAAATTGTGAATCACTATATTGTACACATGTAACCTATACAATGTGTGGGTGTGCTAAACCACTTCAGTCATGTCGGACTCTTTGCGACTGTAGGGATCATAGGCCGCCAGGCTCCTCTGTTCGTGCAACTGTTCAAGAAAGAATATTGGAGTGGGTAACCATTTCAGCCTCCAGGGGATCTTCCCAACCCAAGACTGAACCCAGGTCTCTTATGTTCCTGCACAGGGAGGTAGGTTCTCTCCCACTAGCGCCACCTGGGAAGCCCCACCTCTATAATGCTGTATAGCACTTAAACTGCAACTAAAAAATTAAAATGATTAACCTTAAAACATATCCAGTGGAATACAGATACATACTGTTATCCACCATTATCCATACATACCCACAAACCACATTAAAGAAAAACCAAAACCAAAAACCTCTTTTTCCTTTTGTCCCCGAACTTGAACTTTTATTTCTCCTACAGAACTTTATCATGATTTAAATGTTTTTATATCTGGTCTTTTTAGTGATCATTCTATCATATATCTCCAAAGAAATGTACACCTTCAAATTGGTATTTAAATTGGCTTCATGTACCCAGGTGCTTTAAAAAAAAAAAAAAAACTCTTTGAGGTTATTTTAACTACTACTGTATAACTGATGAAAACTTTGCACATGCTTTAATAGCTCATTAAACCAAAGATAAAATTTTACTGGAAATGTATTTTCTGAAGAGATGTATAGAGCTTTAGTTTACTTATCTTTATTTATTTATTTAGATTTATTTATTTATTTATTTTTGGGCGGGGGTCGGGTTGGGGAGGGAGGGGAGTGGGCGGGCCACTTCTATTGGTCTTTCATTTCTCTATTTTCATCCATCTTTGTTCTTTGGCTCCTGTGGGCCTCCCATCGCGGTGGCGTCTGTTGTTGCAGAGCGCTGGCTCTGGGCTCATGCGCTCCAGAGCTCCGGCTCGGTGATTGGACACATCAGTCCAGCCGCTCCGCGGCACGTGGGATCTTCCCAGGCCAGGGATCGAACCGGCGCCCCTTGCACTGCAAGGTGGTGTCCTTACCCACTGGACCACCAGAGGAAGCCCTACTTATCTTTAAATAGTATGACATTGCTAGAATGAGACAGAATTCAGCATGAAGTCTACTCAAAAAAAATTTCTTTTTAAATCTTTGGAAATTTAATACTAAAGTTAGGTGTTTTAGGTATGATAAATACATTTAATTTTAAAATTAAGGGAATATGCTGTGCGAGTAGGATCATAGGCCAGGCTCCTCTGTTCGTGCAACTGTTCAAGAAAGAATATTGGAGTGGGTAACCATTTCAGCCTCCAGGGGATCTTCCCAACCCAAGACTGAACCCAGGTCTCTTATGTTCCTGCACAGGGAGGTAGGTTCTCTCCCACTAGCGCCACCTGGGAAGCCCCACCTCTATAATGCTGTATAGCACTTAAACTGCAACTAAAAAATTAAAATGATTAACCTTAAAACATATCCAGTGGAATACAGATACATACTGTTATCCACCATTATCCATACATACCCACAAACCACATTAAAGAAAAACCAAAACCAAAAACCTCTTTTTCCTTTTGTCCCCGAACTTGAACTTTTATTTCTCCTACAGAACTTTATCATGATTTAAATGTTTTTATATCTGGTCTTTTTAGTGATCATTCTATCATATATCTCCAAAGAAATGTACACCTTCAAATTGGTATTTAAATTGGCTTCATGTACCCAGGTGCTTTAAAAAAAAAAAAACTCTTTGAGGTTATTTTAACTACTACTGTATAACTGATGAAAACTTTGCACATGCTTTAATAGCTCATTAAACCAAAGATAAAATTTTACTGGAAATGTATTTTCTGAAGAGATGTATAGAGCTTTAGTTTACTTATCTTTATTTATTTATTTAGATTTATTTATTTATTTATTTTTGGGCGGGGGTCGGGTTGGGGAGGGAGGGGAGTGGGCGGGCCACTTCTATTGGTCTTTCATTTCTCTATTTTCATCCATCTTTGTTCTTTGGCTCCTGTGGGCCTCCCATCGCGGTGGCGTCTGTTGTTGCAGAGCGCTGGCTCTGGGCTCATGCGCTCCAAAGCTCCGGCTCGGTGATTGGACACATCAGTCCAGCCGCTCCGCGGCATGTGGGATCTTCCCAGGCCAGGGATCGAACCAGCGCCCCTTGCAGTGCAAGGCGGTGTCCTTACCCACTGGACCACCAGAGGAAGCCCTACTTATCTTTAAATAGTATGACATTGCTAGAATGAGACAGAATTCAGCATGAAGTCTACTCATTTTCTTCATCTTTATAAATATAGATGTTAAGAAATCTTGTTTACATATGTTCATTAAAATCTCTTTGGAAATTTAATACTAAAGTTAGGTGTTTTTTTAGGTATGATAAATACATTGTGATTACATATTTTAAAACTATTCAGGCTTCCCTGGTGGTGCAGTGGGTAAAGAGTCCACCTTGCTGTGCAAGGGGCACCGGTTCAATCCCTGGCGTGGGAAGATCACACATCCCGCAGAGCAGCTGAATCAGTGTGTCTATTACGAGCCAGTGCTCTGGAGCACATGTGCCCAGAGCTGGTGCCCTGTGACGAGAGAAGCCACTGCAATGGGAGGCCCACATAGGCCAAAGAATAAAGATGGATGAAAATAAATAAATTAAAAAAACAATAAAAGAGGCCAAAAATTTTTAAAAATCTTTCTTTTTATAGGTCTATACATAAATATTTATAGATATAAAAAAATGTCTGGGGAAAGAGAGCAAGAGAGAGAAATGAAGGAAAAATTGTGAATGAAGTAAGACTGGTCAAGAGTTGCTGACTATATTTAGTATATTATATGCAAATTCACTGTCCCACATGTTCCACCTCTGTATATGTTTAAATTTTTCCATAATAAATGTAAAAAAAATTAGAGCTGCTGACTTATCTCATTCAATTTATGGAAAATGCCTGGAGTATAGTCCAATTAGCAAAGTCAGTTCCTCACTGTCAAACCCATCAGTCAGAAAGAGTTTGACCTCATTTTTTCCACGCAAATAAAGGTGCTAACATGTGTTTCAAGGAATACTGTAAAAACTGCTGAGAAAAGTACAGGGTATATATTGTAGAAAAGATTACTCTAAGCAGTCAAGATTAAAATAAGGCAATTGTGATAAGACCGATTTATCAGTTTTCATAGAATAGATTATAAAAATAAGATAGTAAAGTAACATGCTGTTTATCTTTACTGAACTTAAAGCAATGTAGTATAAAGTACAGCTAAAATAGTTTATAATAAGTATGATAAAAAAGTAAAAGTCGATTAAATGTATGTGAATACTGAACTGTGGTATCTGGCTTTTGAAATAATTAAATAAAAGTAGATCATAAAAATGAGAAATAATACCATTTATTTCTTTAGACATACCAAAATTTTCCATATGACTTTAATAAGGGAAGAAATATATACTACAGGAAATTATTTGTATATAAATTTATTTTCTATCAATATGAGAAAGAAAATAGTAAACATTTTACAAGACTAAATAGGATATCTAACTTTAACTGGAATTTTCTTGATATGATTTGATAAAATTGGTTTTAGCTACTATGTTATAAAAATGCATACTGAAAATGAATTAAATTATGTCTAAGTTTTTTAGTGGTCCTTGAGAACATTCTAGTCACACCTGAAACAATCACTGTCATGATCCAAAACTACATCGGCATGAAAAGTACCTTTTTTCCATTTAATTACATGTCTTAGGGACAGAGGACTAAGAACAGCTGCAAGGTCTGCTTTGCTGAAATTGGTGTCTCTCATGGATGCTCTCTGCTGTGCTCTCCTAGGACCCTCTCTCAGTAATTATGGATTCTTTGACAGCAGTCAGGGAATGGAGGAGGTAAATCATTAAACAACAACTGTCATTACTCCCTCAACCCTACTCTAGCATACCTGATTTCAGAACATCTCAAATGTGGATCAAAGTGCTCTTTTTGCTGCCAAGCTTCATCTGAAGAGAAATAGGTATTATGAAAGAGGAAAAACTGGAAATTCTATTACTTTGCTATATCTGTGTTTAGTGCCCTATGGGTTTTTTCTCCTCAGGAAATGTACCATTAGTGAGATTTAGGAAGGGTAAGGAATATGGAGTACAAGTAACTTCAGTCCTGCCTGACTCTCTGCAGCACTATGGACTGTAGCCTGCCAGGCTCCTCTGTAGATGGAATTCTCCAGGCAAGAGTACTGGAGTGGGTTGCCCTGTCTTTCTCCAGGGAATTTTCCTAACCCAGGGTTCGAACCCATGTCTCCTGTGGCTCTTGCACTGCAGGCAGATTCTTTACTGCTGAGCTACCAGTGAAGCCTCAAGGAATATGACATTTGTATATGAAGGAGGAAAATATTATAGTGATAAAGGGTAAATACTCAGCTTCATCATAGAAAGGAGTACCTATGAAACTTGAGGATCTAGTTGCTTAAATGATCTGTGTTGCATATTCCTTTGCAAGTCTTCACTTAAGGTAAAGTAAATAAACACAGCCTACTATGCTATGTTTTGAAAGACAGCCACATTATTTCCTATCCTACATGCTCTTGTATATTTCAATTTCAATTAAACCATGCTCACATCAACATGGAGAGTCCATAATCCTCAAATTTCCTACAATATTAGCGAATTCTTTAATTAGAAAGCAGCAGTGACACTGCTTAAATGCTAGGACTGGGTCTTAAAGAGATCTCCAGTTTTTGTCTACACCTCTTGTATTGCTCCTTCTTGGAAAGCAACCACTGTTCTATGAGGAAGTCTAAGCTAACCATGTTGGAATACCACCAAAGGCCCTCTGTGACCAGAACAATGGTAATGGCTGTACATGGTTGAAGGCAAGAGCACAATCTTGGAGGACCAAGATTCAAATCCCAGATCTGCCAGTTACGTATATATTGCAGTGGTCACAGAACCTTTGAATTAGCTGGCTCCTTGAGAGTCTCTTAAGCTACACAGCTACATGCTGTGAGAAAAATATAAGACAATTCGTGGAAACTGCCAACCCCAAAGTTACTAAGTAGCCATTTAAGATATCAAATAGGCTTCTTTAAGATGCTTTCTTCTCATCCTTCCCCAGTCTGTCCCAAGCCTTACAGAGGAATGTACTGTTGTGCAACCCTGAGGTATGCCTCCTCAGAAGGGGCACAGTGAGGAGTTGGACACATGAGAGAAGAGTGAGAAAACAAGCATCTCTGAAGAACAGTCATCGGGTAAACACTTGATGGGTTATTCACTCACTCTTGGGCCTCTATGAGAATCAAAGGTGGGGGATGGAGTCCAATACATCTTAAGGACCTCTCAGAAATAGCATCTTACGTTCATAAGACAAAATATGGAGATTTCTCTCAGCCATGTCCTTACTATGTCCAGAAGTTCCTACCTCCACACAGTAATATTAAGCCTGAGAGACATTCTTAGCAGCGCCAGCTCCTTGGTCAGGGAGACAGAAGAGCTGGAAGTCTGAGGAGAAGCACAGGTCTCCATCTCTACTCAGGACTACTATGGAACTTTGCATGTAGCTCAGAGCCTAGGCCTCCAGATTACTAAAAGTCAAGTATTTGTAGGGCATTCTCAACAGCATATATATATATATATATATATATATATATATACACACACACACACACTTAAATGATAAAACAGGATACTAATGAAAGAGGAATTTAATAACCTGCATTTTCAGAAATTACAAATTATTTTGATTCATTTTACCCTAAATTGAAATGATAATATATTCCAAGCTTACTCAAAATCTGCTCTATCCATAGCTTCTCTAACTGTGCTTGTTACATATGCAAATAGTAATAAATAAAGGCAAATGGTTTCATCTCAAAGAAGGAAACACATTTTTTGGTATATGCTAATAGAAATATGTTGAATTCAAAACACTTTTAAATTCATCAATATTCATGATTACTGTTGAATTTACTTGCATAGAAACTCAAAAGCTCTTTTTCTGAAAGATTACTATGAAGAAAAGACATCTAAAAAATGTAAGATTTAACTAAAAACAGTGAATAAATTTTGAGACTAACATCTTAAATTCACTTACAAATAATCAAAAGTTCACTTACACATACAACACTGCCAACCAGAACATGAAACAAAGTCATATGATAAATCACCAGGGTACAAAGGCGCCACTTAACTGACTTCCCAAAGTTTCTGGTGGGACTCCAGGAAATAAAATTATGAATCCTTGAGTACCATGGCACTTAAAAAATCACAGCATATACAATTCTAAGTCACCGACTAAAGCTTTTTACTATTTCTGTGCTCAGTTTTGAGAAGAAAAAGGTTTAAGAGGGAAATGAGAGAATCAATGAATTCGTTTCCAATAGCAAAGCTTCCTTAAGAAAAAAGTTACATAACTGATCCTCTGTTTTCTAAGAAAATAGCAATACAAAACATTACTTCTCAGTCCTAATAGATTTCTTTAAACAATAAGGATCAAAACACATATGGTGGGCTTCCATGGTGGTCCGGTTGGTAAGAACACCGCCTTGCAGTGCAAGGGGTGCCGGTTAGATCCCTGGCCTGGGAAGATCCCACGTGCCACGGAGCGGCTGGACCCATGTGTCCAATTACCGAGCTGGAGCTCTGGAGCGCATGCGCCCAGAGCCGGTGCTCTGCGACAACAGAGACCACTGCGATGGGAGGCCCACAGGAGCCAAAGAACAAAGATGGATGAAAATAGATAAATGAAAGGCCAATAGAAGTGGCCTGCCCTCCTCCCCCCAATAAACCACATATAGTGTATAAAGCGAGATAGAGAGAGGGGGGCTGCTAGAGGAATTCTAAGAAAATATGAATCATTTCAGAGTGACCATTTTCTGTAAAGATTATGAATACTAATGTTGATTATAAAGTTAAAAGGTCTTGTGAGGATTATTTTGATTTCGTGTTATAAATCTCTTTAATTTTCATATTTTTTCTAAACAATAGATCTATGTGACAAATATATTATTTCATTAAGATAAATATTTGCAATATTTTCTGTAATGCTTCATCAAACAAACAAAACCAGCAGTAAAAATGAACAGTGATTTAATAAATCAGTTATCAGCTATAATACAAGAAGATTACATGGCTACACGGAAAAAAGGGATTTACTTCTGAATTGAGAATAAACACCTATATTTAAATAGAAGATAGCTTTCAGTGACATTAATATTCAATTCAAAATATTCAAGCAGATGCTTGTGAAGCAAAGAGTATGGCACAAGTCTGTCACATACCTACACTAATATTTCCAGGTACATATTGTGGGCCTGATCCAGTAATGTGTTTGAATTTGATATATGAGTCACAGGAAATCTCAACAGACCAGTATTACATTTGCTTTTGATTAAAATTATAGGTACAAGTGTTTTCACATCAATACTAAAAAAATATTCTGAATACTTCTGCAACCTCAGTTTCAAATACCTTTTCACAGAAAATGCTCCTTAATGATAACCTCACATCACTGCAAAAGCTGCTCTAACACTTAATAATATGTGTTACTTCTAAGTAATATGGCACATTATGACATTATTTCAAGTCATTATGAAGTGGGGTGGAGCTGCAAACTGAAGCCTCTCCTTTGCACATTTAAGGTATTTCAATTATCTCTGGCATCCCAGCAGAGTTAGCACCATCCTGGGGGGATGGTCCAGAGCGTTAGATCCCTGGCCTGGGAAGATCCCATGTGCCGCGGAGTGGCTGGACCAATGTGTCCAATTACCGAGCTGGAGCTCTGGAGCGCATGCGCCCAGAGCCGGTGCTCTGGACAACAGAGGCCACTGCAATGGGAGGCCCACAGGAGCCAAAGAACAAAGATGGATGAAAATAGATAAATGAAAGGCCAATAGAAGTGGCCTGCCCTCCTCCCCCCAATAAACCACATATAGTGTATAAAGCGAGATAGAGAGAGGGGGGCTGCTAGAGGAATTCTAAGAAAATATGAATCATTTCAGAGTGACCATTTTCTGTAAAGATTATGAATACTAATGTTGATTATAAAGTTAAAAGGTCTTGTGAGGATTATTTTGATTTCGTGTTATAAATCTCTTTAATTTTCATATTTTTTCTAAACAATAGATCTATGTGACAAATATATTATTTCATTAAGATAAATATTTGCAATATTTTCTGTAATGCTTCATCAAACAAACAAAACCAGCAGTAAAAATGAACAGTGATTTAATAAATCAGTTATCAGCTATAATACAAGAAGATTACATGGCTACAGGGAAAAAAGGGATTTACTTCTGAATTGAGAATAAACACCTATATTTAAATAGAAGATAGCTTTCAGTGACATTAATATTCAATTCAAAATATTCAAGCAGATGCTTGTGAAGCAAAAGTATGGCACAAGTCTGTCACATACCTACACTAATATTTCCAGGTACATATTGTGGGCCTGATCCAGTAATGTGTTTGAATTTGATATATGAGTCACAGGAAATCTCAACAGACCAGTATTACATTTGCTTTTGATTAAAATTATAGGTACAAGTGTTTTCACATCAATACTAAAAAAATATTCTGAATACTTCTGCAACCTCAGTTTCAAATACCTTTTCACAGAAAATGCTCCTTAATGATAACCTCACATCACTGCAAAAGCTGCTCTAACACTTAATAATATGTGTTACTTCTAAGTAATATGGCACATTATGACATTATTTCAAGTCATTATGAAGTGGGGTGGAGCTGCAAACTGAAGCCTCTCCTTTGCACATTTAAGGTATTTCAATTATCTCTGGCATCCCAGCAGAGTTAGCACCATCCTGTCTCTACCAAATAACCCTCACTGTACCAAGTAAAAGGGATTCTTCTACCATGACTGCCACAGGCTTAGGCTGACCACCTGCACTTTTACCCCAGCCAAATCGACCATGCGAGTTTAGCCGCGGCAGTCTCCTCTGTCCAGGCCTGCACTGGGCCACTTATGGCCCTGGGCTTTCCAGTACAACGTCATGGGAACACTTAGCACTTTATTTAAAGATCACTACAAAATCTTCCATAAAATTAAGGTGCAAGGCAAATTTGATTAAACTTAAGATAATCTGGGTCTGGCATAAATAAGAACAATATTTGAGTTGCAGAAAGGTAGATTAGACTTCTTGATAATCGATAAGAAGTCACGACAATAGTCCAAATTGTCCATACTGACATACTGGCTTTCTTACTTAGGCACCTAACCACATGTCTGTAACTTATATAAGTAGATATGAGTAAAAACATTTTTCTTATGCTAGTTACAAGCTAATTCTTGCCCCAACAGAGAAATATTCAGCTTTCTGTTGCCTGAATTGTGATAATGCTAGCTATAGTCATCCTAACAATGCTCTTGACAGAAATTCTTTCCTGCCAATTTATATAACTTCATTTAAAAAGTTCGTATTAGGACAAATCTTGGATACAAGCTTGTTACCTATAATATGGTTAGCCACTATTGTTTAATCTGTAACTGAAGTTTAAATGAGAAATTTCATAAAATAGCAGAGTACTACTCCAGTGTACTCTAGTATACCAGAGTATAATGAATAAAAACTAACAGTGAATATATCTTTAGGCAGAAAAGTTTTTACAGAAGCATCAGAGAACAAAAAAAAATCTCATCTAGAATTCACAACAAAAAAATGAATTATGACATTATCACACAATTATCGAGGAAGTTTTTTACTTTTTCAATTATCTACTGAAATTAGCTGTTTCATAAGTTTACATTTCCAAAGGTCAAATCACATCATGTTAAAGACATCCAGAGTATTTCTGTCACTAAAATGGAGATCACCATAAAATAAACCAAACCAGAAGTCACCATCACATTCTGACTCACATGTCTACCCAAGGCAAACAAGCAGGGCTTGGCAGAGTAGGAGGGGCTCTGCCTTCCCACCACCCACACTCAGCGCCTCCCAGACAAGGGCACAGAGGCAAAGCAAGGTCTAGATCCAGCTGGTCTCTAAAGCAGCATTCTTCTCAGACAGGTTTCAAAGTTTGAAGAAAAAAGAGATTTCTCATTAAAGATTCACACTAAGTTTTTAAAAGGTCACTATGATCAGCATAAAAACACTCATATTCTTTACTGAAAACTAAACAAAAAATGATTGAAAATGTGACAGTTTTGGCTCAGAATAGCTCAAATTTTGACAATTTACTCATCTTTGTCCCTGTGAATTACATTTAGAAAAGGAATCACAAAATTACATTACTTCTGCAAAACGCAGAAGGAAAATCCATCAGATTTATAGTACCTGGGTAGACAAATTGACAAAGGAGTTTCTGTACACGGGTCAGAAAGTCAAAAGAAGCTACCATGAGTAAGGTGGATAATTCAATCAAGATGGCCACCATCCATAGTATTCAAATACAATCTTTCCATTTCTAAAAAGATCTAATGAACCAATATTTAAATGGGATCTTGCAAAGAGTATCTCTACTTTCCAGAGGCATCAAAGGATTAAACTGGTTCTACAAAGAAATCAGTTGCCAATCAGATCCATACTGTCTGAAAAAGCTCATATGTTGACCAAATGCCATTTTAAAAATCAAAGATTTCCAACAAGATGGGGCTTTTCCCCTAATGGTAAAAACAATCAGTTCACACAGATAGACAGTTCCTCTAGTAGCAACATGTACAATTAATTACAAGGTTAAAATCATATTTACTCACTTTCCTAATAGTATCTGTGGCTGGCTGGATTCATTAGTGATACCGAATATATCAGGAATTAAGTCACCATTGAAGCTGAAAAGAAAACATTAAAAGCATTAAGCAGCTAATCTACTAAATTCTGACTTCTAATTCAGTCTAGAAATTAGCTGTTTCATAAGTTTACATTTCCAAAGGTCAAATCACATCATGTTAAAGACATCCAGAGTATTTCTGTCACTAAAATGGAGATCACCATAAAATAAACCAAACCAGAAGTCACCATCACATTCTGACTCACATGTCTACCCAAGGCAAACAAGCAGGGCTTGGCAGAGTAGGAGGGGCTCTGCCTTCCCACCACCCACACTCAGCGCCTCCCAGACAAGGGCACAGAGGCAAAGCAAGGTCTAGATCCAGCTGGTCTCTAAAGCAGCATTCTTCTCAGACAGGTTTCAAAGTTTGAAGAAAAAAGAGATTTCTCATTAAAGATTCACACTAAGTTTTTAAAAGGTCACTATGATCAGCATAAAAACACTCATATTCTTTACTGAAAACTAAACAAAAAATGATTGAAAATGTGACAGTTTTGGCTCAGAATAGCTCAAATTTTGACAATTTACTCATCTTTGTCCCTGTGAATTACATTTAGAAAAGGAATCACAAAATTACATTACTTCTGCAAAACGCAGAAGGAAAATCCATCAGATTTATAGTACCTGGGTAGACAAATTGACAAAGGAGTTTCTGTACACGGGTCAGAAAGTCAAAAGAAGCTACCATGAGTAAGGTGGATAATTCAATCAAGATGGCCACCATCCATAGTATTCAAATACAATCTTTCCATTTCTAAAAAGATCTAATGAACCAATATTTAAATGGGATCTTGCAAAGAGTATCTCTACTTTCCAGAGGCATCAAAGGATTAAACTGGTTCTACAAAGAAATCAGTTGCCAATCAGATCCATACTGTCTGAAAAAGCTCATATGTTGACCAAATGCCATTTTAAAAATCAAAGATTTCCAACAAGATGGGGCTTTTCCCCTAATGGTAAAAACAATCAGTTCACACAGATAGACAGTTCCTCTAGTAGCAACATGTACAATTAATTACAAGGTTAAAATCATATTTACTCACTTTCCTAATAGTATCTGTGGCTGGCTGGATTCATTAGTGATACCGAATATATCAGGAATTAAGTCACCATTGAAGCTGAAAAGAAAACATTAAAAGCATTAAGCAGCTAATCTACTAAATTCTGACTTCTAATTCAGTCTAAAAAAACTTTGGGGAGGTGTGGTAAACCTTCAACGGTATCTGTTGTAGTCAATGGAATGTCAGAAGTGACAGGTTTAATTTTTGTTAGTGACCACCTTTCCAGTGACAAGAACATGTTTGGATGGGCCCTGTAAGACACTCTGAGCTCTGGTAAAAGAGCAGAGCCTATCAGCGCCCCACACTGGACAAGCAGCGTGAACAAGAAATCAACATGTGTTGTGAGATTTTGGTGCCGTCTGTAGTCTCTGTATAGTCTAGCCTATCTCTGAGGGATAAGGAGAGCATAATTTCAGAATCATGACCCACCTTATTTAGTTAGGTGGGCTTAGGAGAAACAACCCACAGAAGTAATCCCTAGTTGGTACAGAAATTTATATAAGCTAATGAATATCGTAACAACAGTGACTAATACTCAATCATAAAAGAAATCATGTTGAGTACCTTTAAAAAGATTAATTTGTGGATTACAGTGCTGACTTCTAATAGTCACTGAGCTATTCATGTACGACTATGATTTTAATGACTGTACAAAAGGCAGCACTGGAAACCAGAATGTGGCTGTACCTTGTTTAGTCCCCAAGATAATAACTATGCAATTACCAGAATCCTAACAGATATTTCGGTTAACCTTATGTTGATACATGAGCCTACTTTGAGGACATAAATGATAATACTATGGAAGAGTTGTAAAAAAGGACAAAACTTTTCCTTAATATAAAAATCATTATAAGTCACTAGAGGAAATCCTCTAACCTTCCTGTTTCCCAAACAAGCACTAACAGTTTTATTCAAACACAGTTATCTTAGTTCTTTGAGTAATGACATGGCTAGAAACAGCAAAAATCCATCATGGACACATTCAAAGCTATTAAAACAAACCCAAAAAGACAAATAACTTCCTTTTATCCAAAATAATGAATTTCATTTTTCCCTTTTTTCCATCATGGCAAATAAATATCACATAATACAGAGGAAAGGGCCCTATCAGCTTTAAAGGGAGAATGAATATGGAGTCAATACAACTTAGCAAAGTAGCTTCCTATGTGAACGATTTTATTTTGTTTGTAAGTTTAAAACCATTTAAAGGGAAGCAAGCACATACTTACTCCATAATTAGTGGTTCATCTTGAAAAGTCCTATTAAGTATGGTCATATTGCTAGGATCTGTAAAAGAAAAGAAAAAATATAAACAAATAGGCATCATATTTTTTATATCTGCACTTTGGGAAAAATAATCTTTTAATTATTCTTTTCAAGATTTATCTCTAACTCAAACTCTTGGGGGGGGGCACTTCAATGGATCTTTCATTGATTTATTTTTGTTCTGTGGCCTGTGTGGGCCTCCCATCACACTGGCCTCTCCCGTTGCAGAGCACCAGCTCTGGGCACATGCGCTCCAGAGCTCCGGCTTGGCAGTTGGACACATCAGTCCAGCTGCTCTGTGGCACGTGGGATCTTCCCAGGCCAGGAATCAAACTGGCACCCCTTGCACTGCAATGCAGTGTCCTTACCCACTAGACCACCAGGGAAACGCTCTAATTCCAATTTTTACCATTAATCATTAACAAGACACTACAACTCTAAGTGGACATCAAGTTTGTAAAGATAAACTATTGGGAAAGTTGAATCTACACTGAAGACATCAACATTATAATAACTTTCTTTTGAGTCTTCATTCTGAAAATCTGTTACATGAGTCTTCGTTATATACAGTTTAGCATTGGAGCAGTTAACTATTAACGTTTTGAAGTATAAAACCCAATATCAAAACTACTTGATTTGAAAATGTCCATGCCCTCCTCTCCTCCTCAGTTCTTGAAATTTGGCTCTATGAACAAAATTGTCCATTCAGGTATAATTAATTTGGCTTCAAGCACTAACAGTTTTATTCAAACACAGTTATCTTACTTCTTCGAGAAATGACAAGGCTAGCAACAGCAAAACTCCATCATCGAGACATTCAAAGCTATTAAAACAAACCCAAAAAGGCAAATAAATTCCTTTTATCCAAAATAATGAATTTCTTTTTTCCCCTTTTTTTCCATCATGGCAAATAAATATCACATAATACAGAGGAAAGGGCCCTATCAGCTTTAAAGGGAGAATGAATATGGAGTCAATACAACTTAGCAAAGTAGCTTCCTATGTGAACGATTTTATTTTGTTTGTAAGTTTAAAACCATTTAAAGGGAAGCAAGCACATACTTACTCCATAATTAGTGGTTCATCTTGAAAAGTCCTATTAAGTATGGTCATATTGCTAGGATCTGTAAAAGAAAAGAAAAAATATAAACAAATAGGCATCATATTTTTTATATCTGCACTTTGGGAAAAATAATCTTTTAATTATTCTTTTCAAGATTTATCTCTAACTCAAACTCTTGGGGGGGGGCACTTCAATGGATCTTTCATTGATTTATTTTTGTTCTGTGGCCTGTGTGGGCCTCCCATCACACTGGCCTCTCCCGTTGCAGAGCACCAGCTCTGGGCACATGCGCTCCAGAGCTCCGGCTTGGCAGTTGGACACATCAGTCCAGCTGCTCTGTGGCACGTGGGATCTTCCCAGGCCAGGAATCAAACTGGCACCCCTTGCACTGCAATGCAGTGTCCTTACCCACTAGACCACCAGGGAAACGCTCTAATTCCAATTTTTACCATTAATCATTAACAAGACACTACAACTCTAAGTGGACATCAAGTTTGTAAAGATAAACTATTGGGAAAGTTGAATCTACACTGAAGACATCAACATTATAATAACTTTCTTTTGAGTCTTCATTCTGAAAATCTGTTACATGAGTCTTCGTTATATACAGTTTAGCATTGGAGCAGTTAACTATTAACGTTTTGAAGTATAAAACCCAATATACGCAAAACTACTTGATTTGAAAATGTCCATGCCCTCCTCTCCTCCTCAGTTCTTGAAATTTGGCTCTATGAACAAAATTGTCCATTCAGGTATAATTAATTGGCTTTTCAGATAAGACTTGAAGATTTGCAGGTAGATACAGTAGACTGACCCTCAACCTTTAACCTTTTTGTTCTTTCCTATACTGAGGAGACTAGAAACCAAAAACAGCATTTTTCAGGTATCGCTGCATCTAAGATTCTTAATAAAATGTGAGCCTTGCTAATTAGATACACTCTAAATTTTACAGGAATGAGGTGAAGGCTGCACTTCTACCATTTATATCTTAATGTGTGATCACTGAATTGTAAGCACTGTAGGCAGGGTGCAGGCTATCCATTTTGCTGTTGAGCAAGTGCCATTCTGGCACCTGTTGCACAACTGGCTTCTTTCTGATGGTAAAAAGGCAGTACCTTCTTCAAAGGCTTTTGGAATTGTTCCTGAAAGTTCAACCAAGTATGTATTCTTCAGCCAACCCAATAACTATGTAAAGTATAAAAACTCTTTAATAAATTTCTCTCTTCTTTAAGTTAATAAGAATGGATTTTATACCCTGGAGTTAACTGCAGATCACTTCTAGGTTGAAAAAGAAGAATCAGAAAACAGATTTTTTAAAAAATATATTTATTTGTATTTATTTATTTGGCTGTGCCAGGTCTTCCTCAGGCTAGGGGGATCTTCAGTTTCGGTGTGAGAACTCTTAGTCGGAGCATGTGGAATCTAGTCCCTGGACCAGGGATCGAACACAGGCCCCCTGAATTAGGAGTATGGCGTCTTAGCCACTGGACCACTAGGGAAGCACCCAGAAAAGAGACTTTTAAAAAAGCTTTTACAACAATTACTGATGCTTAAGAACTGCATATTTTTTAAAAAAACATTTATTTATTGATTTATTTTTGGGGGGGGTGGTGAGGGAAGAGGGGGGCGGGTGGGCCGCTTCTATTGGTCTTTCATTTCTCTATTTTCCATCCATCTTTGTTCTTTGGCCCGTGTGGGCCTCCCATCGCGGTGGCCTCTGTTGTCACAGAGCTCCGGCTCTGGGCACATGCGCTCCAGAGCTCCGGCTTGGTAATTGGATACATCGGTCCAGCCGCTCCGCGGCACGTGGGATCTTCCCAGGCCAGGGATCGAACCGGCGCCCCTTGTACTGCAAGGCGGTGTCCTTACCCACTGGACCACCAGGGAAGCCCAAGAACTGCATTTTAGAACTGATTTTTGTTACATTTACCTAGGAATATCAGGCATGTTTTCTCTTCAATATTCAGTGACAAATATGAAAGGCTCTTAAAACAAATTCACCTAATGTTTGATTCTGTCCCCAGAAGATAACAGCTCCTAATTCACCGTTGGCATGATTTTTGGGAAGATACGTCAGAAGGACATCCATTTGTGAATCGCCATCATAATCCCCTGGGACTACACTTGTTATCAAGGTACTGTAATTACTAAAAAAAAAAAGAAAAAAGAATAAACAAACATTCCAGTAGAGCTATAGTGGAAAAGGCCACTTCTATATTTATACTACGCAACAACATTTTCAATGCAAAATACAAAAATCCACAGAGCTGATTAATTTCATTCTCTTCCTCAACAGCTTATCATCCTTCAGGTATGCAGGTCTCCTTGGACTATGAAAGAATTCAGGATGAATGCAGAGAATGCTAAGAAATGAGAAAAAGCTGAAATATTTACTAAGAGGAAATGCAGTGTTAAGTTGAAGCACTGACAATCCTTTCACCTAGTTCTTTTCTCAGAGATATAAGGGCTTCTGAAATGGTGTTTATACAAACCAAGGCTCATTATTAATTGTTAAAGCACTCATGAGTATTTTTAGATATCTATAAACTACTTAATTTTGGATTTCCATGTGCAGATTTGAAATTTACAGAGAAAACTAAATAATCCTTTCATTTCTAAAATTTTTTCAAGATTCATAGTGAAAATTATGACCAAACCTGCCTGGCAATACACTAAAAAGACATACATACCTAGTTTCACATCTTTAATAATAAAATAGTCTAAAATGGTCTATATTAACCTTGAAGACTTAAGAAAACATTTTGGAGTCTTGCCATAATGTTGTCTGAGTGACTCAACCAATAAATAGGTCCTAAATTCAATTTACATTTAATTCTACTTAAGAGTAACAAGACAGTAAGTTTCTAAACAGTCTATGAATTATTTTCTAAATGACATTAAGAATATTAAAATATGTAACAGGTTTAACTTATAGTGAAAGGAGTAAAATATTGACAAGTATAAGATTATGAAAAACAATAGAAAAACAGCTTTACTTTAATGCAGCTACTTAATATGTCTCAGATATTACATCAAGTGCTTAACAGCTATTAATATTATCTGATAATCTCTATTACTTGAAATAGTATTCTCACTGAACAGACCAGAAAACTGAGGTATGGAGCAATTAAACAGCTTCCAGAGTTAAACAGCTAGTTAAATGGAATAACTGGAAGTCAAATTCAGTTGTGTTGGCCTCTAAACCTGATTCTCATTATGATAGAATACTTTTTGTAATGCCACTTCCCTCAAATTATGCCAACAACAGTTTAACCTTTCCATGAAAAACAGGTGGCCTTTAAAAATGATGATAGAGTAATTGCACAAGTGACTATGGAGCTGACAGCGTCTCCGTGCACACTGCTGTAGTGGTCCTCCATATGAAGGCACGTGCAGTCACACAAATGCTGCACATACATGGCAGTAACACTTACATCAATTCATGACTTGGGATCAAAAAGTAGCCTTAGGGCTTCCCTGGTGGTCCAGTAGGTAAGGACACCGCCTTGCAGTGCAAGGGCACCCGGGTTTTATCCCTGGCCTGGGAAGATCCCACGTGCCATGGAGCGGCTGGACCAATGTGTCCAACTACCGAACCGGAACTCTGGAGCCCATGTACCCAGAGCTAGTGCTCTGCAGTGACAGAGGCCATTTGATAAACTACTTAATTTTGGATTTCCATGTGCAGATTTGAAATTTACAGAGAAAACTAAATAATCCTTTCATTTCTAAAATTTTTTCAAGATTCATAGTGAAAATTATGACCAAACCTGCCTGGCAATACACTAAAAAGACATACATACCTAGTTTCACATCTTTAATAATAAAATAGTCTAAAATGGTCTATATTAACCTTGAAGACTTAAGAAAACATTTTGGAGTCTTGCCATAATGTTGTCTGAGTGACTCAACCAATAAATAGGTCCTAAATTCAATTTACATTTAATTCTACTTAAGAGTAACAAGACAGTAAGTTTCTAAACAGTCTATGAATTATTTTCTAAATGACATTAAGAATATTAAAATATGTAACAGGTTTAACTTATAGTGAAAGGAGTAAAATATTGACAAGTATAAGATTATGAAAAACAATAGAAAAACAGCTTTACTTTAATGCAGCTACTTAATATGTCTCAGATATTACATCAAGTGCTTAACAGCTATTAATATTATCTGATAATCTCTATTACTTGAAATAGTATTCTCACTGAACAGACCAGAAAACTGAGGTATGGAGCAATTAAACAGCTTCCAGAGTTAAACAGCTAGTTAAATGGAATAACTGGAAGTCAAATTCAGTTGTGTTGGCCTCTAAACCTGATTCTCATTATGATAGAATACTTTTTGTAATGCCACTTCCCTCAAATTATGCCAACAACAGTTTAACCTTTCCATGAAAAACAGGTGGCCTTTAAAAATGATGATAGAGTAATTGCACAAGTGACTATGGAGCTGACAGCGTCTCCGTGCACACTGCTGTAGTGGTCCTCCATATGAAGGCACGTGCAGTCACACAAATGCTGCACATACATGGCAGTAACACTTACATCAATTCATGACTTGGGATCAAAAAGTAGCCTTAGGGCTTCCCTGGTGGTCCAGTAGGTAAGGACACCGCCTTGCAGTGCAAGGGGCACCGGTTTGATCCCTGGCCTGGGAAGATCCCACGTGCCATGGAGCGGCTGGACCAATGTGTCCAACTACCGAACCGGAACTCTGGAGCCCATGTACCCAGAGCTAGTGCTCTGCAGTGACAGAGGCCACTGCGATGGGAGGCCCACACAGGCCAAAGAACAAAGATGGATGAAAATAGAATAATGAAAGACCAAAAGAAGTGTCCAAAACAGACAAACAAACAAACAAAAAGTAGCCTTAAATAGACAGCAATACATTACATAGGACTATATGGGAATCTATCCTGACCAGTTTTATTCCTAAAATTACCCTGCTTCTTTATGGCTCTAAAAATAGGAATCTGAACTTTAAAAAATATCAGATTGAGACACACACTTATCTTTTCTTCTTTCAAAGAACCTACTAAAATGATATGGAATGAATTAAAAAAAAAAATCCTCCAAAACAAAGGGATCATGAAAGGACACAGCAGATGGAGAGATGCTAATTGACTCTGCAGGGCAAGGAAACAACAGTTTACCCTTGAAGAACACGTGGGGTTAAGGACACTGCCTGCCTGCATTAGAAAATCCACATATAACTTTAGAGTTGGTCTTCCATATTCTTGGTTCTGTATTCACAGATTCAACCAAATGTGGATAGTGTAGTACTGCAGTATACATTTAATGACAAAAAAAAAAAAGAAATGTGCACACAAGTGGACCTATGTGCTGCAGAGCCATGTTGTTCAGTGGTCAACTGTTTCAGCGAAAGTGCTTGGAGAAAAGGCTCAAGAAGCTTTTGGCCTTGAAGAACCACTGAAAAACTCAGAATGTGGAGTCATCAGAAATGCCAGAAGACAGAAGTAAGGCACAAGGCTGAAAAGGGATTTAACTGAAAGTCTGCGATGGTTCCTTTTTCCTCTTGCTCAGCAAGACAAAAATCAAGTAGTTTATTTCTGGGAAGTTTCAGGTGTTAGAGACTCAAGTTATAGGAGATGGTAAGATATTGGTCTCAGGCTAAAAAGTTAATGTAAAGTCAACAAAAGGAAAAGATTGGCCCTTATCCCCAACTCTGCCAAATCAGTAGACTGCAGTGCAAGGCACGGTTTGATCCTGGCCTGGGAAGATCCCACGTGCCATGGAGCGGCTGGACCAATGTGTCCAACTACCGAACCGGAACTCTGGAGCCCATGTACCCAGAGCTAGTGCTCTGCAGTGACAGAGGCCACTGCGATGGGAGGCCCACACAGGCCAAAGAACAAAGATGGATGAAAATAGAATAATGAAAGACCAAAAGAAGTGTCCAAAACAGACAAACAAACAAACAAAAAGTAGCCTTAAATAGACAGCAATACATTACATAGGACTATATGGGAATCTATCCTGACCAGTTTTATTCCTAAAATTACCCTGCTTCTTTATGGCTCTAAAAATAGGAATCTGAACTTTAAAAAATATCAGATTGAGACACACACTTATCTTTTCTTCTTTCAAAGAACCTACTAAAATGATATGGAATGAATTAAAAAAAAAAATCCTCCAAAACAAAGGGATCATGAAAGGACACAGCAGATGGAGAGATGCTAATTGACTCTGCAGGGCAAGGAAACAACAGTTTACCCTTGAAGAACACGTGGGGTTAAGGACACTGCCTGCCTGCATTAGAAAATCCACATATAACTTTAGAGTTGGTCTTCCATATTCTTGGTTCTGTATTCACAGATTCAACCAAATGTGGATAGTGTAGTACTGCAGTATACATTTAATGACAAAAAAAAGAAATGTGCACACAAGTGGACCTATGTGCTGCAGAGCCATGTTGTTCAGTGGTCAACTGTTTCAGCGAAAGTGCTTGGAGAAAAGGCTCAAGAAGCTTTTGGCCTTGAAGAACCACTGAAAAACTCAGAATGTGGAGTCATCAGAAATGCCAGAAGACAGAAGTAAGGCACAAGGCTGAAAAGGGATTTAACTGAAAGTCTGCGATGGTTCCTTTTTCCTCTTGCTCAGCAAGACAAAAATCAAGTAGTTTATTTCTGGGAAGTTTCAGGTGTTAGAGACTCAAGTTATAGGAGATGGTAAGATATTGGTCTCAGGCTAAAAAGTTAATGTAAAGTCAACAAAAGGAAAAGATTGGCCCTTATCCCCAACTCTGCCAAATCAGTAGACTGCGGTCAGGCAGGAACATATCCACAGGGAACAACACAGAGTTTCCAATTAGTTCTTTAGTAGTTTATTCTTAATGTACTTTAATAAAGAATTACCTGCATTTTAAAGAAAACTATGAATATCAAGAAACTGAAAAAAAAAAAAAAACACATAATAGAGGGACCAAAAGAAAACTTCAAAACTATACTTGAAGGTATAAGAGAAGAAAATATATCCATTAAAAAACAAAGAAGCAGTATGCTATGGAAAAGAAGTAAAACATATAGATGACATGATACTGTACTTAGAAAACCAGAAAGATAGTGTCAGAAAATTACTAGAGCTAATCAGTGAATTTAGCAAAGTTGCAGAATACAAAACTAATGCACAGAAATCACTTGCATTCCTATATATTACCAATGAAAAATCAGGAACAGAAATTAAGGAAATCAATTCCATTCACTACTACAACAAAAAGAATAAAATATCTAGGAATAAACCTACCTAATGAGACAAAAGAGCTATATACAGAATATTATAAGACTTTGATGAAAGATATCAAAGATGACATAAACAGATAGAGAGATAGTCTGTGTTCCTGGGTGGGAAGAATCAATACTGTGAAAATGACCAAATGCAATCTACAGATTCAGTGTAATTCCTACTAAATCACCAATGGCATTTTTCACAGAACAAGAACAAAAACTTACAAAACTTATATGGAAACAGCAAAGATACCAAATACCCAAAGAAATCTTGACAAAAAGAAATGTGCACACAAGTGGACCTATGTGCTGCAGAGCCATGTTGTTCAGTGGTCAACTGTTTCAGCGAAAGTGCTTGGAGAAAAGGCTCAAGAAGCTTTTGGCCTTGAAGAACCACTGAAAAACTCAGAATGTGGAGTCATCAGAAATGCCAGAAGACAGAAGTAAGGCACAAGGCTGAAAAGGGATTTAACTGAAAGTCTGCGATGGTTCCTTTTTCCTCTTGCTCAGCAAGACAAAAATCAAGTAGTTTATTTCTGGGAAGTTTCAGGTGTTAGAGACTCAAGTTATAGGAGATGGTAAGATATTGGTCTCAGGCTAAAAAGTTAATGTAAAGTCAACAAAAGGAAAAGATTGGCCCTTATCCCCAACTCTGCCAAATCAGTAGACTGCGGTCAGGCAGGAACATATCCACAGGGAACAACACAGAGTTTCCAATTAGTTCTTTAGTAGTTTATTCTTAATGTACTTTAATAAAGAATTACCTGCATTTTAAAGAAAACTATGAATATCAAGAAACTGAAAAAAAAAAAAAAACACATAATAGAGGGACCAAAAGAAAACTTCAAAACTATACTTGAAGGTATAAGAGAAGAAAATATATCCATTAAAAAACAAAGAAGCAGTATGCTATGGAAAAGAAGTAAAACATATAGATGACATGATACTGTACTTAGAAAACCAGAAAGATAGTGTCAGAAAATTACTAGAGCTAATCAGTGAATTTAGCAAAGTTGCAGAATACAAAACTAATGCACAGAAATCACTTGCATTCCTATATATTACCAATGAAAAATCAGGAACAGAAATTAAGGAAATCAATTCCATTCACTACTACAACAAAAAGAATAAAATATCTAGGAATAAACCTACCTAATGAGACAAAAGAGCTATATACAGAATATTATAAGACTTTGATGAAAGATATCAAAGATGACATAAACAGATAGAGAGATAGTCTGTGTTCCTGGGTGGGAAGAATCAATACTGTGAAAATGACCAAATGCAATCTACAGATTCAGTGTAATTCCTACTAAATCACCAATGGCATTTTTCACAGAACAAGAACAAAAACTTACAAAACTTATATGGAAACAGCAAAGATACCAAATACCCAAAGAAATCTTGAGAAAGAAGAATAGAGCTGGGGGAATCAACCTTCCTGACTTCAGACTATACTACAAAGCTACTGTCATCAAGACAGCATGGTACTGGGACAAAAACAGAAATACAGACCAATAGAACAAGACAGAGAGCCCAGAGATAACTCCACACACCTATAGGTACCTTATTTTTAAAAAAGGAGGCAAGAATATACAATGGGGCAGAGACAGCCTTTTCAATAAGCAGTGCTGGGAAAACTGGACGGTTACATGTAACAGAATAAAATTAGAACACTTCCTAACATCATACACAAAGATAAACTTGAAATGGATTAAAGACCTAAATATAGTAAAAGAAACTATAAAACTCTTAGTACAAAACATAGGTAGAACTGGTGACATAAATCAAAACAGGATCCTTTACGACCCCTCCTGCTAGAATAAGGGAAAGAAAAACAAAAATAAACAAGTGGGACCTAATTAAATTTAAAAGCTTTTGCACAACAACAACAACAACAATAAAACTATAAACAAGGTGAACAGATAACCTTCAGAATGGGAGAAAATAATAGCATGGGAGAAAATAAACTTTGGAAATTTCCAAAATAAACAGGCAGCTCATACAACTCAATACACGAGAAAAGACCTAAAGACAGCGCTCCAAAGAAGATGGCTAACAAACACATGAAGAGACACTCAACTATGCTCATTATTAGAGAAATGCAAGTTAAAACTACAGTCAGATATCACCTCATGCCAGTCAGAATGGCCATCATCAAAAGGTATACAAATAATAAATATTGGAGAAAGTGTGGAGAAAAGAGAATGCTCTTGCCCTGTTGGTAGGAATATAAACTGATACAGCCACTATGGACGATGGTATGAAGATTCCTTAAAAAACTAGGAATAAAACCACCGTATGACCCAGCAATTCTAGGAAACAAAAGAAACAAAAACTGAAAAAGACACATGTACTCCAATGTTCATTGCAGCAGTGTTTACAACAGCTAGAACATGGAAGCAACCTAGATGTCCAATGACAGATGAATGGATAAATAAGCTATGGTACATATACATAGTGGAATATTACCCAGTCATAAAAAGGAACACATTTGAGTCAGTTCTAATGAGGTGGATGAACCTAGAGCCTATTATGTAGACTGAAGTGAGTCAGAAAGAGAAAGATAAATATCATATACTAACGCATACATATGCAATCTAGAAAGATGGTGCTGGTGAATTTATTTGCAAACAACAATGGAGAAACAAAATAGAGAAGAGACTTAAGGACATGGTGGGGTCGAGGAAGGAGAGAGTGAGATGTATGGAGAGAGTAACACGGACTTACAACACCATATGCTAACACAGATAGCCAATGGGAATTTGCCATATAATTCAGGGACCCCAATCAGGAGCTCTGGAACAACCTGAAAGGGTGGGATGGTGAGAGAGACAGAGGGAAGTTCAAGAGGGAGGTGATCCATGTGTCCCTATGGCGGATTCATGTTGATATTTGACAGAAAACAACAAAATTCTGTAAAGCAATTATCCTTTAATAATAATAATTTTTATTTTTAAATTTATTTTTATTCTTTATTTTAAAGGTTTTACAGAGTTTTGTTGTTCACATACATGTATGTTCCCAGATCAGTCATATGCATATCCATGGTCCCCATCCACCCAGGTCCCCCCCATCCCACCCCTCCAGACCTTTGCCCCAAGCCATTGTAAGCACTCCTATTCCCTTAGCACTGTGATACTAGCTATCTTTAATAATTTTTTTAAAAAGAAGAGCATGCTAAGACAAAAGAGTAATAAGAGAATAAAGAAAACTTCTTGGAGATTAAAAAACTCGACAGATGGCCTTTCTTGCTTTCTGGGATGGCCCACACTGTGTCTAAGGACTGTGTTTCCCCCCTTAATAAAACTTTTTTCACGTAAAAGGACAGTTAACGTAAAAATATTCAAAGAAAAGCCTATGATAAAATTAAGAAAAATTCCTGGGTGAGGAAACCTACAAAATGACAAAAACCCAAATGAAGTAAAGGATGGAGTTAAGACAGTCCAATAATGAACTGGTAGTACTGTCTTAAAGACAGAACAAAACCATAATCAGAGAAATACTATAAGAACATTTCAAACCGTCCCAAAGTATAGAAGTCACCATCTTGAAGGGGCCAACCTATTGCGCAGAGTAATAAAGGGAAAACAGTCTATACCAACACATATTATGAAATTTCAGAGAAAAAGCAATAATGAAGACATCCTTATAGCTTCTAAAATTAAAAATACAGTAAGTTATATTTGAACGGTTAGCAAAAAGGCAGTAATGGATTTTGTATCGGCAACCTATGAAACTAGAAGACTATTTGCCAATCAAAGAGTGAGTAGAAAAAGATTTTGGAAATGGAAGGACATACCCATGCCCTGAGAAAAGATATACTCTTTCTCAGGAACTTTTTGAAGAGTACACTACAATCAAAATGGTATAAGATCTAAGAAACAGGGATCAAAGAATAACAAAGGGAAAATCTCCAAACAGTAACCCTGCAGAAGGCTTTGGGAATTAGTTCAGATTGGGAAGGCATGCAGAGAACAACGACGACAACGAAAAAAACCCCAGTACAACAGGTACATGACAGATATAATGGAACATACACAACAAAATTAAGGATGTGCACACAGAGAACTGTGCAATCTATTTTTTAAAAAACAATCAGTTATTCTAAGGGGAGAAAACCAAAGAGAAATGAAATATTGTATATTGCTTTGCTCTGAAGTACACATAACCTAAAATGTACTAAAAGTACACATAAAACTAAAACCTAGCTAAATGCTACCTAAATAGAGACATAGACAATTTAAACATTTAAATCTCTGTCTATGCTAAGAAAAAATCCAAGATGGTAACTCAAGACATTATAACAATGCGGATTCTTTACCATCTGAGCCACAGGGAAGCCAAAACATGGAAATAAACAACAAAAGACAACGTTTTAAAAGTGGTTGCATTTGAAAGAAGAACAAGGTTGTGAGGGGAAAGAAAACAGTGAAGCATAGGTGTTTTTTGAAAAGTATACTAAATAATTACAAGAGTTCATAAAATTTAGAAGTCCATTAAACGACATTAATCAAAGAAAAATAAATTAATTGGGATTAAAAAAAACCAAAACTCTGTGGAATCCAAGTCTTTAACAGCCCATAAATTCCCTTAACTTTTTTTTTTTTCTTCCTTAGATAAGAAATAGATTTATTCAGATTCAGAGAAAGCACACTCCACAGACAGAGTGTGGGCCATCGTAGAGCAAATCCAGTGGCCTCCCTTAACTTTTAATCTTCCATGGAAAATCACTTCTAGACATTTCATTTCTTGGATTTAATATGTATCAACGTCTGTTCCCTTCTCACTCCAAGCATGCTAACATTCTATACCTAGGAACATTTCTCAAAAGGGATAATCTCCTGTTTATCCATCTATAACTTTCCCCTCAATGATTCAATGTTGTAACTCAAGGGCGATTTTTAACATATGTTTGAGTTTAAGTTAAATATTGTAGAATCTGAGGACTCATTAGCCCATATGTGGACTTCTTAAATTCTTAAGTTAAAACTACACTACAATCAAAATGGTATAAGATCTAAGAAACAGGGATCAAAGAATAACAAAGGGAAAATCTCCAAACAGTAACCCTGCAGAAGGCTTTGGGAATTAGTTCAGATTGGGAAGGCATGCAGAGAACAACGACGACAACGAAAAAAACCCCAGTACAACAGGTACATGACAGATATAATGGAACATACACAACAAAATTAAGGATGTGCACACAGAGAACTGTGCAATCTATTTTTTAAAAAACAATCAGTTATTCTAAGGGGAGAAAACCAAAGAGAAATGAAATATTGTATATTGCTTTGCTCTGAAGTACACATAACCTAAAATGTACTAAAAGTACACATAAAACTAAAACCTAGCTAAATGCTACCTAAATAGAGACATAGACAATTTAAACATTTAAATCTCTGTCTATGCTAAGAAAAAATCCAAGATGGTAACTCAAGACATTATAACAATGCGGATTCTTTACCATCTGAGCCACAGGGAAGCCAAAACATGGAAATAAACAACAAAAGACAACGTTTTAAAAGTGGTTGCATTTGAAAGAAGAACAAGGTTGTGAGGGGAAAGAAAACAGTGAAGCATAGGTGTTTTTTGAAAAGTATACTAAATAATTACAAGAGTTCATAAAATTTAGAAGTCCATTAAACGACATTAATCAAAGAAAAATAAATTAATTGGGATTAAAAAAAACCAAAACTCTGTGGAATCCAAGTCTTTAACAGCCCATAAATTCCCTTAACTTTTTTTTTTCCTTCCTTAGATAAGAAATAGATTTATTCAGATTCAGAGAAAGCACACTCCACAGACAGAGTGTGGGCCATCGTAGAGCAAATCCAGTGGCCTCCCTTAACTTTTAATCTTCCATGGAAAATCACTTCTAGACATTTCATTTCTTGGATTTAATATGTATCAACGTCTGTTCCCTTCTCACTCCAAGCATGCTAACATTCTATACCTAGGAACATTTCTCAAAAGGGATAATCTCCTGTTTATCCATCTATAACTTTCCCCTCAATGATTCAATGTTGTAACTCAAGGGCGATTTTTAACATATGTTTGAGTTTAAGTTAAATATTGTAGAATCTGAGGACTCATTAGCCCATATGTGGACTTCTTAAATTCTTGAAACAGTTTCTGAAGGACTCTCTGATCTTTCTATATACCAATTCATCCTGCACATGGTTCACAAGTAAATCAAACAACTTAAAATACCATTTTCATCACCTCTCCTTTATACAAGAACCTGTAATGAGTCTCCATTTTTCACGGGACTGAGGTCAGTTCTTTCTGCTGTTTATGAAGGGCCCTAGTCTGCCTTGATCTCATCTTCCTAGTCCATAACTCTCCAAAGTGTACCCTCACCTTCTGCCAGATGAATCTTTCTACCTCCTTTTCATGACATGCTGTTCTTACTGCCATCGCTTGCTGACGCTGCATCCTGAAAACTAAAAGCCCTCCCCTAAAATTCACCTATCTTAAGGTCAAGCTCAAGGCGCATAACCTTTTAGAAACTTCCTGTCAAGACTCATCTCTTCCTCCAGACAGCAATCAGTCCCTACCTTTGATAATTTCAAAACTGTGTTGGATCACTGTGTTTCATGCGATGCCAGTCATATTAAAAAAAAAAAAAGAACTATCATTTGAAGATTAAAAACATTCAGTTTGATTTTAATTTTCTCAAAATTAACCAATGAATCATATAGCAGTCACCACCTATCAGTCAACAAAGCTAAAAATTAGAACAGAAGTCATTTACCCCAGGAAAACACCTCTGCCAGACCATAAAACACAAAGCTGATCTGGTGAGTCTGTGGGTGAGCTGCTCCCACAGGCACACGCGGGACAAGGGACAATCTCCATGACGTTCAAGAAAGCATGATCAGACTGCAAGGGACTGAAAGGTGTTTATGTAGGAGCAGACCAAGATCCACTTAAAGCTATTTTTTTAGCTTTAAACCTTGGCATGTTCACTACTTTTCCTAACAAAGTCCTTGGTTCATACCTCATAACTCATGGTTTTGTATCACAGCATCACATTACAGTAAAACGCACTTCAGTGACAACCCAACTAGTTATTGCGTATTATTATAATAATGACAGTTTTACAGAAACACATACATCTATACTTACTTCAATGATTCAATGTTGTAACTCAAGGGCGATTTTTAACATATGTTTGAGTTTAAGTTAAATATTGTAGAATCTGAGGACTCATTAGCCCATATGTGGACTTCTTAAATTCTTGAAACAGTTTCTGAAGGACTCTCTGATCTTTCTATATACCAATTCATCCTGCACATGGTTCACAAGTAAATCAAACAACTTAAAATACCATTTTCATCACCTCTCCTTTATACAAGAACCTGTAATGAGTCTCCATTTTTCACGGGACTGAGGTCAGTTCTTTCTGCTGTTTATGAAGGGCCCTAGTCTGCCTTGATCTCATCTTCCTAGTCCATAACTCTCCAAAGTGTACCCTCACCTTCTGCCAGATGAATCTTTCTACCTCCTTTTCATGACATGCTGTTCTTACTGCCATCGCTGCTGACGCTGCATCCTGAAAACTAAAAGCCCTCCCCTAAAATTCACCTATCTTAAGGTCAAGCTCAAGGCGCATAACCTTTTAGAAACTTCCTGTCAAGACTCATCTCTTCCTCCAGACAGCAATCAGTCCCTACCTTTGATAATTTCAAAACTGTGTTGGATCACTGTGTTTCATGCGATGCCAGTCATATTAAAAAAAAAAAAGAACTATCATTTGAAGATTAAAAACATTCAGTTTGATTTTAATTTTCTCAAAATTAACCAATGAATCATATAGCAGTCACCACCTATCAGTCAACAAAGCTAAAAATTAGAACAGAAGTCATTTACCCCAGGAAAACACCTCTGCCAGACCATAAAACACAAAGCTGATCTGGTGAGTCTGTGGGTGAGCTGCTCCCACAGGCACACGCGGGACAAGGGACAATCTCCATGACGTTCAAGAAAGCATGATCAGACTGCAAGGGACTGAAAGGTGTTTATGTAGGAGCAGACCAAGATCCACTTAAAGCTATTTTTTTTTTAGCTTTAAACCTTGGCATGTTCACTACTTTTCCTAACAAAGTCCTTGGTTCATACCTCATAACTCATGGTTTTGTATCACAGCATCACATTACAGTAAAACGCACTTCAGTGACAACCCAACTAGTTATTGCGTATTATTATAATAATGACAGTTTTACAGAAACACATACATCTATACTTACTTCAATGATACATTTACTTTGGGCTTAAAATAGGGTGCATTTTGGTCTGCCAAAAAGATGATTAAATCATTTCCTGAAAGAGGCAAAGGTTATGATATTAGAAAAATTCTTCCCAATAAGACATCCTATCAGCGATTACCAGGAACTTTCTGGGCACTGTTTTCAACAGGAAAACTTTTATTTCGCTCCAGTCTGTCTGCCCTGTGAAGGATGGCCCTATTAGAATAATGGAGTGGCGATTCCTAATAGACAAATTCAATATTCAAAGCAGTAGACAAACTAGGAGGAGGAACATGGAAAATCCTGTTGGTTCTGCCTACTGCCACAAATCAGATTCATCGACTTAAAGGTAGTATATAAAGAATATGTGTTAGGTCATAACCTCTCCAAACCCAACAACTCAGCCTCTTACAAGGCTGCACAGATGTGTCACACCAAGCACCCAGTATCGCCTTACTGCAGGTATCTGACTAGTAACAAGGATGGGATTCCATATTTAAGTAGAAAAACCTGAATCCTCCAAGACCATTCCCTTGTGGCTCCTGAAACCCCACTACCATGCATTTCTGGAGCTCAGAGAACACTCACTGGGACAGAATTTTGAAATTATTTAGTCAAACACAGGGCACCTTTAAAGTTAAAGGGAGAGTCTCTGTCTCCAGTTTGGATGGAGTAGCTATAGGCTAAGCAGTCTGCACCCTTCCTGCACTTCATGGAGTCATAACAAAAACAGGGGAAATACCCAAGGTTCTGGAAAGAACTCTATGAGACCGGGCCAAGATCCTGTTAGTCAAACTTTGTATAAGTGCTTTCCTTTCTTCTTTCACAGCCCTGACCTTAAAAAGTATCTGCTTTCTGGGTACTCAAGGATACTGAGACCCTCTAATGCCCATTGTTAGCATCAAGATTTACCAACCTTAAAGCTATTTTTTTAGCTTTAAACCTTGGCATGTTCACTACTTTTCCTAACAAAGTCCTTGGTTCATACCTCATAACTCATGGTTTTGTATCACAGCATCACATTACAGTAAAACGCACTTCAGTGACAACCCAACTAGTTATTGCGTATTATTATAATAATGACAGTTTTACAGAAACACATACATCTATACTTACTTCAATGATACATTTACTTTGGGCTTAAAATAGGGTGCATTTTGGTCTGCCAAAAAGATGATTAAATCATTTCCTGAAAGAGGCAAAGGTTATGATATTAGAAAAATTCTTCCCAATAAGACATCCTATCAGCGATTACCAGGAACTTTCTGGGCACTGTTTTCAACAGGAAAACTTTTATTTCGCTCCAGTCTGTCTGCCCTGTGAAGGATGGCCCTATTAGAATAATGGAGTGGCGATTCCTAATAGACAAATTCAATATTCAAAGCAGTAGACAAACTAGGAGGAGGAACATGGAAAATCCTGTTGGTTCTGCCTACTGCCACAAATCAGATTCATCGACTTAAAGGTAGTATATAAAGAATATGTGTTAGGTCATAACCTCTCCAAACCCAACAACTCAGCCTCTTACAAGGCTGCACAGATGTGTCACACCAAGCACCCAGTATCGCCTTACTGCAGGTATCTGACTAGTAACAAGGATGGGATTCCATATTTAAGTAGAAAAACCTGAATCCTCCAAGACCATTCCCTTGTGGCTCCTGAAACCCCACTACCATGCATTTCTGGAGCTCAGAGAACACTCACTGGGACAGAATTTTGAAATTATTTAGTCAAACACAGGGCACCTTTAAAGTTAAAGGGAGAGTCTCTGTCTCCAGTTTGGATGGAGTAGCTATAGGCTAAGCAGTCTGCACCCTTCCTGCACTTCATGGAGTCATAACAAAAACAGGGGAAATACCCAAGGTTCTGGAAAGAACTCTATGAGACCGGGCCAAGATCCTGTTAGTCAAACTTTGTATAAGTGCTTTCCTTTCTTCTTTCACAGCCCTGACCTTAAAAAGTATCTGCTTTCTGGGTACTCAAGGATACTGAGACCCTCTAATGCCCATTGTTAGCATCAAGATTTACCAAAACAAACAAACAGAAGTTTAGTGATGGTTAAAACAAAGAATTCTCAAGAACTTCAAGTGGAAAATAAAGCAGGGATTTGCAAGACCAGTCTGGACAAGACTAGGCAGCACAGAAGGGAGAAAAACCTGCAGATTGAGAATCGTTTTCCAAAGACACCCTGGGTTTATTAAAGGTGCCTGCAAAATACTTGTGTGAACTGTTTAGTGTTTAGGGTCTTGGGAAGGAACAGCAGTTTCAATGAAAGCTGGGACCCAGACAAAGAGAGGGGAGGGTGAATGAGGTTAATCACAAGACAGGGTAAAGTTCTCTGAAAGGAAATGGTCAAGTTACACCTTTTCCAGTTCATCAAAGGGGAAGGGAGACCGGAGGAAGTAAAGCAGGTTGGAATAAAGGGGCCTTGGGAGGGAACATAAAGGCAAGCTACAAAGACAAGAGGAATCAGGAAAGGCTTTGGAAAGCAGGTGATTCCACGAGGGGGGCGGGGTACGTGAGTGAAGGCCGCGGTCTTCTCCAACAAACAAAACAAAAAAACTGGGGTGTTTCCAATGCGATCAAACTGTGGAGTGGTCAGGCGAAGACCTGGGTTTGGAAAAGATGGAGAAAAGGGCAAGCTGTCAAGCGTGCTGTAAATAAAGGGAGAAAGACAGGACTGGGACAGAAGGGCCAGGAAATGCAGGAGGACCGGCCACCCGGGCAAGGGGCGTGGGAAACACCGGGAGGGGCGCGCGGACAGAGGGAGGGCCGGGCAAGCACTGACTTTCCCGCAGCACGAAGAGGTCCGTCTGCTTGTCAGAGTTGAGATCTCCGAAGGCCGCCAGGGTGCCCCAGGCCTCGGCCCCAAAGAGCTCGGCCGTGACGTTGTGTAGCGCCCGCGCCGGGACCGGCCCGACTCCCAGCAACGCGAGCCCCGCAAGCAGCAGCGCCCGCAACACCCAGGAGTCCGGCAGCCGGCTTGCCGCCGCCATGGCAGCCCCCCGGACCCCGCCCGCCGGCCTACTGCCGCGCTTGACGGCAGCCGGAAAGCACCGTGTTGCCGGCCGAGGGACAAAGCGCAGCTCCAACGCCCGTATGGCCGCGGCCGGCTCGGTTCTCTCTCTCCCCAGGGGCTGCCCCTCTGGGGTTCGGGAGGCCGCAGGGCTGGGCCGGAGCGCGCCCTCACGCTCACTTCCGGCCGGCGCGCCTCCCGACAGTGTCGCGCGGGGGGGCGGGGCCGGCCGGGCGGCGCTGACAGGCGGCCTCGGGGCAGCTGCCGAGGCAGCAGCCGGAGCGCGATGGCGGGGCTCATGGCAGAAGTGAGCTGGAAGGTCTTGGAGCGAAGAGCCCGGACCAAGCGCTCAGGTTTGGCTGGCTGGGGCGCCATCTCTTCCATCCCCCCGCAGGGGGTGCTCCCCCTTGGGCGCTTCGGGCGGGAGGCAGAGAGGGGTCCTAGGATGAGCCTGTGCTCGCGAGTTTCTCCTTCGAGAGCAGACGGTGGTCCCTTGACTTCCTCTTGATGTCTTTCCCTTTTGGCCCCACCTTTACTCCGTTTTGCTTCCCTAGCTAAATTTCGTGTGTGTTCCCCCTCGAAAAGTCAATGATGGTGCCAACTTAGCCTGAAATCTACTTAGAAATCAGACGGCGACCACTTTCCACGGAGTGCTGTCCATGCCTCTACTCCTCCCAGAAACTCTGATGGTTTCATTCTTACTTATGGGTAGGATCGGGTCCTGGAAAACCGGCGGCTCTTCATTGCCTTGTATCTCCTTTTTCCATCCCAAGTTCTGAGCTCTAGCCAGTTATCTATGTGACAGAATTTGGGGGGACGGGCCTCAGTTTGAGCAGGATGTCACGCTGAGCATAGTTAGGACTCAGAAGGAAGTGGGCCCCTTCCCTGGGCAAGTGGCCCCAGGACACCTAGTTCCCAGTGGTGGCTCCCAAACCAGGTGCCACGTACATCAGAACACGCTGCGCAGGCAGTTATAACAGTTCAAGTGTCCTGAACTGACTTGTTCAAATTGCAAAGTCACGGCTTTGAAGTTAGCACTTGTGGCTGGTAACTCATCTGAGAGCCAGGATTGCAGCTTCTCTTATTCCTGGCTGCCTGGAGGTAATCTCGAGCTAAAAAGTGTCCCTGTGAGCAGGAAAGTTGGTAGAATGATAAGTCTTCAACCAAGAATCTTCCCTTTTGAAGGGCTGTCGTTACTGTATGTTAGTTGCTGCTGTTACTATATAAGTTAGCTAGTGTCAAAGTTGATAATCTAGCAACAGTCAAAAGCAGCTCTATAAAAACTAACTCTGTATTTGC
The DNA here is from genome assembly GCA_022376925.1 of Tragulus kanchil. Taxonomy (NCBI): domain Eukaryota; kingdom Metazoa; phylum Chordata; class Mammalia; order Artiodactyla; family Tragulidae; genus Tragulus; species Tragulus kanchil. The sequence goes on from JAIOJX010000031.1 coordinate 136,801,829, forward strand.
ACTGGTATTCAGGAGTTGTTATTTTTTTCCTCAGCGAATATGACACCATTATGTTTTGGCTTTTCCCATTTATGAAGTTCTTAGTTGGCTATTAGACAGACAGTGGAGTTCTTAACTGTTTGTTTGTTTAGAAGAAAGCACCTAATAAATTCACTTAGTCTTTCTGGCATATTTCATTCTGTTTTTAAAGTTTTAAAATAGATCTGCACTTATATACTTAAGGGTTATGGCAAAACTACCACTGAAGTATGAGAGAATTTTTCAAAAACTAGTCCTTAGTACATCTTAGAATCAGTATATTTACGATAGTCACAAATATTTTGTTTCACTTTTTTTTCCCTCAATTTTCTTGACATATTGAGTCTGTCTGGGCTATAAAAAGTGTTATTGCGTTGATAATCCCATCAAAGAGAGTAACTGAAGTTTTCTTACAGGAAACTGAGCTCCACCCTCAACGTATGTTTTTCCAACATATCTCTTTTCGACTAATACACATATAGGGTTTATTTTCCTCTCCAGTTTTAATTTCCTCTGAACTGCATGTCATAACAGTAAGCTTTGAAAACCTACCTTCTCTGTCTTTACTGAGGAAAAGAATTCAAGCTTTAACTATCATTGAATGCGGTTACTTAAATCCACTTTCATGTACAAAGTACCTGAATGCATTGTATAAATATTGGATGTTTGTATCTGGTTACATTGTAGCAGTAAAAGATATCATTTGAAGTCATCCATCCAAACTAGTTGAGCTTTCAGATTCTTCTGATAACTATTAAGTATAGACTGTGAAATTTCTTAAGTGAATCATTACTTTCCTTTGTCATTGAAAGCAAGCCCCCTGATTCTATTTGTTACTTTTTTGAGGAGTATATAAACTGAGTTTTGTTTGAAACATGTGCTAACCTGACCGTGCTATAGACATCACTGCAAAGTTCTGAGCATTGTTGCATAGTAGCATAATCACTTAACTGCTCAATAGAATCTTCCCTTTGAAGGGCTGTCGTTACTGTATGTTAGTTGCTGCTGTTACTATATAAGTTAGCTAGTGTCAAAGTTGATAATCTAGCAACAGTCAAAAGCAGCTCTATAAAAACTAACTCTGTATTTGCACTGGTATTCAGGAGTTGTTATTTTTTTCCTCAGCGAATATGACACCATTATGTTTTGGCTTTTCCCATTTATGAAGTTCTTAGTTGGCTATTAGACAGACAGTGGAGTTCTTAACTGTTTGTTTGTTTAGAAGAAAGCACCTAATAAATTCACTTAGTCTTTCTGGCATATTTCATTCTGTTTTTAAAGTTTTAAAATAGATCTGCACTTATATACTTAAGGGTTATGGCAAAACTACCACTGAAGTATGAGAGAATTTTTCAAAAACTAGTCCTTAGTACATCTTAGAATCAGTATATTTACGATAGTCACAAATATTTTGTTTCACTTTTCTTTCCCTCAATTTTCTTGACATATTGAGTCTGTCTGGGCTATAAAAAGTGTTATTGCGTTGATAATCCCATCAAAGAGAGTAACTGAAGTTTTCTTACAGGAAACTGAGCTCCACCCTCAACGTATGTTTTTCCAACATATCTCTTTTCGACTAATACACATATAGGGTTTATTTTCCTCTCCAGTTTTAATTTCCTCTGAACTGCATGTCATAACAGTAAGCTTTGAAAACCTACCTTCTCTGTCTTTACTGAGGAAAAGAATTCAAGCTTTAACTATCATTGAATGCGGTTACTTAAATCCACTTTCATGTACAAAGTACCTGAATGCATTGTATAAATATTGGATGTTTGTATCTGGTTACATTGTAGCAGTAAAAGATATCATTTGAAGTCATCCATCCAAACTAGTTGAGCTTTCAGATTCTTCTGATAACTATTAAGTATAGACTGTGAAATTTCTTAAGTGAATCATTACTTTCCTTTGTCATTGAAAGCAAGCCCCCTGATTCTATTTGTTACTTTTTTGAGGAGTATATAAACTGAGTTTTGTTTGAAACATGTGCTAACCTGACCGTGCTATAGACATCACTGCAAAGTTCTGAGCATTGTTGCATAGTAGCATAATCACTTAACTGCTCAATAGAGGATGCTACTCTTAGGTCATGTTTAAAAAGTGGCTATTACATATTTCCTGCCTCATCCATGTAAGCAAATGGAATTTATCAAAGCAAAGAAAATCAAATTTTCAAGTCATAAAAGAGAAAATAAATTTATAATGAACCTCAATTATTGCCTTTGTTGCACACTGCATCATGTTAATAACTGCTCACACTGCTTTCAATTAATCTAACGCTGATTGCTTCTAACCTTCACTAAACAGTTTTGAAAATTGCTATAGTTTAGCCTGCGACGCTTATGATTAGAGTCAACAATTTGAAATGGCCAGCTCACCTGATGCAACCGTCTCTTCTCAACCAGCTTTCTTAAGGTCTGGTAAGTGTGTAGACCCCAAAAGGGTCACTTAGTAATTTTAAGTATCTTTGTTTCGGAAGATTGCTCTCACCATATATCATTCTGGTATTTATTTCCTATTTGGTGGGCCCACACCTGAGCACCGTTTCTGTGATTGTTGGGCTTACGTGTGCACTGTGTGTTCAATGTGTCTGTAGTGTAAGAGGCATGAGAAGTGCAGAGTGGAGCCCCTGCCTTCACACTTCCCCTTTGACCAGGGGCAATTCCTCAATATTTGAGAGCCTTAATTTTCACCTGGGTAGATAAAATGCTTCTTCAATAATTTCTGTCTGCTTGCATGAAAAATTTTATAAATTAGAAATTTTTGGTCAGTGTTTTCTTTTCATCAACTCACTATGGAGTAAGTATTTTTATGTGCATTTTCCTACAAAAGGGAAGCCCACAGACTTGAAGCAGTTGCCCCAGGTCCTGAGACTGTTATGTTTCAAGGCCTTGTGGTTTGCCTTCTGTCCCATGGCTTCCTTGTGTAAGGGCTTCGGTGCACTAAATTGTTAGAGACACTTTTCAAGTTGGTTAAAGCTGTGGAATTACTCCTTAGATGAATGTCCTGGGTTGTGAGAATAATTTGGAAGAGGTCTATTCATCCAGGAAAGATTATGTATGCATCCCCATTAGGAGTGCAGGCCTGTGAGTGTATTCTAAATAGAAGGGCTTTGTTAAGTGGCTAAAAGCTGAAATGAAGACTGAGCCACCTTGTACCATTTAAAGCCTGTTCTGTGCATGAACACTGGGTAAAACCTGTTGACTAGAGACAACTTTGTCTTTAGTGTGCCTTAAGCAGAATATTCAAGTCTCAGGACTCATTAACAGATAAATGTGAAAAATTCTTTCATTTTGGCTTCATTATAACCATTCAGAAGTGGTCCCCCCCTCTTATTTTGATTTGTATTTCAGATCCTGTTTTGGGAAGATGAAGGGGCAAAATCTTGAGTAACAGATAGAAAATAACTTAGGGAAGAATCACAAATAGAAAATAAAGCTTATACTTTAAGGAACAAAAATGACCCATGTCTTTAGTTGTCATCTGCTAAGTGACAAAATAGTGTATTATATGTAACATTACCAGTTGATTTCAGATTTAATCCCTGAACTAAGAGAGCAGGGAGACATATATCTTTGAGCTGTGCTTTCTTTTAAGCACCAGGCTCTTTTCTTTTTTGGTCTTGGCTTTACTAAGAGTTCGGTGGATTTTCAGCACTGACAAAGTTATTCAGCAGTTATGGGGAAATAGAATGCTAAAGATACGCTTTTGTGTGTAGTCTTGAAAATTTCAAAACCTGAGAACTGTGTTTTTAACGTTACACAGAGTTTAAAGCCATATACAAGAAATTTTCCCAGTACCATATTATTGAATTGAAGTAGAATGTACCAAGAAACAAAATTAAAAAATACCAAACTAAATCACTGTAAGATGGATTACTTAAAAATTACTTTCAGTATTGATACTTGGGGATTGTCTAACCAAAACTTAGTAATGATCATAAAGAAACACTTAAAACTTTATCTGGGGCTTCCCCTGGTGGTCCAGTGGATAGGGACACCGCCTTGCAGTGCAGGGGGCGCCGGTTCGATCCCTGGCCTGGGAGGATCCCACGTGCCGCGGAAAGGCTGGACTGATGTGTCCAGTCGCTGAGCTGGAGCTCTGGAGCTCATGCGCCTAGAGCCGGTGCTCTGCAACAACAGACGCCACCGCGATGGGAGGCCTACACGGGCCAAGGAACAGAGACGGATGAAAAATAGAGAAATGGAAGACCAATGGAGGTGGCCCGCCCGCTCCCCTCCCTCCCCAACCCGACCCCTGCCCAAAATAAAACAAACAAACAAAAAAAACAAAAAAACCCAAAAACTTTATCTGTTAAAAAGAGTGGTTTGCAGTTATAGTTTATTTGCTAATTTGTTTTTTTATTTTATTATTTTTTAAAGATTCCTTTATTTATTTATTTTTTGGGGGGGGTGGGGAGGGAGGGGAGCAGGCAGGCTACTTCTATTGGTCTTTCATTTGTCTATTTTCATCCATCTTTGTTCTTTGGCCCGTGTGGGCCTCCCATCGCAGTGGCCTCTGTTGTTGCAGAGCACCGGCTCTGGGCGCATGCGCTCCAGAGCTCCGGCTCGGTAATTGGACACATAGGTCCAGCCGCTCCGTGGCACGTGGGATCTTCCCAGGCCAGGGATCGAACCGGCGTCCCTTGCACTGCAAGGCGGTGTCCTTACCCACTGGACCACCAGGGAAGCCCTATTTGCTAGTTTAGAAGTACTACATTTATGTTGGAAATGATTTATTTTCTGCTATTGTAATTCCTTGGACATTATTATTGTAGAGAGGGTTTAATGGTGTGATTTCATTTAACGATCATTTTAAAGTATGTCTTGGGTTTATAGATGAACTTTTCCTTGGTAACTGGCTAAGAACTATTCAGTGTTACTGAAAGTGAGAACTAGTATCTTGATTTTGGAAAATTAATTTCTAATAAACCTAGATTGTTTTATGTGTTTTAACCCTGTTTATTCCTCCTGGATTTGTTTTTTCTGTTTCTATTTATTTCTGCTCTTTATTGAATTACTGTGTCCTTCATTTCTGTGTGTGCATGCTTGAGTTGTGCTGTGCCTGCTAATGTGTCAGTATGTGCTGTGATTGAATATGCTTTGTTTTAACTGCTTCAATCTGAAAAGGCATGTTGATGTCTAGGTTTTTCTTTGGCAGCCCTTGTGTGCCAGTCGCTGAGCTGGAGCTCTGGAGCTCATGCGCCTAGAGCGGTGCTCTGCAACAACAGCGCCATCGCGATGGGAGGCCTACACGGGCCAAGGAACAGAGACGGATGAAAAATAGAAATGGAAGACCAATGGAGTGGCCGCCGCTCCCTCCCTCCCAACCCGACCCCTGCCCAAAATAAAACAAACAAACAAAAAAAACAAAAAAACCCAAAAACTTTATCTGTTAAAAAGAGTGGTTTGCAGTTATAGTTTATTTGCTAATTTGTTTTTTTATTTTATTATTTTTTAAAGATTCCTTTATTTATTTATTTTTTGGGGGGGGTGGGGAGGGAGGGGAGCAGGCAGGCTACTTCTATTGGTCTTTCATTTGTCTATTTTCATCCATCTTTGTTCTTTGGCCTGTGTAGGCCTCCCATCGCAGTGGCCTCTGTTGTTGCAGAGCACTGGCTCTGGGCGCATGCGCTCCAGAGTTTCGGCTCGGTAATTGGACACATAGGTCCAGCCGCTCCGTGGCACGTGGGATCTTCCCAGGCCAGGGATCGAACCGGCGTCCCTTGCACTGCAAGGCGGTGTCCTTACCCACTGGACCACCAGGGAAGCCCTATTTGCTAGTTTAGAAGTACTACATTTATGTTGGAAATGATTTATTTTCTGCTATTGTAATTCCTTGGACATTATTATTGTAGAGAGGGTTTAATGGTGTGATTTCATTTAACGATCATTTTAAAGTATGTCTTGGGTTTATAGATGAACTTTTCCTTGGTAACTGGCTAAGAACTATTCAGTGTTACTGAAAGTGAGAACTAGTATCTTGATTTTGGAAAATTAATTTCTAATAAACCTAGATTGTTTTATGTGTTTTAACCCTGTTTATTCCTCCTGGATTTGTTTTTTCTGTTTCTATTTATTTCTGCTCTTTATTGAATTACTGTGTCCTTCATTTCTGTGTGTGCATGCTTGAGTTGTGCTGTGCCTGCTAATGTGTCAGTATGTGCTGTGATTGAATATGCTTTGTTTTAACTGCTTCAATCTGAAAAGGCATGTTGATGTCTAGGTTTTTCTTTAAAGAACTTTTGGATAAAACAAACAGGACAATAAATTTAGAAGCAAATTCCACAACTGAAATGAATTAACTGATTGAAGATGATAGTGTCCAGTAACTTACATTGCTTCCATTTCTCACTTGACTGCTAAAGTTCTATGTTAGCTTAGCAGAGTTGGTCAGCTAGAGTCATCACGTTGACATGACAGTTCACTTATTTGCAGTAATTGTTATGGCATTTTGTGGTGAGGTAAGAAGTGTCTTGGCATTTTTACTTTTATTCTTAGATAATAAAAATAATTTTAAAAATTATTCCTTACAATGAAGGAATCTCTATCCATTCTGTATGTTTATTAGCATCTAAGTCAGATTATCAGCATGTGGCTTAAATTTTTTCCATTACTTATTTCTTTTTAGGTTCTTTGATTAATTTGATTTTTTTTTTTAAAGATTTATTGTATTTATTTATTTTGGGGGGGTGGAGTGGGGAGGGAGGGGAGCAGGCGGGCTGCTTCTATTGGTCTTTCATTTGTCTATTTTCATCCATCTTCGTTCTTTGGCCTGGGTGGGCCTCCCATAGCTGTGGCCTCTGCTTTTGCAGAGCGCTGGCTCTGGGCACATGCACTCCAAAGCTCCGGCTTGGTAATTGGACACATTGGTCCAGCCGCTCTGTGGCACGTGGGATCTTCCCAGGCCAGGGATCGAACCGGCGCCCCTTGCACTGCAAGGCGGTGTCCTTACCCACTGGACCACCAGGGAAGCCCTAATTTGATTTTTGATTTATTTGATATGAGGGCAATATAAATACCTGGTCAAATTTTATTGTATATTCTGGGCAGAACTCAGCTTTTTATTTTATTTTGTGACCCTTTTCTTTTTAGACACTTAAATAGCAGCTTTGTTTTTAGCCTAATTTAACAGTCACCTACTTAATCAGGTTTTTTTTTTTTGGCTTAAAGATAGGACTGAAGGTCCTGGACTCTTCTGTGTTGTGTCACCTTCTGAGAGCCTAAGAAAAGCATACACACTTCATGTTCAGCTCTACCTAAATCTGATCCTGACTCTCTTTACTATTTGTTTGATCTTGAGCAAGTTGCTTTACATCTTTGAGACTTGGTTTCCTCCTCTGTAAAACTAAGGGTAATAAAACTTACATGAAAGGATTATTTTGAGGATTAAATGGTATATAGAAAACGCTTGATATTTAGTAGCTGCCCAATAAATTTCATTTTTTATCTTTCCTAAAAATGTAGGCTTTTTACAGTATTGGTGGTTTGCATTTGACTAGGATTTTATAAAAGCAGTCATGGTTGCTTATCACCTTCCCTCATTTTGACATAGCATCTTGGAAGCCATTTGGTTAAGAACACTGGTCATGCTAAAATACAATTGGATGGAATCAAATTAAAGCAATGTACTTCTTGTTTTAATCTGGGTTCATTCATTTTTGTCAGTAATTATTGCAAGTCTAAAGAAATCATTTCTGACAGTTTCCATGGAAACTCTTGTCAGGCAGCAAGGAACTCAATCATTATTTTATATATAGTTAGAAGAGATATTTAGCTTATATTGGATATGCTGTGGGTTCCCTTCATGTAGGATGGAATTTTCAGGAGCATTGTAAATTGTATCCTGCTGGTAACTCTGATCTCGTGTCCTTATTGGATTTAGGAAATAGCAGCCACGTGATATGGTTTAAATCTCTTGGCATGAATATTATTGACCTTAACATGTATTCTCTTTCTGTGTCATTTGCGCTTGTTGTTCAGTAACTCAGTTGTGTCAGACTCTTTTACTTCCCTGTGGACTGTAGCACAGCAGGCTTCCCTGTCCTTCACTATCTCCCACAGTTTGCAAAGACTCATATTCATTGAGTTGATGATGCCATCCAACCATCTCATCCTCTGTTGCCGCATTCTCTTCTTGCTGTCAGTCTTTCCGAGCATTAGGATCTTTCCCAATGAATCAGCTCTTTGCCTTAGGTGACCAAAGTATTGGAGCTTCAGCTTCAGTGTCAGTCCTTTCAATGAATGCTTGAAATTGAATTCCTTTAGGATTGACTGATTTGACTCCAGGGGACTGTCAGGAGTCTTCTCCAATACCACATCAATTTTCAATGGCATCAGTTCTTCAGCACTCAGCCTTCTTATGGTCAAGCTCTCACATCCTTACGTGAGTACTGGAAAAACCACAGCTTTGACTATCAGCAAAGTGGTATCTCTCGTTTTGAATATGCAGTCTAGGTTTATCATAGCATTTCTTCCAAGGAGTAAGCGTCTTTTAATTTCACGGCTGTAGTCACCATCTGCAGTGATTTTGGAACCTAAGAAAATGAAGTCTGTCATTATTTCCATTGCTTGCCCATCTATTTGCCATGAAGAGATGGGACCAGATGCTATGATCTTCATTTTCTGAATGTTGAGTTTTAGGCTAACTTTTTCACTCTCCACTTTCACCTTCATCAAGAGGCCCTTTAGTTCTTTGCTTTCTGACATTAGGGTAGTCAAATGATTATTGTTTGCATCTTGGCAGGATTCACTGCTTTTCTCTCAGTCATGTCAAGTTAACTAATGTTTAGCGGACCTCTCTGATGTTGTGGAAATTTTGTAGTGTAGTTGGCCCTCTGGTAATTCTACAGTCTGAGGATGCAGAGGACCGACACAACCATGCCATTTTATATAAGGGACTTGAGCATCCACAGTGTTTGGTGTCCTTGGCAGGTGTGGTGTGGTCCTGGATCCAATCCCCAGTGGGTACCAAAAGATAGTCTTGAGTCCAGTCTTAGAGATACTGGTAGATGATGAAGGTCTTAAGAGAAGAACTCATAACCCAATGGAACTTTTTGCAAAACTAAAGATGACTTCAGTGCTTCTGCATACTTACAGTCTCTAACAAGAAGTTGTTTCCTACTTAACTTTGTGACACATAGCCATCACCTCCCATGGTACCCCTAGCTAGTGTGTTCTGAAGCTTTTATCTGGGCTCAGTTCAGTTCAGTTCAGTTGCTTATTCTGAAATAAAGACCTGATCCTTTTATTCCTCTGCTTAGCACTACCTGTGAGCTCCATATATCTGGCAGTATTTGCATGGGCCTTCTAAGAAGGCATCTCTGGAAGTGACATTTGAGCTGAAGGAGGAAAATATTGAGAAGTGGGGGCTAAAGAGTGTCCTAGGATAGGATCTTTGGGATGGACAGAGCTGGATATTTGAGAACAGTATCCTTAAAAGACAGAGCATTGTGAATGACAGTAATGGGAAAGAGAGCATGGCTATGAGGGGCAAGGGGCTGGGAGGCTTGAAAATACTTGGGTTTTATTGTAATTGGAAGGGATAGCTATAGAAAATTTGAAATATTAGAGTGATAAGGCTTGAGTAATATTTTATGATGATCCCCTGATTATTATGCAAATCAATTAGAAAGTGGTATGAAGGCAGGGAGCAGCCTAATGGTGGAAGCCATGTGCTCTATGTCCCTCTGTCTACATTTAGCAACTATTAATAGCATAGTGCACAGTGCTGGCATTTCGGGCACTCAGTCCTTCTTCGATAATGAATGGCTGTGAAACTCTATCCTCAGAACAGATTCAGTCTAGATTAAGAAACTGTGGCCACCTTGATTATCTACCATTTGTATGTATCTTTGACTCAACAGAGTAACTTTCAGAATGTAACCAAATTTAATACAAGAAAATTTTCTGTGTATGTGTACCGAACTCTTATAGATCTATGTCTAATTTTTACAATTTGTCTATATTTTAAAGTGGAGATTAACCATTTTCTTTCTGAGAACTAAACAAGGAAATATCATATCTTCTCTTGGTTCTAGCTGAAAGAGATAGAAACAGTTGATTCCCCTGTTAAAAGGTACTGACTTTGTAGGAGATATAAAGATTACTATTGATAACACACAAATAGAATTTGTACTGGTAGATGATGAAGGTCTTAAGAGAAGAACTCATAACCCAATGGAACTTTTTGCAAAACTAAAGATGACTTCAGTGCTTCTGCATACTTACAGTCTCTAACAAGAAGTTGTTTCCTACTTAACTTTGTGACACATAGCCATCACCTCCCATGGTACCCCTAGCTAGTGTGTTCTGAAGCTTTTATCTGGGCTCAGTTCAGTTCAGTTCAGTTGCTTATTCTGAAATAAAGACCTGATCCTTTTATTCCTCTGCTTAGCACTACCTGTGAGCTCCATATATCTGGCAGTATTTGCATGGGCCTTCTAAGAAGGCATCTCTGGAAGTGACATTTGAGCTGAAGGAGGAAAATATTGAGAAGTGGGGGCTAAAGAGTGTCCTAGGATAGGATCTTTGGGATGGACAGAGCTGGATATTTGAGAACAGTATCCTTAAAAGACAGAGCATTGTGAATGACAGTAATGGGAAAGAGAGCATGGCTATGAGGGGCAAGGGGCTGGGAGGCTTGAAAATACTTGGGTTTTATTGTAATTGGAAGGGATAGCTATAGAAAATTTGAAATATTAGAGTGATAAGGCTTGAGTAATATTTTATGATGATCCCCTGATTATTATGCAAATCAATTAGAAAGTGGTATGAAGGCAGGGAGCAGCCTAATGGTGGAAGCCATGTGCTCTATGTCCCTCTGTCTACATTTAGCAACTATTAATAGCATAGTGCACAGTGCTGGCATTTCGGGCACTCAGTCCTTCTTCGATAATGAATGGCTGTGAAACTCTATCCTCAGAACAGATTCAGTCTAGATTAAGAAACTGTGGCCACCTTGATTATCTACCATTTGTATGTATCTTTGACTCAACAGAGTAACTTTCAGAATGTAACCAAATTTAATACAAGAAAATTTTCTGTGTATGTGTACCGAACTCTTATAGATCTATGTCTAATTTTTACAATTTGTCTATATTTTAAAGTGGAGATTAACCATTTTCTTTCTGAGAACTAAACAAGGAAATATCATATCTTCTCTTGGTTCTAGCTGAAAGAGATAGAAACAGTTGATTCCCCTGTTAAAAGGTACTGACTTTGTAGGAGATATAAAGATTACTTTGTTTTTTATTGATAACACACAAATAGGATATGTCTTTTTTGAGGCTTGAAGATAAACCCAGATAGATTTGGAAATAATCCTAAACTAGAAAACACATTAAAAAAAAAAAAAAAAAACCCTGTAACTGCACATGTTATATATTTGGAACTGAAAATTCAATAAATGCCATTTGATTATAATTTTCTATGGTGTGTTTTTAATAAATTCATTCTTATTCTTATTTTTGTTGCAATTGGCCTTGGCTGACTTGATTAGAAATGGTTTAAAAAGGTGAAAAAATTGTTCCTGGTTTTTATTTTAGTATTTTTTTTTCCTATAGATTTTTTTGTTTCTTTTTACCAATCATGATGTGACTTTATGTTAGTCCTTTAAAAAGAGCTATTCCTTATTTTTAATTTCTTGATTTAATTTCTTTATTCTTTCAGTTTGTATTTCACAAATTTCTTGAGGAGATTGCTTTTTATAGATGAACAGATATGGTATATTAAGGGACTTTCAGAGTCAGAATCTTTTTACGCATTAGATTAAAATTGGCCATTTTTATGGGTTCTAATATGTGTCTCATGCATTTGTTATTGTTCATAGTATATATCATTAGGGTTTTTTTTTTTTTTTTGCCTCTAACTCATCATTAGTTTTCATCTATCTTTATTCTTTGGCCTCTGTGGGCCTCCCATTGCAGTGGCGTCACTCATTGCAGAGCACTGTCTCGGTGCATGTGCTCCAGAGTGCTGGCTCATAATTGGGCACACCAGCCCAGCCGCTCTGCGGCATGGTATCTTCCCTGGTCAGGAATTGAACCGGTGCCCCTTGCACTGCAAGGCAGACTCTTTACCCACAGGACCACCAGGGAAGCCCCATCATTAGTTTTTGTTATATAAAAATTTTTAAAGTTTTAATTGTTGTACTTCATTGTTAGTAACCTCACACCATTTCCATGGCCTTCCTATTCTACCATTAAAGATTCAAGCCTTATAGGACTTGAATTTTTACAAATATATAGGCCCTGGTCATAATATGAATGGTCATGTTTTTATTGGTGTGATAGGTTTAGTCTTGTGACTACAGCTGTGAATGTAGACTGGCAAAGACAGGCACAGGGCTTAGGACTGGGCAGTTGAGCTTTGGACTGCGTTCTCTTCCTGATATGTTTTGAAAAGATACTCTTCTCAGGTGTATAACTTGTATTAGTAATTTCATTTCTATCCTCCTCCGACAGTAGAGCCAGTGAAGAATTTTCTATATATTTAAATTCTTTTTTTAATATGGTTACATTAACTTTTGAAGTTTGATCATAAATATGTGATGATTGATTGTAGTCATAAATCACTGGTATGCCGAAAAGATGAACTTGTCTCGCTGCTGCTTCAGTCAGTGAAGGTCTTTGTGGAGGCCCCTCCCTGGTGGTTGTGGGGGTGGTGATGTGAGCACTGTCTGGCCTCTTTCATACCTCATGTAGCTTATCATTTCAAGCAGAATGATGCCAGTAGACACGGCCTTTAGAGAAGAATTTTTTCCCCTAGGCATCCTTGTAAAATGGGATTCAATAATCTTGTAGAATGAACAACAACAAAAAAGAGGGTAGGTGCTTTAAGTAATAGATATAATCGTTTGAAAAGGAGAGGAAACAGCAAATGGTCTTCAAATTAACTACAAAAAACTAGCAAGTTCGACTGATTTTTATTGTGGTTTCATGTTACAGTATAGTTTAGTTCCATGTGTAATAGTAGAAGCTGAATATCTTATACTGAATACTTAAATATCCATTGTCATGACTCCAGTTTTCATTTTTTTACTATAAAATTCTTATATCTAAATTATAATGCAAATTAAAGTACAGCAAAATTTTAATAGGCTTAGTCTTCTCCCAGAGTTACATTCTTTCAGTTTTGTATTACATGAAAAACTAATACCCATAAAAAATATGGCACAGTTAAGCTACACTTAGAATAGATATGAACATTTTAAGCTGAACTAGATGGTTTGACTAGTATATTGCTTGATGAAAGCATTTAGTACTTAAAGAATGCATGTCATAGTATTCCAATTCTATAATTTTAAATAAATGTATTAGAAAGTAGGATAACTTGTATTCTGATATCTTCATTATAGCATGAGTATGCCCCTTGTATGTTGTCATTTTTCCCTTGCTGCTTATAATATTTTATCCTTATCTTTAATTTCCATCAGTTTGATTGCTGTGTGTCTTGGTATGTTCCTCCTAGGGTTTATCCTGCCTGGGACTCTGCAGTTCCAGCATTTGGTTGACCATTTTCCTTTGTCATGTTAAGAAAGTTCTCATCTATTATGTTTTCACATATTTTCTTGGATCTTTCTCTTCTTATTCTGTGACCCCTATAATGTGAACGTTGGTTCGTTGAATGTTATCCCAGAGGTCTCTTAGGCCATCTTCATTTTTTTTATTCTTTTTTCTATGTTCTATGGCAGTGATTTTCACCATTCTGTCTTCCAGGTCTCTTACCTCTTCTTCTACCTCAGTTATTCTGCTGTTGATTCCTTCTAGTAAATTATTTGTCTCTGTTTGTTCTTTAGTTCTTCTTTGAATATGAAACTGAAGTCACTCAGCCTTATCCGACTCTGTGATCCATTGATGAGCCGTGGAATTCTTCAGGCAAGAATACTGGAATGGGTAGCCTTTCCCTTCTCCAGGGGATCTTCCCAACCCAGGGACAGAACCCAGGTCTGTCCCATTGCAGACAGATTCTTTGCCATCTGAGCCACAAAGGGAAGCCCAAGAATACTGAAGTGGGTAGCCTATCATTTCTTGCAGGGATCTTCCTAATCCAGGAGTTGAACCAGGGTCTCTTACACTGCAGGCAGATTCTTAGCTGAATCCTTTGTAGCTAGAAGCCTGCGGTTCTTCTAGGTCTTTGGTAAACATGTTTTACATCTTCTTCATTCATTTTCCTAGATCTTGGACCATCATCTCTTTCATTATTCTGAATTCTCTTTCTGGAAGATTGCCCATCTCTGCTTTATGTAGTTGTTTTGGTGGATTTTATCTTGTCCCTTCGTCTGCTACATAACCCTGTGTTTCTCTATCCTGATTAACTTTCTGTGATGTTGTTTTCTTTCTGTCAGCTGTGAAATTGTGGCTCTTTTTGCTTCTTCTTTCTGCCCTTTGGTGGATGAGACAAAGAGGCTTGTGCAAGTGTCCTGATGGGATGGACTCGTGGTGGGAAAAGCTGGGTCTTGATCCAGTGGACAGGGCCTTGTTCAGTAAAAACTTTGCTCCAGTTATCTGCTCATGGGTAGGATTGTGCTTCCTCCCTTTGGGTTATTTGACCTAAAGTGCCCCAGCCTCGGGGCCTATGGGCTGTATGGTAGTGTTAATGGCAACCTCCAAGAGGGCTTGTGCCATGGAGATTCTTCGTGACCCACTATTTTCTTGGATCTTTCTCTTCTTATTCTGTGACCCCTATAATGTGAACGTTGGTTCGTTGAATGTTATCCCAGAGGTCTCTTAGGCCATCTTCATTTTTTTTATTCTTTTTTCTATGTTCTATGGCAGTGATTTTCACCATTCTGTCTTCCAGGTCTCTTACCTCTTCTTCTACCTCAGTTATTCTGCTGTTGATTCCTTCTAGTAAATTATTTGTCTCTGTTTGTTCTTTAGTTCTTCTTTGAATATGAAACTGAAGTCACTCAGCCTTATCCGACTCTGTGATCCATTGATGAGCCGTGGAATTCTTCAGGCAAGAATACTGGAATGGGTAGCCTTTCCCTTCTCCAGGGGATCTTCCCAACCCAGGGACAGAACCCAGGTCTGTCCCATTGCAGACAGATTCTTTGCCATCTGAGCCACAAAGGGAAGCCCAAGAATACTGAAGTGGGTAGCCTATCATTTCTTGCAGGGATCTTCCTAATCCAGGAGTTGAACCAGGGTCTCTTACACTGCAGGCAGATTCTTAGCTGAATCCTTTGTAGCTAGAAGCCTGCGGTTCTTCTAGGTCTTTGGTAAACATGTTTTACATCTTCTTCATTCATTTTCCTAGATCTTGGACCATCATCTCTTTCATTATTCTGAATTCTCTTTCTGGAAGATTGCCCATCTCTGCTTTATGTAGTTGTTTTGGTGGATTTTATCTTGTCCCTTCGTCTGCTACATAACCCTGTGTTTCTCTATCCTGATTAACTTTCTGTGATGTTGTTTTCTTTCTGTCAGCTGTGAAATTGTGGCTCTTTTTGCTTCTTCTTTCTGCCCTTTGGTGGATGAGACAAAGAGGCTTGTGCAAGTGTCCTGATGGGATGGACTCGTGGTGGGAAAAGCTGGGTCTTGATCCAGTGGACAGGGCCTTGTTCAGTAAAAACTTTGCTCCAGTTATCTGCTCATGGGTAGGATTGTGCTTCCTCCCTTTGGGTTATTTGACCTAAAGTGCCCCAGCCTCGGGGCCTATGGGCTGTATGGTAGTGTTAATGGCAACCTCCAAGAGGGCTTGTGCCATGGAGAACCTTCCAGAGCTGCTATTGCCAGTACTCTTGTCCCAGTGGCAAGCCACTGCTGACCCACACCTCCACAAGAGTCCCTCCAGCATAGTAGGTAGGTCTGGTTCAGTCTCCTGTGGGGTCACTGGGCCTTTTCCCTGGGTCATGGTACATACAACATATTGTTTTTGCCCTCCAAGAGGGGGTTCTCTGTTTCCCCATCCCCAGGCTGGGAAGCCTAATGTAGGACTTTAGAACCTTCACAACAGTGAGAGAACTTCTTTGATATTATTGTTCTCTAGTCTGTGGGTCATCCACTTGGCAGGTATGGGATTTGATTGATCATGAGTATGCCCCTCTGACCACCTTGTTGTGGCTTCTTACTTGCCTTTTGACATGGGGCATCTTTTGTGATGGGCTCCAGCCTCCTCCTGTCAATGGTTTTTCAACAGCTAGTTGTGATTTTGGTGCTCCCGCATGAGTTGATGAGCACGTGTCCTTCTATTCCATTGTCTTGAGCCAGTCCCACATCCTATGCTTCTTAATGACAGATTTGATTCTGCTGCCAAGGGACTTGAATTTGTTTTGTTTCTCTATAGAGTCAGCATGATTTGGGGGGATGCTTGACAGTTTGCCATAATTAGACTTGGAGGTTGTTAGTGAAATTAAGGTTCAGTTCAGTTCAATTCAGTTGCTCAGTTGTATCTGACTTTTTGTGACCCCATGGACTGCAGTACTCCAAGCTTCCCTGTCCTTCACCATCTCCTAGAGCTTGCTCCAATTCATGTCCTTTGACTCAGTGATGCCATCCAACCATCTTGTCCTCTGCCGTCTCATTTTCCTTTTGCCTTCTATGTTTCCCAACATCAGGGTCTCTTCCAGTGAGTTGGCTCTTCACATCAAGTGGCCAGAGTATTGGAACTTCAGCTTTAGCATTATACCTTCTGATGAATATTCAGGGTTGATTTCTTTTAGGACTGACTGGTTTGAATTTAACGTTAGTTCTGAATAATCATTCTTCAAAAGTAATTATTCATTTTGGTTAAGAAATTTTATTGAAGACCTATTTAGCATCGCTCGTATGTAGGACTGGTCATATTTAGTGGAACTTTTCTTCCTGTTTTACTGTAAGTCATCCTTCTTCCTCTGACATGGTTAGAGAAAGTGTTAATACTGGTTTTCTATGGCTTCTGCATATCAACACTAAACTACATATAGCGACCCAGGGGTGCTTTACTATCACACTTAAAGCTCAGATTTCATTCATTTATCTTTTTGCCATTTCTTAAATAGTGATTTTTTTATTTTTATTTTTTTTATTTTTATTTTTATTTATTTATTTTTTATTATTTATTTTGGGTGGGGGTTGGGTTGGGGAGGGAGGGGGGCGGGCGGGCAGGCCACTTGTATTGGTCTTTCATTTCTCTATTTTCATCCGTCTTTGTTCTTTGGTTCCTGTGGGCCTCCCATCGCAGTGGGGTCTGCTGTTGCAGAGTGCCGGCTCTGGGCGCATGTGCTCCAGAGCTCCGGCTCGGTAGTTGGACACATCAGTCCGCCCACTCCTGTGGCACGTGGGATCTTCCCAGGCCAGGGATCGAACCGGTGCCCCTTGCACTGCAAGGCGGTGTCCTTATCCACTGGACCACCAGAAGAAGCCCAGTGATTTTTTTAAATTGCAAATTTAAAATCACTATGCAGGGCATCCATCCTTGCATTGATCAAGAGGATTCTGATGTTAACCTGACAAAGCCAACTAATTTAAATTCTTTGATATCTAATTTTGTGATTAGTCCTATGCTGACTGTTAGAGGAGATTCAAAAGTTTAAAGATGGAGAAGGGAAAACAATCAGTAGTTAATATACACTGTGCCAGTGCTACACTTCAAATATTTCATTTAATTCTCATAAAAATCCAGTGAGGATTGAACCTAAGGATCAGTCTTATTCACTTGGTAAAGGATGGCTTCTTAAAAGTGTGACTGAATTTCATACAAGAAAGTTTGGTCAGTTATGGTTTTATTGTATGTGTGTCTTCATAGAAGACAGTTTATCAGATTACAGTTTAAAGATGGAGCAAAGGTACAAAGTCTTGGACTCTTATTACGTTAGTTCTGAATAATCATTCTTCAAAAGTAATTATTCATTTTGGTTAAGAAATTTTATTGAAGACCTATTTAGCATCGCCGTATGTAGGACTGGTCATATTTAGTGGAACTTTTCTTCCTGTTTTACTGTAAGTCATCCTTCTTCCTCTGACATGGTTAGAGAAAGTGTTAATACTGGTTTTCTATGGCTTCTGCATATCAACACTAAACTACATATAGCGACCCAGGGGTGCTTTACTATCACACTTAAAGCTCAGATTTCATTCATTTATCTTTTTGCCATTTCTTAAATAGTGATTTTTTTATTTTTATTTTTTTTATTTTTATTTTTATTTATTTATTTTTTATTATTTATTTTGGGTGGGGGTTGGGTTGGGGAGGGAGGGGAGCGGGCAGGCCACTTGTATTGGTCTTTCATTTCTCTATTTTCATCCGTCTTTGTTCTTTGGTTCCTGTGGGCCTCCCATCGCAGTGGGGTCTGCTGTTGCAGAGTGCCGGCTCTGGGCGCATGTGCTCCAGAGCTCCGGCTCGGTAGTTGGACACATCAGTCCGCCCACTCCTGTGGCACGTGGGATCTTCCCAGGCCAGGGATCGAACCGGTGCCCCTTGCACTGCAAGGCGGTGTCCTTATCCACTGGACCACCAGAAGAAGCCCAGTGATTTTTTTAAATTGCAAATTTAAAATCACTATGCAGGGCATCCATCCTTGCATTGATCAAGAGGATTCTGATGTTAACCTGACAAAGCCAACTAATTTAAATTCTTTGATATCTAATTTTGTGATTAGTCCTATGCTGACTGTTAGAGGAGATTCAAAAGTTTAAAGATGGAGAAGGGAAAACAATCAGTAGTTAATATACACTGTGCCAGTGCTACACTTCAAATATTTCATTTAATTCTCATAAAAATCCAGTGAGGATTGAACCTAAGGATCAGTCTTATTCACTTGGTAAAGGATGGCTTCTTAAAAGTGTGACTGAATTTCATACAAGAAAGTTTGGTCAGTTATGGTTTTATTGTATGTGTGTCTTCATAGAAGACAGTTTATCGACAGAGACTCTCTGGACAGCTTTAGATCAAATCACCAAAGTCTGATGGTATAGTGCATAAAGCAGTACAAATGTCTTGGCCTGTTTTACTTACCCAGTGATCTAAACTTCACTGCATTTTGATGAGAAGAAAATTAAGTAGCTTTCATTGTCAACACACTCTATACTGTCAGAAGTTTGTAGTTTTATTCTGGTTACGAATATTTTTATTCTATGGTTAGCTTACTTTCCTAATTCACAATTTATTGTGATTTTTTTTCGATTAACATTCAAGACTTCCTCTATTCAAGCTTACTCTATGAATTGTTATCAGGGAAATTTATAATTAGCAGTAGTAACATTCATATTAAATGCATTGCTGAAATCTGCCAAGACAAGAAGTACAGACCAGGATTCACCAAAGTGTAAATAATAAAGGAAAATGGTTCAATTCCATCTTTAAAAATACTGAATAGCTTGAAAGTATTATTTCTTTAGGGCTTGATATAACAAAATGTCTAATGAGATATTTTTAATCAGTACAATAACAGAAGACTTAAGAAAATTAAGTATTTCATGTAGAAATTGGGAATAGTATACAGTGAAGTTCTTTTGTCCCTCCCTGTGATTCAGTTAATATGTAACTAAGATGCTGTGATAATGGACTTAGAGGCTTAGAATTGAAAATTTTTACTTGTGAGTATGGAATAATGACTCTAGGTTTTTCTTGAGATCTTATATGTTCATGTTAAGCACTATCGCATATAAAATAACTCACTTGTAAGCTTTATACATTTGTACATTTTAAAATTATATCCTTTTATGATTTCATTGAGATCCTTCTTTATGAAAATAGAAGAAGAGAACAGAATAAATTAAAATAGAAGAATATACACTGTGCCAGTGCTACACTTCAAATATTTCATTTAATTCTCATAAAAATCCAGTGAGGATTGAACCTAAGGATCAGTCTTATTCACTTGGTAAAGGATGGCTTCTTAAAAGTGTGACTGAATTTCATACAAGAAAGTTTGGTCAGTTATGGTTTTATTGTATGTGTGTCTTCATAGAAGACAGTTTATCGACAGAGACTCTCTGGACAGCTTTAGATCAAATCACCAAAGTCTGATGGTATAGTGCATAAAGCAGTACAAATGTCTTGGCCTGTTTTACTTACCCAGTGATCTAAACTTCACTGCATTTTGATGAGAAGAAAATTAAGTAGCTTTCATTGTCAACACACTCTATACTGTCAGAAGTTTGTAGTTTTATTCTGGTTACGAATATTTTTATTCTATGGTTAGCTTACTTTCCTAATTCACAATTTATTGTGATTTTTTTTCGATTAACATTCAAGACTTCCTCTATTCAAGCTTACTCTATGAATTGTTATCAGGGAAATTTATAATTAGCAGTAGTAACATTCATATTAAATGCATTGCTGAAATCTGCCAAGACAAGAAGTACAGACCAGGATTCACCAAAGTGTAAATAATAAAGGAAAATGGTTCAATTCCATCTTTAAAAATACTGAATAGCTTGAAAGTATTATTTCTTTAGGGCTTGATATAACAAAATGTCTAATGAGATATTTTTAATCAGTACAATAACAGAAGACTTAAGAAAATTAAGTATTTCATGTAGAAATTGGGAATAGTATACAGTGAAGTTCTTTTGTCCCTCCCTGTGATTCAGTTAATATGTAACTAAGATGCTGTGATAATGGACTTAGAGGCTTAGAATTGAAAATTTTTACTTGTGAGTATGGAATAATGACTCTAGGTTTTTCTTGAGATCTTATATGTTCATGTTAAGCACTATCGCATATAAAATAACTCACTTGTAAGCTTTATACATTTGTACATTTTAAAATTATATCCTTTTATGATTTCATTGAGATCCTTCTTTATGAACAATAGAAGAAGAGAACAGAATAAATTAAAATAGAAGAATAGAACAAACTGAATTATTGAATGGTCACAGTGTAGGCTATTGACTAGTGAGTTTTACTCAACTTCATCTGTTGTGATGAATCACCTTATTCATTGCAACTGATTACTGGTAACTGTTGGCCAGTTTTAGATATTAAAGGATATTAACTCCATTTGTTCAATAAATATTTATTGAATGCTCACTGTGTTCTGGGCACTGTTGGCACTGGGGTTACAATAATGAATGAAACAACTACTGTTGAAAAATTTTAATAAGTATGCAATTTCTGAATGCAGTCTTTTTCATAAAGGGAGTTTCAGAAACTAGAACTGTTGGAATATAGGTCTGACCTCCCAGAAATCACACACATTCATGGTATATTATGGCAAAGTACTCTAGTAGACTATAAGAAAGGAAAATGAAATAGCTAATTGAGAGATTGATATTCATAAGGTCGACACCTGAAACATCAACCAGATTTAATATCCTTAAATAGATTTTACAGGCTGTGCTTCTTCCTTAAAGGTCACTGGAAGAACTTAATACCTTTTTATTAAAAATAAAATGGGAACAGTGGAATGGCCTTTTCACGTCTTTTTTGGATACGTTGAAGAGGCAAATTTTACTTCATTTTTATAAAGTTGTGTTGTTTTGTATTTGCCACTTCATATTTTACATTTAAAATGTTTCTTACCCAACTTAGCATGGAGAAACATAGACTTGAGAAGTTGAGGTTTCAGTTGAACTGTGATCAGTCGGGTTTAAGTAAGTGAAAGTAAACATGTAGATATATATACATGTATGTATAATTTTGGAACAATCTCTTTCATGTAGAAATTGGGAATAGTATACAGTTTTTTAATATGTAACTAAGATGCTGTGATAATGGACTTAGAGGCTTAGAATTGAAAATTTTTACTTGTGAGTATGGAATAATGACTCTAGGTTTTTCTTGAGATCTTATATGTTCATGTTAAGCACTATCGCATATAAAATAACTCACTTGTAAGCTTTATACATTTGTACATTTTAAAATTATATCCTTTTATGATTTCATTGAGATCCTTCTTTATGAACAATAGAAGAAGAGAACAGAATAAATTAAAATAGAAGAATAGAACAAACTGAATTATTGAATGGTCACAGTGTAGGCTATTGACTAGTGAGTTTTACTCAACTTCATCTGTTGTGATGAATCACCTTATTCATTGCAACTGATTACTGGTAACTGTTGGCCAGTTTTAGATATTAAAGGATATTAACTCCATTTGTTCAATAAATATTTATTGAATGCTCACTGTGTTCTGGGCACTGTTGGCACTGGGGTTACAATAATGAATGAAACAACTACTGTTGAAAAATTTTAATAAGTATGCAATTTCTGAATGCAGTCTTTTTCATAAAGGGAGTTTCAGAAACTAGAACTGTTGGAATATAGGTCTGACCTCCCAGAAATCACACACATTCATGGTATATTATGGCAAAGTACTCTAGTAGACTATAAGAAAGGAAAATGAAATAGCTAATTGAGAGATTGATATTCATAAGGTCGACACCTGAAACATCAACCAGATTTAATATCCTTAAATAGATTTTACAGGCTGTGCTTCTTCCTTAAAGGTCACTGGAAGAACTTAATACCTTTTTATTAAAAATAAAATGGGAACAGTGGAATGGCCTTTTCACGTCTTTTTTGGATACGTTGAAGAGGCAAATTTTACTTCATTTTTATAAAGTTGTGTTGTTTTGTATTTGCCACTTCATATTTTACATTTAAAATGTTTCTTACCCAACTTAGCATGGAGAAACATAGACTTGAGAAGTTGAGGTTTCAGTTGAACTGTGATCAGTCGGGTTTAAGTAAGTGAAAGTAAACATGTAGATATATATACATGTATGTATAATTTTGGAACAATCTCTTGTTTAAAGCAGAAAATGAGAACAAGGATTAAGAATTTAAGTCTTAATTCTCAACTTAACCCTTAACTCTTCCTAGCCAAGCATTTTTATGAGGCAGGGTAAAGGTTGACTGAAAAACTCATAGCCATTAATGTCCTGTGTCTGTAAAATTAGTGGGTTAGCATTAGCTCAGGCAGAAGCAGATTTAAAGCTGCAGTCATAGAACTGATGAACCTCACCCTGCTCCATTCCCAAAGTTAGAGAATCTGGAATAAAACACAGATGGAAGATACAGATTTCCTTGGGCTAAAATTCTTTCACACATTTTGTATATTTCTCTGATAAACTGAAGCCCTATAGAAAAAATGAAAGGATGCAGTTTACTTATGTTTTAACTTTGTGTCAGTATGCTGTATTGAGTGCTGGATACATTATTTTAAAAAATCAATATATGTTGCTCCAAGTAATGGAAATTTTTAGAGACATTAATGTAACTGCACATGAAACTGATTATTGCTAAGCTGTTTTTAAATATCATATGTCCACAATGGTTTTGAAATCTTGCATATAAGTAGGCCAAATGCTACATTATTAGATAATAGGGTTTTTTATAGCCTTTGAAATTGAATTGTATTATTTCATGAGGAAATGGTCTATTTAAATCCCATAATTTGAAATCTTCTCTGTTTATAATTTAGACAAATGGATCTTTCTATTGACTGTTTTGTAACCTAAAAAATAAATAGGACCAATTTGATCTTTATAAAAATAATGGAATTTATTACTCTATTTATTTATTTATTTTTGCTTGAAGGATATTTCTATTATAGTGTTGTGTTGTTTTCTGCCATATAACAATGTGAATCAACTATAAATATTTATATATATATATATATATATATATATATATATGTATGTATATGTATGCATATACATTTTTTTTTCCCCTCCCTCTTGAGCCTCCCTTCCACCTCCTGCCCACCCCACTCCTTTAGGTCATCACAGCATATGGGACTGGGCTCCCTGCATATATAACATAGCTGTATATGGCAGCTTCCCACTAGCTGTGTCAGGCTCATCTGGTAGCTCTGCTGCCAATGCAGGAGACAATCTGTGGGTCAGGAAGGTCCCCTATAAAAGAACATAATGGCAATCCATTCCTGTATTCGTGTCTGGGAAATTCCACTGACAGAGGAGCCTGGCAGGCTATAGTTCATGGGGTCGCTAAAGAGTTGGACACATATTAGCAACTGAAAACACCTAGCTATGTATTTTTACACGTGGCAATGTATACATGTCAGTGCTACTTTCTCTTCTTCCCCTTTTCTGACCACAGTTCCATTCTGTGCATCTGCATCTCTGTTGTATTGCTGATATGTTTGTTGTGTCACTAAGTCATGTCCGACTCTTTGTGACCCGATGGACTGTAGGATGCTAGGCTTCTCTGTCCTCCACTATCTCCCAGAGTTTGGTAAAATTGATGTCCATTGAGTCAGTGATGCTATCTAACCATTCCATCCTCTGTGGTCCCCTTCTCCTTTTGCCTTCAGTCTTTACCTGCAGCATAAAGGTCTCTTCCAGTGGGTCAGCTCTTCACATCAGATGGCCAAAGTACTAGAGTTTCAGCTTCAACAACAGTTCTTCCAGTGAATATTCAGGATTAATTTCCTTTAGGATTGACTGATTTGATCTTCTTGCATTTCAAGGGACTCTCAAGAGTCTTATCCAGTACCATAATTTAAAAGCCTCGATTCTTTGGCACTCAGCCTTCTTTATGGTCCAACTCACTGATCCATACGTGACTACTGGAAAAACTATAGTTTTGATTAAAGGACCTTTGTCACCTGCAAATAGATTACCATTTTTCTAGATTATATATATTAAGAAATTTTTCTAGATTATATATATTAAGAAATATATGCTTTAACATACAGTGTTTGTTTTTCTGACTTACTTTACTCTGTGAATAGGGTTTAGATTCATCCACCTCAGTTTCAAATGACTCACATCTGACCCTTTTGTATATATGTACCACACTTCTTTATCTGCTTATCTCTTGATGGACATCTAGGCTGCTTCCATGTCCTGGTTATTGTAAATAGTACTTCTGTGAACTACTACTTTAGAAGTAGTTTAGAAACAACTCATTTGATAAATTAGTTAATTGGGAAAATTTATTTTTTAAACTACACAAAAACCTTAAAAAAGAACTTAGTAGGAAATTAAAATAACCACATATATAACCTTGAGATAAACAAAAACCTTTTTAAACAAAGCTAGAACCAAATGAGGAAAGAGGTAGATTGACTGTTTTTTGTGTATATTTATACATACATATATATGTATATGTATATATATAAATTATTTGAGGGCAGTATTTGAAGTGGGAAATATTTGAAGTGGGATATTTGAAATGGAATGTTAAAATGTTAAATAGCACATAAAATAGACAAAGAGCTCTCAGAAATTAACCAAGGCATTGATAAAGCAATAGCAGATGGTATAGGATGTAGGCAGTTCACAGAAGAGCAAATCCAAATGACCGGTTTGTAAAGATTCTCAAACTCAGTAATGGTCTGAGAAATGAAAATTAAGTAAAAGACAGCTACTTCTTTACTCCTATCCAACTGAAAAAGCTTTTAAAAGAATGCAGCACTTATATTTGGTAGAAATGTGAATTATTTTGGCCTTTTTTTAAAAAAAGCAATTTGCCATTCATTATAGAAAATTCATTTATTGTTTAATTCAGTTCTACTTCTCTACATGACATTACAGAGTGCATAGCTGGGAGAGATGTATGGAAACATGCTTCTATGTAGTATTTCCGTGTAAAGACACAAAGGTATAAACATGCGCAAAAACACATATAATAGTAAAATATAGTAAAATGATTAGGAAGTGCTGTGGATGGTTATTTATTACTGTGTTTTTAATAATTAGTTTTAATTTGATATAATTTAAGTTGTGACCATGTTTCACAACTAGGCCCAAAATTCCTGAAAATTTGAATCTCTTCATCCAGTTCTAGCTGGTTTTTGCATACTCCTGGCTATAACTATGAATGTCTGTGTTTTGCATTACTGTTTGTGATGCTAAAAATAGGAA
Organism: Tragulus kanchil; assembly: GCA_022376925.1. NCBI lineage: Eukaryota > Metazoa > Chordata > Mammalia > Artiodactyla > Tragulidae > Tragulus > Tragulus kanchil. The sequence continues at coordinate 136,827,606 of JAIOJX010000031.1, forward strand.
ACAAATACCAACAGATGAGAAGCTAGTGGAGTAAGTTGTTTAATATAGCATCCATAAGAAAAAGCTGTCACCTTTAGTGATTTCCTTGTGTGTTGTTTAATGAGAAGACATAGATGCAAGGGTAGGCCTTTGCCATGATCCCATTTTTATAAAACAAGCAAGGTCAGACTCTTCTTTTTGGCCTATATGTTTGAGACATGGGAAAAAGTATGGTTATGAGGACAAAAAAGGACAAGAAATGAGGTGGGCTGCAGTCCATGGAGTTGAAAAGATTCAGACATGACTGAGTGAGCATGTGTGCACACACCTGGGAAGCCCATGCCTAAAAAATATGTACACATTAAAAAATGCCTATAAGGAATATGTCAAAATGTTAATGTACTATAATGTTTCAAAATGTTAGTAATACCTTTTTTAGGGTGCTAGAATGTTATCTTTTTTTAATCTGAAAAGAAATTATTTCAATTGAGGGAAAAAAATCAGAATCCTTTAGTTTTTTCTAAAGACTTAAATTTATAAAAAATTCTCCATCCTATGAAAGGGCATACTTAGGTCAGTTTGGTTCAGTTCAGTCGCTCAGTAGTATCTGACTCTTGGCAACCCAATTGACTGCAGCACTCCAGACTTTGCTATCCTTCACTATCTCCAGGAGCTTGCTCTCAAGAGCCTTCTCCTACACCACAGTTAAAAGACATCAATTTTTCTGCGCTGAGCCTTCTTTATGGTCCAACTCTCACATCCATACCTGACTACTGGGAAAACTATAGCTTTGACTGTACAAACTTTTGTTGGCAAAAGTCAGTGTCTTAAGTCAGTGTTTCAATAAAATTTACCCTTTAGTGGATATGCTTTCTTCACCTCCACCTTCATGTGTATCACTTCAAAAAAACCTTTGATTATAGTATCTTGTTTCATGAGATATGTTTATAAGTTTTACAGTTATATTAAGTATGTGTATATATATGTTTATGACACATATTTTGGATTTCATTTGTTATGCTCATACTTAGATGGTAGTTCATTATTTGTAGTTGATATTATTTTTATTGACTTCAGGCAGGAATTTCCTGTTCTCTGAACTCCACAGCAGGGTTGAATTTTCCTGTCCTTTGTCTTTTAAGGTACTTACCACTCTACCTTGTTATGCATATATCTATTTGTCTATCTATATATATACATACACACACATGTATAGATCTGTCTAATGCAAAACATTATCTTACCTTTCTTCCTAGTCTGTAGTCTAGGTAGCCTGCTAGATGCATGTCCCAGAGTCTTATGTGTTTACTATAAATGTTAACTAAATGAATAAATAATTGTATTTATCTTAGTCCACCATCATACATGAAAAAATTATAAGCTATTTTAGGAATCATCAAAGTCTTTATTAATAAAGTTTTATATGTATTAAAGTGCTTTGAATAATAAAAAATAAAAATAAGATGCTCAAATGTTTCAAAATGTTAGTAATACCTTTTTTAGGGTGCTAGAATGTTATCTTTTTTTAATCTGAAAAGAAATTATTTCAATTGAGGGAAAAAAATCAGAATCCTTTAGTTTTTTCTAAAGACTTAAATTTATAAAAAATTCTCCATCCTATGAAAGGGCATACTTAGGTCAGTTTGGTTCAGTTCAGTCGCTCAGTAGTATCTGACTCTTGGCAACCCAATTGACTGCAGCACTCCAGACTTTGCTATCCTTCACTATCTCCAGGAGCTTGCTCTCAAGAGCCTTCTCCTACACCACAGTTAAAAGACATCAATTTTTCTGCGCTGAGCCTTCTTTATGGTCCAACTCTCACATCCATACCTGACTACTGGGAAAACTATAGCTTTGACTGTACAAACTTTTGTTGGCAAAAGTCAGTGTCTTAAGTCAGTGTTTCAATAAAATTTACCCTTTAGTGGATATGCTTTCTTCACCTCCACCTTCATGTGTATCACTTCAAAAAAACCTTTGATTATAGTATCTTGTTTCATGAGATATGTTTATAAGTTTTACAGTTATATTAAGTATGTGTATATATATGTTTATGACACATATTTTGGATTTCATTTGTTATGCTCATACTTAGATGGTAGTTCATTATTTGTAGTTGATATTATTTTTATTGACTTCAGGCAGGAATTTCCTGTTCTCTGAACTCCACAGCAGGGTTGAATTTTCCTGTCCTTTGTCTTTTAAGGTACTTACCACTCTACCTTGTTATGCATATATCTATTTGTCTATCTATATATATACATACACACACATGTATAGATCTGTCTAATGCAAAACATTATCTTACCTTTCTTCCTAGTCTGTAGTCTAGGTAGCCTGCTAGATGCATGTCCCAGAGTCTTATGTGTTTACTATAAATGTTAACTAAATGAATAAATAATTGTATTTATCTTAGTCCACCATCATACATGAAAAAATTATAAGCTATTTTAGGAATCATCAAAGTCTTTATTAATAAAGTTTTATATGTATTAAAGTGCTTTGAATAATATAAATAAAAATAAGATGCTCAAATGATACACTTTTGATGCTGTCTTAGTTTGTTGACCAGTTTTCCACCTTGAATTTCCTCTTGTTCTACTTTTTTATTCATTAAGTTTGTTTTGAACTTAAAGTGTTATATTGTGATTTCTTAAGAACCTGTCAGTAACATTCAGAAACCTCTGTGTTTACAGTGCAAAATTCAAAAAGCTTATATCTTTATTAAGCTTACACACTTTTTTTTTTTTAAAGATTTATTTATTTGTTTTGGGCGGGGGTCGGGTTGGGGAGGGAGGGTAGCAGGCGGGCCACTTCTATTGGTCTTCCATTTCTCTATTTTCATCTGTCTTTGTTCTCTGGCTCCTGTGGGCCTCCCATTACAGTGGCGTCTGTTGTTGCAGAGCGCTGGCTCTGGGCGCGTGCACTCCAGAGCTCCGGCTCGGTAATTGGACACATCGGTCCAGCCGCTCCGCGGCCCGTGGGATCTTCCCAGGCCAGGGATCGAACCGGCGCCCCTTGCACTGCAAGGCAGTGTCCTTACCCACTGGACCACCAGGGGAAGCCACTACACTTTTTATAATACTGTACATTTCTCATAAATATGTCTTTGGCAACTCATTCTTTAAACTTGTTAGTAAATAGTTCTTTCCACCATCATGACAAAGCTGTAATATTTCTCTTCAAATAACTTCTGCTTCATCTTCGCCACTGTGTCTCTCTCTCTCTTTTTTTTTTTTTTTTTCTTTGCCACTTCCATGGTCTTTCATTTATCTTTTTTCATCCATCTTTGTTCTTTGGCCTGTGTGGGCCTCCCATTGCAGTGGCCTTTCTCACTGCAGAGCACTGGCTCTGGGCGCATGTGTTCGAGAGCTCTGGCTCAGTAATTGGACACTTTGCTCCAGCCGCTCTGAGGCATGTGGGATCTTCCCAGACCAGGGATCGAACCAGCACCTCTTGCACTGCAAGGCGTTGTTGTCCTTACCCACGGGACCACCAGGGAAGCCCCAGATACCTAATTCTTGTTTAAAATGTTTCATTAATGACTTTTGCTTTGACTTCACATTTGCGGTATTGGACACTGTAAATTTTGTGGAAGATCCTTATTTAATTTTATGCAGTTACTTCAGAAACATTATAGTGGTGATTACTAAAATGTTGATATTTACCTAGCCAAGCTGTTCTTAATTCACTATGAGCTTTCTTTTGAAGATATAGGAAGAAACTACAGACTAAGAAAACATAGATTCTTGGTGAATTAGATGATTTTATTTTTACACTTCTCTGCTTTTTTTGAACTTCTCTTTTAGTCCTAAAATCTCTTTTAGTCTTTTTATTTTCATAAAAAGTCTGGTTTCCTATTGTATATGTAATGGGGCTTCCCTGGGGGCGCAGGTGGTAAACAATCTGCCTGCAGTGCTGGAGACCCGGATTCAATCCCTGGATGGGAAGATCCCTGGAGAAGAGAAGGGCTGTCTACAGTATTCTTGCCTGGGTAATTCCAGGGACAGAGGAGCCTGGCAGGCTACAGTCCATGGGGTTACAAAAAGTTGAACATGACTGAGTGACTTTCACTATCAATCTTTTTATTTTCTTAAAAAGTCTGGTTTCTTAATTGTATACTTAATGCTGCTTCTAGGAAACACCATGGATGATTTTATTGAGAAACAATTAGAAGAAAGAATCATTTTAGTCTTTTGGGGGAGGTAAGGGGCACCTTAAATATAATAACACTTTCAAGGGAAGTATTTTTCTCACTCTGAAAATTGTGAGTACAATGTCATTAAAATAATCTTTCAAAATAAATTCACCTACTATTATAATGCAAGTAGATTTCAGGTTTGCATATTCTGTTTCAATCTTTATCCATATGTACATGTATTATCTACCTAATTGTAATGAAAATATATATACAAATTATGGTGATTTCATTTTTCTTATATAAAGCGCAATATTAGCTGTATGAATAGAGGTCTAAATAAAAACAAATCATTTTACCACAAGATAAATAAAAGCAAATCTCAGTAAAAGCAAATCTTTAGTGTTAGTCGTTCATTCATGTCTTAGTCTTTGAGACCCTATAGACAGTAGCTGGCTAGGCTCCCCAGTCCATGGAATTCTCCTTCTCCATTGGATCTTCCCGACCCAGGGATTGAAATAGGCTCTCCTGCATTGCAGGCAGATCCTTTACCATCTGATTCACCAGTGAGCCAGGTTCATTCTGGCCTGGCAGATGTGTCCCCTTTAGTCTTTATGTATCCATACGCAAAATTTAAAATGCAATGGTTTGTACCTTATTTAATTTTATGCAGTTACTTCAGAAACATTATAGTGGTGATTACTAAAATGTTGATATTTACCTAGCCAAGCTGTTCTTAATTCACTATGAGCTTTCTTTTGAAGATATAGGAAGAAACTACAGACTAAGAAAACATAGATTCTTGGTGAATTAGATGATTTATTAACTTTCTTTTTTGAACTCTTAGCAAATCAGATAAAAAATAGTCTGGTATTTCTTTTTTAAAATCTCTTTTAGTCTTTTTATTTTCATAAAAAGTCTGGTTTCCTATTGTATATGTAATGGGGCTTCCCTGGGGGCGCAGGTGGTAAACAATCTGCCTGCAGTGCTGGAGACCCGGATTCAATCCCTGGATGGGAAGATCCCTGGAGAAGAGAAGGGCTGTCTACAGTATTCTTGCCTGGGTAATTCCAGGGACAGAGGAGCCTGGCAGGCTACAGTCCATGGGGTTACAAAAAGTTGAACATGACTGAGTGACTTTCACTATCAATCTTTTTATTTTCTTAAAAAGTCTGGTTTCTTAATTGTATACTTAATGCTGCTTCTAGGAAACACCATGGATGATTTTATTGAGAAACAATTAGAAGAAAGAATCATTTTAGTCTTTTGGGGGAGGTAAGGGGCACCTTAAATATAATAACACTTTCAAGGGAAGTATTTTTCTCACTCTGAAAATTGTGAGTACAATGTCATTAAAATAATCTTTCAAAATAAATTCACCTACTATTATAATGCAAGTAGATTTCAGGTTTGCATATTCTGTTTCAATCTTTATCCATATGTACATGTATTATCTACCTAATTGTAATGAAAATATATATACAAATTATGGTGATTTCATTTTTCTTATATAAAGCGCAATATTAGCTGTATGAATAGAGGTCTAAATAAAAACAAATCATTTTACCACAAGATAAATAAAAGCAAATCTCAGTAAAAGCAAATCTTTAGTGTTAGTCGTTCATTCATGTCTTAGTCTTTGAGACCCTATAGACAGTAGCTGGCTAGGCTCCCCAGTCCATGGAATTCTCCTTCTCCATTGGATCTTCCCGACCCAGGGATTGAAATAGGCTCTCCTGCATTGCAGGCAGATCCTTTACCATCTGATTCACCAGTGAGCCAGGTTCATTCTGGCCTGGCAGATGTGTCCCCTTTAGTCTTTATGTATCCATACGCAAAATTTAAAATGCAATGGTTTGTACCTATTTCATTTTGTTAATTATGGATGAATTTCACCGAGAATGTGTAGACCCCATAGAGCTTGTGTCAACTAACAGACAGGCATTCCTTCCTAGCTGTCAGGCTGACCATTACTGGCTGCCAGTGTACTTAAACCTACCCAGAGCTAATTGAATGTGGGGAAGCAGAGAGAATGTCTGGACCCTTGCCTACTTTTCAGTCCTGATGCTTTCCTATCTATGTTGATAGTCCTTTCCATATTTCACTATGGGACCATTCTGGTTATGAAGAGTTTTTTGGAAAAGTCTCTTCACTAAGAGCAAGTCATTTCATATTTGTGGTTTTCATCCACAAGTCATCTCTATTTTTAATGGAAGATAATGGGGCTGTTACCTGAGTGTGTAGATCTTTACTTTAAAGTTAAAACGGTAAAAAAGTATTAGTCGCTGAGTCATGTCCAACTGTTTGCAACACCATAAACTGTAGCCTGCTGGACTCCTCTGTCCATGTGATTCTCCAGGTAACAATACTACAGTGGGTCGCCATTCCCTTCTCCAGAGGGTCTTCCTGACCCAGGAATCAAATCTGGACCTCTGGCATTCAAGGCAGATTCTTTACCATCTGAGCCACCAGGGAAACCCTTACCACTACTATATATAGAGATTTTAAATAACCTGGTTTTAAACTGGCATACTGGACATAGCAAATTTACAAACATAAATGTTTTAATTTTCTTCAAAAACTGATTCATAATGCCTACCAGCAGGACCCCCTTCTCCACCCTGTAAATCACAGGTTCAGTCTTGTGGTATGTTGTTAGCCTATATGACATGCGTTACCTGCATCCCGGCGTGGATTAATTGTGACCTTGAGATGTTTGTAATTTCTGAATGCTTTTAACGAGAATGAGAGACAGTACTTATTCTGATGGCTGAAGGGTCAGATGTCTTCCTTTCATTCAGCAGTTGAGAAAGTTTACTTGTCAAGCGAACAGTTTTCTGTATCCATTTAGTGACAGATTATCATGATGAATGTGTATTCTGTAGCTTTTGAGTAGTGTACTCTGCCAACAACTTGGTATAGTTCTCATCACTGAGAAGGAGAAATGATTTCCGCTTATAGTCTAGATAATAAGGTAGTTATTATCTGTCTAGGAGAAAGTGGAGGTTTCAGGCTTGCAGTATGAAAACTGTCTGAATATGCATAATGAAGTTTGAGGTTTCAGGGGTATGCTCCTTTAAGGGAAAACTGCCTGGTAAAATATAGGAAATAAGGTTTGCATTTCAGGGCATATCTGTAGATGTATTTCTCAGAGGGGACTGAAATTCTTGAGCTTCTGGACTACCACAGGTGTATTAATGATATTTGACTTGTTAGGACCAGTATGCACAGGGATTAGTTGGATTGACTGCTGAGGGTGAGGGTGGAGGGGTATGTCATAACACTTAGAAATACTACAAGTTCTTATTTTTTTCTCCTTTCCTCACCCAAAATTCAACTAGTAGTGAAATATGATAGTTCACTGTAAGAATGGAGATTAGATTGCTAAATAGTGCTTCTTCATTTATTTACAAGTTTCTTCATTTACCCGCGTGAAAATGACTGGATTTGATGGGTTTTGCATTTTTCTTTCAGGCTCAGTTTATGAACCCCTGAAAAGCATTAATCTTCCAAAGCCTGATAATGAAACTCTGTGGGATAAACTGGATCACTATTACAGAATTGGTAAGTGAAACCTGAGGAAAGCATGTCCTTAGGTAGCTGTAATTAGTATATTCTGCCTTAGTTACATTACATACATGATATGGATTATGTTCTCTTGTTTAAGTGTCAGGGGGTTTCAGTGCTTAGACAGCTATATATTCCAGTTGCATATTGATATGGTGACTGTAAGTAGCATCTGGCAAGTCATGTCTGTCCATTAAATAGTTTTGAAACTGTCACTAGTGTCTTCTGTGTCCTTTTAGCCCTCCTAATAAACATTACCAGATGCTAGAACTAGAGTCTATTTCTTGATAATTCTTACCCAGAGATTTTGTAGAAGTATTCCTTGTGTATGTACTTGTACAGGGTTCCTTTGTAGTCCTGAATCTTTTATACCCACTTCTAATTCTTTGAGATACAAAGGGTAATCTCAAGTTATTGTTATTGATGTCAGGTCCCTGTTTGCTTGTTTGCTGTTTTGTTTTTGTCAGGAGCAACCTGGCAAATTTTGTTATTTAATGTGTGAAAGCAGCTTTTTGTTTTATTATACACTTTTATTTTTTTAAAATTTTTTATTTATTTGGCTGCACTGGGTCTTAGTTGTGGCATGTGGGATCTAGTTCCCTGATGATCGAACCTGGGCCCCTGCAATGGGAATGCAGAGTCTTAACCACTGGACCACCAGGGAAGTTCCCAAAGCAACTTTGAGATACATATGTATAGGACTCTTCTTTGTCCATCATATTGTAAGAGGAAATGCCTATTAATTTTTTGTCAGTTTGCTTCTCATGCCATTTTGTGGCCTAGTATGTCTAATGTAAAATTTGATTTCTCTCACTAAGGAGAAAGATTTTTTTGTTTGTGTCAACATCATGTTAAATATTATTTCAGATGCTTCCCTGGTCATCCAATGGGTATTGTCTGTTCGATATCTATTGTACCGGGTATTGATTTGATCCCTGGTTGTGGTGCTATTGTTCCTGTTGCATAGAAGTCTGTAATGTTAGGTCCATGAATCAGAGTAAATTGAAAGTGGTGAAACAGGAGATGGCAAGAATGAAAATTGACATTGTAGGGATCAGTGAACTAAAATGGATGAGAGTGTGCGAGAGGACCATTGTATCTACTAGTGTGGGCAAGAATCCCTTAGAAGAAATGGAGTAACCCTTATAGTTAACAAAAGAGTCCAGAAATGCAGCATTTGGTTGCACTCTCAGAAACAACAGAATGATCTTGATTCATTTCCAAGGAAAAAAATCCAAGTCTTTGTGGCAAGTAGCATCTGGCAAGTCATGTCTGTCCATTAAATAGTTTTGAAACTGTCACTAGTGTCTTCTGTGTCCTTTTAGCCCTCCTAATAAACATTACCAGATGCTAGAACTAGAGTCTATTTCTTGATAATTCTTACCCAGAGATTTTGTAGAAGTATTCCTTGTGTATGTACTTGTACAGGGTTCCTTTGTAGTCCTGAATCTTTTATACCCACTTCTAATTCTTTGAGATACAAAGGGTAATCTCAAGTTATTGTTATTGATGTCAGGTCCCTGTTTGCTTGTTTGCTGTTTTGTTTTTGTCAGGAGCAACCTGGCAAATTTTGTTATTTAATGTGTGAAAGCAGCTTTTTGTTTTATTATACACTTTTATTTTTTAAATTATTTATTTATTTGGCTGCACTGGGTCTTAGTTGTGGCATGTGGGATCTAGTTCCCTGATGATCGAACCTGGGCCCCTGCAATGGGAATGCAGAGTCTTAACCACTGGACCACCAGGGAAGTTCCCAAAGCAACTTTGAGATACATATGTATAGGACTCTTCTTTGTCCATCATATTGTAAGAGGAAATGCCTATTAATTTTTTGTCAGTTTGCTTCTCATGCCATTTTGTGGCCTAGTATGTCTAATGTAAAATTTGATTTCTCTCACTAAGGAGAAAGATTTTTTTGTTTGTGTCAACATCATGTTAAATATTATTTCAGATGCTTCCCTGGTCATCCAATGGGTATTGTCTGTTCGATATCTATTGTACCGGGTATTGATTTGATCCCTGGTTGTGGTGCTATTGTTCCTGTTGCATAGAAGTCTGTAATGTTAGGTCCATGAATCAGAGTAAATTGAAAGTGGTGAAACAGGAGATGGCAAGAATGAAAATTGACATTGTAGGGATCAGTGAACTAAAATGGATGAGAGTGTGCGAGAGGACCATTGTATCTACTAGTGTGGGCAAGAATCCCTTAGAAGAAATGGAGTAACCCTTATAGTTAACAAAAGAGTCCAGAAATGCAGCATTTGGTTGCACTCTCAGAAACAACAGAATGATCTTGATTCATTTCCAAGGCAAACCATTCAAAATCACAGTAATCCAAGTCTGCCCCAAATACTAATGCCAGATAAGCTGAAGTTAAGTGGTTTTATGAAGACCTACAAGACCTTCTAGAACAAAGACCAAAATAAAATGTCCTTTTCATCATAGGGGACTGGAATGCAAAAGTGGGAAGTCAATAGGTACCCAGAGTAACAGGCTAGTTTGACCTTGGAATAATAAATAGAGCAGGGCAAAGGCTAACAGCATTTTGCTAAGAGAATGCACTGGTCGTAGTAAACACCCTATTCCAACAACGCAAGAGATGACTACGTATAAACATCACCAGCTGGTCAACACCAAAATCAGATTTATTATATTCTTTGTAGATGAAGATTGAGACACTCTATAGAGTCAGCAAAAACAAGACCTGGAGCTGACTGTGTCTCATATCATGAATACCTTATTGCAAAATTCAGACTTAAATTGAAAAAAATAGGGAAAACCACTAGACCATTCATGTATGACCTACATCAAATTGCTTATGATTATACAGTGGATGTGACAAATAGATTCAAGGGATTAGGTCTGATCGAGTGCCAGAAGGACTATAGAGGTTCATAACTTTGTACAGGAGGTAGTGATCAAAACCATCCTCAAGAAAACAAACTGGAATATAGTTGTCTGAACAGATGGGGAAACACAATGGAAACAGTAACAGACTTTTCTTCAAAAATCACTGTTGACTGTGATTGCAGCCATGCAATTAAAAGACCCTTGTTCCCTGGAAGAAAAGCTGTGACAGACCTAGACAGTATATTAAAAAGCAGCGTCTTCACTTTGCCGACAAAGGTCCATATAGTCAAAACTGTGGTTTTTCCAGTAGTCATGTATAGATGTGAGATTTGGGCCATAAAGAAGCTGATCACCTAAGAATTGGTGCTTTCGAACTACAGTATTGAACAAGGCTCTTGAGAATCCCTTGGACAGCAAGTAGATCAAACCTATCAATCCTAAAGGAAATCAACTCTGGGTATCCAAGGACTGATGAGTGAAGCTGAACCTCTAATACTTTGGCTACCTGATATGAAGAGCCTGCTAATTGGAAAATACTCTGATGCTGGGAGAGACTGAACCCAGGAGCAAAAGGGATGACAAAGGATTAAATGGTTGAATGGCATCACTGATTCAATGGACATGAGTTTGAGTGAACTCCAGGAGCTAGTGAAGAACAGGGAAGCCTGGCGTGCTGCAGCTCCTCGGATCACAGAGTCAGTCACAACTGAGTGACTGAACAACAACCGTGGAGTCAAAATCCTACGTGCTTTGCAGCCAAAAAGCCAAACATAAAACAGAAACAATATTATAACAAATTTAATTAAAGAATCTAAAAATGGTTCACATTTAATCAGATGTTAAAAAAAACTTATTTCAACTTACTGTGATCAAGATTCTGGTATATATTCTTATGTCATCCACTTATCTTTGTTGCCATAACTAGCTAAAGAGATTTAACTGCATTTTAAGAGAAGTATCATTTCTCTACTTTGGAATGATAGGACCAGTTTTCTTCTTCTTCTTGTGCTTTCCTGCATATACAGATAGAACTAAAAATGTGCATGGAATAACATGCCATGTCCACTAAGTTGGTACACAGAAATGAATAGAACTCATGCCTTGTGGTAGGCACTAGCAACTTCAGGGAGCTCATGTGACAAATAGATTCAACATGAAACTATGGTAACAGGAGGTAGTGATCAAAACCATCCTCAAGAAAACAAACTGGAATATAGTTGTCTGAACAGATGGGGAAACACAATGGAAACAGTAACAGACTTTTCTTCAAAAATCACTGTTGACTGTGATTGCAGCCATGCAATTAAAAGACCCTTGTTCCCTGGAAGAAAAGCTGTGACAGACCTAGACAGTATATTAAAAAGCAGCGTCTTCACTTTGCCGACAAAGGTCCATATAGTCAAAACTGTGGTTTTTCCAGTAGTCATGTATAGATGTGAGATTTGGGCCATAAAGAAGCTGATCACCTAAGAATTGGTGCTTTCGAACTACAGTATTGAACAAGGCTCTTGAGAATCCCTTGGACAGCAAGTAGATCAAACCTATCAATCCTAAAGGAAATCAACTCTGGGTATCCAAGGACTGATGAGTGAAGCTGAACCTCTAATACTTTGGCTACCTGATATGAAGAGCCTGCTAATTGGAAAATACTCTGATGCTGGGAGAGACTGAACCCAGGAGCAAAAGGGATGACAAAGGATTAAATGGTTGAATGGCATCACTGATTCAATGGACATGAGTTTGAGTGAACTCCAGGAGCTAGTGAAGAACAGGGAAGCCTGGCGTGCTGCAGCTCCTCGGATCACAGAGTCAGTCACAACTGAGTGACTGAACAACAACCGTGGAGTCAAAATCCTCGTGCTTTGCAGCCAAAAAGCCAAACATAAAACAGAAACAATATTATAACAAATTTAATTAAAGAATCTAAAAATGGTTCACATTTAATCAGATGTTAAAAAAAACTTATTTCAACTTACTGTGATCAAGATTCTGGTATATATTCTTATGTCATCCACTTATCTTTGTTGCCATAACTAGCTAAAGAGATTTAACTGCATTTTAAGAGAAGTATCATTTCTCTACTTTGGAATGATAGGACCAGTTTTCTTCTTCTTCTTGTGCTTTCCTGCATATACAGATAGAACTAAAAATGTGCATGGAATAGCATGCCATGTCCACTGAGTGGGTCCACAGAAATGAATAGAACTCATGCCTTGTGGTAGGCACTAGCAACTTCAGGGAGCTCAGAGGGGCAAGGCTACCGTGTTGCTCACCCAGGGCTCCCTCTTGTGGGCCCCTCGTGGTCAACTCTGTGGTGCTGGCCCCATTGGCCCTGGGACATATAAGACCAGTTTTTTACTCTGGGAAAAATAACAAATACCTTGGTAGTCTGAAAAAAAAAAAAAATGATTAATGATAACATCAATTCACTCTGAGAAAAAGAAATTTATTTAATCTCTGTGTTGGACCAGAGAACTTTAAACCTTTAAAAAGCTCTTCTAATGTATTTGACATATGACAGTCTAGATTAGAGTAGCTTAATTTATTTTAGGGGAAAATATTGTTCATCCATTATAGTTAGAAATAAAATAGCTTTTAGGAAATGCAATTTTAGTGATTATTTTTCTATGTTAGGACTCTTTTATAAAAGGTAAAGCGGTTTGCTTTTTGTACCTGCAGATGCAGAACCTGCAGATCTGGAATGCCCACTGAATTAGCCATCTAAGATAAGAGATTTGAGTATCTGAGAATTTTGGCAGGCATGGTGGGTCTTGGAAATATCCCTGTGCAGATTGAGGGATGACTGGAAAACACTGATTTCAGATTTCTTTTCACTTAAGTGGAATGTTCATAAAAGAATTATCTGCTTGCTGTTTTCATGTTAAAAGGATGGGATTCAGTTTTGAAATGTTAGACATATCACTAACCTATACAATATTTAAAATGAATACATTGCTGTGAAGACCAGGCATGAATTAGTCACTAGTGAGAAACAGAATTCTGGCCTCTTTAGAGTTGAGTTAGCTTTGGATTTAGCAAATATACGCAAGTCTTTGTTGTATATTTTCTTTACTTTACCGTATTGAACTGATTTTTGAAAATATAGTTAAATATAATTTTTTGGTTAATCTTTTTTCTGTATCTGATATAGCCTTATAACATTTCTTGACATTAACAAGGATGTGTAAAGGCTTTTTATGTGCCAGCTAGCTGAACGTTTCCTCAAAAGTAGACATACCCTTTCATGCAGAATGGATCCCTACCTAGGCTGGTGTTAATTACCCAGGGTTGTTTCTGAAAATAAGAACTCATGCCTTGTGGTAGGCACTAGCAACTTCAGGGAGCTCAGAGGGGCAAGGCTACCGTGTTGCTCACCCAGGGCTCCCTCTTGTGGGCCCCTCGTGGTCAACTCTGTGGTGCTGGCCCCATTGGCCCTGGGACATATAAGACCAGTTTTTTACTCTGGGAAAAATAACAAATACCTTGGTAGTCTGAAAAAAAAAAAAAATGATTAATGATAACATCAATTCACTCTGAGAAAAAGAAATTTATTTAATCTCTGTGTTGGACCAGAGAACTTTAAACCTTTAAAAAGCTCTTCTAATGTATTTGACATATGACAGTCTAGATTAGAGTAGCTTAATTTATTTTAGGGGAAAATATTGTTCATCCATTATAGTTAGAAATAAAATAGCTTTTAGGAAATGCAATTTTAGTGATTATTTTTCTATGTTAGGACTCTTTTATAAAAGGTAAAGCGGTTTGCTTTTTGTACCTGCAGATGCAGAACCTGCAGATCTGGAATGCCCACTGAATTAGCCATCTAAGATAAGAGATTTGAGTATCTGAGAATTTTGGCAGGCATGGTGGGTCTTGGAAATATCCCTGTGCAGATTGAGGGATGACTGGAAAACACTGATTTCAGATTTCTTTTCACTTAAGTGGAATGTTCATAAAAGAATTATCTGCTTGCTGTTTTCATGTTAAAAGGATGGGATTCAGTTTTGAAATGTTAGACATATCACTAACCTATACAATATTTAAAATGAATACATTGCTGTGAAGACCAGGCATGAATTAGTCACTAGTGAGAAACAGAATTCTGGCCTCTTTAGAGTTGAGTTAGCTTTGGATTTAGCAAATATACGCAAGTCTTTGTTGTATATTTTCTTTACTTTACCGTATTGAACTGATTTTTGAAAATATAGTTAAATATAATTTTTTGGTTAATCTTTTTTCTGTATCTGATATAGCCTTATAACATTTCTTGACATTAACAAGGATGTGTAAAGGCTTTTTATGTGCCAGCTAGCTGAACGTTTCCTCAAAAGTAGACATACCCTTTCATGCAGAATGGATCCCTACCTAGGCTGGTGTTAATTACCCAGAGTTGTTTCTACATCTAAGATTTTATATTACAGCTAATTTTAGAAACAAGAAAACCATAGAATAAGGAAATTGAAGTTTAAGACTGTCAGCTCAAGGGAAATAGATGACTGTACAATTCATTTTTTCTCTTGTCTTTAATTGTAGTCAAGTCAACATTGCTGGTGTATCAAAGTCCAACCACAGGTCTCTTTCCCACTAAAACATGTGGTGGCGATCCTAAAGCCAAGATCCATGACAGTCTGTACTGCGCTGCTGCAGCCTGGGCTTTGGCTCTTGCATACAGGTGAGCTGGTGTGTCTTCTACTAGTAACTCCAAGTCTGGGTAATAAGGCTTTGTAGACCTGAGACAAATAGGGCAGCTGTCTTTTGGCTCTGATGCTCAGTCACTGTGTGGCTTGCAGCTGCTTACTTCTTCTTTTAGGCTTCTAAACCTTTCAGTTTTCCTGAGGGTTTACATGAAATAAGTTATAACACTTTATGACTTTGTGATTAAAGTTTTTTGTGTCTAGGTTTGTAAATCAGTGTTAGTCTTTAATGGAACGAATTGCCCATTCTCATTGAGTTGATTGGTTCCCACCATAAAGGAAATTAATGGTGATTGATGATAAACTAGAGTCTAGAGTAGTTAACAGATTTATTTCAAGTTACACACCTAGTTAATGCCAGAGCCACAACCAAGAGACTCCTCTCCTTCTTTCCTCCCAGTTTAGTGGGTTTTTTTCACTGCACTTCATTACGTTTCGCTTAATAAATCTGGTTGTAAGTCAGATAATTATAAAGTAAAAGAAAACCCTTTTCACACTACAGAAGTTCTCCCTTTTTTCATTTATTTAATTATTCATGTGTATGGAAAGTATCTGATACAGGTTTTAGCACGTAGTCAATAGTGACACATTTTAACGGTTACAAAAATTAGATTTCTGAAAAAAAAAATTAGGTCTCTGAATATTAAGTTTCTGAAGGTAGTATATGCACGTGCCTCTGATTTGAAGATTGTATCCTTAACATGAGCATGATTCCTCTGTCATAAATCATTGATATGCTGCACTGATGTTAGATGGGTGCTTCCTGATGTGACATATCACCCTTGTATATACTTCTTCCCAAAATGTGTAAATGGCTCTACCTATAAATAGTCAGACAAAGCCAGATTGTGGCTACTTCTAAGACAACTTGCCTGGGCTCTTAAAAGTATAATCATGGAATATTAGGAAATAGACATGAAGATGGCTAGATTATGAGAATCTAATGCAGTGCATGAACCTTGATTGAATCATGCATTAAAAAAAGCTATAGAGTTGATTTTGTGGGTAATTGGATTATAATACAGTATATTTTAAGCACTATGTCTATAGTATCAATTCCGTGGGTGTGATCATAGTATTATAGTTTTGTAGGCAAATGTCCTTGTTTTATGAAGATACTTCTGAAGTTGTATGTGTAATGATATTTCAATTAGTATAGAAAATAAATTACAGGTAAAGAATGCAAGCTAATTTTAGCAACTGTAGCATCCAGGTGATGAGTAGAAGTTTACTCATTGTAGCAGTCTTTTCACTTTTGTATGGGTTTGAAATTCCTCTAAATAAAATGTTGAGGGAAAATTGCTTAAAAAATTCAAAAGTATAGACTTTTCCTCAGAAGCCTTCAGAAATCTCACAGAGAATTTAAAATTCATTCTTTGCCAGGGACACTGTCTAGGTAACTATCTATTATAGTCTCTGGATAATTTATCTTCTTATGTAGTTAAAGCAGCAACTTTTTGTTTTACTTGCAAATGAAATGTCTTCTATTTGGAGAAATGCAGGGGTACGTACCACAGATTTAGGATGATAGCCTTTTTACTTTCACAATATTAAGTTATGATGATTTGTTTAGAGGATCCCCATGTTGTAAAATTAGTAGAATTGTGTTTCCAATTCTACCTATAAGTGCCGATGAAATCATATAATTTACATTAGGAAGAATTCCCCCAAAACTAAGCTGTCAGTATATTCAGGAATTTATATCTATCTCATACTGGTAATGAATGCATAATATAAAATCATAAATTTTTAAAAATGAGAGTAATTTGATTTTTGTTATTGTATTAGTTTTCAGTCATGTAAATAGTCTCTTAATCTCATTTCTATTTTATTTCTAATGTTTGTGTGTGTGCATGTGTACTGAGGACTTAAAAGAATTATTTTATGCATATTTAAATTTCATATGCATTGGGAGTAAAATTTGATGTTATTTAATTAAATAGTTAGATAAAAGCAAGAGACACATCTATTATACATTATGTGTAATTATGTCTATTGTGTTATAAATGTGTGAATATAATTATAATTAATATAATTAAAAATTATATCTTATTATATAATTATAAATATTCTTATAATATAATTATTATATTGATTTGCATAGTTTAGGTTAAAATTGTTTCTAGAACTAGTCAATTATAGAAAATCTGTTAAAAGAAAGTTGAACCTATACTTTGCATGTGTGCTCTGTTGCTTAGTCATGTCTGACTCTTTGTGACTCTAAGGACTGTAACCCATCAGGCTCCTCTGTCGATGGGATTATCCTGACAAGAATACTGGAGTGAGTTGCCATTTCCTCCTCCAGGGGATCTTCCCCATCCAGGCTTTGAACCTGCGTCTCCTGTGGCTCCTACTGTGCTAGCACATTCTTTACCAATGAGCCAGCTGGGAAGCCCCAAACCTGTACTGTATGCCATATAGGATCATGTAGAATTTTTGCATTTTTTATTCTTTCTAATATAACTTTTTATATTGGAGAAGAGTAGCTTTTTTTTTTTTTAAACATTTTGGGGGAGGCGGGTTGGAGAGGGAGGGGGGTGGGCAGGCCACTTCTATTGGTCTTTCATTTATCTGTTTTCATCCATCTTTGTTCTTCTGCCCGTGTGGGCCTCCCATGGCAGTGGCCTCTGTTGTCGCAGAGCACCGGCTCTGAGCGCATGTGCTCCAGAGCTCCAGCTCGGTAATTGGACACATGGGTCCAGCTGTTCCGCACGTGGGATCTTCCCAGGCCAGGGATTGAACCAGTGCCCCGGCACTGCAAGGCGCTGTTCTTACCCACTGGACCACCAGGGAAGCCCAAGAGTAGCTTTTTTTTTAAGGAGTATTGACTTGAAAAAGCACTTTGGGACTGTTTAAATGTGCATATATTAGAAAAACAAAAACCCAAGGAGAGGCATTAACAAGATACTTTGCAGTATTGTCTAAGAGAGAGAGGCTACCTTCATGCAGGAAATTGACCTGTTCCTCTCAGTGTCATTTTTACTGCTATTTTAGGAGTTAAATATAACAGGTGGCCCTAGCTTAGTGCTAGTAAACAGTGAAGTCACATTATCAAACAATACTCTGATTTGCTTTTTATTGAAACTTGAGTGTTGGTGTTTCATGCACCAATGGTAGGATTAAAGTTTTTAGTTTTTCACTAGTTATGTATATATAGGTTTGGAGTTTTTGGTTTAGATATAAACTCAATGACTTCATATTATGGAAATATCTGCATAACATCTCCACATAGCTTGTGATTAGTTAAAGTTACTTATCTGTTTTTTTTAAATTAAAAGTATTATAGAGATCATATTAAAACTTGAATGAGCATCCGTAGAGCTTGCTAAGGAGAGCCTTAGCAATTCCTGGTAGAAAATAGAGGAATTATTTTGGATGACAAGGTTCATTTTACATCTTAGGAAAAGAAAGAGATACATACTGATTGCCTAAATGTTTTTACTCAGATTCTGCTGTTCTTTCGTTTTCTAAGTCAGATGAGAAATAGTCTTCTGGTTACCACTATCATTTGCTGAGGAAAGGAAAAACAAAAACTTCATTAAAATAGAATTCTTTATTGTGGCTAAATTATTATGGAATATTTTAGTCTTGGTTTAATGCTTGTGGAAATTAGGAGCATAGAAATAGCAGTCAAGGTAATTTTAGAAAAACTTGATCTTGTTTTTTTCTGAATCATTTCTTTGTTTTTAAATGAGGTGGAAATTATATGTTGAACATTTCATTGAGTTCATTTTACTCCAAATGTGCTGTTTCCTTCATTTATCAGTGCCAAGTCCAACGTTATCCACAATGTAACTTGCCTCTTAACACTTGATTCTGATATCAGAGGAAAAAGATCACAGAGCAGAATCATGTTAGTTTTACCTTAATGCCTGCATATGAAAGGAAGAATGATGTTCTAATGACAAATAACTTACTTTTTACTGACATTCACCATACTATATTAAAATGATCATTATTCTTTTCACCACTGGTGTATGAGATCTATAATTGAAAGAGGAAGTAACTATAGTATACTTCTTAAGGAGAACAAGCGATGTTTTTTGTCAGGTGCAGATGATAGCCCAATATTGTAGTTGTGATTCAGTAAAACAATAAATAAGCTACTTTTATTTTTTCATTAATGGGTAACTATCATTCATCTGTTTTGAAGTCCACTGATCAATAATGAAAAGGGAACTTAGAGATAGAAGAACATCTTAGCCTTAGTTTAATAGTTAGGTATCAGCTGTTTTTTTTCTTTTTATAATTGAGAGATGTAAACTTTGGTCAACTGATTTTAAGCAAGACCTGAGAATATAAAACTTTAGGCCCAAATGCATCATGTATCAATCCTGGATACATTTTTTTGTTGAAGGCATTTCTGCCTGAAGTGCCCTGTCTGGCGTTATTAGACACATGGATGAGCAAAGAAGACATGGACCTATCTTAATCTACACTTCTATGCATCCAGGTGACCACTGCATAACCTAAAGGGATTGATGTTTAAAAGTGCCTCTTCTCTGTAACAGTGAATTTGAAAAATCTTTTGGTAGATTTTTCCAACATAGAAATATCCTTTAATATTTCAGCCGAGTCAGTGTTGAAAATATTGTACTCTATTTTTAAAACCGTTCGCTTGCTTTCTTAAGAGAAGGAGAAATTTGTAGAAATTTCACCATGGGATTTTTTTTTAAGCATTTCCGCATCTGCTGGGAAAATGGAGTTTCACTGTTACAGTATTAGTAAGTGTCGCCAGAACATAGGATTAGCCAGATAGTTAAATACTTAATTATCAAAAGCTCTGCTTTCTTTTCAACTGCATTTCCAATTTGTTTCATGAGTTATCTCTCTCACCCAGGCGCATTGATGATGACAAGGGAAGGACCCATGAGCTGGAGCACTCGGCTATAAAATGTATGAGAGGAATTCTCTACTGCTATATGCGTCAGGCCGATAAGGTAAAACACTGTGGTATGGACTGAAATTCTCACATCATTCTGAGGGATTAATTTAACCAATATAGCAACAGCATCTTCTGAAAAAGAATGTACTTTCAAAAGGTAAAGCCACGTCCTAGGGCAGTCTAGATAGATTAAAGCAACTCTGTCTTCCAAGCCCAGGGTTTTGAAATACTGAAATTGAAGAAATACCTTAAGCAGGATTGATTAGGAACTGTTATTTGAGCTTGAATTTGTATTTTGCATCTGATGTTTGCTCAGATAAATACTCAGTTTTTCAAGATCCTCATGATATCCATAATTCTAACCAATATCATGTTACATAAGAAAATCCTTTTCAAAATTCATTTTGGACATGTGAATACTCTTACATGAGCTTTAATTTAAAAATATCACTTCATTCATTTATATATAAAGAGGACAGGACTCAAATGCTTAGAAAACAGCCGACTCTTCAGGATTATTTTAGAAATTAAAGAAAAATAATACATAATAAAACTTTTTAAGCTGTAAACCTCTGTACAAATATAATGTGATATTCCCTCTACTTGCCTATATCTCTGTGTTTCCAGAATAAGATTATATTTTCATCATGGTTCCTATCTTAATCTACACTTCTATGCATCCAGGTGACCACTGCATAACCTAAAGGGATTGATGTTTAAAAGTGCCTCTTCTCTGTAACAGTGAATTTGAAAAATCTTTTGGTAGATTTTTCCAACATAGAAATATCCTTTAATATTTCAGCCGAGTCAGTGTTGAAAATATTGTACTCTATTTTTAAAACCGTTCGCTTGCTTTCTTAAGAGAAGGAGAAATTTGTAGAAATTTCACCATGGGATTTTTTTTTAAGCATTTCCGCATCTGCTGGGAAAATGGAGTTTCACTGTTACAGTATTAGTAAGTGTCGCCAGAACATAGGATTAGCCAGATAGTTAAATACTTAATTATCAAAAGCTCTGCTTTCTTTTCAACTGCATTTCCAATTTGTTTCATGAGTTATCTCTCTCACCCAGGCGCATTGATGATGACAAGGGAAGGACCCATGAGCTGGAGCACTCGGCTATAAAATGTATGAGAGGAATTCTCTACTGCTATATGCGTCAGGCCGATAAGGTAAAACACTGTGGTATGGACTGAAATTCTCACATCATTCTGAGGGATTAATTTAACCAATATAGCAACAGCATCTTCTGAAAAAGAATGTACTTTCAAAAGGTAAAGCCACGTCCTAGGGCAGTCTAGATAGATTAAAGCAACTCTGTCTTCCAAGCCCAGGGTTTTGAAATACTGAAATTGAAGAAATACCTTAAGCAGGATTGATTAGGAACTGTTATTTGAGCTTGAATTTGTATTTTGCATCTGATGTTTGCTCAGATAAATACTCAGTTTTTCAAGATCCTCATGATATCCATAATTCTAACCAATATCATGTTACATAAGAAAATCCTTTTCAAAATTCATTTTGGACATGTGAATACTCTTACATGAGCTTTAATTTAAAAATATCACTTCATTCATTTATATATAAAGAGGACAGGACTCAAATGCTTAGAAAACAGCCGACTCTTCAGGATTATTTTAGAAATTAAAGAAAAATAATACATAATAAAACTTTTTAAGCTGTAAACCTCTGTACAAATATAATGTGATATTCCCTCTACTTGCCTATATCTCTGTGTTTCCAGGTCCTAATATATTTTAGTACATGTTCATATTTTTCCATCATGGTTCCTCACAACCACTTCCAGGTTTGATGATTCTTTAGTAAAGATGCACTTCAGTAATTAATGTAGGCACTTAATATTTTGTGTGTATCTATCAAATGAATATTAAGTTTTTGTGATAGCACATTTTTTTAAGACCTGACCTGAATCAAAACACACACACACACCCAAAAAACCCCTATATATTCTGTCACCAGAATATGTCAACAAAAAAATGTTAGTTTTCAGAAAGTAAATATATTCACAAGTTGATAATAAAGATATGTGAAAAACCTGTTGTTTGTCTACTGAGGTTTGACTTTGCAAATCATTATTATAAAGGATTTTCAGTGCTTGCAGTAAAGTAGTGCATCATGTTGACATATTAATATTTGATGTAAATTTGTATAATATATATTGAAGTAGTTATCATTTTTTTTCCTAAGTGTGAGAAGTTTACTGTTTATTTCACATTTATCCTTTCATGAATGCTTAATATCTATGAATTCAATTTTTCCCTCAAGATAATATTGTGAGTACCATGAATTTCATATACTTGCTAACCAGGTTGACACACTTAAATACTTAATTATCAAATTAAATTATAATTTTTTTATCAGAAGGAAGCCCCTGGAGAAGGAAATGGCAACCCACTCCAGTATTCTTGCCTGGAGAATTCCATGGACAGAAGAGCCTGGCAGGCTACAGTCCATGGGATTGCAGAGTCGGCCATGACTGAGTACATCAGAAGGGAGAAAATGATGTAATATAAATTTTTTTCTTTGTGACTATTTTAATCATTGTTAATGTCCTTTTCTAAATATTATTCAGCATTACTAACAAGTATTCATAATTAAATTTTCTTTTGAATACAGCTTGAATGTGACTTAAGCTGTCTTTGAATTCCTTAAATTATAAAGAATTCTCATTTTTGCCTTATGTGAGTTTTAAGAAGGTAAATAGATCACATTCGGATTTGGTATTTTCGCATACTACAAAATGTAGAGTTTTACAAACTTTAAAATATTTTCATTGTTATAATCTTTTGTGAGCCCCATAGTCTTTCTTGAGCCCCGGAGTAGGAATGGAGGATATTGCTACAATCCACCTGTGAATCAGTGAGACTAAACCATGCGCTCAGCCAGTTGCCGCCCACCATACTTTTACCTGGTACTGGTGCTCACCATTTCCTTCAGGATTCCATAGCGGTAGAGAGTGTTATCATGCTTCTTTAGCCCTCTGTTAAAACTAAAGTGAAGCGTATTTATAGTGTTCACGTGCTTTTTGACCTTAAAGCTCGTCTTCTGAAGTAAAATCATGATGTAGTCAAAATTCTGTTGCTTCTCATTGTGAAGCATTCTTATCAATGTATTTTCTAATACTACTACTAAAAGGACATATTTTAATTTATTATGAATTTGAGTGAGTAGAGTTTTCCTTTTACAGAATACAGAGCAATCTAATTTTTATAATTTTCTTGGTGCTTGTATTAATTTCTACTTATTAACATTAATTATTTTTGCCCCTAAATTTTCATATACCTATTTTTATTAATGCTACTTAAAGAGAAGAGTTCAGATTTCAAAATTGATTGAATCTGTAGTTAGTAATTCAGAGGGTAGAGACTTTACATTGGGCTATGAATGCTGCTGTCCCTAATTGTCTCCTTAAAAAATTTATTTGTTGAAAATGCTACTAAGTACTTTTGAATTCATGAGACATCATTAAATTTTTAGAAAATTTATTCTTCCTGGATTCCCTTATGAGATGATTTTTCCTGCCTCGGGACATAGTTTAAATCCATAAATTAAGAATGGATGACAAAAATACTCAATAACTTCTCAGAATGATAAACGTGTTTATTCACAATGATTAAAGTTTTAAGGAAACGTCTAAATAAAATACAAGAAAAAGCATTATTCTAGATTTCTTTTAATCTAGAAATTTAATTTTAATTCAGTTAATAATTATTATTTTTACTTGCCATATGCCAGATATCATACAATACTAATTAATATCCTCTTGATTTTGGCCGCTCTCAAGAGTACTCTTTGCCTATTGTATTTTTATATACAATATGCTTCATTAATTTTCAGTGCTTACAGACTTTGAATCTTTTTTTATGAAATTTTAAATTGTCTTTTAACAGCTTTAAGACTCAAAGCATAATTATATAATTCCCCATTTGAGCATCTTTGATCATTTCCCATTAGTTGCCTTTCCTTTAGCACAGTGATTGAATGAATATAAATTCTCCTTCTGGGTACTTGGGTTTCTTAAAGACAAATGACAAACACTACTTTTTCAATGGTACCCACATCTGTTAAACTAAAAAGTGAAGCGTATTTGTAGTGTTCACGTGCTTTTTGACCTTAAAGCTCGTCTTCTGAAGTAAAATCATGATGTAGTCAAAATTCTGTTGCTTCTCATTGTGAAGCATTCTTATCAATGTATTTTCTAATACTACTACTAAAAGGACATATTTTAATTTATTATGAATTTGAGTGAGTAGAGTTTTCCTTTTACAGAATACAGAGCAATCAAATTTTTTATAATTTTCTTGGTGCTTGTATTAATTTCTACTTATTAACATTAATTATTTTTGCCCCTAAATTTTCATATACCTATTTTTATTAATGCTACTTAAAGAGAAGAGTTCAGATTTCAAAATTGATTGAATCTGTAGTTAGTAATTCAGAGGGTAGAGACTTTACATTGGGCTATGAATGCTGCTGTCCCTAATTGTCTCCTTAAAAAATTTATTTGTTGAAAATGCTACTAAGTACTTTTGAATTCATGAGACATCATTAAATTTTTAGAAAATTTATTCTTCCTGGATTCCCTTATGAGATGATTTTTCCTGCCTCGGGACATAGTTTAAATCCATAAATTAAGAATGGATGACAAAAATACTCAATAACTTCTCAGAATGATAAACGTGTTTATT
This sequence comes from Tragulus kanchil, assembly GCA_022376925.1. Taxonomy (NCBI): domain Eukaryota; kingdom Metazoa; phylum Chordata; class Mammalia; order Artiodactyla; family Tragulidae; genus Tragulus; species Tragulus kanchil. Next base: position 136,852,427 of record JAIOJX010000031.1, read on the forward strand.
CACAATGATTAAAGTTTTAAGGAAACGTCTAAATAAAATACAAGAAAAAGCATTATTCTAGATTTCTTTTAATCTAGAAATTTAATTTTAATTCAGTTAATAATTATTATTTTTACTTGCCATATGCCAGATATCATACAATACTAATTAATATCCTCTTGATTTTGGCCGCTCTCAAGAGTACTCTTTGCCTATTGTATTTTTATATACAATATGCTTCATTAATTTTCAGTGCTTACAGACTTTGAATCTTTTTTTATGAAATTTTAAATTGTCTTTTAACAGCTTTAAGACTCAAAGCATAATTATATAATTCCCCATTTGAGCATCTTTGATCATTTCCCATTAGTTGCCTTTCCTTTAGCACAGTGATTGAATGAATATAAATTCTCCTTCTGGGTACTTGGGTTTCTTAAAGACAAATGACAAACACTACTTTTTCAACTGCACCAATCACTTTATTAAACTAATAAAACCTTATCCATTTAGATACTTATCAAGTGGGAAGAATGTGTTTTGTTTTAATTTGACTATATTTCTTTCTAAAAGCCCAGAAAAATGTTCAACACGTTGAGATAATAGTGCTGGTACTGTGAAAGTAGTGACCACATTGATTTCTAAAATATGTGTGTTGCCTGAGACTATTGCCAGCAGATTCAGATATTGAGATACGATAGCCTTCTCACCTTCTCTGAGTTAACACTGGATAGGTTGGTCACTGCATGGATGGTATACATCCTTACCTTTATCCACATTCTCTCATTTCTGATTATCTCTTAATAGTTCTTAGCTTTGCAGGTAGCTCAGTGGTAAAAGAAAACACCTGCCAATGCAAGAGCTACAGAAGACGCAGGTTTGATCCCTGGGTTGGGAAGTTCTCCTGGAGAAGGAAATGGCAACCTACAACAGTATTCTTGCCTGGAAAAAATGCCACAGACAGGGGAGCCTGGTGTGCTATAGTCCCGAGGGTCTGACAGAGTCGGACACGACTACACAGTATTTGTTTATATAGGGCTCTTGTAGGGTGCAAAGGTGTGTTAGCCTTCTAGCACAGTACTGTTGAATTTTCTGTGATGATCTAACTGTTGTCTGTTACTGTATTGAACAATATAGAAGCCACTAGTCACATGTGGCTACTGAGAAGTTGATATGGGGTCAGTATGAAATTTCATTTGTCACATGTAACAAGTGGCTACCGTGTTGGATAGTGTAACTTCTAGGAGCTTCTAAGATAGAAAAACAGACAACTAATAAAAATAAAACACTGGAAAAATAATTTAAGGACAAGGATCCTGATACAGGAGTTCAGAGGAAGGAATTTTAGTTGGCTTTCAGAAGGGACTTTAGAAAAGAAGATTGTTTTGAGCTAAGATGTTAAGGATGAGAAGAAATTTGCAGATGAAGAGAGTATGGATCTGTGTGCTTACTTAGCCAGGTGAAACAAGGCAAAATCATGAACACCCAGATACTGTCATCACTCCTATCTTTTCAAAGAGAGAAGAAAGCCACTGCTTTTACATAGAACTAAATATCACTATATTCTTTCTCTGGTTCTATTCATCCCATGCTTCCAAGAGCTAGTAGTTGGCACACGTGGCATATAACTGCTATCTGTAGATGTTTGCCAAATTGAATTAATATCTGTTTGTCCTTGGAGATTTTTTGGTTATTCAATATTTAATTACTTAGTATTCTAAAATGGTTAAATTTTATGTTAGTTAATAATTAAAAGTATGGCCTATATACCTCTTGGAATTGGTGCCTCAGTATGAGAGTATGTGTAGTAAAAGAAATGAAAACATGTTGACAGTAGCATGGGTTACAATTCGTGATCCTTGGAGAAAAAAAGAAAAAAGCATTTGGAGTTTTGAACACGTAACTGAATTAGAATGTCACCTGAAGCACTCTTTCATTGAGTGTCATGTAAGCATTTCCAAATAGGAGTTCAGTGGGATACAATCGGTGAAATGCAGTCCCACAGAGGAAACCATTATTTGACTCTAAAATAAGGTGCAAAACAAAATCTAGTGCTACACCATTAACAAGCTCCCTATTACACTTGAGTTGCTCAGTTTGTGCAGTATCAGTTAAGTATTTAGCAATCATATTAACTGTTCCATTAATAGAATAGAGTTCTATTCTCTTGTCTGTGTTTTGTTTCTTTAGAAAAAGTAACATTTCTGCTTTGTTCTATCCTGTCTATAAGCTGTAGCTTTCCCCATTAAAAAGTCTCTTAAAAAATAATTTATAGGGCTTCTCTGGTTGTCCAGTGGGTAAAGAATCCGCCTTGCAGTGCAAGGGGCACCAGTTCAATCCCTGGCCTGGGAAGATCCCACGTGCCTTGAAACAGCTGAACTAGTGTGTCCAATTGCGAGCCAGTGCTCTGGAGTGCAGGTGCCCAGAGCCGGTGCTTTGCAACGAGAGAGGCCACTGCAATGGGAGGCCCACACAGGCCGAAGAATAAAGATGGATGAAAATAAATAAATAAATAAACAATAAAAGAGGCCAAAATTTAAAAATAATAATAATGTATGTAATCTCTGATCTTGGATGAGAATGTGAATTAGTAGCATTATTTAAATTTTCTATTTGATTCTAGGTCCAGCAGTTTAAACAGGATCCACGCCCAACAACATGTCTTCACTCTATTTTCAATGTACATACAGGGGATGAGATCCTCTCCTATGAGGAATATGGCCATCTTCAGGTAAAAAGAGAAGATGATAGGTTTTCTTCTGTTTATACTCTATATCTTAACTATTTAAGACTACATTTTTAGAAAATTTCATTTACATTTTTAAAAAATTGTTCAAAATGGAAGTAGAGAACCAGCCATGAAATGAAGAAATGCAGCAGGACTGAATTAGTTATTATAATAGAGCATTAAATATTACTGAGCTGTTGGTCCAAAAGTAGAAAGCTCAGCTGGAGGGATTATAGTACATCTAGAAGAAGGGATCCTACATCTCTTTCAGTGACAAAAGCTTATGCTCATTATTAAATTTAAAGGAATTTCATTATTTAGTAACTAGGGAATAAAAGACAACTGACAGTAATATGACAGCAAATCAGAAGTTTTTGTTACATGACAGTCCACTTCTAATAAATCAACCTTCAATGAAGCTTAACATACCACTAAAATATAATTCCAAAAGGCATTTCTGGAGCCTTTAAGTTTTATCCTACATACTATATAAAGTTTTGTATGTAAATTTTATATGCGAAGAGTACACTGTAAGACTATATTTTATTTTCACTTTTTCTCTTACATCTGTGTACCCTTTTGCCTTGTTTCTAGGGTACAAGTATTATATATGCTATTTATCTTTAATGGATTTTCTTCCTGTTCATCGTTTGGTTCTGCAGTCTTTAGAATAGAATACTTATTATTCATATATTCCTTACTAAAATAGGAGTATCTCCTTTTTATAGTTTCTTTCTCTCTAGAATCTGAAATGTCTTACTTTAGAATGACTCTTTCAAACACAGAAAGTTCAGTGTCCCCATTTCTCTGCATCAGAAACTCTTTAACACTAATTTGTTAGCAGATCTATGGATAGTTAATGTTACATAAATATGTAGCTGCTCAGCTTTCTCATAATTATCATATAATTAGATTTTCAGTGCCTTTTGCTTTGACAGATATGTTTACTCCTTGACATAGGATTTTCAGAAGTTTATTTTTGATTCTCAGAGTTAAGCTTAGTGCCTAGCACAGAACAGATTTCAGATAAATGCTGGTCAACCTGTTATTTGGTAGTCTCTGAACACTTTGCCACTTGCTGATATTTTCTCACAGAAGCCTCCTAAAAATCAGAGCAGAGAGCTCTTTGAGATATTGCTGTAATGGGCTGTTGATAGAAATAAAATTTCTTTGAGATTATTTCTGACAGGCCAGTCCGTGTCAATGCTCTAAGAAAATATTTCAGTGACCCCAATGGGATGAAGCTTTCCTTACTTTGTTATGAGAAAAGTCACTTGAGTTAATGTTGACTATTGTAAAAGACCTAAAACTGGAATCCTCTTATCTTTTTCTGTGGCCCACTTGGACCTTGACAAGACCCTGAGACCCACTGAAGTTTGAGTGCTGGGAAGTCAAGAGACATTCAGGATAGCGCTGGTTCCCTAGAGAGCTAACCCCACTGGCAAGCGCTGGCAGCTCAGAGCTGTTTTGTCTAAGCTATCTAGGGCACAAATAATTTTCTGTCCCAATTTTCTGTCAGTTACTCATAAAGATTGGAGGAGAGTCAAGGAAGGCACAAAGCACCAAGGCTATTCATGGGTAATGATCTTCTCAGTTAGCATTATGTGATGAGGAAAATACTTACCTCCTCTTTGTTTTTGACTCAAATTAACTTTTTCCTGGCTAAATGAAAAAATTTCACTGCTTCTTATTTATTTACTTGTCTATTAGATAAAAGCTTTAATGAGATAGAATTCACATAATATACAGTTCAACTATGTAAAATACGCGACTCAGTAGTTTTTAATACATTCACAAAGTTGATCAACATTGCAGAACATCTTCATCACCCCATAATGAAATCTGATACCCATTAATAGTCACTACCCATCTCCTTCAAAGACTCCCACTCAAGGCAATTATTATTCCCCTTTCTGTCTCTACAAACAAGCCTATTTTGTACATTTCATATAAATGAAATCATACAACATATGATCTTATCTGATTGATTTCTTTAATAGTCTAATAAACTAAAAGACAAAAAAAACTTTTTCAAAACATGTTTTTTCATAAATATATTTTAAATAATTGATGAATGTGTTCCAACAGTTGCTTATGTAAGTTCTGTATTCTCTGAATATAAGATGTGCTGCCTTTTGTTTATGCTGTCCTGGCATAGCCCTAATATTTTACTTGCCAAATAATTTTTTCATTTACCCACAGTTGAGTTGGATTCACATTAACGTAGCTACCTCAGAGGCAAAACTATTTCAAAGTAAAGGTACTGAAACCTAGAGTTTAAAAATGAATCTTGGCTTCCCTGGTGGTCTAGTGGGTAAAGAGTCCATCTTGCAATGCAAGGGGTACTGGTTCGACCCCTGGCCCTGGAAGATCCCACAGACCACAGAGCGGCTGGACCAGTGTGTCCAATTATGAGCCAGTGCTTTGGAGTGCATGCGCCCAGAGCCGGTGCTCTGCAATGAGAGAGGCCACTGTAATGGCAGACCCACACAGGCCAAAGAATAAAGATGGATAAAAATAAATGAAAAACCAATAAAAGAGGTCAAAAAATTTTAAAAAATAAATAAATTTGAGAAAGCAAATGTTATAAAAAATTTTCCCTAATAAACTGTTAATAACTAACACAATGAATTTGAGAATTTTAGAGTTTTACATATAAGACTGAGATTTTATTATGAACTAAATTCACCTTATTTATTTACTTGTCTATTAGATAAAAGCTTTAATGAGATAGAATTCACATAATATACAGTTCAACTATGTAAAATACGCGACTCAGTAGTTTTTAATACATTCACAAAGTTGATCAACATTGCAGAACATCTTCATCACCCCATAATGAAATCTGATACCCATTAATAGTCACTACCCATCTCCTTCAAAGACTCCCACTCAAGGCAATTATTATTCCCCTTTCTGTCTCTACAAACAAGCCTATTTTGTACATTTCATATAAATGAAATCATACAACATATGATCTTATCTGATTGATTTCTTTAATAGTCTAATAAACTAAAAGACAAAAAAAACTTTTTCAAAACATTTTTTTTCATAAATATATTTTAAATAATTGATGAATGTGTTCCAACAGTTGCTTATGTAAGTTCTGTATTCTCTGAATATAAGATGTGCTGCCTTTTGTTTATGCTGTCCTGGCATAGCCCTAATATTTTACTTGCCAAATAATTTTTTCATTTACCCACAGTTGAGTTGGATTCACATTAACGTAGCTACCTCAGAGGCAAAACTATTTCAAAGTAAAGGTACTGAAACCTAGAGTTTAAAAATGAATCTTGGCTTCCCTGGTGGTCTAGTGGGTAAAGAGTCCATCTTGCAATGCAAGGGGTACTGGTTCGCCCCCTGGCCCTGGAAGATCCCACAGACCACAGAGCGGCTGGACCAGTGTGTCCAATTATGAGCCAGTGCTTTGGAGTGCATGCGCCCAGAGCCGGTGCTCTGCAATGAGAGAGGCCACTGTAATGGCAGACCCACACAGGCCAAAGAATAAAGATGGATAAAAATAAATGAAAAACCAATAAAAGAGGTCAAAAAATTTTAAAAAATAAATAAATTTGAGAAAGCAAATGTTATAAAAAATTTTCCCTAATAAACTGTTAATAACTAACACAATGAATTTGAGAATTTTAGAGTTTTACATATAAGACTGAGATTTTATTATGAACTAAATTCACAGCTCCTTTATTTTTCATAGAGAAGAATACAGGTTTTATAAGCTACTAGAGTGAATGACTTGTAACTTTAGCTCTTACATTTAATTTCATAACCTAATATTTTTATTGTTTCCTTTGACCTGCTATAATGTTTGTTGATTTTCAGATAAATGCTGTGTCACTCTATCTACTTTACCTTGTGGAAATGATTTCCTCAGGACTCCAGATTATCTACAACACTGATGAGGTATGATTTTCTCAAATTCCCTAGTACTAAACTTCATCTCTGAGATTACTTTTTTCTTTTACTTTTTAAAACTTATGTTTGATTGTATAAGATGGATTATTCTTTTTTGAGGTGGGGGGAGGCACTTCTATTGGTCTTTCATTTATCTATTTTCATCCATCTTTGTTCTTTGACCTGTGTGGGCCTCCCATCGCAGTGGCCTCTGTCGCTGCAGCGCACTGGCTCTGGGCGCATGCGCTCCAGAGCGCTGGCTTGGTAGCTGGACACATTGGTCCAGCTTCTCCACGGCACGTGAGATCTTCCCAGGCCAGGGATCAAACTGGTGCCCCTTGCACTGCAAGGCGGTGTCCTTATCCACTGGACCACCAAGGAAGCCCAAGATGGATTATTCTCAAACTGATAGTAAGATACTAGATTTTGGATGCTCAGCCAAAAAGTCTTTGTATTTTCAAGTGACCACAAATGACCAAAACATGTAACAGGTTATATACTTTATTCCTATGAAGGCTATATTTCATGTATTCTGAAATAAAAGCTTGTAACTTTCAGAAGTTTTAGTAATAATGAAAACAAAAGCATTTGCAGATTTTCTCAGAATATCTACCTTTTTTCATATTGTTGTTTTTATAACCCATCCTAGTAAAAATATTCATTTAGCACATTTTGTTATTTTTATTTTTGTGACCCCAGTAGAGTTCTTAATGTTTTTCAAAAGGTAAGTATTATGTTCTTATTAGAAAATTTGAAAGTCACTCATATCTCAAAGTTGAGAAATATTTCTTTCATAGGCACTAATGCTTGAACAAACACACAGATCCACATGCTCACGTATTTTGAATTGTGTCACAGGTGAAATAAAAAGCTGTTATAACTGAGATGATATATACAGTGAGAAACGCTTCCCTAGAGGCTCAGTGGTAAAGAATCTGCTGCAGTGTAGGAGAGGTGGTTTTGATCCCTGGGTTATAAAGATCCTCTAGAGAAGGAAATAGCAACTCACTTCAGTATTCCTGCCTGGGAAATCCCATGGACAGAGGAGGGTCACAAAAGAGTTGGACATGACTTAGTGACTACCTCACCACCATATTCAGTGAGAATTCCATCAAAGAAGTAGATATATTATATATACTTACTATTTTTTCATAAGATCCGTGCATGGAGAACAGTTGTATCATCCCAAACAGCAAGGTCATCACTTCACTGTACTAAGGGTGCTATGAAATTGATACACATGGTCCTGCCCTCCAGTAGTTCATAATTGTGTATATCCATCTGTGCCTTTTTAATACACATAAGTAAAACTTGTTTAGAAGTGTGGTTGTGGTTTAGCTGAATAATAAAGAATCAATAATAATAATAAGTAATAGAAACTACTTATGGTTACTTTTGTTTGATTTATCAAATAATTACATGTTTTCATTTTATGCAAATAGTTCTCAGTTTTTTTTTTTTTTTAAAGATTTATTTATTTATTTTATGTATTTTGGGCGGGGGTCGGGTTGGGGAGGGAGGGGAGAGGGCGGGCCACTTCTATTGGTCTTTCATTTCTCTGTTTTCATCCGTCTTTGTTCTTTGGCTCCTGCGGGCCTCCCATCGCGGTGGAGTCTGTTGTCACAGAGCGCCGGCTCTGGGCGCATGCGCTCCAGAGCTCCGGCTCGGTGATTGGACACATCAGTCCAGCCACTCCGTGGCACGTGGGATCTTCCCAGGCCAGGGATCGAACCGGCGCCCCTTGCACTGCAAGGCGGTGTCCTTATCCACTGGACCACCAGGGGAAGCCCTAGTTCTCAGTTTTTATAGTGTTACGAAACAGTGGTCCTCAAATATTTTGAGTGTGCAGGCTGGGAGTAGTTGGGAAACTTAAGTTCACTAAAACATGTCTTATATTCACTAAATATAAAGTTCAGCTAAGTCAGTTCTTCTGTTTATTAATAGATAATTCACTTATACCTGTTGGAGGAGGCAAAATAATGAACTATAACATGGTATTCTGTCACATTCTATGACATGTTCTATAAATAACCTAAAAGTAAATGAAAATAAAGAAGAACCATATCATGCAGGAATGGATCTTACTTTATTGGATATTGAAGAACCTCACATATCCCAAAGTTGCAAAGTTGTGTCTCACTTGCTGCAACACCATAAACTGCAGCATGCTAAGATTCCCTCTCTGTCACTATTTCCCTGAGTTTGCTCAAACTTACGTCCATTGAGTCAGTGATACCATCCAACTATCTTATATTCTGTCTTCCCTAATCCTCTTGCCCTCAGTCTTCCCCAGCATCAGGGTCTTTTCTAGTGAATTGACTCTTCACATCAGGTGGCCAGAGTATTGGAGCTTCAGCCTTAGCATAACTCTTTTCAATGAATATTCAGGATTCATTTCCTTTAGAATTGACTGGTTTAATCTCCATGTTGCCCAAGGGACTCTCAAGAGTCTTCTCCAGCACCTCAGTTTGAAATGTTGTATTGCTCAGCCTCTTTAATGGTCCAATGCTCATCCATATATGACTACTGAAAAAAACCCATAGCTTTTACTGTATGAACATTTGTCAGTAAAGTGATGTGTGCTGTCTAGGTTTGTCACAGCTTTTCTTCCAAGGAGCAAGCGTCTTTTAACTTTATGGCTGCAGTCACCGTCTGCAATCATATTGGAGCCCAAGAAAATAAATTCTGTTACTGTCTCCTCTTTTTCCCTATCTATTTGTCATGAAGTAATGGGAACAGATACTATGATCTTCATTTTTTGAATGTTGAGTTTTAAGCCAGGTTTTTCACCCTCCTCTTTCACCTTCATCAAGAGGCTCTTCAGACAGCGCTCTGGAGCTCAATCGTCCAGAGGCAGTGCTCTGCAGTGGGAGTGGCCCCTGCAGTGGGAGGCCCACACAGGTCAAAGAATAAAGATTGATGAAAAATAAACGATGACTTAGAGGCCAAAAAAAAATTGTTAAAAAAAAAAGAAGGCTCTTTAGTTAATGTTTGCTTTCTGCTATTAAAGTAGTATCATCTGTATATCTGAGGTTATGATGTTTCTCCCTGCAGTCTTGATACCAGACTATGATTCATCCAGTCCAGCATTTCACATGATGTTCTCTGCATAGAGTGACAATGTAACAGCCTTGATGTATGAAGCAGGGTGAAAATATACAGCCTTGATGTACTCTTTTCCCAATTTGGAACAAGTCCATTATTGCATGTTCCGTACTAGCTGTCAATTCTTGACCTGCATACAGGTTTCTCAGGAGGCAGGTAAGGTGGTCTGGTATTCACATCTCTTGAAGAATTTTCCACAGTTTTTTGTGATCCACATAGTCAGAGGCATTAACATAGTCAGTGAAGCAAAAGTAGATTTTTTGGTAATTCCTTTGCTTTTTCTATGAGCTAGAGGATGTTGCCAATTTGATCTCTGGTTCATCTGCCTTTTCTAATCCAGCTTGTACATCTGCAAGTTCTTGGTTCACCTACTGTGGAAGCCTACCTTGGAGGATTTTGAACATTACTTTGCTAGCATGTGAAATGAGTGCAATTGTTTGGTAATTCGGTATTTGTTGGCATTGTCTTTCTTTAGGATTGGAATGAAAACTGACTTTTCCAGATCTGAGACTTTCCAAATTTGCTTTTTATCTTCACATTCATGTTTTTTACATTCTAATGGTTGAGCTTTACTGTATGAACATTTGTCAGTAAAGTGATGTGTGCTGTCTAGGTTTGTCACAGCTTTTCTTCCAAGGAGCAAGCGTCTTTTAACTTTATGGCTGCAGTCACCGTCTGCAATCATATTGGAGCCCAAGAAAATAAATTCTGTTACTGTCTCCTCTTTTTCCCTATCTATTTGTCATGAAGTAATGGGAACAGATACTATGATCTTCATTTTTTGAATGTTGAGTTTTAAGCCAGGTTTTTCACCCTCCTCTTTCACCTTCATCAAGAGGCTCTTCAGACAGCGCTCTGGAGCTCAATCGTCCAGAGGCAGTGCTCTGCAGTGGGAGTGGCCCCTGCAGTGGGAGGCCCACACAGGTCAAAGAATAAAGATTGATGAAAAATAAACGATGACTTAGAGGCCAAAAAAAAATTGTTAAAAAAAAAAGAAGGCTCTTTAGTTAATGTTTGCTTTCTGCTATTAAAGTAGTATCATCTGTATATCTGAGGTTATGATGTTTCTCCCTGCAGTCTTGATACCAGACTATGATTCATCCAGTCCAGCATTTCACATGATGTTCTCTGCATAGAGTGACAATGTAACAGCCTTGATGTATGAAGCAGGGTGAAAATATACAGCCTTGATGTACTCTTTTCCCAATTTGGAACAAGTCCATTATTGCATGTTCCGTACTAGCTGTCAATTCTTGACCTGCATACAGGTTTCTCAGGAGGCAGGTAAGGTGGTCTGGTATTCACATCTCTTGAAGAATTTTCCACAGTTTTTTGTGATCCACATAGTCAGAGGCATTAACATAGTCAGTGAAGCAAAAGTAGATTTTTTGGTAATTCCTTTGCTTTTTCTATGAGCTAGAGGATGTTGCCAATTTGATCTCTGGTTCATCTGCCTTTTCTAATCCAGCTTGTACATCTGCAAGTTCTTGGTTCACCTACTGTGGAAGCCTACCTTGGAGGATTTTGAACATTACTTTGCTAGCATGTGAAATGAGTGCAATTGTTTGGTAATTCGAGTATTTGTTGGCATTGTCTTTCTTTAGGATTGGAATGAAAACTGATCTTTTCCAGATCTGAGACTTTCCAAATTTGCTTTTTTATCTTCACATTCATTGTTTGTACATTCTAATTGACTGTAATCTTGATTCTCTTATTTTTAAGTAATCCTAAAATATGTTTGGTAAACATTACTTTTGCAGGAAAGATAATTTTTTTATACATTGGTTTATTCCATTTTCTGTTGTTTGTTGGGGATTTTTTACATCAGTGCTCTTAATGGATATTTGTGTGAATTTTGTTATTTTGTGTGTGTGTGTGTGTGTGTACACCATCTTTGATTTTGGTATTAGGGTAATAAAGGACTCATTAAATTGGTTAGGAAGTAGTTCTTTTTTCTTAGATTTTATGAAGGATTTAAATTAATCCTTTAAACATTTGCTAGAATTCACTGGTAAAGCTTGCTGTTGTTTAGTTGCTGTGTTATGTCTGACTCTTTCTCCACTACATGAACTGTAGCCTCCCAGGCTCCTCTGTCCATGAAATTTCCCAGGCAAGAATATTGAAATGGATTGTCATTTCCTACTCTAGGGGATCTTCCCTACCCAGAGATCAAATCCGGGTCTCCTACATCACAGGCAGATTCTTTATCACTGAGCCACCAGGGAAGTGGAGTGGGATGTGGGTGAGTGGTGACCAGTGAGTGGATTTGGGCTTTCCTTGATGTGAGGATTTTTGATTATTTTTTCAGTGTCTTACTGTGCATCTATTAAGACTCTCTCTCTTTCTTTTTGAGTCAGTTTTCATAGATTGTGTCTTTCCAGGACTTTGTCCATTTCATCTAAGTTGTGAATACTTTTCTCCCCTCCAAAGTTAGTATTAATATCTCCTCTTTCATTCCTTGGTATAGTAGTTTAAATCATAGTTCCTCTTTTTCTTTGTCAGTTAATATAAAGATTTTTGGTAATTCCTTTGCTTTTTCTATGAGCTAGAGGATGTTGCCAATTTGATCTCTGGTTCATCTGCCTTTTCTAATCCAGCTTGTACATCTGCAAGTTCTTGGTTCACCTACTGTGGAAGCCTACCTTGGAGGATTTTGAACATTACTTTGCTAGCATGTGAAATGAGTGCAATTGTTTGGTAATTCGAGTATTTGTTGGCATTGTCTTTCTTTAGGATTGGAATGAAAACTGATCTTTTCCAGATCTGAGACTTTCCAAATTTGCTTTTTTATCTTCACATTCATTGTTTGTACATTCTAATTGACTGTAATCTTGATTCTCTTATTTTTAAGTAATCCTAAAATATGTTTGGTAAACATTACTTTTGCAGGAAAGATAATTTTTTTATACATTGGTTTATTCCATTTTCTGTTGTTTGTTGGGGATTTTTTACATCAGTGCTCTTAATGGATATTTGTGTGAATTTTGTTATTTTGTGTGTGTGTGTGTGTGTGTACACCATCTTTGATTTTGGTATTAGGGTAATAAAGGACTCATTAAATTGGTTAGGAAGTAGTTCTTTTTTCTTAGATTTTATGAAGGATTTAAATTAATCCTTTAAACATTTGCTAGAATTCACTGGTAAAGCTTGCTGTTGTTTAGTTGCTGTGTTATGTCTGACTCTTTCTCCACTACATGAACTGTAGCCTCCCAGGCTCCTCTGTCCATGAAATTTCCCAGGCAAGAATATTGAAATGGATTGTCATTTCCTACTCTAGGGGATCTTCCCTACCCAGAGATCAAATCCGGGTCTCCTACATCACAGGCAGATTCTTTATCACTGAGCCACCAGGGAAGTGGAGTGGGATGTGGGTGAGTGGTGACCAGTGAGTGGATTTGGGCTTTCCTTGATGTGAGGATTTTTGATTATTTTTTCAGTGTCTTACTGTGCATCTATTAAGACTCTCTCTCTTTCTTTTTGAGTCAGTTTTCATAGATTGTGTCTTTCCAGGACTTTGTCCATTTCATCTAAGTTGTGAATACTTTTCTCCCCTCCAAAGTTAGTATTAATATCTCCTCTTTCATTCCTTGGTATAGTAGTTTAAATCATAGTTCCTCTTTTTCTTTGTCAGTTAATATAAAGATTTATCAGTTTTATTGGTGTTTTCAAAGAATCCACTTTTGGTTTCAATGATTTGCTATTTTTCTGTTCTGAATTTTATTTATGTCCTTTGTGGTCCTTATTATTTTTTCTCTTCTGCTTTGAGTGCATATTTTATTTTTATTTTTCTAGTTTCTTAAGGTAGAAGACAGGTTATTCATTTGAGATCATTCTGCTTTTCAAATACAGGCATTTGTGGTTGTAAATTTCCCTCTACAGCCTGCTCAGCTGCATTGCATTATTTTTGTCATTTCAAGGTTTTATGTTCATTTGTGTCAGAATATTTTCTAATTTCTCTTGTAATGTCTTCTTTGGCTCTTTGGTTATTTAGCAGGATATTGTCTCATTTTCATATACTGGTGAATTTTCTAAATTTTTGTCTGTTAATGTTTGTAATTTCATTCTATGATGACTTAAGAATATTTGGAGTAATTTTAGTATAATTATTGTATACAGTTATTCTTACTATGCCCTTTTAAACTCAGTTTTAAAATTTTTGTGCCTTATGATTTCTGCATCTTTATTTACTCTTCCTGTTTGTTGCGATAATATTCTCACCAAATCTTCTTTAGTTCTTTGTACATGTATATAACTCTCCTTTACCTTCACTTCCTGCTTTTCCAGAGCTTCAGATTCTGCTGGAAGTGTGAGATTATGTCTCAGGTGTTTTTGATTATGAGTTCAGATCTGCAAAAAGTTGAAATGATTCATTTCAAACCCCCCGGGTCTCCTACATCACAGGCAGATTCTTTATCACTGAGCCACCAGGGAAGTGGAGTGGGATGTGGGTGAGTGGTGACCAGTGAGTGGATTTGGGCTTTCCTTGATGTGAGGATTTTTGATTATTTTTTCAGTGTCTTACTGTGCATCTATTAAGACTCTCTCTCTTTCTTTTTGAGTCAGTTTTCATAGATTGTGTCTTTCCAGGACTTTGTCCATTTCATCTAAGTTGTGAATACTTTTCTCCCCTCCAAAGTTAGTATTAATATCTCCTCTTTCATTCCTTGGTATAGTAGTTTAAATCATAGTTCCTCTTTTTCTTTGTCAGTTAATATAAAGATTTATCAGTTTTATTGGTGTTTTCAAAGAATCCACTTTTGGTTTCAATGATTTGCTATTTTTCTGTTCTGAATTTTATTTATGTCCTTTGTGGTCCTTATTATTTTTTCTCTTCTGCTTTGAGTGCATATTTTATTTTTATTTTTCTAGTTTCTTAAGGTAGAAGACAGGTTATTCATTTGAGATCATTCTGCTTTTCAAATACAGGCATTTGTGGTTTGAAATTCCCCTCTACAGCCTGCTCAGCTGCATTGCATTATTTTTGTCATTTCAAGGTTTTATGTTCATTTGTGTCAGAATATTTTCTAATTTCTCTTGTAATGTCTTCTTTGGCTCTTTGGTTATTTAGCAGGATATTGTCTCATTTTCATATACTGGTGAATTTTCTAAATTTTTGTCTGTTAATGTTTGTAATTTCATTCTATGATGACTTAAGAATATTTGGAGTAATTTTAGTATAATTATTGTATACAGTTATTCTTACTATGCCCTTTTAAACTCAGTTTTAAAATTTTTGTGCCTTATGATTTCTGCATCTTTATTTACTCTTCCTGTTTGTTGCGATAATATTCTCACCAAATCTTCTTTAGTTCTTTGTACATGTATATAACTCTCCTTTACCTTCACTTCCTGCTTTTCCAGAGCTTCAGATTCTGCTGGAAGTGTGAGATTATGTCTCAGGTGTTTTCTGATTATGAGTTCAGCAGTACACATGTGCATATCGTTTGGGTTCCCAGGAATATATTGGAGATTTACACAGCCCACTGTGAACCTCTCATGGCCTGTCTTAAAAAGAAAGTTTTTAGAAGCTGAAATACTAAACAGTTACTACTGATTATGCCTAGGCAACTATGCAAAATATGCCTAAGGAAAAGGCTGTGTGCATTGCAGAAGCTCCAGTTCAGATCATTTAAAGGATAACTCTGTGAGTGAATGTATCCAAGAAGGTGTCAGATGCTTCAAATAGTAAGTAACAGTTTGCCAAGATGGTGATTTAGGGGTGTTCCAAAGGTTTTTTTTGCCTTTTGGTGGCACTTACTAATCTTTATGACTACTATGAGGCTACAATAAAGCAAGGGATGGGGATAGGAAATAGGACAGTTCAGTAGATTTCAGCAGTCGTTCTGCTTACATGAGATTTCAGCCATTTTTCTTGATTAAATGCTCCTTTCATTATTGCAAGTTCTTGTTTAACTTTCAGAGTTCTGAAAAAGTTAATTTTTGTCAGTATTCTTATTGCTTCTATGGATGACTAGATTTTCAGAGATCTTTACTCTGCTATTCTCTGAATTGAATTCCCATTTGTAATTATTTTTGATGTAACTTTCTATTTATACCTTGACCCTCAATGGCTTTTTATCTTGCAGTTTGCTCTTTATATTAGTACAGTTAACAAGAATGTATTTTTATAACTGCATTAAAAATAACTTCATTGTGAATCTGATACTTACATAAAATTGTTATATCAGTTATACCTTGGTTTAAAAAAAGAAGCTTCAATATTCTTCAAACATTTTATCACATTTAAACATCTGTGTAATAGCCCATTTAGTGGCCATCTGAGATTCTATACCACATGTCAGAAATGCACAACTAAATACCTACTGCTCTCAGATATTGAATGAACACCTATTGTAAGCCAGGCCTTGCTTTTATAATAGACATTATATTTCTTTTATAATAGTATTTCTATATGTTGTATTTTGCCAAATATTTGTACTCAGTTTTTAACAGTATATTTGTGAAGTTCTTAGAATTCAGCTGTTACCTTGATATTGCTTGTCTCTTCACTGATTTTACAGTCAGTGAATTATTACATATGTCCAAATTAGTGTCTTTGACTTTTTTAAAAAAAAACACAAAATCTATCAAGTGACTACATAGCAATGGTCTTTTAATTTGGGGGAATATATGGCTGTTTTGAACAAATTTATGGTTGTCATATTTAATGAAACTTGTCATATGAATAGCTGAAAACTTTCTTTCATCCTGGCCTTTCTAATATTATAGTTCATTTTAGACTGTTTCATCCTGTGTCTTTTGAAATTTTAGACTGTTTCATCTTGTGTCTTTTGGGGATTACTACAGTGGCTTAAATGAAGTGGTGCTTGTTTTGCTTATACAGTGCAGTGCTGGAAATGGTTCACTCCTTCAATTTTTTCTCTCTCCATCCTTTCAGAATGGCTACTCTTAACTACTAGCATCATGGCAGAAAGGAGGGAAGGTTGATAACATTGATTTATTAGCTACTTTTAATCAGAAATATCAAAAGTCTTCCCCAAAGTCCCCAACAGACTTCTTATGCTTTAATGGTCAGAGCTATTGTAAGGCCACCTGCAACTGAGCAGACAGGTTGGGAAAATATTTATTTCTTTTTCCAAATTATATAGTTGTGCACTCTAGTAGGAATAAAATGTGAGCCGTAGGTGTAATTAAATATTTTTAGTAGCCACAATAAAAATAATAGGTGAAATTGTTTCAATAATATATTTTATTTAAAGTAGTATATCTGTGATGTCCTTATTTTAACATGCAATAAACAGAAAAGATTATTAATGTGATGTTTTGTATATTCTTTATGTTTTGGTGGGTCTTCAAAACTTACACATTTCACACTGAAAGTTCATTGCAATTGGGACTAGTTATATGGAAATCAGCCACATGTGACTAACGGCCTCATTTATTTATTTCACATGGCTGTTTGCTTTCTTTGCCTGTCATTTACAGTATATTTGTGAAGTTCTTAGAATTCAGCTGTTACCTTGATATTGCTTGTCTCTTCACTGATTTTACAGTCAGTGAATTATTACATATGTCCAAATTAGCGTCTTTGACTTTTTTAAAAACACAAAATCTATCAAGTGACTACATAGCAATGGTCTTTTAATTTGGGGGAATATATGGCTGTTTTGAACAAATTTATGGTTGTCATATTTAATGAAACTTGTCATATGAATAGCTGAAAACTTTCTTTCATCCTGGCCTTTCTAATATTATAGTTCATTTTAGACTGTTTCATCCTGTGTCTTTTGAAATTTTAGACTGTTTCATCTTGTGTCTTTTGGGGATTACTACAGTGGCTTAAATGAAGTGGTGCTTGTTTTGCTTATACAGTGCAGTGCTGGAAATGGTTCACTCCTTCAATTTTTTCTCTCTCCATCCTTTCAGAATGGCTACTCTTAACTACTAGCATCATGGCAGAAAGGAGGGAAGGTTGATAACATTGATTTATTAGCTACTTTTAATCAGAAATATCAAAAGTTTTCCCCCAAAGTCCCCAACAGACTTCTTATGCTTTAATGGTCAGAGCTATTGTAAGGCCACCTGCAACTGAGCAGACAGGTTGGGAAAATATTTATTTCTTTTTCCAAATTATATAGTTGTGCACTCTAGTAGGAATAAAATGTGAGCCGTAGGTGTAATTAAATATTTTTAGTAGCCACAATAAAAATAATAGGTGAAATTGTTTCAATAATATATTTTATTTAAAGTAGTATATCTGTGATGTCCTTATTTTAACATGCAATAAACAGAAAAGATTATTAATGTGATGTTTTGTATATTCTTTATGTTTTGGTGGGTCTTCAAAACTTACACATTTCACACTGAAAGTTCATTGCAATTGGGACTAGTTATATGGAAATCAGCCACATGTGACTAACGGCCTCATTTATTTATTTCACATGGCTGTTTGCTTTCTTTGCCTGTCATTTACAGTGTATTGAATGCAATGTAAGTGTATAAGAATCAGGAAAATTACTTTTCTTGAGATATGCTCTTACCCTTTTTCTCTCACCCCAAAACTCAACTTTTCCTGATAAAAGAAAGTGTATTAGACTACTTTGTTTGCTTGTTGTGTTGGTGGTCATGTCTTAAAGAGATTTATTGCTTCCTAAGCCAGCCATAGCTTTGACAAATATAGACAGTGTATTAAAAAGCAAAGATAGGGGCTTTCCCTGGTGGTCCAGTGGGTAAGGACACACCTTGCAGTGCAAGGGGAGCCGGTTTGATCCCTGGCCTGGGAAGATCCCACGTGCCACGGAGCGGCTGGACTGATGTGTCCAATTACCGAGCCGGAGCTCTGGAGTGCATGCGTCCAGAACCGGCGCTCAGCAATGACAGACGCCACTGGGATAGGAGGCCCACAGGAGCCAAAGAACAAAGACGGATGAAAATAGAGAAATGAAAGACCAATAGAAGTGGCCCGCCTGCTCCCCTCCCTCCCCAACCCGACCCCCGCCCAAAATAAATAAATAAATAAATCTTTAAAAAAAAAAAAAAAGCAAAGATAGGGTCTTCCCTCATGGTCTGGGGGTAAAGAGCCCACCTTGCAGTGCGTTGGATCCCTGGCATGGGAAGATCCCACATACTGCGGTGCGGCTGGACTGATGTGTCCAATTATGAGCCAGTGCTCTGGAGCGCATGTGTGCAGAGCCGGTACTCTGAGGCAAGAGAGGCCACTGCAATGGGAGGCCCACACAGGCCAAAGTGTTAGGATGGACGAAAATAAATAAATGAAGAACCAGTTTAAAAAGAGGCCAAAATTTAACAACAGCAACAAAAAAGCAGAGGCAACACTTTGCCAACAAAGATCTGTATAGTTAAAGCTATGGTTTATCCAGTAGTCATTTACTGATGTGAGTTGAGTTCAGTTCAGTCGCTCAGTTGTGTCCAACTCTTTGTGACTCCATGGATTACAGCACATCAGGCTTTCCTTTTCTTTACCATCTCTTAGAGCTTGCTCAGATTCATGCCTATTGACTCAGTGATGCTAGCCAACCATCTCATCCTCTGTCATACCCTTATCCTTCTGCCTTCTGTTTTTCCCAACATCAGAATCTTTTCCAGTGAGTCGTCTCTTTGCATTAGGTGGGCAAAGTATTGGAACTTCAGTGACAACATCATTCCTTCCAATGAATATTCAGGACTGATTTCCTTTCCTTTCCCTTGCAGTCCAAGGGATGCTCAAGAGTCTTCTCCAACACCACAATTTGAAAGCATCAATTCTTTGATGCTCAGACTCCTTTATGGTCTGTCACATCCATACATGACTAATGGGAAAACCATAGCTGTAATTATATGGACCTTTGTCGACAAACTAATGTCCTTGGTTTTTAATACGCAGTCTAGGTTTGTCATTACTTTGCTTCCAAGGAGCAAGCGTCCTTTAATTTCATGGCCACTGTCCCCATCTACAGTGATTTTGGATCCCAAGAAAATAAAGTCTGTCACTGTTTCCATTGTTTGCCCATCTATTTGCCATGAAGTCATGGGACCAGATGCCATGATCTTTGTTTTTAGAATGTTGAGTTTTACCCCAGCCTTTTCACTCTCCTCTTTCACCTTCATCAAGAGGCTCTTTAGAGAAATTGAAATCAAAGCTACAATGAGATATCACCTCACACCAGTCAGAATGGCCATCATCAAAAAGTCTGCAAACAATAAATGCTGGAGAGGGTGTGAGGAAACAGGAGCACTCTTGTGCTGTTGTTGGTAATGTAAGTTGATACAATTACTATGGAAGACCGTATGGAGATTCCTTAAGAAACTAGGAACAGAACCACCATATGACCCAGCAATCCTACTATTAGGCATATACCATGAGGAAATCAAAATTGAAACAGACACATGCAACCTTAATGTTCATTGCAGCACTTTTTGCAATAACTAGAACATGGAAACAACCTAGATGTCCATCAACAAATTAATGGATAAAGAAGATATGGTACATATATACAATGGAGTATTTCTCAGCCATAAAAAGAAATGCATATGAATCAGTCCTAGTGAGCTGGATGAATCTAGAACCTGTTATACAGAGGGTGGTAAGTCAGAAAGAGATGGATAAATATAGTATACTAACACATAATATATGGAATCTAGAAAGATGATACTGATAAATGTACATGCAGAGCAGCAGTGGAGAAACAGATGTAGAGAACAGGCTTATGGACTTTGAGGGGAGGGAGGAATCGGCGAGATATATGGCAAGAGTAACATGGAAACTTACATTACCATATGTAAAAGAGACAACCAATATGAATATGCTGTAAGACTAAGAGGATTTACACAAAGACTGTGCATTGGAGGAGTGGGATGGGGAGAGAGGTGGGAGAGAGGTTCAGATGGGAGGGGTCAAGGGAATACCTATGACTGATTCAGGTTTATGTATAGCAGTAAACAACAAAACTCTGTAAAAGTAAAAAAGTAAAGCCTATTTTAAAAAATAGGCTCCTTATTTCCTCTTCTCTTTCTGCCGTAAAGTTGGTGTCATCTGCATGCCTGAGATATTTCTCCTGTCAATCTTGCCACCAGCTTGTGCTTCATCCAGACTGGCATTTCACAGGATGTACTCTGTATATAAATTAAATAAACGTGGTGACAATATGCATCCTTGATATACTTCTTTCCCAATTTTGAACCAGTCTGTTGTTCCATGTCTGGTTCTAACTATTGCTTCTTGTCCTGCATACAGGTTTTTTAGGAGGCAGGTAAGGTGGTCTGATATTCTCATCTCTTTCAGTATTTTCCATAGCTTGATGTGACCTACATAGTCAGAGCCTTTAGCATAGTCAATAAACCAAAAGTAGATGTTTTTCTGGAATTCCCTTGTTCTTACTGTGATCTCTGATTCTTCTGCCATTTTGAAATCCAGTTTGTACATCTTAAAGTTCTCGGTTCACGTTCTGTTGAAGCCTAGCTTGGAGGGTTTTGAGCATTACTTTGCTTGTGTGTGAAATGAGCGCAATGGTGTGATAATTTGAACATTCTTTGGCATTGCCTGATGTGAGAGTTGAACCATAAAGTAGGCTGAGCACCAAAGAACTGATGCTTTTGAGTTGTGGTACAGGAGAAGACTCTTCAAATTCTCTTGAACTGCAAAGAGATCAAACCAGTCAATCCTAAAGGAAATCAACCATGAATATTCATTGGAAGGAGTGATGCTAAAGCTGAAGCTCCAATACTTTAGCCACCTGATGGGAAGAGCCAACGGATAAATATAGTATACTAACACATAATATATGGAATCTAGAAAGATGATACTGATAAATGTACATGCAGAGCAGCAGTGGAGAAACAGATGTAGAGAACAGGCTTATGGACTTTGAGGGGAGGGAGGAATCGGGAGATATATGGCAAGAGTAACATGGAAACTTACATTACCATATGTAAAAGAGACAACCAATATGAATATGCTGTAAGACTAAGAGGATTTACACAAAGACTGTGCATTGGAGGAGTGGGATGGGGAGAGAGGTGGGAGAGAGGTTCAGATGGGAGGGGTCAAGGGAATACCTATGACTGATTCAGGTTTATGTATAGCAGTAAACAACAAAACTCTGTAAAAGTAAAAAAGTAAAGCCTATTTTAAAAAATAGGCTCCTTATTTCCTCTTCTCTTTCTGCCGTAAAGTTGGTGTCATCTGCATGCCTGAGATATTTCTCCTGTCAATCTTGCCACCAGCTTGTGCTTCATCCAGACTGGCATTTCACAGGATGTACTCTGTATATAAATTAAATAAACGTGGTGACAATATGCATCCTTGATATACTTCTTTCCCAATTTTGAACCAGTCTGTTGTTCCATGTCTGGTTCTAACTATTGCTTCTTGTCCTGCATACAGGTTTTTTAGGAGGCAGGTAAGGTGGTCTGATATTCTCATCTCTTTCAGTATTTTCCATAGCTTGATGTGACCTACATAGTCAGAGCCTTTAGCATAGTCAATAAACCAAAAGTAGATGTTTTTCTGGAATTCCCTTGTTCTTACTGTGATCTCTGATTCTTCTGCCATTTTGAAATCCAGTTTGTACATCTTAAAGTTCTCGGTTCACGTTCTGTTGAAGCCTAGCTTGGAGGGTTTTGAGCATTACTTTGCTTGTGTGTGAAATGAGCGCAATGGTGTGATAATTTGAACATTCTTTGGCATTGCCTGATGTGAGAGTTGAACCATAAAGTAGGCTGAGCACCAAAGAACTGATGCTTTTGAGTTGTGGTACAGGAGAAGACTCTTCAAATTCTCTTGAACTGCAAAGAGATCAAACCAGTCAATCCTAAAGGAAATCAACCATGAATATTCATTGGAAGGAGTGATGCTAAAGCTGAAGCTCCAATACTTTAGCCACCTGATGGGAAGAGCCAACTCATTGGGAAAGACTGACAAGCCTGGTGTGCTACAGTACAGGGGATCACAAAGAATCACACACAACATAGTGACTGAACAGCAACAACAAGCCAACCACGTACACACCAATCGATAGATAAAGACATTTTAAAATAGATAAAACGTTGACCTATTTTAGTGAGATTGTCCTCTAAAAGAGCAGTTCAGTTAAATACATATTCTAACCAGTGCTACCATTCTGTGCACCTCACGCCACTGCTATCCCATGCATACTCTCTATCTAAACTTTCACATTCTTCATCATTCAAATGATAATCAATCTTTCCCTTGTTGATGACTCTTATACATATAATTTAGACTGTGTAACAGTGTTATTTTAGAGGTATATTGGTTATGATTTTTGTTTCTATGATTTATTATTGTTACTTGTTATTTAATATGCAAATAATTACTCATAGGTGACTAAATTTTTTTTGTAGTACTGCATCTAGTTTGGACTGCTATAATCTAAGTTGAATATACAGGCGTTGGAGAGGATTCAGATTTTATTATTTAGTATTTGGGGAAAAAATGGCCTCAGAGAGCTCTCATTATTTTAAATGATTCCTGATAGTTACTAGAAGTGGACATACTCAGAAAGATTTATTTGGTATAGATGATCTCTTGAGTTATTTTCTAAGCCAGTCTCTGAATTTAAAAATAATTAATAGTTTATATACCAAATAAAAATGTTTCCTACACATAAAAATTTGTTCATAGTTCCATATATATCTTTTTAAATTTTTTAATGTGAATTTTGTTTGCTTGTTTGGGACTTGTGTGTTTTCTATTCCTTTAATTAATAAATAAGCTTTTATTTTTAAAGGTTTTTCTTTTCTTTTTTTCTTGACTACTCTGGATCTTCATTGCTGTGCATGGATTTTCTGCAGTTGCAGCGAGCCAGAGCTACTCTTCATTGTGGTCTATGGGCTTCTCATTGCAGTGGCTTCTCTTGTTGTGGAGCATGGGCTCCACATGCTCAGTAGTTGCAACACATGGACTGCAGAGGTCTTGGGCTTCAGTATTTGTGGAGCTTAGGCTTAGCTGTCCCAGAATAAATGGTATCCTCCCAGAGCAGGGATCAAATCCATGTCACCTACATTGGCAGGCAGATTGTTAACCACTAGACTATCAGAAAAGTCCCTTTTGTGTGGTTTTGATAGAAGATAAAAGAGAAATGAAATGATGTTCAGTAAGACTAAAGTGTATTTTTAATTGTTATTCCAATAGACTCTTATTTCAGGGTGATGTTGTAATTTGGGGAATTTAAAAAAAATTTTAAGCATACAGTATATTGGTGTAGATTTTTTTTACAGAGTTTTGTTGTTTACAAATATGTATGATTCCAGATTAGTCATGTGTATATTCCCCCCATCGCACCCCTTCAGGCCATTGCACAGCACCCCTGCAGGATTCCTTTTTCTCACAGTGGTGTGGATTTCTTTACCCAAATAAAGAGTAGTGTCACTATCAGACATATTCCCAAATTTTAATTGGTAACTATAGTAAAGCTGATAATTTTTTTCAAGTGACAGTTTTATGAGGCATAGTAAGCTGGACTCCAGAAGGTAGTGAAGGTGTTATTGACATGATTTATTATTGTTACTTGTTATTTAATATGCAAATAATTACTCATAGGTGACTAAATTTTTTTTGTAGTACTGCATCTAGTTTGGACTGCTATAATCTAAGTTGAATATACAGGCGTTGGAGAGGATTCAGATTTTATTATTTAGTATTTGGGGAAAAAATGGCCTCAGAGAGCTCTCATTATTTTAAATGATTCCTGATAGTTACTAGAAGTGGACATACTCAGAAAGATTTATTTGGTATAGATGATCTCTTGAGTTATTTTCTAAGCCAGTCTCTGAATTTAAAAATAATTAATAGTTTATATACCAAATAAAAATGTTTCCTACACATAAAAATTTGTTCATAGTTCCATATATATCTTTTTAAATTTTTTAATGTGAATTTTGTTTGCTTGTTTGGGACTTGTGTGTTTTCTATTCCTTTAATTAATAAATAAGCTTTTATTTTTAAAGGTTTTTCTTTTCTTTTTTTCTTGACTACTCTGGATCTTCATTGCTGTGCATGGATTTTCTGCAGTTGCAGCGAGCCAGAGCTACTCTTCATTGTGGTCTATGGGCTTCTCATTGCAGTGGCTTCTCTTGTTGTGGAGCATGGGCTCCACATGCTCAGTAGTTGCAACACATGGACTGCAGAGGTCTTGGGCTTCAGTATTTGTGGAGCTTAGGCTTAGCTGTCCCAGAATAAATGGTATCCTCCCAGAGCAGGGATCAAATCCATGTCACCTACATTGGCAGGCAGATTGTTAACCACTAGACTATCAGAAAAGTCCCTTTTGTGTGGTTTTGATAGAAGATAAAAGAGAAATGAAATGATGTTCAGTAAGACTAAAGTGTATTTTTAATTGTTATTCCAATAGACTCTTATTTCAGGGTGATGTTGTAATTTGGGGAATTTAAAAAAAATTTTAAGCATACAGTATATTGGTGTAGATTTTTTTTACAGAGTTTTGTTGTTTACAAATATGTATGATTCCAGATTAGTCATGTGTATATTCCCCCCATCGCACCCCTTCAGGCCATTGCACAGCACCCCTGCAGGATTCCTTTTTCTCACAGTGGTGTGGATTTCTTTACCCAAATAAAGAGTAGTGTCACTATCAGACATATTCCCAAATTTTAATTGGTAACTATAGTAAAGCTGATAATTTTTTTTTTCAAGTGACAGTTTTATGAGGCATAGTAAGCTGGACTCCAGAAGGTAGTGAAGGACCTTCACTAAGCATGGCATGTAACAGTTTATGGAGTCACAAAGAGTCTGACATGCCTTAACGACTTAACCATTACACCACCAACTGGAATGGCCTCTATATTTATTGCTGAAATAAGTATAAATTATCCAAATTCATTAAATGGTCATTATTTAATGTGAATTTCCTTCTTTGACATATTATTGGAAAAGAATATAATATCCATAATTATTTATAATAATATGTTTAATCTTTTTAACAGTATGATAGTTTCTTTGGAATTATGTATAAGGAATCGCTTGATTCTTTGGAAAGTACCCATTTTAGAAAAGATTTCTATTTGGACAGGAAAATGACTTCTTGTGAAGTAAAATTTATTCATATTGGTCAAACTGAAAAATATATTGCTGTGTTTAGCTGTACTGGCTTCCCTGATAGTTCAGCTGGTAAAGAATCCATCTGCAATGCAGGAGACCACAGTTTGATTCCTGGGTCATGAGGATCTCCTGGAGAAGGGATAGGCTACCCACTCCAGTACTCTTGGCTTCCCTAGTGGCAAAGATGGTAAAGAATCCACCTGCAATGCAGGAGACCTGGGTTCAATGCCTGGGGTGGAAAGATTCCCTAGAGAAAGGAAAGGCTACCCACTCAAGTATTCTTGCCTGGAGAATTCCATGACTTATTCATGAGGTCGCAAAAGGTGGACTCGACTGAACGACTTTCACTTCACTTAGCTATACAGCAAATTTTGAGTGATTGTTTTGGAATTATAGCATAAAATTTAACTTTCAGAATTCCAGATTACTGTTAGAGGAAAACAGAAACTTCTGAAAGTAACTAATATTTTGAACAATTCCCTCTCCATGTAATTAAGTTGTACTTGGTATTTATAATCTTACTATATTACTTGTTAAGAGAGTTAAATAGAAAAGTGCCATTAATATTCTACAGTTTGACAGAATAACCTTTCCAGTGACCTGTTACCTCTTTTGTTAATTAGGTTCTCAAGTATTTCATGAGGGACTTTTGTGTATAAAAAACTATGATAGATGCTAAGGTAAAATGATGAGTAAGATAGGTACTTTATTCAGACTTTGGGAATCAAGGAAGTTTTTGTCTTGCAGGAAGTATCCTCATTCTGGTTGACCCTCTTAGGAAAAACAGAATGTTTCAGTATGTTCCAAAATGTTTTCCTCTCTCCTTCCTGGAAGCGAGAGGTGATTTTTCTAGGATATTTTCTATGGGAACTTGGTTGAGCTCTTAGAGATAAAGCTCCCAATATTGTGGGGACCTCCTTAAGACTGGATCCCTCTGAAGTTTTTAACTTTGAAGAGTTTTTAAGTGAGCATCAGGAATTCATGAGTTACAGTTCAGATTTTAATACCCCAGCACTGATTGCTAGGCAGTTTCTGCTCATGAGTCTCTACTCTAGGAAACTAAGACTGCTGGTTTTTGCTTGTGGGTTCCTCCAGTTTGGGGATGGCACTTTACTCTGTCATGGATCCAAGAAGCATTAAAAAGATTTGTCCTTGTTAGAATGAAATGGAATGGCAATTCTGAGTCCTTTCTTGCAGAACTGGAAAGTAAGTGGTATTTTAGTTTTCCTTACCGAGCTTGTTAGCCAAAAGTGCCTTTCCAGGCACCTATCATATCATTCATTCAGCCGGAGCCAGCTGTCTCACTTGGACCCAGCCCTGGTCCTGACTTCCTTCTAAGAGGGGTAGGAAGCAGGTATATGGACTATATAACTTGAGAAGTTTGTCCTCAGAGGAAGAGGGATTAATGTGTTTTTAAAGCTATTAACCTGGGAACCTGCCAAGTATAAAGCATTTCCTTTTTTGTAGAATGTAAATAACTCTTAAAGACCAAGGAAAAGCTCAAGGCACCTGATTTTGTGAAAGGTTTTTTTTTATATATATAGGCAAGATTTCCTTAGGGAAATAGACAAGGCAACAAGAAATTGGAAAAGCTGGAAAGATCTTCCTCAACATTTGAAGTAAGAAAAATTTACTGTAGGCATGCAGTGCTCCATTCTTTGGTAGAGAAGTGATGGGTTAGATGTGTTTTGTGAAACCCAGATTGTTCTGTACACTTTCGCTGAGGTTCCAACATCATAGTTGCTTTCTCCTTCACTGAAAAGTGTGAGATGTTCTCGGGTCTGAGGGCAGGTATCTCTGCTTTGGGATTGATAATGAGAAGCTTATGGATTCACCTGCCTCAGCCATTCATTATTTGTGAGAGAATCTAGGATAGACTGCTTCCTGCTCCACTCTTGATCAATGTATTTGTGGACTTTGGGCTTAGAGACGTAAGAGACCCAAGAGAACAGGGAAAAATCATTTTAAGAGACTGTTTTCCTCTGCTCTGGTTTCTTAATCAGTTCTTTTCTACTGCTTTCTCTCTTCCTATAATTTGCCAAAAGTTCCTTGTCTACTGGTGGTACCTTATCTTGGTTTTTAGTGTTATGATGGGGTCATTCTTAAAAGTACATACATTTAGTTTATTAGGCATATAGGGTGGAGGTTGGGGAATATGTATCCGTCTTTGGAGGGAAAGTGAGATAAAAGATAGGCAGGTGCACATATTCAAGTACATTGCTAGGCAGTTTCTGCTCATGAGTCTCTACTCTAGGAAACTAAGACTGCTGGTTTTTGCTTGTGGGTTCCTCCAGTTTGGGGATGGCACTTTACTCTGTCATGGATCCAAGAAGCATTAAAAAGATTTGTCCTTGTTAGAATGAAATGGAATGGCAATTCTGAGTCCTTTCTTGCAGAACTGGAAAGTAAGTGGTATTTTAGTTTTCCTTACCGAGCTTGTTAGCCAAAAGTGCCTTTCCAGGCACCTATCATATCATTCATTCAGCCGGAGCCAGCTGTCTCACTTGGACCCAGCCCTGGTCCTGACTTCCTTCTAAGAGGGGTAGGAAGCAGGTATATGGACTATATAACTTGAGAAGTTTGTCCTCAGAGGAAGAGGGATTAATGTGTTTTTAAAGCTATTAACCTGGGAACCTGCCAAGTATAAAGCATTTCCTTTTTTGTAGAATGTAAATAACTCTTAAAGACCAAGGAAAAGCTCAAGGCACCTGATTTTGTGAAAGGTTTTTTTTTATATATATAGGCAAGATTTCCTTAGGGAAATAGACAAGGCAACAAGAAATTGGAAAAGCTGGAAAGATCTTCCTCAACATTTGAAGTAAGAAAAATTTACTGTAGGCATGCAGTGCTCCATTCTTTGGTAGAGAAGTGATGGGTTAGATGTGTTTTGTGAAACCCAGATTGTTCTGTACACTTTCGCTGAGGTTCCAACATCATAGTTGCTTTCTCCTTCACTGAAAAGTGTGAGATGTTCTCGGGTCTGAGGGCAGGTATCTCTGCTTTGGGATTGATAATGAGAAGCTTATGGATTCACCTGCCTCAGCCATTCATTATTTGTGAGAGAATCTAGGATAGACTGCTTCCTGCTCCACTCTTGATCAATGTATTTGTGGACTTTGGGCTTAGAGACGTAAGAGACCCAAGAGAACAGGGAAAAATCATTTTAAGAGACTGTTTTCCTCTGCTCTGGTTTCTTAATCAGTTCTTTTCTACTGCTTTCTCTCTTCCTATAATTTGCCAAAAGTTCCTTGTCTACTGGTGGTACCTTATCTTGGTTTTTAGTGTTATGATGGGGTCATTCTTAAAAGTACATACATTTAGTTTATTAGGCATATAGGGTGGAGGTTGGGGAATATGTATCCGTCTTTGGAGGGAAAGTGAGATAAAAGATAGGCAGGTGCACATATTCAGTTTACAATATTGAACCATACATGATGACTAAATTAAAAACACTGTAATTACACTAGTAGCCCATTTAAGATACTCTTTATTAAAATGAATAAAATTTTATTAAGTAAGAACTGACCATAATCTTTGCTTTCCATAGTTACTGTTGAAAGTATAAATTTAATCATATGTCTGAAATCTTTACATGAAAGCTGTGGCTCCTGGCCCATCTTGATCTGTAAGCTTTTGTGTGTATAAAAGTGGGTAATTAAAGTTATAGAAAAGGCAGAAGGATTAGATTCCAGGAGTAATAGATTCAAGACTCTAGGTTATCAAACATGAGACTGACTCATTTTAGAACGGAGAAGTACTGTTTTATCTCCAAAGTTTTAGTCTTATTTAACATTAGATTTTTTAGATTCCAAATATTAATATCTAGTATATTTACATTTTTGTTAATTCTTAAGGTACACAGCCCTCATGAACAGTAATAGATATGTCATTGCAGACGTGTAGTTGGAACATTGACAAGATTTAAACTTTATTTCTATACTGTATTAGCTTTTCACTTTAGGCTTTATATTATAAAAACTGAATATAAGAGAGTTAATTTAATAATAACAAGAGGGCTTCCCCTGGTGGTCCAGTGGGTAAGGACACCGCCTTGCAGTGCAAGGGGCACCGGTTTGAGCCCTGGCCTGGGAAGATCCCACGTGCCGCGGAGCGGCTGGACGGATGTGTCCAATTACTGAGCCGGAGCTCTGGAGCGCATGCTCCCAGAGCCGGTGCTCTGCAACGACAGACACCACCAGGATGGGAGGCCCACAGGAGCCGAAGAACAAAGACGATGAAAGACCAACAGAAGTGGCTCACCCGCTCCCCTCCCTCCCCAACCCGACCCCCGCCGAAAATAATAAATAAATAAATCTTTAAATAATAATAATAATAATTTCAGCATGTGAAAATAGTATTGGTAGGCAAGTATATATTTGATTATCAAATCCAGATTTTCAGATACACAATTGATCTTATCAGTATCTAAAGCTCCTGTTGTTTCACATATCCTTATGTTTCTTTTTTTTTTTTAGGTCTCTTTTATTCAGAACCTTGTATTTTGTGTAGAAAGAGTTTACCGTGTGCCTGACTTTGGTGTCTGGGAAAGAGGAAGCAAATATAATAATGGCAGCACAGAGCTGCATTCAAGGTAATTTGCTGATTTCTGAGTGTTCTATATTTAATTTCAATGTGTGGAGTTTGAATAAAAATCAAAGAACTAGATTGGAACTGGTTTCTATGTAATTTTCATCTCTTTTTTTTTATATATATTAATAAGATTATGTGAAGTTCACTTAAAATAAAGCGTCTGCTCTCAGGAGCGATCCACAGATGCAGGAAAAGAGCATCTGAGTGTCTTTCCCGACCTCCCAGGGTGTCAGTACATGTGTATCAGTATCCAGTCTAAGAATTGACCTTTCTGCTCAACCAAGTCATTTTCTTTTTCCTCTTTGAAATGACACTGTTTGAAAGGTCAAGTCCATTAAAATTGCCAAATACCAGTTTTATATGCATTGCATGTAAAATTCCCTTTCGTGTTATAGAGTTGATTTTTATCCCAATGAGAGATACTCACGCACTTTGTATTTTAACTAAAAAATGTAGTTGAGTTAGTCCTGTCCGTTTCGCATAAAAAGTGATATGGCTTTCCTGATGGTCCAGTGGGTAAAAAGTCTGCCTTGCTGTGCAAGGGGCACCAGTTTGATCCCTGGCCCAGGAAGATCCATGTGCTGTGGAGTGACTGGACCAGTGTGTCCAATTACAAGCCAGTGCTCTGGACACGCGCTCAGAGCCAGTGCTCTGCAGCAAAGGAGGCCACTGAAATGGGAGGCCCACACATGCCAAAGAATAAAAATGAATGAAAAATAAATGATGACTTAGAGGCAAAAATAAGAAAGTTGATAGATGATAGTGAATAGGTTACTGAGAATGGTGTCAGATTCATAATCTCCAAAGAAGATTACACAATGAGATCAAAAAGACTTGGCCTTGGTCACTCAGAGCTTCGTGCAGGAAAAGATTTTATTAAGAAAAAGAAGAATAGAGAAAGCTTCCAGCATAGACACTACTCTGGGGAGATAGAAGAATACCCCTAGAAGCTAGTTTAGACAAGGCAATTTATATTTTCCAGTTGCTTATTAACAATAGATCAAAAGAATATCTTAAGGTTGTAAAGGCCTTGCTAGGCCCACACCCACAACATAAACATAAGATTAGCCACAGGATGGTCTCCATCCATCTAGATGAGGTAAGACATTCCTATGTAAAGACCTTGCTAAACCCACACCCACAACATTAACATAAGATTTGCCAGAGGATGGTCTGCAGGCTTCAGGGCTAGATGAGACATTCCAATGAAAAATAGTTTGTCTTGGGCTAGAAAATGTTTGTTTTCCCTCCTCTTCCTCCTTCTAGGAAATAGCTGGCCTCCTTATCAAATCTGCCTATTCACCCCTTTCAAAAGGTTTAATAATTTAAAGGTTTATCAGCTGTAGGTCAGCTTAGATCACTGAGACTTAAATGAAGTAGAGAAACACTTTAGGAGACACTGGCTAAGAGGAATCTGCAACTCTACTTTTTTGAATAGAAGGAGTAATCACACACAAAAAATTAAGCTGATATAAGATATTTAGAAAACTAAAATGTGGCTCCAGGGCTTCCCCTGGTGGTCCAGTGGGTAAGGACACCGCCTTGCAGTGCAAGGGGCACCGGTTCGAGCCCTGGCCTGGGAAGATCCCATGTGCCGCGGAGCGGCTGGACTGATGTGTCCAATCACCAAGCTGGAGCTCTGGAGCGCATGCGCCCAGAGCCGGCGCTCTGTGACAACAGACTCCACCGCGATGGGAGGCCCACAGGAGCCAAAGAACAAAGATGGATGAAAATAGAGAAATGAAAGACCAATAGAAGTGGCCCGCCCACTCGCCTCCCTCCCCAACCCGACCCCCGCCCAAAGTAAATACATAAATAATTCTTTAAAATAAAATAAAATAAAATAAAATAAAATGTGGCTCCAGATTATTTGCCATATAACATCTCTATGCCTCAGTCTCCTCATTTATAAAATGAAGATAATAATGTGTTAAGCTTTATGAAGTTGTATTGATTTAGTATATATAAAACATTTGAATACTACATAAGTAAACACTGAAATGTAAGTACACTCACACATTGAAGAATATTTTTTTTCAAATTATTTATTTATTTTGAGGGGGTGGTTGGGGAGGGAGAGCGGTGGGAAGATTTTTAATTTTAATTTTTTGTTAAGCTTGAACCACACCCACAACATAAACATAAGATTAGCCACAGGATGGTCTCCATCCATCTAGATGAGGTAAGACATTCCTATGTAAAGACCTTGCTAAACCCACACCCACAACATTAACATAAGATTTGCCAGAGGATGGTCTGCAGGCTTCAGGGCTAGATGAGACATTCCAATGAAAAATAGTTTGTCTTGGGCTAGAAAATGTTTGTTTTCCCTCCTCTTCCTCCTTCTAGGAAATAGCTGGCCTCCTTATCAAATCTGCCTATTCACCCCTTTCAAAAGGTTTAATAATTTAAAGGTTTATCAGCTGTAGGTCAGCTTAGATCACTGAGACTTAAATGAAGTAGAGAAACACTTTAGGAGACACTGGCTAAGAGGAATCTGCAACTCTACTTTTTTGAATAGAAGGAGTAATCACACACAAAAAATTAAGCTGATATAAGATATTTAGAAAACTAAAATGTGGCTCCAGGGCTTCCCCTGGTGGTCCAGTGGGTAAGGACACCGCCTTGCAGTGCAAGGGGCACCGGTTCGAGCCCTGGCCTGGGAAGATCCCATGTGCCGCGGAGCGGCTGGACTGATGTGTCCAATCACCAAGCTGGAGCTCTGGGCGCATGCGCCCAGAGCCACCCTCTGTGACAACAGACTCCACCGCGATGGGAGGCCCACAGGAGCCAAAGAACAAAGATGGATGAAAATAGAGAAATGAAAGACCAATAGAAGTGGCCCGCCCACTCGCCTCCCTCCCCAACCCGACCCCCGCCCAAAGTAAATACATAAATAATTCTTTAAAATAAAATAAAATAAAATAAAATAAAATGTGGCTCCAGATTATTTGCCATATAACATCTCTATGCCTCAGTCTCCTCATTTATAAAATGAAGATAATAATGTGTTAAGCTTTATGAAGTTGTATTGATTTAGTATATATAAAACATTTGAATACTACATAAGTAAACACTGAAATGTAAGTACACTCACACATTGAAGAATATTTTTTTTCAAATTATTTATTTATTTTGAGGGGGTGGTTGGGGAGGGAGAGGGGCGGGTGGGCCACCTCTATTGGTCTTTCATTTTATCTATTTTCATCCATCTTTGTTCTTTGGCCTGAGTGGGCCTCCCATTGCAGCGGCCTCTGCTGTTGCAGAGCACCGGCTCGGTAATTGGACATATGGGTCCAGCCGCTCGCCCCACGTGGGATCTTCCCAGGCCAGGGATCGTACCGGCGCCCCTTGCACTGCAAGGCTATGTCCTTACCCACTGGACCACCAGGGAAGCCCCTGAAGAATATTTTAATAGAGGTTGGAACAAAAAGAATTTTTTGTTTAACTCTGGTCAACTAACATACAAACTTTAAGTTTCATGCTTCATATAGAGGCATGTTGATAAAACAGAGTAGAATAGTAGCAACATGTAAGAAAGATAATAAAGGAGAGAAATAATTTGTGGTTAATTCAGACATTAAAGAAATTCAGGCAAATACTCAATATAGGAAGATAATATTATGTTTCAGTTAATATATAAAGACTGTTGTAAACTCAGAAAGAACATTGGGTAAAAGTCACCATTAATCTTAGAAAGTTAGGGTGTTGGGAAGTCTCTTGTGGGCTTCGGTCCACAGGGTCACAAAAGAGTTGGACAGGACTTAGTGACTGAACAACAACGGTGAAAAAACGGAGACTCTGACTTGTTCTCCTTTAGCTGAGGTGCCAGTCTTTAAATGGAATCACTGAGGATTTTATTTCAAGGCTTGGAAGATAGCTTTGCTACCTTTTGCACAGAAAGTTAATCTTAATGGTAGCAGGCCAGTTTTGTTCAAGTGGATGGAAATGAAGTTTGCCATTTAGCTTTGGATGGTGGGTTCTATGTATTTAACATTCATCTTGAAATTTTCCATCGCATAATACTGTAAAGAACTTAAATTTTTTTTCCCCCCACAAATGCTTCTTATCTCAGATAGTCACAAGCCTGTTTTAGGTCTGTTAACTTTTGCTGCCAAAATGCCTTTTTTAAAACTACAGGAGACCTGAGCCTTATGGCACTCATGGCCACAGTGATTGCAGTGGTCGGGGGAAGCTGGTATCTTTCTGTGCTTATGCCCGCAAGTGGAATGTAGAACTGCCACCTGTCAGGGATTAAGTCACAGCTCTTAGTCTGTTGCTGTTAAGACTTCCACAATTACCTGTGCCTGGTTGGATCTCATCCAGGGTTTGCTTAATGTACTATCCTTATTATGTTCTTAAGTTATTCTTACAGTTTTGGAAAGCCTGAAGTAGTATATAGTGGTTCTTGCTATAAGTACTCGTACTGCCCTTTGCCTTTTGACTTTCTCTGCCCCTCTCCATCTCTGTGCCTCAGCAGTCATCCTTAGCAGGAATCAGAGAGAATGCATTCTATTGCCTTGAAACTCACTAAGGCCTTGTGCTCACTGGCTTGGTAAATGTCCCTTTCATCCTCTGCCACACACTGTGCACATTCCTTCTAAACTGCACAGCCCCCATACCCCCGAAACCCATATATGCATACTATTCTGAGGATAGAGGCTTTCCTTTTAGCATTCATGCTCAGTGGTTCTTTAATAATTGCAAACTGTGGCAGTACAGTTACAGAATAAGTTTTATTTAGTCCAGGCAGGAAACGTTACTGCCTTTTACATAATGGGAAACTAAAGTTTAAAGGTTTTGTGATTTTTCTCCCCTCCGTTCTTTAAGGGATACAAATCTAAAGGTAGTGCAGCCAGAATTGAATCCCAACTGGTTGGCCTCAGAATCCAAAGTTACTTTTACTGTAATGTGTTGTAGCTTAATATCTTTAAAAATTTTACTAAAATTTGAAAGAACAGCCAGGAGTACGGTCTTGGAGACATTTTGCTAAATTTCAGGGGTATCTTTGCTTAGCAATCAGTAAAGCCTGATTTAGCGTAATGCCTTTGTCAGTCCCTTCCTAATCTGCCCTGTTCATCCCCAGGTTTGCTGGTATCCATTTTAGTTCAAATTCTTGAATTATTTAGCATTTCTTAGATAAACTTCAGAACTCTTTTCTAAAGAGTAATCTCATTACATTTAACCATTTAACACATTCTCGAAGTAGTCTCACCCTTTTTTAGGGATTTAGTTAAAGAGTTCATTGCTCTAAGCTCAGTGTAACTGAGTGTTTCCTAAGCAACCATTCCATGTTCTCCGTGTGCATGTATTCTTTCTGTGCTTATGCCCAAGTGGAATGTAACTGCCACCTGTCAGGGATTAAGTCACAGCTCTTAGTCTGTTGCTGTTAAGACTTCCACAATTACCTGTGCCTGGTTGGATCTCATCCAGGGTTTGCTTAATGTACTATCCTTATTATGTTCTTAAGTTATTCTTACAGTTTTGGAAAGCCTGAAGTAGTATATAGTGGTTCTTGCTATAAGTACTCGTACTGCCCTTTGCCTTTTGACTTTCTCTGCCCCTCTCCATCTCTGTGCCTCAGCAGTCATCCTTAGCAGGAATCAGAGAGAATGCATTCTATTGCCTTGAAACTCACTAAGGCCTTGTGCTCACTGGCTTGGTAAATGTCCCTTTCATCCTCTGCCACACACTGTGCACATTCCTTCTAAACTGCACAGCCCCCATACCCCCGAAACCCATATATGCATACTATTCTGAGGATAGAGGCTTTCCTTTTAGCATTCATGCTCAGTGGTTCTTTAATAATTGCAAACTGTGGCAGTACAGTTACAGAATAAGTTTTATTTAGTCCAGGCAGGAAACGTTACTGCCTTTTACATAATGGGAAACTAAAGTTTAAAGGTTTTGTGATTTTTCTCCCCTCCGTTCTTTAAGGGATACAAATCTAAAGGTAGTGCAGCCAGAATTGAATCCCAACTGGTTGGCCTCAGAATCCAAAGTTACTTTTACTGTAATGTGTTGTAGCTTAATATCTTTAAAAATTTTACTAAAATTTGAAAGAACAGCCAGGAGTACGGTCTTGGAGACATTTTGCTAAATTTCAGGGGTATCTTTGCTTAGCAATCAGTAAAGCCTGATTTAGCGTAATGCCTTTGTCAGTCCCTTCCTAATCTGCCCTGTTCATCCCCAGGTTTGCTGGTATCCATTTTAGTTCAAATTCTTGAATTATTTAGCATTTCTTAGATAAACTTCAGAACTCTTTTCTAAAGAGTAATCTCATTACATTTAACCATTTAACACATTCTCGAAGTAGTCTCACCCTTTTTTAGGGATTTAGTTAAAGAGTTCATTGCTCTAAGCTCAGTGTAACTGAGTGTTTCCTAAGCAACCATTCCATGTTCTCCTGATTTTCCTTTTGACCTGACTTTGCTTGAACAACATGCGCTTTTTAGTTTCTTCCCAGGTGTCTGAAACTATTTCCTTTTTCCTTCTTTCCTTTTCCTTTTCTTCTGTTTTCCTTTTTTCTTCTGTTTATTCTCAAGTCTTATAATAAATTTCCTTACATTTCAAAACCTTACATCAATAGTATTTGATTTAGTTACATTTTCCTTCATATATTAATTTGTTACCTATTTATTATAATGCTAATTCTTTTTTTGAAGGCATTAAGTCTTTCACTGATTATCCATGATAATGGATGATGCACAAGCTTCATTCCCACCTGCAGGTTTATCCAGTACCATAATTCAATTTAGATATATTGCATAGCATTTGCCAATAATCATTAATAACCAAGAAATCTCCATGACTTTGCATGGTTGATCCTTTTAACAGTGAACTCCTGGTTACAACACAGTAACTGTCAGTTCATCTACAAGGTTCTGCAGACAACAGCATCTCTACCAAAGCAAGTTGTAAATAAATTTCAAATGGAACCTGGCGTCACCCTGAAGGTATTCTAACTTCACACTGTTGGGGTGATTTACCAAAATGGCTTCAGAGTACACTAACTTTACATAGCACATTTCAAGAAAAGATATATTTATTCATTGTCCTAATTAGACTATTATATTTAACAATCAACAGCATTACTTCAAAAAGCAAAAAAATTTATATAACATCCTTTGTTGGAATACTTTATACTTTACACAGAGCAGAAACTAAAATAATCTGTTACTCAGTTAGTCACAAATACAGTCCTCAACTTTTTTGCCCATACACTTGAGTGTTGTCTAAAACATGCCTTCTTTGTAGCAGCAAGGCCTGCCACCACTGTGCTTGGCTGAGTTCACAAATCTGTTGTAACCTGAAGCTTCCCTGTCACTTCTCTGGCTCTTCTTTCCTGCTAAGCTTTGTTTCCTGGCAGTAGTGAAAACCTCCTGCCACTACCATAGCTACTGCTGCTGCTGGAACCACCACAGCCACCTTGGTTTCATGGTTTAGCAAAGTATCGGCCTCCACCACCATAGGGGCCAGAACTTTTGCCTCCAAAGTTTCCTCCTTTCATGGGTCCAGAATTTGAAGATTAATTGTTAAAACTGCCAAAATCATTGTAGCTTCCGCCACCTCCAGAATTGCTTTCATCATTACCAAATCCATTATAGCCATCCCCACTGCCACCATATCCACCACTACCACAGCTGCCACCAAAGGTGAACCACTGAAGTTTCTTCCATGACCAAAGCTGTCATTCCCACCCCGACCACCTCCACAACATCCACCAAAGTTTCTAGAACTACTTTGACCTCTTTGGCTGCATCAAGCACTAGCTGTCTCTTGCTTAGATAGGGATTTTCTTATTTCACAGTTGTGGCCATTCATAGTGCAGTATTTCTGAATGACAGTGTGCTCATTAGAGGTTACTAAAGCAAAGCCTCACTTTTTGACACTGCCTTAGTCATGAAATTTCAGTCACTTCACTTTTCCCATACTGTTTAAAATAATCTCTCAGGTGATGTTCTTTGGTGTCTTCTATAATCCCACCAACGAAAGTCTTGTTCACAGTTAAGTGGGCACCAGGTCTTTGAGAATCTTCTCTTGAGACAGCCCTCTTTGGTTCCACATCTCTGCCATCCACCTTGTATGGCCTTGCATTCATGGCTGGGTCCACCTCCTCCACAGGGCATATCCGACAGATCTGAAGCCTCTGGAATCCTTGGTGTTTGGATCCCTTATTACCATACAGTCTATGAGTATTCCCTTTTGTTCATTCATAATGGCTCAGACTCTCATTGTTTGTTTCAAAGCTCTTTTTTTTTTTTTTTTTCAAAGCTCATTTTTCCAGTGAAGAGCTTCCAGAGCTCTTTGAGTTCTTTGAGAGACTCTGACTTAGACATGACAGCAGTGGAAGAGAGAAGTCTTCAGTGATGCTTACTTGGCGGCATCCACGGGCAGAAAGTGTGACATTAAATCTTAATCTCCAGAGTTACATATCCAGGTAGTCTTTTAGCTGTTCCAAGTTTAATTCAAGTATTTTAATTTTAATCTTGTCCCTTCCTCATTTATGTAAGAATATTTCTACTTCTTGGGACTACTTTTAAACCCTTTAAGCCAACTCTGTTTCAGAGAAGAGATGAGTCTTCTATAAAATGTGAACTGAATCTCAAACCTAACTTTGAATTTTTTGTCTATTGAAAAGCAAAAAAGAAAGCTGTAATAACTTAGTAGTAAGTTAGTAATGTAGATAATCATCCATGAATATTCATTGGAAGACTGATGCTGAAGCTGAAGCTACAATACTTTGACCACCTGATATGAAAAGCCAATTCATTGGAAAAGACCCTGATGCTGGAAAAGACTGAGGGCATTAGAAGGGACTGACAGAGGATGAGATGGTTGAGAGCATTATCAACGCAATGAGCATGAGTTTGAGCAAACTCCGGGAGATGGTGAAGGACAGGGAGGCATCGTGTGCTGCAGTCTATGAGGTCACAGAGTTGGACATGACTGAGCATGCCCAATGAATTCATAGTGCAGTATTTCTGAATGACAGTGTGCTCATTAGAGGTTACTAAAGCAAAGCCTCACTTTTGACACTGCCTTAGTCATGAAATTTCAGTCACTTCACTTTTCCCATACTGTTTAAAATAATCTCTCAGGTGATGTTCTTTGGTGTCTTCTATAATCCCACCAACGAAAGTCTTGTTCACAGTTAAGTGGGCACCAGGTCTTTGAGAATCTTCTCTTGAGACAGCCCTCTTTGGTTCCACATCTCTGCCATCCACCTTGTATGGCCTTGCATTCATGGCTGGGTCCACCTCCTCCACAGGGCATATCCGACAGATCTGAAGCCTCTGGAATCCTTGGTGTTTGGATCCCTTATTACCATACAGTCTATGAGTATTCCCTTTTGTTCATTCATAATGGCTCAGACTCTCATTGTTTGTTTCAAAGCTCTTTTTTTTTTTTTTTTTCAAAGCTCATTTTTCCAGTGAAGAGCTTCCAGAGCTCTTTGAGTTCTTTGAGAGACTCTGACTTAGACATGACAGCAGTGGAAGAGAGAAGTCTTCAGTGATGCTTACTTGGCGGCATCCACGGGCAGAAAGTGTGACATTAAATCTTAATCTCCAGAGTTACATATCCAGGTAGTCTTTTTAGCTGTTCCAAGTTTAATTCAAGTATTTTAATTTTAATCTTGTCCCTTCCTCATTTATGTAAGAATATTTCTACTTCTTGGGACTACTTTTAAACCCTTTAAGCCAACTCTGTTTCAGAGAAGAGATGAGTCTTCTATAAAATGTGAACTGAATCTCAAACCTAACTTTGAATTTTTTGTCTATTGAAAAGCAAAAAAGAAAGCTGTAATAACTTAGTAGTAAGTTAGTAATGTAGATAATCATCCATGAATATTCATTGGAAGACTGATGCTGAAGCTGAAGCTACAATACTTTGACCACCTGATATGAAAAGCCAATTCATTGGAAAAGACCCTGATGCTGGAAAAGACTGAGGGCATTAGAAGGGACTGACAGAGGATGAGATGGTTGGAGAGCATTATCAACGCAATGAGCATGAGTTTGAGCAAACTCCGGGAGATGGTGAAGGACAGGGAAGCATCGTGTGCTGCAGTCTATGAGGTCACAGAGTTGGACATGACTGAGCAGCTGAATAACAACAATGCCCAAATGGAAAGAGTATTATGGATAGGTATCTGAATAGAAAGATTATTGCGTGTGTGTATGGTTGGGGGTGTTACGGCTTTATGTTCTATTCTCTAGGCTTTTCCAATAAAGAAAGTTATCACTAAAATATCAGATCAGTAAGCATCATGAAACCACTATACTCAGTTGAAAAGGCTTTTAGTGACCATTTTGTTTCATATAGTACTTGTTATTTGAAGTAACTACTTAGTCTTCTTAAGTCATTTTTAATGTTCCAGTCATTGAGCTATAATGCAAGCAGTTATCCATCCATTCTGCTTCATTTTATGTACTTTTCCTGTACTGAACAATTCATGAACATCCATTAAAATCATAGTACTGTAAAAGTCCTTTTTTTTTTTTTTTCAGGAAGTATGATTGGTTGCCTCAGAGAGTTAAAGCATAATGTTAATGAATAGGAGACCGTGAATTTAATTTCTGTGCTTGCCAGTTAATTTTTTGGATTCCATAGTAGGTTTTAAATCACCTAGTCCAAACCCATTATCTTTCTAGAGAAGCTTTAATTTATCCAATAAATCAGTTTATTAAAAACTATCTCCCAGGCAAACACTTTATTTTAGTTCCTGTACGTAAATGTAACAC
This sequence comes from Tragulus kanchil, assembly GCA_022376925.1. Lineage (NCBI taxonomy): Eukaryota > Metazoa > Chordata > Mammalia > Artiodactyla > Tragulidae > Tragulus > Tragulus kanchil. Next base: position 136,893,516 of record JAIOJX010000031.1, read on the forward strand.
CTTTAAAGAACCAAATTGATGAATTTGGTTGCTAATAGTCATATAAGTAGCTTACTGTTGCCAGAGATTTAAATAAGCAGTCAATAATAATAAATTAACGTATTTGTGAATTTCAGTTAAATCCAATTATTCAATCAGTTGCATTGGGAAAGAAAATTAAAAAGGGAAGAATTCGACCTTTACTCTTATTCAGGCCCAATGTTTCTTTCTTTTGTAATGCTTTATTTAGAAGGCAGTTTCCAAATTCATCTTTTTCTTTGTCTTTCATCTGTCTTTTTGTACCATTTTAAACATACCCCTGAAAAGACTGAAGGGCAAATTAAAACTGACAGAGGATGAGATGGTTGGAGAGCATTATCAACGCAATGAGCATGAGTTTGAGCAAACTCCGGGAGATGGTGAAGGACAGGGAAGCATCGTGTGCTGAAGTCTATGAGGTCACAGAGTTGGACATGACTGAGCAGCTGAATAACAACAATGCCCAAATGGAAAGAGTATTATGGATAGGTATCTGAATAGAAAGATTATTGCGTGTGTGTATGGTTGGGGGTGTTACGGCTTTATGTTCTATTCTCTAGGCTTTTCCAATAAAGAAAGTTATCACTAAAATATCAGATCAGTAAGCATCATGAAACCACTATACTCAGTTGAAAAGGCTTTTAGTGACCATTTTGTTTCATATAGTACTTGTTATTTGAAGTAACTACTTAGTCTTCTTAAGTCATTTTTAATGTTCCAGTCATTGAGCTATAATGCAAGCAGTTATCCATCCATTCTGCTTCATTTTATGTACTTTTCCTGTACTGAACAATTCATGAACATCCATTAAAATCATAGTACTGTAAAAGTCCTTTTTTTTTTTTTTTCAGGAAGTATGATTGGTTGCCTCAGAGAGTTAAAGCATAATGTTAATGAATAGGAGACCGTGAATTTAATTTCTGTGCTTGCCAGTTAATTTTTTGGATTCCATAGTAGGTTTTAAATCACCTAGTCCAAACCCATTATCTTTCTAGAGAAGCTTTAATTTATCCAATAAATCAGTTTATTAAAAACTATCTCCCAGGCAAACACTTTATTTTAGTTCCTGTACGTAAATGTAACACCTTTAAAGAACCAAATTGATGAATTTGGTTGCTAATAGTCATATAAGTAGCTTACTGTTGCCAGAGATTTAAATAAGCAGTCAATAATAATAAATTAACGTATTTGTGAATTTCAGTTAAATCCAATTATTCAATCAGTTGCATTGGGAAAGAAAATTAAAAAGGGAAGAATTCGACCTTTACTCTTATTCAGGCCCAATGTTTCTTTCTTTTGTAATGCTTTATTTAGAAGGCAGTTTCCAAATTCATCTTTTTCTTTGTCTTTCATCTGTCTTTTTGTACCATTTTTAAACATAAAACTTTAGACTGGCTATATTATGTATCTCCTCCAGTACAGAATTTTTTATGTATTTGCCCTTTGAAGAAGTTATTTTCTCTCACTTCTGAAAATACTGTTGTCTTAATAACACATATACCACACAATATAAGTAGTTTTCTGGTATTACTAGGTTAAATGCCTGTTTTGTGCGCTGTTGACTAACAGAGATCTCTTTGGGCATTGGGTACACATTTGTAAGCAATAAAAGCATTTGGCAACAGGTGTTTTTGCATGCATTGTCAGACGCCTAAAGTAGGTTCTAAGAATTTAGAATTCTTATGCAGGTACTGTTTGGTTTCCATTTGGAATATTCAAGGCTAGGTATGATTGTTAGGGTGCATGTGCAGTTAGGAACCTGCCTTAGGTTCTACTCTTGCTACCTGTTGTTTCAAGTGAAAGTGCAAGTTGCCTTGTTGTGTCCGACTTTTTCCGACCCATTGACAACCCATGGAATTTTAGGCAAGAATACTGGAGTGGGTGACCTTTCCCTTACAGGGAATGTTCCCAGCCCAGGGATCAAACCCATGTCTCCTGCTAGTAAAGCACCCTAAAGTTAGAAGCATAAAAAAAAACAGTATTTAGTATTTTAGTATTGTTAACTCTCATGACTCAGAGGGTTGACTCTGCTAAGGTAGGGTGATTCATACTTAGGGTCTCACGTGTTTGCTATCAGTTGTGGCTGGAGCTGGAGTCAACTTCGAAGACTTCTTCACTTGGGTATCATAGTGTTGAGTAGGACTTCAGCGGGAAGACTTATATGAAGCTTTTCCATATAGTTTCCTCACATCATGGTAGCTAGGTTCCAAGATTTAGTGTCCCCAAATCCACAGGCCAGGTGGAAGCTGTATTTCTTATTGTGACATAGCCTCGGAAATTGTGCAGCATAACTTTTACTACATCCTTTTTGCTAAGAGTTAGCAAGATAAGTTAGGGGAATTGGACTCCACCTTTTGCTAAAAAGGCAAAGATTTTGCAGACATTTTGTAAATGAGAACATATCCTTCATTTGGACTTTGTCCCTCCAGGTTGTAGGCCTTGTCATTTCGCTGAAGTGACTTTGGCTATGAAAAGAGACCGTGCCCCTTCTCTGAACTATACTAACAGTACCATGTGAATTGTTGTGGAATTTGTTCAGCCTATGGAAGCCTAAGGTACTTTTTCACTGGAAGTGAAATGCTAGACTGCATTTGAGTCAGTAGTGTGTGCATGCTAGTTTGCTTCAGTCGTACCTGACTCTTTGTGACCCTATGTGCTGTAGCCCACCAATTTTCTCTTGTCAATGGGATTCTCTAGGCCAGAATACTAGAGTGGGTTGATATGCTCTCCTCCGGGGAATTGTTTTTGAGAACCAGTGTAAAGTGGTCTGCATATATTGTAGTAAGGGAGAGAGTTTTCACCAAAGAGAAGTAAGGATACATTTGAAAGTCACTTAAATTTATCCTCTCAAGACTTAGTTTCATCACTTTTAAAGTGGAGAGGATTAACAAAAGAAATACAAGACTTGTACATCATAAACTATAAAATATTGTTGAAAAAAAGACATGCAAGAATGGAAACATATCCCATGTTCAGTGTGTGCTCAATCATGTCCAACTCTTTGCCACCCCATAGACTGTAGTCCACCAGTCTCCTCTGTCCATGGAATTTTCCAGGCAAGAATATTGGAATGGGTTGCCATTTCCTACTCCAGGGGTGTTCAGTGTAGTCCATATCAAAAAAATGTCTTTTTTTGTAGAAATTGGCAAACTAATTCTAAAATTTGTATGGAAATACAAGGGATCCAGAATAGCCAAACAACCTTGATAAAGAACAAAGTTTGAGGACCCACACTTTGCAGTTTCAAAATTTACTGTAGTAATGGGTTTACTGTAGTTACAGTACTCTGCTACAGTAATTAGTGTAGTAGCAGGATAACAAGATTTAGAGATCAATGCAGTAGAATTGATGATCTAGAAATAAACCCATACATTTCTGGTCAGTTGATTTTGACAAAGGGGCAAAGATAATTGATAGAGAAGAATAATCTTTTCAACAAATGGTGCTGGGACAACTGGATACCCTACTTCATACAGTATACAATACAAAAATTAACTAGAAAAGGATTGGTGACCTATAGTAAGAGCTAAAATTATAAAAATCTTAAAAGAAAGCATAGTTGTAGATGAGTGTGACCTTATCTGGAATGAATGCCCAGTAGTTCATTTGTTGGGTATTTACATGAGTTTAAATTAACTGCAGGACGATTTTTGAGAGTCTCTGTATTGCTTTACATTCCTACCAGCAATGTATGAATGATGTCATTTCTCTGAATCTTTCCCAACATTTGATGTTATCACTATTTTTTACTTTGATTGGTTTGTAGTGGTAGCTAATTGTGGTTTTTACTTGCATTTCCTAATGGATAATGGTGTTAGATTTTTTTTATTTGCTTATATAACATTTGCATCTTCAGTGAAATGTCTCTTCATGTCTTTTGCTCATTTTCTGATTGGGTGGATTTTTTATTGTTGCTTTTGAGAATTATTTGTATATTAATAATTCATGATACTAGTCCTTTAATTTTATGTTTCATAAATAGATTCTCCTAGTCTGTAGCTTGTTTTATATCTGTTGTTGTTGTTAGAGTAAAACTTGTAATTTTAGCGAAATCCAGTTTCTAAATTTTTTTTCTTAGGAATTTTGGTGTAAATGCTGACAGCTTTTTGCCTAACCTTGATTCTGATGATTTTCTCTGATGGTTTGTTTCATAAAAGTTGTATAGTGTCGTGTCTTATACTAAAGCTCATGATCAATGTTGATTTGATTATGCACAAGGTACAATGCATTTGTTGAAAGAGCTGTTTTTCCTTTATTGAAATGCCTCTGTGCCCTTGTTAAACATAAAGTGGACATATTTATATTATTCTATTCCTGGGTTTTATGTGTGTTATCCTCTGATAATACCAACAGTATGATCAAGTGAATTTTCTTCTTTAGGCTCTTTTTTTATGAGACTAGCCTTTCATCCCTACAATAAACCTTAGAGATCAATGCAGTAGAATTGATGATCTAGAAATAAACCCATACATTTCTGGTCAGTTGATTTTGACAAAGGGCAAAGATAATTGATAGAGAAGAATAATCTTTTCAACAAATGGTGCTGGGACAACTGGATACCCTACTTCATACAGTATACAATACAAAAATTAACTAGAAAAGGATTGGTGACCTATAGTAAGAGCTAAAATTATAAAAATCTTAAAAGAAAGCATAGTTGTAGATGAGTGTGACCTTATCTGGAATGAATGCCCAGTAGTTCATTTGTTGGGTATTTACATGAGTTTAAATTAACTGCAGGACGATTTTTGAGAGTCTCTGTATTGCTTTACATTCCTACCAGCAATGTATGAATGATGTCATTTCTCTGAATCTTTCCCAACATTTGATGTTATCACTATTTTTTACTTTGATTGGTTTGTAGTGGTAGCTAATTGTGGTTTTTACTTGCATTTCCTAATGGATAATGGTGTTAGATTTTTTTTATTTGCTTATATAACATTTGCATCTTCAGTGAAATGTCTCTTCATGTCTTTTGCTCATTTTCTGATTGGGTGGATTTTTTATTGTTGCTTTTGAGAATTATTTGTATATTAATAATTCATGATACTAGTCCTTTAATTTTATGTTTCATAAATAGATTCTCCTAGTCTGTAGCTTGTTTTATATCTGTTGTTGTTGTTAGAGTAAAACTTGTAATTTTAGCGAAATCCAGTTTCTAAATTTTTTTTCTTAGGAATTTTGGTGTAAATGCTGACAGCTTTTTGCCTAACCTTGATTCTGATGATTTTCTCTGATGGTTTGTTTCATAAAAGTTGTATAGTGTCGTGTCTTATACTAAAGCTCATGATCAATGTTGATTTGATTATGCACAAGGTACAATGCATTTGTTGAAAGAGCTGTTTTTCCTTTATTGAAATGCCTCTGTGCCCTTGTTAAACATAAAGTGGACATATTTATATTATTCTATTCCTGGGTTTTATGTGTGTTATCCTCTGATAATACCAACAGTATGATCAAGTGAATTTTCTTCTTTAGGCTCTTAATTTGGTGGATTATATTGATCAATTTCTGATTACTGAACTAGCCTTTCATCCCTACAATAAACCTCATTTGGTCATTCATGGTGATAATTCATTTCACACACTACTAAATTCTATTTGCTAACTTTTTTTTAAAACATATATTTATTTATTTATTTTGGGTGGGGTGGGGAGGGAGGGCGGGAGGGGGGGGTCTCTTCTATTGGTTTTTCATTTATCTATTTTCATCCATCTTTGTTCTTTGGCCCGTGTGGGCCACCCATCGCAGTGGCCTCTGTTGTCACAGAGCACTGGCTCTGGGCGCATGCGCTCCAGAGCTCCCGCTCGGTAATTGGACATATCGGTCCAGCTGCTCCGTGTCACATGGGATCTTCCCAGGCCAGGGATCGAACTGGCGCCCCTTGCACTGCAAGGTGGTGTCCTTACCCACTGGACCACCAGGGAAGCCCCTATTTGCTAATTTTTAAAAGGATTTTAATATCTGTATTCATGACAGATACTGGTCTATAGATTTTGGTAGGGGAGCGGGCATTGTCTTTGTTTTGTTTTGGTAGCAGGGTAATACTAACTTCATAAATGATCTCTGAAGTGCTTTTTCCACTCTGTTTCCTGGAAGAGATTGTGTAGAATTGGTGTCATTTTTTCTTTAAATGTTTGGTAGATTTCTTCCATGAAGTCAACTAGGTATGGAGATTTCTTTTTTGACCACTTGAAAATTTTGGATTCAATTTCCTTAACAGTAATAGGGCTATTCATTATTTCATATTGGGTGAGTAGTTATAGTTTTTGCTTTTCCAGGAATTGATCCATTCCTTCTAAGCTATGTGTGTTAAATTGTTCAGAGTATTTTTTCATTATCCTTTTGATATCTACAATGTCTGTAGTGATATATCCTGTTTAATGCCTAATATTGGTCATTTGGTCTTGTCTTATTTCTTTGTCAGGCTTTCTAGAGGTTTGTCAGTTTAGCTCTTTAAAGAATCGTTTGTTTCACTGATTTGATTTTCTGTTTTTCTGTGTGTGTGTCAAATATTGTTTTCTACTGTTATCTATGCTATTTCCCTCTGTTTTCTTCAGGTTTATTTTGCTTTTTTTCTAGCTTCATTACATTGGGATTGGATAGTTGTCTTGAAGCCTTTCTCTTTGCTAATATATATATGTACATATATATATTTATGTATATATAGCATATATATAGTATTAGTAATGTATATAATATTAATATGTAATATATAATATATATAATTATATACTTGTATCATATAATTATATTTATATAACATATATACATAATATATATCATATATAGTTGTATAATTATGGATATAATTCTATATTGTATGTGTGATATATAATTATATATGTGGCAATATATACAATATACTGTATATGTTATATAATATACAAGGTATGCATATATATTATATATAATTATATATTATATATGTGATATATAATAATAATATGTAATGATATATTATGCATATAATATATAATACATAATGAGATATAATACACAATATATATTTCATATACAGTATATTATATATTATATGTTATTGTATATTATATGTATAATAAATATATATAATTAGTTCTGTAAATTTCCTTCTCAAGTACTACTTTTATTATACTACACAAATTTTGATGCTATACAATTCATTGTATTTTTTATTTCACTTGAGATTCCTCTTCACCTTCATGTATGTCTTGTTACCCTCCCCCATTTATAATCTAATTGTCTTAAATATTTCTTCCATATACATTTAGAGCCACAGTGTTGTTATTTTGCTGTAACTTTCAAACATCATTTATAAAATTCAAGAGAAGTAAAACCTATTGTATTATCAGTATTTTTGTTTACAATATTGACAGATTGTTTTGTTTACAGTATTGTTTTATATTGTTTTATTTACAGTATCAGTCTATCTGGCATTTCCTTTTTGTTTTGAGAGAAAATTTACTTTAGTCATACTTTTGGGTAAATCTCCTTGTGACAGATTTCTTATTTTTCCTTCATCTGAGAATGCCTTGCTTAAATATATAAGTATTAAGAATATATTTATTGATATAAGATTCTGGGTTGACAGTTCCTCCTTTTAATGCTTCAAAACTCTTATGTCACATTGTTTTAGCTTTTGTGTTTTTATCTAAGCAATTCATTGTTATTTTTCTTTGTCTTTAGTTTTCAGAAGTTATTATGTATCCTGAATAGGTATTTTTATTTTATTCTTTTAGAGATTCGCTTAGCTTTTTGTCTCTTGCTAATTGAGAAATTTTCCGACATTGTCTCAAGTGCTTTTTTTTTTTTAAGCTTTATCCTTTTTTTTCCTCTGTTTAGAAAGTCCAGTGACATGAATGTTTCTTTGTTAAAGTTCCACAGGTCCCTGAGGTTCTCTTTATTTGCCTTTTAAGTCTTTTTTCTCCTTTGTTCAGACTAGATAATTTCTATTGTTTATCTTCGAGGTTAGCTATTCTTTCTTCTGTCTCCTTCGTCCTGTTCACTCAGCTTCCTGTTTTGAGTGTTGTATTTTTCAGTTCTAAGGACTTCGCTGAGGCTTCCTATTTCTTAGACTTTCTTCATTTGTTTCACTCATATTCATAATTGCTCACTGAAGCCTTTTTGTCACAGCTACTTTAAAATCTTTGCTAGATAATTCTTATATCTCTTTTGTCTCAGTATAACTGCCTATTGATAAAGATAGTTTTTATTCATTTTGAGATCATTCTGGTTCTAGATATGATGAGTGATTTTTTTTTTTTATAATTAATTGAGTTGGACATTTGGGGTATTTTTATTTTAGTTGTATTCTGTTACCCTCCCTTTAAATCTAATTGTCTTAAATATTTCTTCCATATACATTTAGAGCCACAGTGTTGTTATTTTGCTGTAACTTTCAAACATCATTTATAAAATTCAAGAGAAGTAAAACCTATTGTATTATCAGTATTTTGTTTACAATATTGACAGATTGTTTTGTTTACAGTATTGTTTTATATTGTTTTATTTACAGTATCAGTCTATCTGGCATTTCCTTTTTGTTTTGAGAGAAAATTTACTTTAGTCATACTTTTGGGTAAATCTCCTTGTGACAGATTTCTTATTTTTCCTTCATCTGAGAATGCCTTGCTTAAATATATAAGTATTAAGAATATATTTATTGATATAAGATTCTGGGTTGACAGTTCCTCCTTTTAATGCTTCAAAACTCTTATGTCACATTGTTTTAGCTTTTGTGTTTTTATCTAAGCAATTCATTGTTATTTTTCTTTGTCTTTAGTTTTCAGAAGTTATTATGTATCCTGAATAGGTATTTTTATTTTATTCTTTTAGAGATTCGCTTAGCTTTTTGTCTCTTGCTAATTGAGAAATTTTCCGACATTGTCTCAAGTGCTTTTTTTTTTTTAAGCTTTATCCTTTTTTTTCCTCTGTTTAGAAAGTCCAGTGACATGAATGTTTCTTTGTTAAAGTTCCACAGGTCCCTGAGGTTCTCTTTATTTGCCTTTTAAGTCTTTTTTTTCTCCTTTGTTCAGACTAGATAATTTCTATTGTTTATCTTCGAGGTTAGCTATTCTTTCTTCTGTCTCCTTCGTCCTGTTCACTCAGCTTCCTGTTTTGAGTGTTGTATTTTTCAGTTCTAAGGACTTCGCTGAGGCTTCCTATTTCTTAGACTTTCTTCATTTGTTTCACTCATATTCATAATTGCTCACTGAAGCCTTTTTGTCACAGCTACTTTAAAATCTTTGCTAGATAATTCTTATATCTCTTTTGTCTCAGTATAACTGCCTATTGATAAAGATAGTTTTTATTCATTTTGAGATCATTCTGGTTCTAGATATGATGAGTGATTTTTTTTTTTTATAATTAATTGAGTTGGACATTTGGGGTATTTTTTATTTTAGTTGTATTTTTTTGACACCACATTGACAGGGGAAGAAGGTAGCTATGTCACCCCATTACTACCAGGTTGACACCCAAAATAGAGAGTCTACATTACTACTGGGTCTCAGTTGTTATGTCTAGCTCCCCAGTAGACTTCCATTAATACCTCCCTGATGCCGTTAATACCTCCATTAATACCTGGAAAGATAGAAGTATTATTGCCCAAGTACTAATTTCTAGTTGATCTCCACTTAACACAATAAGAAAAAGGGTGTGGCCTCTATATAGTTGGACGTTAGTGAGAATTTTAATGTTCTACTGGAATTTCTCTGGTACCATCCCAGGAAGAAGAGAATATTGACCTAATTACTGATGGTTAGGAATGAAAGTCTAGGTTTTCCATGTGATATCTTGACTTCTTTCTTGAATTTTTCTTACACTACCACAACTGAGGAGGTTGAATATTGACTGCAGTTCCTCATTATACATTCAGGAGCATAGAGGTCTAGATTTACCACAGCATATACAGGAGTGGGAGTCAGTTATTTTGAGTGGTTATTGTCTAAAGGTTTTCCATTTTGCTATACTGCTCTTTTCCTTGTCCATTGGCTTTCGTTGGGAATTTTCTTGTATATACCTACCTGTATTACCTACTTGTTGCTTTCTTCAGCTCTAAGTCTGGTTTATATATATGAGGCAATAAAAAGAAAAAGGGAAACTCAGGATACTCCTCATACCACTGTTTCTGGAATCCTGAAGTTCCTAGGCAGCCTGCCTTCTTACCATCTTTTTGAGCCTTTTTGTATTTGTTTATGTTACCCTAGAGTTTTTAATTGTACTTAGAAAGAGAAATAGGGGAAATTATGTCTACTCCACCTTCCCTTTCATGTATTTCATTTAATTTTTTTGAGTTCTTTGTTCCTTTTTATTGTCAAATTGTTTGCCATTGTACAGATAAACCACAGTTTGGTTTATCCATTTTTTGTTGATTCACATTGGTTTTTGACCATTTGGGGCTATTACAAATAAAGCAGTTGTGACCATTTTGATAGAGATGTTTTGTTAATGTCTATTTTTATTTCTCTTGGAAAATATACGAGTGGAATTCCTAAATTATATAATAAGTGTTTTAACTTTTTAAGAAGCTGCCAAACTATTTTTTAAAAGGAAAGTACCATTTTTCGTTCCTACCATAATATATGGCAGAAATTTCTATTGCTTCACATCTTTGTCTACACTTGGTATTGTTATTACTACCAGGTTGACACCCAAAATAGAGAGTCTACATTACTACTGGGTCTCAGTTGTTATGTCTAGCTCCCCAGTAGACTTCCATTAATACCTCCCTGATGCCGTTAATACCTCCATTAATACCTGGAAAGATAGAAGTATTATTGCCCAAGTACTAATTTCTAGTTGATCTCCACTTAACACAATAAGAAAAAGGGTGTGGCCTCTATATAGTTGGACGTTAGTGAGAATTTTAATGTTCTACTGGAATTTCTCTGGTACCATCCCAGGAAGAAGAGAATATTGACCTAATTACTGATGGTTAGGAATGAAAGTCTAGGTTTTCCATGTGATATCTTGACTTCTTTCTTGAATTTTTCTTACACTACCACAACTGAGGAGGTTGAATATTGACTGCAGTTCCTCATTATACATTCAGGAGCATAGAGGTCTAGATTTACCACAGCATATACAGGAGTGGGAGTCAGTTATTTTGAGTGGTTATTGTCTAAAGGTTTTCCATTTTGCTATACTGCTCTTTTCCTTGTCCATTGGCTTTCGTTGGGAATTTTCTTGTATATACCTACCTGTATTACCTACTTGTTGCTTTCTTCAGCTCTAAGTCTGGTTTATATATATGAGGCAATAAAAAGAAAAAGGGAAACTCAGGATACTCCTCATACCACTGTTTCTGGAATCCTGAAGTTCCTAGGCAGCCTGCCTTCTTACCATCTTTTTGAGCCTTTTTGTATTTGTTTATGTTACCCTAGAGTTTTTAATTGTACTTAGAAAGAGAAATAGGGGAAATTATGTCTACTCCACCTTCCCTTTCATGTATTTCATTTAATTTTTTTGAGTTCTTTGTTCCTTTTTATTGTCAAATTGTTTGCCATTGTACAGATAAACCACAGTTTGGTTTATCCATTTTTTGTTGATTCACATTTGTTTTTTTGACCATTTGGGGCTATTACAAATAAAGCAGTTGTGACCATTTTGATAGAGATGTTTTTGTTAATGTCTATTTTTATTTCTCTTGGAAAATATACGAGTGGAATTCCTAAATTATATAATAAGTGTTTTAACTTTTTAAGAAGCTGCCAAACTATTTTTTAAAAGGAAAGTACCATTTTTCGTTCCTACCATAATATATGGCAGAAATTTCTATTGCTTCACATCTTTGTCTACACTTGGTATTGTTATTATTATTATTTTCAATCATTCTAATATGAGTATGTGGTAATTTTAGTTTATATTTTTCTGTTGACTAATTTTATTAAACATCTTTTCATGTGCCATTTATATATCTTCATATCTCTGTACTTTGAAGTATCTGTTAAAATCTTTTTCTCATTTTTAAAGTGGGCATTCTGCCTTATTTATGGTCCAGGTGTCACAACCATCCATGACCACTGGGAAGATCATAGCCTTGATGATATGGACTTGTGTCGGCAAAGTGATATCTTTGCTTTTTAACACACTTGTCTTGATCTGTCATAGCTTTCCTGCCAAGAAAGAATCCTCTTCTGATTTCATGGTTACAGTCACCATACCCAGTGATTTTAGATCTCAAGAAGAGGAAATCTGTCACTATTTCTATATTTTTCTCTTCTATGTGCCATGAAGTGATGCGACCGAATGCCATGATCTTAGTTACTGAGTTTTAAGCTGGTTTTTCCACTCTCCTCCTTTACCCTCAGTGAGAGATTCTTTAGTTCCACATCACTTCCTGCCATTAGAGTGGTATCATCTGCATAGCAGATTTTCATAGATTCTTAAGAATTTTCTGTATTTGTGAGTGTATCACCTGTGAATAAAATCTTGTAGCCTAAATAGTTTACCTTTGTGCTTTTAACTTTTGTGATAAAACCAATAAAATCTGTTTCCTCTCTTAGCTCATCTTTCACATTCTGAATTTCACTTTATTCCTATAAACTGCATTGCTTTATCAATTCCAAAGTATTTTAAAACTTAAAATAGGCCCCTGAGAGTTAATGTGTCAGAGGTTTCTTAGGTGTGCCAATTAGGACACTGAATTATATATTTTTTGTTTTCCTCACTATACCATCAACCTGATCACTGTTTCCATACATTAATTATACTTCAATTTTTAAAAACTGAAGTATAGGTGGTGTACAGTATATGTAGGTTTCAGGTGCACCACACAGTGATTCACAACATTTATAAAGTTTCTATTTCATTTAAAGTTATAAAACATTGGCTATGTTCCTTCTCATTCATGTATTTTAAAATGATTCCCACTTACTTACCATCCTGTAGTAAAATTAATGCTTACTTGAGAACATTTCATGTAAACAATCCATTGAAAATGTAGATAGTGATAAAATGAATGAATAGCTTAGGGTAGTGGTTCTCAAATTTAAAGTGCATTCAGGCACCTGGAAGGCTTGTTAATACCCCAGTCCCAGAAAGCCATGATAACTGGAAAGCTTCCAGGTAATGCTGCTGCTCTGGGAACCACACTTTAATAATTACTGCTTTAGAGAAATGATGACAGATCATTAATTTTAAATGATTAATGGAATATGCAGTTGTTTTGAAAAAAAGGACAAAAATTTACAGTGAGTAAGATAAACTAGATGCTACGTCCAATTTTTTTTTTTCTAAAAACTTGTATTTACAAAATAATTGATAAAAATATGCCTCTGGATTGTACGAGTAGACAGGTACTGAAAGGGGTTCATAGGCAGAATTGGCAAGGAGGTTAGTGGGTCCCAAGGACAAGGAGGACAAGAGGAAGGGCAAGGAAAAGTAAAGGCAAAGATCTTCATGTTGAAACTCAGAACTTCTAGTCTTATGTTAATCTGGGCGTTTACATTAGAATGCCTCACCTAACTGGAGACTGTCCTAGCTAATCTCCTGTTAATGTTGTGGGTGTGGGCCTAGAGGGCCTTTACAACCTTAAGATATTCTTTTGATTTATTGTTTTGGTAACTGACTGGAAGATACAAATTGTCATGCTTCAACTGGCAAAGGGGATACTCTTCTACCCCCCTTCCAGTGTCTATGCTGGAAGCTTTTCCCTATGCTTTCTTACTTTAATAAACTTTTCACTGCACGAAGCTCTAAGTGACCATCACCAAGTCTTTTGATCCCAATGTGAATTCTTCTCCATTGGAGATTAATAATCCGACACTGTTCACAGTAACCTACCGTCATCTATCACCTGTCAGTACCACTGATAGAACCTGGTGTATGATAATAATCACACATAGCTTCTTTCTTTTCTGCCCTCCAGTATAGGTGGTGTACAGTATATGTAGGTTTCAGGTGAACCACACAGTGATTCACAACATTTATAAAGTTTCTATTTCATTTAAAGTTATAAAACATTGGCTATGTTCCTTCTCATTCATGTATTTTAAAATGATTCCCACTTACTTACCATCCTGTAGTAAAATTAATGCTTACTTGAGAACATTTCATGTAAACAATCCATTGAAAATGTAGATAGTGATAAAATGAATGAATAGCTTAGGGTAGTGGTTCTCAAATTTAAAGTGCATTCAGGCACCTGGAAGGCTTGTTAATACCCCAGTCCCAGAAAGCCATGATAACTGGAAAGCTTCCAGGTAATGCTGCTGCTCTGGGAACCACACTTTAATAATTACTGCTTTAGAGAAATGATGACAGATCATTAATTTTAAATGATTAATGGAATATGCAGTTGTTTTGAAAAAAAGGACAAAAATTTACAGTGAGTAAGATAAACTAGATGCTACGTCCAATTTTTTTTTTTACTAAAAAACTTGTATTTACAAAATAATTGATAAAAATATGCCTCTGGATTGTACGAGTAGACAGGTACTGAAAGGGGTTCATAGGCAGAATTGGCAAGGAGGTTAGTGGGTCCCAAGGACAAGGAGGACAAGAGGAAGGGCAAGGAAAAGTAAAGGCAAAGATCTTCATGTTGAAACTCAGAACTTCTAGTCTTATGTTAATCTGGGCGTTTACATTAGAATGCCTCACCTAACTGGAGACTGTCCTAGCTAATCTCCTGTTAATGTTGTGGGTGTGGGCCTAGAGGGCCTTTACAACCTTAAGATATTCTTTTGATTTATTGTTTTGGTAACTGACTGGAAGATACAAATTGTCATGCTTCAACTGGCAAAGGGGATACTCTTCTACCCCCCTTCCAGTGTCTATGCTGGAAGCTTTTCCCTATGCTTTCTTACTTTAATAAACTTTTCACTGCACGAAGCTCTAAGTGACCATCACCAAGTCTTTTGATCCCAATGTGAATTCTTCTCCATTGGAGATTAATAATCCGACACTGTTCACAGTAACCTACCGTCATCTATCACCTGTCAGTACCACTGATAGAACCTGGTGTATGATAATAATCACACATAGCTTCTTTCTTTTCTGCTCCATCAGAAGCTGGACTCTCATTTTCAGGCCCTCCAATAGATGCTGGTAGATCTTTAGTTTCTTGGTTGTCCCCTTCAGCCTACTTACCCTTTGGTCTCCTTTTCCCTTTTGTTTGCACTTTCTCTTGGTCTGAAGAATTAGCCCTCTTGCTGCCTTCTTGGGCTTTATTTACACTGTGCCAGAGCAGGTTTAGGTGACAAAGCCCTGGGGCTCCTTTTGGGCTCCTTCTTCTCTGCCCCAGATTCAGAGGTTCCTCTGGGGCACCCTGGCTGTGGGGCAGGTGTGTGCTGGGAGTGTGGAGAGAAATCTGGATGCTAGGTTGCCAGGCCATCGCTGCTCCTCCTCCTACCAGAGCTGCTGGGATCCCCGTGGGCCCTATTCTTGTATTTTTTGTTTTGTTTTATTCTCTTTCCTTTTTGCTATTCTGATTGAGTGACTTCTACCCTTGTCACCCAGACCATGGGTTTGTTTTTTTACATTCTCTGACTTCCTGCCAGTTTCCACTGGTGTATTTTTTATTTCATTTAATGAATTCAAAATTTCTGAACTTCTATTGTTTATATCTTTTAAACCTTTCATAACTTCAGTGAAGGAGGAGTTTTGCACTTTATCTTCCACTTGTCTACTGAGTTTGAGTAACATCTTTATAAGAAATACTTTGAATTCTTTATCTGGCAAATTATCTCCTCTTCAGTTAATTGTTTTTCTGAGATTTCCTCATCTTTGAAAGATATCGTTTGAAAGATATTCTGTGATTTCTTCATTTTTCCTCACTCTGTGTTTGTTTCTATGTATATCAGTGTTGTCACCTAGTCTTGAAAGGGTGGCTTTATGTAGGATGTTCCTAAAGGGTCCAGTGATACAAACACCCCTGGTCAACAAAGGCTTGTTCCCCCCTGTGTGGGATGCATGTGCCCTCCTGCACTGAATGGACAGCAGTTGTTGCAGGTGTGCTGGTGAATGAGGTTGGTCTCCAGGCAGACTTGGCTGTGACTGCTGCAGATGGCCCTGATGGGTCTAGCTGGGACCTTGTCCAAATGTCCACAGAAGCTGGCTGAAACTGCTGAGAGGAGGGGCTGCTGGAGGACCTGACCTCTGGAGTTCTGAGGAGAAAGCATGGGCAGGGCAGGTGCTGTTAGTTAGGCTGATGGACACATCAGCATGTGCTGACCAACACAGGCCAGCTGCATTGAGAGAAAGGGAAAACACGATGTCTGCCTGTACTTCCATCCCTCAAGTTCCACTGGACTCCTGGCCCTCTGATGA
Organism: Tragulus kanchil; assembly: GCA_022376925.1. Lineage (NCBI taxonomy): Eukaryota > Metazoa > Chordata > Mammalia > Artiodactyla > Tragulidae > Tragulus > Tragulus kanchil. The sequence continues at coordinate 136,909,785 of JAIOJX010000031.1, forward strand.
ACGCCTTGAAATTAGGCAACAGCTCTCCTTCTTGTATGGCCCAGGGGCTTTTCAAGCTGCTGCCTCTGTGCTGGATTTTGGGGCAAGTGAATTTCTCCATGAGTCCTTTAAGAGTGGAGTCTCTTTCCACAATCCCTGGGCTCCTGCAGTTGTAAGTCATGCTGGTTTTCAAAGGCAGCTGTGATGCAGGCTCAGCTTCCCGATGCAAGGCCCCCAGGCTGCGGAGACTGATGTGGGACTTGGACCCCTGCTCCTCGGGGGTACCTCTGCCATTGTGATATCCCTCCTGTTTGTGGGTTGCCCCACAGGAGTCCGCGGAGGGGGTTGGTTCTCACTAGATCAGAACTCTGTGCCTCCTACCTTCTCAGTGAGCCTTTTTCTTATACACTTCGGTTTAGAAAACATGTTGTGTTAGTCTTCAGATCAGTTCTCAAAGACAGTGTTTCTATCTGTAGTTGTAGTTTTGGTCTGTCCCTGAAAGCTGAGTGCAGGATCTGACTACTCTACCAGCTTGATCTGGAATTTGTGCAAGACACTACCCTAAGCATGTGGCTGAACCTAAGTTCACCCTAAACGGGAGCAGAAGATGACTCAGGATCTGGGCCTCTGCCCCTTTAGCAGAGAGCACTTGCCCCGTCTCTCAGGTTCAGCATCTCCGATTCTCAGATATCTGACTTGCCTTCAAGAGGTCTCAAGAGTAGCAGAAAGGAGTACCTTTACTCTGTCAGACCGCTCTTTTAGATGCCAGACCCAGAAAACCCAGCTCAAGAGTGATCATAGGGCTTCCCTGGTGGTCCAGTGGGTAAGGATACCACCTTGCAGTGCAAGGGGCACCGGTTCGACCCCTGGCCTGGGAAGATTCCACGTGCCGCGGAGTAGCTGGACCTGTGTGTCCAATTACCAAATTGGGGCTCTGGAGTGCATGAGCCCAGAGCCAGTGCTCTGCGACAACAGAGGCCACCGCGATGGGAGGCCCACACGGGCCAAAGAACAAAGATGGATGAAAATAGATAAATGAAAGACCAATAGAAGTGGCCCGCCGACCCCCCTCCCTCCCCAACCCCCTCCCCAAAAAAAAGAAAGAAAAAAAAGTGATCTTACCACCTCTCACTGCCTGCCACATTTAGATCTAGTCTAAAATATTTTTAAAAGTTGATATTTATAAAATGACAGTGTCATGTTTTTAATGGAATTTGGGTCTTCCCATTTTCCAGCAGTTTTGTAAAGGTATTTGAGATTCCAAAGAAGTATACATTTTATTTTATTTTAAACATTCCTTTTTTTTTTTTTTTTTAATATCGTGGCCTCTTTTATTGTCTTTTTTTATTCATTTATTTTCACCAATCTTTATTCTTTGGCATGTGTGGACCTCCCATCACAGTGGCATCTCTTGTTACAGAGCTCCGGCTCTGGGCACATGCACTCCAGAGCACTAGCTCGCAATTGCGCATACCGGACCAGCTGCTCTGAGGTACGTGGGATCTTCCCAGGCCGGGGATCGAATCTGTGCCCCTTGCATTGCAAGGTGGACACTTTACCCACTGGACCACCAGGGAAGCCCAAAGTATATATTTTATTACGAAAAGAAGAATATAGCAACAATTGAGAAGTAGGATGATCCTTTGCTCTGTGAGCATAAAATAATGCCTATTTTTTTGGACCTTAAACAACAAGTATTTGAATGGTTATATTACACTATACTCTTTGGCAGGTGTATGATTTGCAGAATCTTTTCTTGGGCTCAGAAGTGCCATGAGAAAAGCTCTGTTCATTGATATGAATGATGATGTGCAACCTGGTGTCACTGTGCCCATTTCGTCATAGTACACTTTCCTCTAAACTGAATCCTTTTCCCCTTGACTTAGTGATATAGATGGTACTGGAGTTAGGACTACTCCCATCGATAGTGTGACCATTTGTCTAAATCATGTTGAACTTAGAAGCATTTTCCCCTGGAGATCACTAACTATAAGGAAGAAAAATTAAAATAGTGAAATGTCAGATTGAAGTCTCTTAGACATTTTTCTTCTTAAAGAAGTTGTTATAAGTGCTAATAAACTTCCTTGTGACTATTCATCAGATAATGGTTCTTATTTTGTAGACAGATGCATCAGAGTTATAAAGTGTTTCTTTTTCTCTTTTAGCTCTGTTGGCTTAGCGAAAGCAGCTCTAGAAGCGATTAATGGAGTCAACCTCTTTGGCAACCAGGTAATAAAACATCAATAGCAACAATAGACTTGGATTAGTTTTTTGAATTGCATGTTTAATTAGCTTGGCCATTTGTTAACGAAGTCATTCATTATGATCAGAGAATGTCTAAAATTTATGTAGCAGCCCATGATTGAACAGTATTTCCTTTGAATATGATTTACTGCTTAAATTTTAGTTCTCTAACTAAAAAGAAATTGCATAATTTAAATATAAAACTCTTCATAAAGAATTTTTATTTTTTAAGTTCATTAGCTTTTCCCTCTAGTCTTTTGTTTCAAGTTTCACATTTTTATATATTCCTGGCATTATATTCTATATACTTTACTTGTCAGTTCCCTTGTTGGTTTCAATATAATATGTAGATGTGTATTTCATGCAGAGGATAAATTTGCTTATGGTATACAGCAAAAGAACTGGAAATTGTGATTCTAGCTTAACCTTCAACTGGCTGTAGCTGTATGTCTGAATATCATTTTCTTTGAGATAAAAGGGAAACCCTGAGAATTGCCTTAAATTTTTAACCAATTTCTGTACCTAATCAAATAACCATAGCTTGAGTTGTTGTTGGAAAGAATAATATGCAGGAATACAGGTTCCTTCTCTGTATCAAGAAGTAGACTAATTTCCTTTAGCAATTTTTATAAAAATATCCATACAGGATAAACACAAGGAGAAACACTAAGACACATACTAATCAAACTAACAAAGAATATTAAAAGCAGTAAGAGAAAGCAGCAAGTGACATACAAGGGAAACCCCATATGATTAACACCTGATCTTTCAGTAGCGACTCTGCAAGCCAGAAGGGAATGATGGGATATATTTAAAGTACTAGACGGAAAAAATCTACAAACAAGATTATTCTACCCAGCAAAGATCTCATTCAAAATTGATAGAGAAATCAAAAGTTTTGCAGAGAAGCAAAAAATTACAAGATGTTTGCACCACCAAAATAGCTTCACAACAAATGGTAAAGATACTTATATAGGTAGGAAACACAGAAGAAAAAGAACTACAAAAACAAACCCAAAACCACTGAGAAAATGCCAGTTGCTCAGTTGCTTCAGTCCTGTCAGATCCTTTGCATCCCTGTGGACTGAAGCCTGCCAGGCTCCTCTGTCCATGGAATTCTCCAGGTAAAATTACTGAAGTGGGTTGCTGTGCCCTCCTCCAGGGAATCTTCCTGACCTAGGGGTTGAACCTACGTCTCTTACATCTCTAGCACTGGCAAGCAGATTCTTTACCACTAGTGCCACATGGAAAACCCCATATCAATAATTACTAAGATAAATGGATTAAATGCTGCAGCCAAAACACACAGACTGATTGAATGAATACAAATATAAGACCCATATATATGCTGTCTACAAGAGACCCACTTCAGACTTAGAGACACATACAGACTGAAAGTGAGAGGATGGAAAAAAAATATTCCATGCAAATGGAAATCAGAAGAAAGCTGGAGTAGCAATGCTCATATCAGACAAAACAGACCTTGAACTAAAGAATATTACAAAAGATTAGGAAGGATATACATAGTGATCAAGGGATCAATCAAAGAAGAACAATTGTAATACATAACAATTGTAAATATTTATGCATACAACATAGGAGCACCTCAGCACATAAGGCAAACACTGACAGACATAAAAGGGGAAATTGATAGTAGGGTGCTTTTAACACCCCACATACATGATCATCAGGAACAGAAAATCAATAAGGAAACACCAGCCTTAAATGACACATTAGATCTGATGGATCTAGTTGATAATGTTTAGGACATTCCATCCAAATGTAGGAAAATGCACTTTCTTCTCAGTGCTCATGGAACATTCTCCAGGGTAAATCACATCTTCTGTCACAAATCAAGCATCAGTAAATTTAAGAAAATTGACATAGTACCAAGCATCTTTTTCTCACTGCAGTCCTGTGAGACCGGATATCAATTACATGGAGAAAACTGTGAAAAACACACACACATGGAGATTAAAAGATATGTTTATAAATAACAAACAGGTTACTGAAAGAACAAAAAGGGAAATCAAAAAATTCCTAGAAACAAATGACAATGAAAATATGATGACTGAAAACCTATGGGATGCAGCAAAAACAGTTCTAAGAGGGAGTGTGAAAATGAAAATTCCTCAGTCATCTGACTCTTTGTGACCAATGGGTGAGCCATGCAATTCTCCAGGCAAGAATACTGGAGTCAGTAGCCTTTCCTTCCTCCAGGAGATCTTCCCAACCCAGGGATTGAACCCAGGTCTCCCACGTTACAGAAGGATTCTTTACCATCAGAGCCACCAGAGAAGTCCAAGAATACTGGAGTGGTAGTCTATCCTTTCTCCAGGGAATCTTCGTGACCCAGGAATCAAACTGAGGTCTCCTGCATTGCAGGCAGATTGTTTACCAGCTGAGCTATAAGCAAAGCCATTTAGGAGGGAAGTGTATGGCAATATAGGAAATAAGAAAAACATTGCATAGACAACCTAACTTCACTCCTAAAGAAGAACATAAAGACCCCAAACTTAGTAGAAGGGAAGAAATCATAAAGATCAGAGCAGAAATAAACAACAAATGAAGGAAACAATAGTAAAGATTAATAAAGCTAAACGCTAGTTCTTTGAGAAGATAATCCAAATTTACAAATCATTAGCCATATTCATTTACAAATCAACAAAAATAGAAGTGAAAAAGGAAAGGTTACAGCTGACAACACAGGAATACAAAGGATCATACAGACTATTATGAGCAACTATATGCTAATAAAATGGACAACTTGGAAGAAAAGGACAGATTCTTAGAAAAGTTCAACCTTCCAAGACTAAACTAGGAAGAATTAGAAATTAATAACTAGCCAATCATAAGCAATGAAATGGAAACTGTGATCAAAAATCTTCCATAAAACAAAACCAGATAATTTCACAGGTGAATTCTGACAAACATTTAGAGAACTAACATCTGTCATTCTCAAACTCCTCTAGAAAATTGCAGAGGAAGGAACACTTCCAAACTCATTCTATGAGGCCGACATCACTCTGACACCAAAACTAGACAAAGATATCACAAAAAAAGAAAATTACAGGTCAGTATGACTGATGAACATAGATGCGAAAACCTCAACAAAATTCTAGTGAACAGAATCCAACAACACATTAAAAAGATCATATGCTATGATCAAGTTGAGTTTATCTCAGGGATACAAGGATTCTTCAATATATGTACATCAATCAACATGATATACTGTAATAAGAAATTGAAAGATTAAAATCATATGATAATCTCAGTAGGTGCAGAAAAAACTTTTGACAAAATTCATCTCTCATTTATGATCAAAAACTCTTTGAAAAATGGCCATAGAAGGAACCTACTTCAACATATTAAAGGCCGTATATCATAAACCCAGAGCAAACATTATTCTCTATGTTGAATAACTGAAAGTATTTCCTCTAAGATCAGGAACAAGACAAGGGTGCCCATTCTTGTCACTGCTATTCAACATAGTTTTGGAAGCCCTGGTGGCTCAGATGGTTAACAGTTGCTTGCAATGCAGGAGACCTGGGTTTGATCCCTGGGTCAGAAAGATCTCCTGCAGAAGGAAATGGAAACCCATTCCAGTATTCTTGTTTGGAAAATCTCATGGACTGAGGAGTGTGGCAGTCCAAGGGGTCACAAAGATTTGGACATGACTGAGTAACTAGCACCTTCACTTTCACTTTGGAAATCCTTGCCACAGCAATCAGAGAAGAAAAAGAAAAGGAATCTAGATTGGAAAAGAAGAAGTAAAACTCTCACTGTTTTCAGATGACAGGGTACAGGATACATAGAAAACCCTAAAGATATCATCAGAAAATTATTAGAACTAATAAGTGAATTTAGTAAAACTGCAGGACAGAAAATCAATACATGTAAATCACTTGCACTCCTATACAGTAACAATGAAACATCAGAAAAAGAAGTTAAGGAACAATCCCAGTCACTATTGCAACAAAAAGAATCAAATAACTAGGAATAAGCCTACCTAAGAAGACAAAAGAGGTGTATGCAGAAAACTGTAAGACACTGATGAAAGAAATTAAGGACAATGGAAACAGTTGGAGAGATATTCCAGGTTTGTTGGTTGAAAGAATCAATATTGTGCACATGACTTTACTATCAAAAACAATCTACAAATTCATTGCAATCCCTATCAAATTGCCAATGACATTTTTCACAGAAGTAGAACAAAAAAATTTCAAAGATTGCCAAAACAATCTTGAGAAAGAAGAATGGGGCTTGAGGAATCAACCTTCCTGACTTCAGGCTATGCTGTAAAGCTACAGCCATCAAGCCAATGTGATACTGGCACAAAACAGAAATACAGACCAATGGAACAAGTTAGAGAGCCCAGAGATGATTCCATGATCCCAGGCACCTTATCTTTCACAAAGGAAGCAAAAGTATTGGAGCTTCAGCTTTAGCCTCAATCTTTCCAATAAATATTCAGTGTTGATTTCCTTTAGGATTGACTAGTTTGATCTCCTTGCAGCCAAGGTACTCTTAAAAGTCTTCTCCAACACCATAGTTCGAAGGTGTCAGTTCTTCAGTGCTTAGCCTTCTTTATGTTCCAACTCTCACATCCATACATGACTACTGGGAAAACCATAGCTTTGACTATATGGACTTTTGTCAGCAAAGTGATATCTCTGCTTTTGAATACACTGTCTATGTTTGTCATAACTTTTCTTCCAAGGAGCAAGCCTCTTTTAATTTCATGGCTGCAGTCACCATCCACAGTGATTTTGGAGCCCAGGAAAATAAGATCTATCACTGTTTCCATTGTTTGCCCATCTGTTTGCCATGAAGTGATGGGACCAGGTGTCACAATCTTTGTTTTTTGAATGTTGAGTTTTAGGCTAGCTTTTTCACTCTCCTCTTTCACCTTCATCAAGAGTCTCTTTCGTTCCTCTTCACTTCTGCCCTCTCCCTTACTCTCATATATTCATTTAAATATGTATATATGTGTGAATAAATATGTGTGTCAAAATATTTAGAGAAGATATGTATATATATATATATTAGATAAAGAAGATATTATATGTATATATATTAGACAGATAAGGAAGGAAGAAAGGAGTTGAGTAAGTGGAGTAGGAATCTGAGATAAAGGCATTGTATTCAGGGTCAAGAGAAAGGATCACTGTGTACTCCGTACTGCTACCAATGAGCTTGTGACTTTGGCTAAATATTTATCTAAATATAAACTTCCTCACTGAAAAAATAGAGATACTGACACTAACTCAAAAGGTAGTCATGCAAATAAAAAACAGCATAGTTTTTGGTAAAGGTTAAGTGTTTAATAAATGATACCTCATGATATTACTAATGAAGTTTTGGTAATACTAAAGAATGGTAATGAAGTGATTGAACTCAGATCCTCTCTGGAGTGTCTCAAGGAGACTGAGAATAAGCCACAGACTAAACCAGTACTGTTAACAACAGCAGTCTGGAAAGATGAAAGTCTTGTTCTTCTTCCATGGCAACCAATTCGTGAGCTGAATGAAATTGCAGGCCTGGGTCAACTATTACAAAGTAGTGGTCAGCTCTTTCTTGCGATCATACCATCTCCTTTGATGTACCAGAGTCTTAGTGCGTGTTGATTCCATATGTGACATGCATCCTTCACTAGCTTTTTATTCAACTCTCACATCCATACATGACTACTGGGAAAACCATAGCTTTGACTATATGGACTTTTGTCAGCAAAGTGATATCTCTGCTTTTGAATACACTGTCTATGTTTGTCATAACTTTTCTTCCAAGGAGCAAGCCTCTTTTAATTTCATGGCTGCAGTCACCATCCACAGTGATTTTGGAGCCCAGGAAAATAAGATCTATCACTGTTTCCATTGTTTGCCCATCTGTTTGCCATGAAGTGATGGGACCAGGTGTCACAATCTTTGTTTTTTGAATGTTGAGTTTTAGGCTAGCTTTTTCACTCTCCTCTTTCACCTTCATCAAGAGTCTCTTTCGTTCCTCTTCACTTCTGCCCTCTCCCTTACTCTCATATATTCATTTAAATATGTATATATGTGTGAATAAATATGTTTTCAAAATATTTAGAGAAGATATGTATATATATATATATTAGATAAAGAAGATATTATATGTATATATATTAGACAGATAAGGAAGGAAGAAAGGAGTTGAGTAAGTGGAGTAGGAATCTGAGATAAAGGCATTGTATTCAGGGTCAAGAGAAAGGATCACTGTGTACTCCGTACTGCTACCAATGAGCTTGTGACTTTGGCTAAATATTTATCTAAATATAAACTTCCTCACTGAAAAAATAGAGATACTGACACTAACTCAAAAGGTAGTCATGCAAATAAAAAACAGCATAGTTTTTGGTAAAGGTTAAGTGTTTAATAAATGATACCTCATGATATTACTAATGAAGTTTTGGTAATACTAAAGAATGGTAATGAAGTGATTGAACTCAGATCCTCTCTGGAGTGTCTCAAGGAGACTGAGAATAAGCCACAGACTAAACCAGTACTGTTAACAACAGCAGTCTGGAAAGATGAAAGTCTTGTTCTTCTTCCATGGCAACCAATTCGTGAGCTGAATGAAATTGCAGGCCTGGGTCAACTATTACAAAGTAGTGGTCAGCTCTTTCTTGCGATCATACCATCTCCTTTGATGTACCAGAGTCTTAGTGCGTGTTGATTCCATATGTGACATGCATCCCCTCCACCTATATATATTCCCACATACACTCATGGTACTTTCCTAACTACCTATATTTAAGAGCTTTTCCTTCAGCCTGTTCCTCCCAGAAAGTTTTCATAGATTTTTTATCCACAATTCTAAAATGATTGAATTGATTTATTATGCATTCTGATTCTGAATTGTAAATATACTGCCAATGTTGCTTCGTAGCCATAAATTCTCAATCTTGACTGTACATTGGATTTGGGGGAATTTAAAAAACAGTATTGATACCTGGGCTCTTTCCCCTAGAGATTCTGACATTATTGTCTTGAGGGAGGATGTGATATTGAGATTTTTGTAAACTGCCAGAGAATTTTAATGTGCACCCAAGAGTGAGAATAACTATTCTCAGCAGAGTTAATTTTTCACTTTGTTTGTTAGTTCATATCTGTTTCAAGCAAATCTGTGCCCTAAATGTTTGCTGACTTGACTATTCCCTGATTATTTTTCAGATAGAAATATAGACAAATAAGGTCTTATTCCTTTAGCCACACAGATGTCATATTTGGCATGTAGGCCCTTCCATCTTACTTTCTTTCTGGATAATATCAGAGAGTATCCTACTTTTACAAATACCCTCTTATCTTTGTTTCTGATGTGGAAAATTACATAAACCTGATTTTGAAAATGTTAAATTCCTACCTCTACAGCAGTTAACTTAAAAATGTACTTACTAGATAATAGCGCATTTAATAATGCATGTGATCTTTTTAGTGTTTAATCATTTTATAGCATTGCTCCATGTACTTAAAAGATCTGTCATCTAATTAGAAGTCAGTGGCTGGAAAAAGAACTGACCTAAAGAAACATTTTCTATTCAAGTGGAAAGCTAAAGAAACATCCTTAAGACTTGAGGGATTTCAGATCTAATGAATATTCTCAATTATTTATAAAAACTATTGATGCACTCTTGTGGAAGACCTCATCATGTGTCTTTAACGTAATTAATTTAGAGCTTCCAAAAAGTGCATCCTGTATTTGTGACAACTCAGCAATATTCAATAGTTCACTCCCATTTGAAAGTTTAGCGTGTTGATTCCATATGTGACATGCATCCCCTCCACCTATATATATTCCCACATACACTCATGGTACTTTCCTAACTACCTATATTTAAGAGCTTTTCCTTCAGCCTGTTCCTCCCAGAAAGTTTTCATAGATTTTTTATCCACAATTCTAAAATGATTGAATTGATTTATTATGCATTCTGATTCTGAATTGTAAATATACTGCCAATGTTGCTTCGTAGCCATAAATTCTCAATCTTGACTGTACATTGGATTTGGGGGAATTTAAAAAACAGTATTGATACCTGGGCTCTTTCCCCTAGAGATTCTGACATTATTGTCTTGAGGGAGGATGTGATATTGAGATTTTTGTAAACTGCCAGAGAATTTTAATGTGCACCCAAGAGTGAGAATAACTATTCTCAGCAGAGTTAATTTTTCACTTTGTTTGTTAGTTCATATCTGTTTCAAGCAAATCTGTGCCCTAAATGTTTGCTGACTTGACTTTTCCCCTGATTATTTTTCAGATAGAAATATAGACAAATAAGGTCTTATTCCTTTAGCCACACAGATGTCATATTTGGCATGTAGGCCCTTCCATCTTACTTTCTTTCTGGATAATATCAGAGAGTATCCTACTTTTACAAATACCCTCTTATCTTTGTTTCTGATGTGGAAAATTACATAAACCTGATTTTGAAAATGTTAAATTCCTACCTCTACAGCAGTTAACTTAAAAATGTACTTACTAGATAATAGCGCATTTAATAATGCATGTGATCTTTTTAGTGTTTAATCATTTTATAGCATTGCTCCATGTACTTAAAAGATCTGTCATCTAATTAGAAGTCAGTGGCTGGAAAAAGAACTGACCTAAAGAAACATTTTCTATTCAAGTGGAAAGCTAAAGAAACATCCTTAAGACTTGAGGGATTTCAGATCTAATGAATATTCTCAATTATTTATAAAAACTATTGATGCACTCTTGTGGAAGACCTCATCATGTGTCTTTAACGTAATTAATTTAGAGCTTCCAAAAAGTGCATCCTGTATTTGTGACAACTCAGCAAGTCATAGATCTTTGAAACTGGAAGGGCCTTTCTCCCAAAATGAATGGTCAGAAAGTTGAAGTGACTTCTCATAGGTCACATAACAGACAGGCAGGACCAGGCATCAGACCAGAAGCACTTGGTAGTGAATCAGGAATATCAGTAATTAACATAGGAAATCTTGGATCTTGAATGCTTTCTACTTTTAAGGGTTAAATCTATGCATTATCTTTGAAAACTCTCTAATCCACATTCTTTTTAAAATTTAATTTAATTTTTATAGCGATATCATTGACATATAATGCCCACTCTTGCCATTTTTAGAACATAGTACTAGAAGTCTTCGCCAGATAAATTAGATAAGAAAAAGAAAAGAGAGGCATTCAAAACTGGAAAGGAAGATGTAAAACTCTCATGATTTGCATATGACACAAATATACATATTATATATAGAAACCCTGAAGACTCGATCAGAAAACTGTCAGAATAAGCAAAATCAGTAAAGTTGCAGGATACGAGTCAACAAATACACAAAATTATGTTGAATTTCTATACATTAATAATGAACTATATAATACCAGAAAGAGAAATTTCGAAAACAGTCCTATTTACAATTGCATCAGAAAGAACAAGATATCTAGGAATAAATTTAGCCAAAGAGGTGAAATACCTGCACACTCAAAGCTATAAGAAATTTATGAGAGAAACTGAAGAAGACACAAAGAAATAGAAAACATTTTTATGTTCATAGGTTGAAAGAATTAGTATTATTGTCCTTTAATAAAACCCAATACAATATACAAATTCATTGCTGCATTATTTACAATAGCCATGGTATGGAAACAGCCTAAATATCCATCAATGGATGAATGAATAAAGAAATTGTGGTGTATACATATATACAATAGAATATTATTCAGTTATGAAAAGGAGTGGAATCCTGCCACTTGTGACAACATAAATGGGCCTTAGGGGCATTATGCTTCGTGGTGAGTAAAATGAGCTAAGTGAAAAATGTCAGACAGAAAGACAAATAGTGTATGATCTTACTTATATATGAATTTTTTAAAAACCCTCAAAACTCAAAAATACAGAGAACACTTTGGTTGCCAGAGGCAGGTACAGAAGTTAGGAGAAATGGGTGAATTAATTTGTTTTTAAAAGAAGCATTGCATATGTATTTCTCTTTAGTGACTATCACAAGGTAAAATTTGCCTTTGTTTGAGTGATCCGTACCTGTTCAGTCACTGAATTGTGTCCGACTCCTTGCAGCCCCATGGACTACAGCAGCCCAGACTTCCCTGTCCTCCACTGTCTTCCAGAGTTTGCTCAAATTCATGTCTGTTGAGTCAGTGATGCTACCTAACCATCTTATCCTCTGTTGCCCTCTTCCTTTGCCTTAGGTCTTTACTTATTAAGGCTAAAATAATATTTTAGTTTTATACAACATAAGGATTTGATATTTGTATGTATTGTGATCACCATGGTAAGTCTGTACATTTATTATCACACATAGTTACAACTTTTATTTTCCTTGTGATATGAGAGATTTTACGATCTGCTCTCTTAGCAAGTTTCAAATGTATGCTTTATATTACATCGCTGGGGCTTTATTTTTAATGGAATTTCTATACATTAATAATGAACTATATAATACCAGAAAGAGAAATTTCGAAAACAGTCCTATTTACAATTGCATCAGAAAGAACAAGATATCTAGGAATAAATTTAGCCAAAGAGGTGAAATACCTGCACACTCAAAGCTATAAGAAATTTATGAGAGAAACTGAAGAAGACACAAAGAAATAGAAAACATTTTTATGTTCATAGGTTGAAAGAATTAGTATTATTGTCCTTTAATAAAACCCAATACAATATACAAATTCATTGCTGCATTATTTACAATAGCCATGGTATGGAAACAGCCTAAATATCCATCAATGGATGAATGAATAAAGAAATTGTGGTGTATACATATATACAATAGAATATTATTCAGTTATGAAAAGGAGTGGAATCCTGCCACTTGTGACAACATAAATGGGCCTTAGGGGCATTATGCTTCGTGGTGAGTAAAATGAGCTAAGTGAAAAATGTCAGACAGAAAGACAAATAGTGTATGATCTTACTTATATATGAATTTTTTAAAAACCCTCAAAACTCAAAAATACAGAGAACACTTTGGTTGCCAGAGGCAGGTACAGAAGTTAGGAGAAATGGGTGAATTAATTTGTTTTTAAAAGAAGCATTGCATATGTATTTCTCTTTAGTGACTATCACAAGGTAAAAATTTGCCTTTGTTTGAGTGATCCGTACCTGTTCAGTCACTGAATTGTGTCCGACTCCTTGCAGCCCCATGGACTACAGCAGCCCAGACTTCCCTGTCCTCCACTGTCTTCCAGAGTTTGCTCAAATTCATGTCTGTTGAGTCAGTGATGCTACCTAACCATCTTATCCTCTGTTGCCCTCTTCCTTTGCCTTAGGTCTTTACTTATTAAGGCTAAAATAATATTTTAGTTTTATACAACATAAGGATTTGATATTTGTATGTATTGTGATCACCATGGTAAGTCTGTACATTTATTATCACACATAGTTACAACTTTTATTTTCCTTGTGATATGAGAGATTTTACGATCTGCTCTCTTAGCAAGTTTCAAATGTATGCTTTATATTACATCCCTGGGGCTTAATTTTTTTAATAAATGGAACCTTTTACATTTTGACCACACCATTTTCTTCTTAATATTGATCTTCTGAAAGAGATATCTGGTTTCTGAGTTTTGGCCTTTTCTGTGCTTTGGTGTGTGAGTGAAGACGAAAAGTAATTTTTATTTTTATGGGAATTGTTGGGTGGAATAAGCTTTGATGATGTGTTCCCATACTTTTTTCATATTTTTTTAAGTTGTAAGATTTGTCTTAAAGAAAACGGACTCATCATTTAAATCTTTATTCTGAAACTATTTTCAAAACATATTTTTGTTGGGAGAAAATAAGAAAATTTGATCAATTGGTTTAGATTTTTTCAGTTAGTTTATAACAGGCTAATATGGAGCATTTAGAAATTTACTCATGTCTGACAATATATGTAGTGATATATAAATAGATATATTGATATATAAATATTTGATAATACTTAACTAATTTGTATTTAGCAAATTTCACAGACAGTATCAATAGTTTTGTGATTTCTGGGTCTAAGTCTCTGTTCTGTTTATCTAAGACCGTAAAAATTAGCACACAGGTTCATCTCTCTCAGTAGCTTGAAAATTCCTATAATAGTATGTGAATATGATTTCCTCTTGTAAGAGGGGCTGCTGGAAGCTATTGTTGGGTCAGTAAGTAAAAGTTGTCTGTTTACAGGCCTATTCTCACCACAGCCATGGTGCCAAGAGGAAGTTCCATAAATAAAAGTCACAAGGTAAATTTGCCTTTGTTTGAGTGTCATGTTCGACTGTTTTCCATCCTTGCAGCCCCATGGACTACAGCAGCCCAGACTTCCCTGTCCTCCACTGTCTTCCAGAGTTTGCTCAAATTCATGTCTGTTGAGTCAGTGATGCTACCTAACCATCTTATCCTCTGTTGCCCTCTTCCTTTGCCTTAGGTCTTTACTTATTAAGGCTAAAATAATATTTTAGTTTTATACAACATAAGGATTTGATATTTGTATGTATTGTGATCACCATGGTAAGTCTGTACATTTATTATCACACATAGTTACAACTTTTATTTTCCTTGTGATATGAGAGATTTTACGATCTGCTCTCTTAGCAAGTTTCAAATGTATGCTTTATATTACATCCCTGGGGCTTAATTTTTTTAATAAATGGAACCTTTTACATTTTGACCACACCATTTTCTTCTTAATATTGATCTTCTGAAAGAGATATCTGGTTTCTGAGTTTTGGCCTTTTCTGTGCTTTGGTGTGTGAGTGAAGACGAAAAGTAATTTTTATTTTTATGGGAATTGTTGGGTGGAATAAGCTTTGATGATGTGTTCCCATACTTTTTTCATATTTTTTTAAGTTGTAAGATTTGTCTTAAAGAAAACGGACTCATCATTTAAATCTTTATTCTGAAACTATTTTCAAAACATATTTTTGTTGGGAGAAAATAAGAAAATTTGATCAATTGGTTTAGATTTTTTCAGTTAGTTTATAACAGGCTAATATGGAGCATTTAGAAATTTACTCATGTCTGACAATATATGTAGTGATATATAAATAGATATATTGATATATAAATATTTGATAATACTTAACTAATTTGTATTTAGCAAATTTCACAGACAGTATCAATAGTTTTGTGATTTCTGGGTCTAAGTCTCTGTTCTGTTTATCTAAGACCGTAAAAATTAGCACACAGGTTCATCTCTCTCAGTAGCTTGAAAATTCCTATAATAGTATGTGAATATGATTTCCTCTTGTAAGAGGGGCTGCTGGAAGCTATTGTTGGGTCAGTAAGTAAAAGTTGTCTGTTTACAGGCCTATTCTCACCACAGCCATGGTGCCAAGAGGAAGTTCCATAAATAAAAGTAATTTCTGCAGAATATCTCTAGACTTTGGCACAGAGCTATAGGACAACCTAATGCTGAACTAGATAAGACAGTTTCCTGATCATGATTGTGTGGATTTGTTTCCAGAAAAATGAAAAAGGTCATGTATAATAGACATTCTGATCAGTTTCATCATGATTTATTCTTTGATGAGGTTAGTAAGCCCATTAGCTCATGTTCAGAAAAATGGGTAATGAGAAAAAGAAAGGCCTGAGCAATACTTCAAATCATTTCATTTTGAATTGAGACTAAAGAGATCATCTCATGGCCATGTTACCTGCCAGTGTTCTTGGCCTCCTTAATCAATAGGAATTGATCAGAAATCAGACAAGAAATCCAGGCAAGTCTTTATGGATTCCTTGCTGCAGCAGATGGGAGCAAGAACAAGTAACATGTTCCCTTGCTCACTCCCTGAGAGGGGATCCATCTGGTTCTTTATAGGTGGTATGTCCAACAGCTGGGCCTGAGGGATGACTTACCCCTTTGGTGGTGGTGTGTACAAGGGGCTTGCGTACCCTGTTTTTGCTCCAGGCTCTCTAGAAGTAGCAGTTCAGTTTTTTGGTCTGTTTGTGTCTTTTGTCCAGAATTTGCCCCAATTGCTTCTGCACAGTTACTTTTAGACTTTTATAGTTTCTTTGTATTTTGTTCCTTGAGAAAACATTTGTCCAGGTGCCAACACCACAGCAGAGGGTACTAGGTCCCAGGTCCCAGCCCGTTTTTGTTATCAACGTCACCCTTGTTCATAGGTACCATTTCAAGTGTTTGTTGTGATCATGAAGACCATGAAGACTCCTATTTGATAATACTTAACTAATTTGTATTTAGCAAATTTCACAGACAGTATCAATAGTTTTGTGATTTCTGGGTCTAAGTCTCTGTTCTGTTTATCTAAGACCGTAAAAATTAGCACACAGGTTCATCTCTCTCAGTAGCTTGAAAATTCCTATAATAGTATGTGAATATGATTTCCTCTTGTAAGAGGGGCTGCTGGAAGCTATTGTTGGGTCAGTAAGTAAAAGTTGTCTGTTTACAGGCCTATTCTCACCACAGCCATGGTGCCAAGAGGAAGTTCCATAAATAAAAGTAATTTCTGCAGAATATCTCTAGACTTTGGCACAGAGCTATAGGACAACCTAATGCTGAACTAGATAAGACAGTTTCCTGATCATGATTGTGTGGATTTGTTTCCAGAAAAATGAAAAAGGTCATGTATAATAGACATTCTGATCAGTTTCATCATGATTTATTCTTTGATGAGGTTAGTAAGCCCATTAGCTCATGTTCAGAAAAATGGGTAATGAGAAAAAGAAAGGCCTGAGCAATACTTCAAATCATTTCATTTTGAATTGAGACTAAAGAGATCATCTCATGGCCATGTTACCTGCCAGTGTTCTTGGCCTCCTTAATCAATAGGAATTGATCAGAAATCAGACAAGAAATCCAGGCAAGTCTTTATGGATTCCTTGCTGCAGCAGATGGGAGCAAGAACAAGTAACATGTTCCCTTGCTCACTCCCTGAGAGGGGATCCATCTGGTTCTTTATAGGTGGTATGTCCAACAGCTGGGCCTGAGGGATGACTTACCCCTTTGGTGGTGGTGTGTACAAGGGGCTTGCGTACCCTGTTTTTGCTCCAGGCTCTCTAGAAGTAGCAGTTCAGTTTTTTGGTCTGTTTGTGTCTTTTGTCCAGAATTTGCCCCAATTGCTTCTGCACAGTTACTTTTAGACTTTTATAGTTTCTTTGTATTTTGTTCCTTGAGAAAACATTTGTCCAGGTGCCAACACCACAGCAGAGGGTACTAGGTCCCAGGTCCCAGCCCGTTTTTGTTATCAACGTCACCCTTGTTCATAGGTACCATTTCAAGTGTTTGTTGTGATCATGAAGACCTGAATAGATGGTTCAGTGCAGCTCTTCCCCTCCTTTGGAAGTCAAGTCAGGTTGAATCATTTTGTAATGTGTATACTAGAAAATTATTACAGAAATTCAGTTTGGGAGTAAAGTTTGAACTCTCTTAAACTATGCTGTTTAGGTGGAGTCAGGATGTTACAGCAGAGTTGTAAAAACTTCAACAAATGAAAGATGAAAATAAAATATCCAGAGTTAATAAGATACTCTGGAGTAAACCTTTTCATATTCCTGTCTTTAATTGGAGAAATCAAGATACTGACAAATTGAGCTGAGGTCAGAATCTAGGAGGTGATGATTAGAAAGATTGCTCATATTATACAGTGTTCAAAGCAATGCAGACATACCTAGCTTCCTTTGAAATTTGCAGACCTAAAACTAATGTGTCTGATAATTTAAAATAGGTGATAATTGATGCCATATGCAGGCCTCCTTGATGAGATTTTAAAAATTTTGCTTCTAGATAGAAATAGAGCTCATGGCTTTTTAGGTGAATTTTATTCTGTAAATCTAGGCCATATACCTAAAAGCAATGGTGCATTTTTTTTAAGATGGCAGTCAAACAGTATCGTTTGCTAATCTTAAATATTGTAGCATTATGGATTATTTTTCGTTTTTCTTTTACCTCTAAGTCATCATTTATTTTTCATCAGTCTTTACTCTTTGGCATGTGTAGGCCTCGCATTGCAGTGGCCTCTCTTGTTGCAGAGCACTGGCTGTGGGTGCATGTGCTCCAAAGCGCTGACTCATAATTGGACACACCGGCCCAGCCCCTCCTCCACATGTGGGATCTTCCAGGGCCGGGGATTGAATTGGTGCCCCTTGCACTGCAAGGTGGACTCTTTGCCCACTGGACCACCAGGGAAGCCCTATTTTTCCTTTTTCACACATTTCTTAGAGGCTGGCAGAGGAAGAGCCCTGAACAAGTGCTTTGGTGAATCTAGATAAATTATATTTATTCCAGATTAGAAAATAAAAATTGGCTGTTTATGTGAATCGATGCTTTCAAATTGTGGTGCTGAAGAGTCCCTGGGACATCTAAAGGATCAAGCCAATCAACACTGGAGGAAATCAACCATGAAATTCATTGATAAGACTGATGCTGAAGCTGATGCTGAAGCTCCAATGCTTTGGCCACCTCATGCGAACAGCCGATTCATTGAAAAACACCCTGATGCTGGAAAAGATTGAGGGCAGAAGGAGAAGAAGGTGACAGAAATGGTTGGATGGCATCACAGAGGCAATGGGCAAGAACTTGGACAAACTCCGAGAGATAGTAAGGGAGAGGGAAGCCTGGTGCGCTGCAGTCCATTGGGGGGCAAAGAGTTGGATGGACATGACTTGGTGACTAAACAACAACAATATGAATCAAATAATGCCAAGAATTGGCAAATTTGCCATTTTACTTCGTTATTTATAAATTATCCAACTTTGTATCTTTTAAAAAATTCAATTTAAGGCAGACTGATTTAACCTGTGATTAACTTTATTAATTGTCAGTCTGAGGATAAATTGTAAGTCCCATTCTTTTGTGTGTTCATTGACCTCAGACATGTCACGGACATTCATTTCTCTGCTGTTTTGTTTTAAATTCTCTACCTGATCCCCCTTTTCCTCAAAATTCAGATCCTAGTTCTGGCCCTCACCTTCTACATGAAGTCCCTCAAACTCGCTATGTTGTTTTCTACTGTAAACTTTAGAGGCTTATTCACCCACCTGTTACATAGTCGCATATTGTCATGCGCAGTCATTTTGTTTAATATTCACCTGATTTAGGACTGTGTATCACCTAGGTCAGCTCCTTGATAGTAAAGGTCATGTTTTGTCTTGTTTCATTCTAAGAAGAGGGCACCTTACTCTGACAGTGGCAGCTACTGCCTGAAGGTTTGTTGGACTCAATTTTGTGAGTAGAAATGAAAAGTGGGGACTTCCAAATAATAGAGAGTTTAGCATTGACTGGTTGAGAGACAGTCTCATTCATTCCTTGTTCATTTATTGTCAGTCAGAAGAAATTTAAGAAATAACACTAGGATTGAGAAATCATTTTGTTTTATGGGCTAATACTCGTGTATGAACATGGGTTAGCAGAAAAAATGTACAGAGTTTGGGTATAGGGTCTAGTACTACTAGATTTTTGTTTCAGTCAGTGTATTTGATTTTCAGGGCAAATGCATCTTTGAAGTTGGTGAGAATTGGTATGAGATTTAGAAGGTAATGAAGCGATGTAAAATTTGTGATGGTGTTCTTCCTTTTCTCATGTATTTTCTAGGTAATGAAGTATTCATTGAAAACACCCTGATGCTGGAAAAGATGGAGGGCAGAAGGAGAAGAAGGTGACAGAAATGGTTGGATGGCATCACAGAGGCAATGGGCAAGAACTTGGACAAACTCCGAGAGATAGTAAGGGAGAGGGAAGCCTGGTGCGCTGCAGTCCATTGGGGGGCAAAGAGTTGGATGGACATGACTTGGTGACTAAACAACAACAATATGAATCAAATAATGCCAAGAATTGGCAAATTTGCCATTTTACTTCGTTATTTATAAATTATCCAACTTTGTATCTTTTAAAAAATTCAATTTAAGGCAGACTGATTTAACCTGTGATTAACTTTATTAATTGTCAGTCTGAGGATAAATTGTAAGTCCCATTCTTTTGTGTGTTCATTGACCTCAGACATGTCACGGACATTCATTTCTCTGCTGTTTTGTTTTAAATTCTCTACCTGATCCCCCTTTTCCTCAAAATTCAGATCCTAGTTCTGGCCCTCACCTTCTACATGAAGTCCCTCAAACTCGCTATGTTGTTTTCTACTGTAAACTTTAGAGGCTTATTCACCCACCTGTTACATAGTCGCATATTGTCATGCGCAGTCATTTTGTTTAATATTCACCTGATTTAGGACTGTGTATCACCTAGGTCAGCTCCTTGATAGTAAAGGTCATGTTTTGTCTTGTTTCATTCTAAGAAGAGGGCACCTTACTCTGACAGTGGCAGCTACTGCCTGAAGGTTTGTTGGACTCAATTTTGTGAGTAGAAATGAAAAGTGGGGACTTCCAAATAATAGAGAGTTTAGCATTGACTGGTTGAGAGACAGTCTCATTCATTCCTTGTTCATTTATTGTCAGTCAGAAGAAATTTAAGAAATAACACTAGGATTGAGAAATCATTTTGTTTTATGGGCTAATACTCGTGTATGAACATGGGTTAGCAGAAAAAATGTACAGAGTTTGGGTATAGGGTCTAGTACTACTAGATTTTTGTTTCAGTCAGTGTATTTGATTTTCAGGGCAAATGCATCTTTGAAGTTGGTGAGAATTGGTATGAGATTTAGAAGGTAATGAAGCGATGTAAAATTTGTGATGGTGTTCTTCCTTTTCTCATGTATTTTTCTGAGTATTCTCTTGTAATGGAAACAGTCGTTATATTCCAATTTCATTCTCTGTGTTTTCAAAGTACCTAGCTTTCCAATGAAGGAACAAAGCCATGTTTATTTAACAGCTATATTATTATTAAAGATGGAAAGCACTAATGGCTGAAGAGGAAATTTTTTTTTAACTTGGTTAGGAAACCAGTTACTATTTTTTGTTACATTTGGTTTTTTGCTTTTTGTTTTATACTTGATATTTTTATTCAAGTTTTTGGTTCTTACTTGAAAGATAATTATTAGTATGGGAAATTGTATAATGTAGTGCTTAAGACATGGGCTTCTGTGTCAGAGACTTAATTTTAAACCTTGCCTGTCTTATACTAAGATTTAGCATTATTTTCAGTAAAATCAGGATAAAATGTCTACATAAGGGAATTAAATGAGATAATCCATGTGAAACACAAAACACATTGTCTAACACATAGTGAATATTAGCAAGTATTATGTACATTATTTTTTGAAATCCTTCTGTCTGTATTTTGATCAAGTAGTTATATCTGAAATTCTGGATATCTAAATTCATTTAGTTTGATCATTCTTAATTAGGACTGTACAGTTCAGATTTTGTGAATCTAGATTAGTTCGTAATTCCTTGTTAGAAGTATTAGCTAAACTATTTTTTATTCTTATTAAGATAACTATCCTTTACTACCTTGGGATCCATACATTTTTATTTAGAAGAAAACTGAGGGGAAATAGGGAAAATATAAAAGTGACATTTATTTTTATTAGTATAAAATTATACTCATAATTATACTCGTAATTATTGGGTCTTCCCTGGTGGCTCAGTGGTAAAGGATCTGCCTGTCAATGCAGAAGACGTGGGTTTGATCCCTGTTCCAGGAGTATCCCACATGCCGCAGAGTCACTAAACCACCATATAGCTGCTGAGCCTGTACTCTAGAGTCTGGGAACCACAACAAGAAAAGCTACCGCTGGGCTTCCCTGGTGGTCCAGTGGGCAAGGACACTGCCTTGCAGTGCAAGGGGCGCCGGTTCGATCCCTGGCCTGGGAAGATCCCACGTGCCGCAGAGCGGCTGGACCGCTGTGTCCAATCATCGAGCCGGAGCTCTGGAGCACATGCGCCCAGAGCCAGTGCTCTGCGACAACAGAGGCCACTGTGATGGGAGGCCCACACGGGCCAAAGAACAAAGATGGATGAAAATAGACAAATGAAAGACCAATAGAAGTGGCCCACCTGCTCCCCTCCCTCCCCACCCCACCCCAACCAAAATAAAAAATAAATAAATCTTTGAAAAAAAAAAAAAAAGAAAGAAAAGAAAAGCTACCGCAATGAGAAGCTCATGTTTGGCAACTAGAAAGAAGCCTTTGCAGCAACAAAGACCAGCAGAGCCAAAAATAAATAAACAAAATTTATTAAAAAAATTAATACGTTGTTGCAAGAAATTTGAGAAAAGTACTTGAAAGTATTTTAAAATTAAAATCTTCTGTAATTCTACTCTCAAATGCAACTAATGTTAATAATTTTGTAAAAAATTTTTTACTTGCAATTGTTCTTTTTAAATGTTATTATTTTTGTAAATTAAGGTAACATTGGTTTATAAATGTAAAATTTAGTTCAGTCATATTGCCCAATGTTGTACCAGCTATTTTATGTTAATGTAGAAAATTTTTTCTCTTTCATTTCAGGGCTGTTCTTGGTCAGTTATATTTGTGGACCTCGATGCCCACAATCGCAACCGGCAAACTTTGTGCTCACTGTTACCCAGAGAATCAAGATCTCATGTGAGATATTTTTATAATAAATTAATATGGACTTCTTTATGATTTTATATAGTTTTGTTTCTTTTTCTGAGAAAGTACTCCAAAATATAAGAAGTTGGCAGAAGAGGTAAGAAAAGAGACTGTTGGCCACTAGCTCCTCTGGCCTGTGGAGGTCACGGTAGGAAGTGAGCAGAGCTGTGGAGGAACCTGCTTTGTCCTTTGAGTTTCTGTAGAGCTGTAGAGAACTAGACACATTTTTTTCTTTTGGTGGGAGTAGTAACATTATACCAAAATGAATTCTTTTTTGGTCATGGAGTATTATATCTTAGAAATGTAGAGAAACATAGCTTAAATTTCTTTTGAATAAAATTGCTTTCCTTCAGTGCAAGGGGCGCCGGTTCGATCCCTGGCCTGGGAAGATCCCACGTGCTGCGGAGCGGCTGGACTGATGTGTCCAATTATCGAGCCGGAGCTCTGGAGCACATGCGCCCAGAGCCAGTGCTCTGCGACAACAGAGGCCACTGTGATGAGAGGCCCACACAGGCCAAAGAACAAAGATGCATGAAAATGGACAAATGAAAGACCAGTAGAAGTGGCCCACCTGCTCCCCCCCCCCCCCCCCCCCCCCCCACCAAAAAAAAAAAAAAAAAAAACTTTGAAAAAAAAAAAAAAAGAAAGAAAAGAAAAGCTACCGCAATGAGAAGCTCATGTTTGGCAACTAGAAAGAAGCCTTTGCAGCAACAAAGACCAGCAGAGCCAAAAATAAATAAACAAAATTTATTAAAAAAATTAATACGTTGTTGCAAGAAATTTGAGAAAAGTACTTGAAAGTATTTTAAAATTAAAATCTTCTGTAATTCTACTCTCAAATGCAACTAATGTTAATAATTTTGTAAAAAATTTTTTACTTGCAATTGTTCTTTTTAAATGTTATTATTTTTGTAAATTAAGGTAACATTGGTTTATAAATGTAAAATTTAGTTCAGTCATATTGCCCAATGTTGTACCAGCTATTTTATGTTAATGTAGAAAATTTTTTTCTCTTTCATTTCAGGGCTGTTCTTGGTCAGTTATATTTGTGGACCTCGATGCCCACAATCGCAACCGGCAAACTTTGTGCTCACTGTTACCCAGAGAATCAAGATCTCATGTGAGATATTTTTATAATAAATTAATATGGACTTCTTTATGATTTTATATAGTTTTGTTTCTTTTTCTGAGAAAGTACTCCAAAATATAAGAAGTTGGCAGAAGAGGTAAGAAAAGAGACTGTTGGCCACTAGCTCCTCTGGCCTGTGGAGGTCACGGTAGGAAGTGAGCAGAGCTGTGGAGGAACCTGCTTTGTCCTTTGAGTTTCTGTAGAGCTGTAGAGAACTAGACACATTTTTTTCTTTTGGTGGGAGTAGTAACATTATACCAAAATGAATTCTTTTTTGGTCATGGAGTATTATATCTTAGAAATGTAGAGAAATATTTTTCATAGCTTAAATTTCTTTTGAATAAAATTGCTTTCCTTATTTCTTTTCTCTCATTTGACTCACCTTTCCTTTGTCTGATAAACTTTTATATGCCTATATAGTACCTGACTGCAAATTTTTCTAGGGATTATTTGTGGCTCTATTCTTAGAAAACACCCAAAATGGAATAATTTATTTTAAAATAACATTTTTACAGAAGTAATGCAATTTTATGATAAAAGGGAAACAGAATTCATAAATATGCAAATAATACAAATATATTTACTCATTTTCCATTATTTAATTATAACCTTAGGGTGATAACATTTGGGTTTGTATGTTTCCATGTATTTTTATGTACATATTCAATACTTTTATTTTATAAAACTGTAAGAATATTGTACATAATCCTTGATAACCTGTTTCTTTTAATGGACAAGTTTCTGTATCAATATACATTTCTATAATACAAATTTTAATGGCTGCTTGTTTACTCAGCTAGTTGTTGGACATTTAGATTATTTTCTGGTGTTCACTATTATAAACAAATTATTACAACAAGCTAGTTATAATGATTAATTATTGGTGACAATTTTTCACCAATAATGACATAATATACTGAAGTTTGAGTCCAGTGTTGAACCTTGAGAATATACCTTCTTATTGAATGAAGTTTTATTTGTCTGGTAACCTTCACTAAACCACGCCATATAAACATCTGCCTGTCCCTTGGAGCAAACAGTCTCACTGTCACTTAGATAACCTTTGTGGCTTTTCATCTCTGTGGTTCTCCTTGGACTGTGTTGATCATATCACTATAAGCACTTACATTCCCTTATTTTTTCTTCTTGCCTCAGAACACAGATGCTGCCCTGCTCCCTTGCATCAGTTATCCGGCATTTGCCTTGGATGATGAAGTTCTCTTTAGCCAGACACTTGATAAAGTGGTTAGAAAACTAAAAGGAAAATATGGATTTAAGCGTTACTTGAGAGATGGGTATAGAACATCATTGGAAGATCCCAATAGACGTTACTACAAACCAGCTGAAATTAAGGTATTAAAAAAGTTTCCCATATCAGATAGCATAATAGAATGGTCCAAACACACTGATTCAGGAGACAAACTTCTTGACTTTGGTTTCTGGCTCTGCCACCTATTAGCTGTCTGACCTTGGACAAGTTAACTAACCTCTATGTAATATCTTCTTTGATAAAAATAATATTAGTACCTACTATTATTGAGGTTTTATTAGAATTAAATCAGTTTATATATATATATATACACACGCATGCATACATATATATACACACACACACACACACACACACACTTAGAACTGTGCTTGGCACATTGTAAGCTCTCGGTAAATGTTAGCACTGAGGACCATTTGCTCATGTTGGGCCATGTTGAGTCACTGAGTAATTTTTCTATCACACATTCAGTATTTTGCCTGCCTGCTGTACCATTTGTTTAATATAACAGAAAATATTTGTTTGTGACCTAATTTTCAATCTGATAAGCAAATGCTCTTTTTTTTCTTTCACTTAGGTGCTTCCCTTTAAAATATACTCTTCTAAATATTAAGTTTTAAAGATTTTATGTTTTCTAGCTCTTTTTAAGCTTCCCAGAAGATTATAACACCCCCCTGAAAAGGAAGTATCCATTCACATTGCTAAAGACTATGCTTTTGATTTAAAATCATTAAAAAACAAAAACAAAAACCCAAGCTCCTTCCTCCCTGCCTCCCACTGCCTCTCTTTTGGTTGACACTTCTGAAGAGCATGGTGGATTCTAGTTGTGGCTCTTTGCTTTCTGCTTACTCCTCTACCTTATTATCTGGCTCCTCTTCCCAGCATTACACAGTAGCTGTCTTGTTTTCTGTCAGTTTTTGTCACTGGGTCATTATAGATGCTCTTCTGACCTTATTTCAGTGAACTCTCACTGACATTTGAATGTCTTAACCAAGTGCTGTTTCTTAGGAGGTTATCCTCCCTTTTCTGTGACTTCATTCTCTTCTTCATTCTCTGCTTAGTTCTCTCACTGTCTTATCCTTTTCCTTTTCTGTTGGGGTACTTGGCATTTCTGGAAGTTCTCTTTAGCCAGACACTTGATAAAGTGGTTAGAAAACTAAAAGGAAAATATGGATTTAAGCGTTACTTGAGAGATGGGTATAGAACATCATTGGAAGATCCCAATAGACGTTACTACAAACCAGCTGAAATTAAGGTATTAAAAAAGTTTCCCATATCAGATAGCATAATAGAATGGTCCAAACACACTGATTCAGGAGACAAACTTCTTGACTTTGGTTTCTGGCTCTGCCACCTATTAGCTGTCTGACCTTGGACAAGTTAACTAACCTCTATGTAATATCTTCTTTGATAAAAATAATATTAGTACCTACTATTATTGAGGTTTTATTAGAATTAAATCAGTTTATATATATATATATACACACGCATGCATACATATATATACACACACACACACACACACACACACTTAGAACTGTGCTTGGCACATTGTAAGCTCTCGGTAAATGTTAGCACTGAGGACCATTTGCTCATGTTGGGCCATGTTGAGTCACTGAGTAATTTTTCTATCACACATTCAGTATTTTGCCTGCCTGCTGTACCATTTGTTTAATATAACAGAAAATATTTGTTTGTGACCTAATTTTCAATCTGATAAGCAAATGCTCTTTTTTTTCTTTCACTTAGGTGCTTCCCTTTAAAATATACTCTTCTAAATATTAAGTTTTAAAGATTTTATGTTTTCTAGCTCTTTTTAAGCTTCCCAGAAGATTATAACACCCCCCTGAAAAGGAAGTATCCATTCACATTGCTAAAGACTATGCTTTTGATTTAAAATCATTAAAAAACAAAAACAAAAACCCAAGCTCCTTCCTCCCTGCCTCCCACTGCCTCTCTTTTGGTTGACACTTCTGAAGAGCATGGTGGATTCTAGTTGTGGCTCTTTGCTTTCTGCTTACTCCTCTACCTTATTATCTGGCTCCTCTTCCCAGCATTACACAGTAGCTGTCTTGTTTTCTGTCAGTTTTTGTCACTGGGTCATTATAGATGCTCTTCTGACCTTATTTCAGTGAACTCTCACTGACATTTGAATGTCTTAACCAAGTGCTGTTTCTTAGGAGGTTATCCTCCCTTTTCTGTGACTTCATTCTCTTCTTCATTCTCTGCTTAGTTCTCTCACTGTCTTAGTCTCCTTTGCTGGTTCTTCTTCTCCCTCGCTCTGCACTTGGCTCATTGGGAATTCATCCTCAGTTCTATTCTCTTTTCATGGTCTACCTGCAGTCCTAGCTCCAGCAGTGAGTGTCAATCCAAGATTGCTATCCCTAACTCATACTCTACCCCTGAGTGCCTGCCATATATTCAGCTGCCTTTTGGACATCCTCACTAGAATGCCCTACACTCTGATGTTCGTTCACCTTCTGCTCTTTGCCCAGGCCCCAAACCTGATATCCATTCTAGGCCTTCTCAAAATTCAACCTTGTCACTCACCAAGGCTTGCAAATTTAACCACCTTTATATCTTAAAAGTCTGTCCTTTCCTATTAACTGCTGGGAATAGGCTAGTGACCCACAACCAGGAGTGATTTTGCTCCTCAGGGGACATTTGACAATATTTGAAGACATTTTTTGTTATCACAACTTGGTGGGTGCTACTGGCATCTGGATGGTAGAAGGCGGGGATGCTACTCCATGTCCCACAATGCACAGGACGTCCCCCACAACAAAGAATTATTTGGCCCCAGATGTCAGTAGTGCTGAAGTTGAGAAACATCATTCTGGCTTACATCCTTCCTCTTTGGATTGTTCTCAACAGTCTTCCATATATTGAGCTGCCTTTTGGACATCCTCACTAGAATGCCCTACAGTCTGATGTTCGTTCACCTTAAAACTCTCTTCAGTACTACCAACTGCTCATCTAGCAAGTAAATTTGATTCTGTTCAATGGTGCCCTGTCACTTCCAGATAAAAGTTTTTGTTTTCCTAGCATGACCTCTCAGGCCCTCCCTGATCTGGCTGTCCTAGCGCACCTGTTGGATTTCAGCTTTCATTACTTCTTCCTTGCTTATTCCAGGAATACAGAATTGCTGTGAGTTACTTGAACAAACTTTGTCCTTTAATGTGTCTCTAGTTTGTACCGTTGATTTTTCTTTGTGGAGTTCCCTTAGCTCATCTCCCCAGAGAACCCCATCAAGTATTAGCTGAAGTATTTCCTTTCCTATAAACCCTTTCCTGACCCCCTGGGTAGGCTCAGATACTTCATGCTCTGGATTCTTGGTATATACCATATATAGACATTTTGTAATGTGCTGCGGTTGTTTTATTTACATGCCTGTTTCCCCTTTAGGGCAGATCTTTTGTTTTTTTATCTCCACAGCCCTCTGTCTAGTTGATTTCAGGCTTTACAAAGTACTTAGTAAACACTTATTGAATAAGTGACTGCTATGTGATGGATTAAATGAAAGAGCTTTTGAATAATATGAATTTAGAGAAAAAAAGTTTTTTAAAAGAACAAGGAAACTACTTATAAAATCAGTCCAGTTTTATTATTATAAGAAGTAAATTTTCTAATGATAGAAATCTTCTAATTAATATCGTTGTTCTAATATCATTGTTCTAAATAAGTGTTGGTGAAATTTGTAATGTTTTATTTTCTATTTTAGCTCTTTGATGGCATTGAATGTGAATTTCCCATATTTTTCCTTTACATGATGATTGATGGTAAGTAAACTTTTCTCCTGAAATTTAAACTGTAGAATATAAGTATAAAGAAGAGCAGAAATAAAGTGTGACTCCTTTCAGTTGAGATCAGCCGTGTCCAGGGTGGTGTGGCCGTAGACAAGTGTGACTCCTTTCAGCTAACAAGATAGACTGTACTTAGTGATGTAAACTACTGTACATTTTTATATGCTACTTTTCTGCTTTCTGAGTTAATATTAAATCATTTAAGAAATTTTAAAAATTCTCTGAAGTATTTTAAAAATTCTCTGAAGTATTTTAAAAATAATGCAAATATATTTTCATATTTACCAAGAAGAATTTTTATGCATAGAAATTATGAATACTATAATTTGTGACATTGTGGATGTCTGTAATATTTGTACTGAAGAATAGACAAATTTCAATTAAAATTCTGATTTCAATTAAATTCTAAGTGCTGACTTGATCTTCTAAAATCAGTCCCCTGGGAAACTGTCATATTTTCTACTTTATTTGCAAAATTACAAAACTTTTACCATTAACTGCATTAATTGTTTGTGTCTCTAGTTTGTACCGTTGATTTTTCTTTGTGGAGTTCCCTTAGCTCATCTCCCCAGAGAACCCCATCAAGTATTAGCTGAAGTATTTCCTTTCCTATAAACCCTTTCCTGACCCCCTGGGTAGGCTCAGATACTTCATGCTCTGGATTCTTGGTATATACCATATATAGACATTTTGTAATGTGCTGCGGTTGTTTTATTTACATGCCTTTTTCCCCCTTTAGGGCAGATCTTTTGTTTTTTTATCTCCACAGCCCTCTGTCTAGTTGATTTCAGGCTTTACAAAGTACTTAGTAAACACTTATTGAATAAGTGACTGCTATGTGATGGATTAAATGAAAGAGCTTTTGAATAATATGAATTTAGAGAAAAAAAGTTTTTTAAAAGAACAAGGAAACTACTTATAAAATCAGTCCAGTTTTATTATTATAAGAAGTAAATTTTCTAATGATAGAAATCTTCTAATTAATATCGTTGTTCTAATATCATTGTTCTAAATAAGTGTTGGTGAAATTTGTAATGTTTTATTTTCTATTTTAGCTCTTTGATGGCATTGAATGTGAATTTCCCATATTTTTCCTTTACATGATGATTGATGGTAAGTAAACTTTTCTCCTGAAATTTAAACTGTAGAATATAAGTATAAAGAAGAGCAGAAATAAAGTGTGACTCCTTTCAGTTGAGATCAGCCGTGTCCAGGGTGGTGTGGCCGTAGACAAGTGTGACTCCTTTCAGCTAACAAGATAGACTGTACTTAGTGATGTAAACTACTGTACATTTTTATATGCTACTTTTCTGCTTTCTGAGTTAATATTAAATCATTTAAGAAATTTTAAAAATTCTCTGAAGTATTTTAAAAATTCTCTGAAGTATTTTAAAAATAATGCAAATATATTTTCATATTTACCAAGAAGAATTTTTATGCATAGAAATTATGAATACTATAATTTGTGACATTGTGGATGTCTGTAATATTTGTACTGAAGAATAGACAAATTTCAATTAAAATTCTGATTTCAATTAAATTCTAAGTGCTGACTTGATCTTCTAAAATCAGTCCCCTGGGAAACTGTCATATACATTTATTTGCAATACCTTTTCCCATTTTTTTTGTTTATATGCAAAATTATCAAATAATTACATTTGGGATAATTTTTCAAAGGTAATACTTCTGTGGTGCTTATTGAACTCAAATGCTATTGGATTTTATATGTTACATTTTAGGTGTTTTTAGAGGCAATCCCATGCAAGTAAAAGAGTATCAGGATCTTCTGACCCCAGTGCTTCATCACACCACAGAAGGTATAGTCTGGATGCATTTTTAAGAAATTCTTTTCTACCATCATTTCCTTCATGTTCCTTTGAAGTGGATAAATGATTCCCTTTTAAAGAGAACAATTTATATTCAATTGAAAAAATGAATGGGGCTGCAAGTGCATTAGAAGGAATCATCTCTTAATTTGTTATAATAAACTTGTTCTTTATAAAAAGAGTTCATTAGCCCAGAAGGTGGAGATGGAGATGAATTTTAAGTGGTTGTGGCTCTAGTTGCTACACAGTTGTTTGCCAGGTGGGCAGAGGCTCTTCCTCTGTTACCTTCTGTGACTCTCCTTCACTGGATAGAATGTGACAATAAAATGAAACGACTGATTTTTACCCATGTCACCAGAAATGCTTTGTTCTGGTGAGTTCTGCCCTCTTTAGAGGGCCACTTAGGGAAGCTCTGCTCTAGCCTAGAGATGCTACCATTGCCCAGAATATTTTGGCTTCCTCTTTGAAGATGTTTTCAGGGCGTTTTACACATTATTTTGAATGTCTGCCAT
The DNA here is from genome assembly GCA_022376925.1 of Tragulus kanchil. NCBI lineage: Eukaryota > Metazoa > Chordata > Mammalia > Artiodactyla > Tragulidae > Tragulus > Tragulus kanchil. The sequence goes on from JAIOJX010000031.1 coordinate 136,940,987, forward strand.
GGTTCTAAGTATCATCCTTTGAGGATGGATTTAATGTTTTAGTAATGGTCAAAAAGTCCAGGCTTAATGAATAATATGTTGGTTCCAGTTAAATACCAGCAGGGACCATAAAGAAGCACAACTGATTTTTCTGTATGACTAATTCTCAAAGTAATTCCAAAGGAGAAGTTCCATATATCTTTGATATTTGGAAGAATTAGTAAAATAACAAACTATTCTCATGAGTGAACATATAACATATGCTGTCAAATTAGTTTTAAAGAAACTTTTCCCACATTTTTAACTGGGAGTTTCTAGACAGAGTCAAAATTTCCTGTATTCTTTTGGGCAACCTTTCTCTTTCTACTTTATAATCATAGTTTCTTGAAGGGCAAATATGGAGAGGGCATTGATTTGTTATATTTAAATACTTATTTTTAAATTCCATAGGTTATCCTATTGTACCAAAGTATTATTATGTGCCAGCTGATTTTGTAGAACATGAGAAAAGAAGCCCTGGTAGTCAGAAGCGATTCCCTAGCAACTGTGGCCGCGATGGAAAACTATTTCTTTGGGGACAAGCCCTTTATATCATCGCAAAACTCTTGGGTGAGTTAAGGAAACTGGGAATGTTTTCTTTTTCTTGTTAGCAAGTATTTAGAAACAAGTTTGTCTTTGTTGGCATTTTGTTTGCATTTTGGTGATGTTTCATGCTGTTCAGAGGTTTGGGGGATTTTTTTTTTTAATTGGTGGAAAATTGATATATAATCTTGTGTTGGTTTCTGCTGTACAATGCAAATCTGTCGTAATTAGATATGGTGGTGATAGTGTTAAAGAACCTGCCACCAGTGCAAGAGGTCTAAGAGACATCTGGGCGAGGAAGATCCCCTGGAGGAGGGTGTGGCAACCCACTCCATTATTCATGCCTGGAAAATTCCATGGACAGAAGATTCTGGCGGGCTACAGTTCGCAGGCCACACAGAGTCAGGCACAACTGAAGCAATTTACCACACATGCACCCCCCTCTCTTGAGTCTCCTTCATTTCTCCCCATCCCACCCCTTTAGGTCATCTCAGAGCACCGAGCTGGGCTCCCTGTGTCATATGGCAACTTCCCACTATTTATTTTGCTCATGATAATGTATATATGTCAATGCTACTTTTTCAGTTCATTCCACCCTTCCACTGCTGTGTTTCCCCCCACATGTACTTTCTGCCATTATGTTCTGTATGACTAATCTCAAAGTAATTCCAAAGGAGAAGTTCCATATATCTTTGATATTTGGAAGAATTAGTAAAATAACAAACTATTCTCATGAGTGAACATATAACATATGCTGTCAAATTAGTTTTAAAGAAACTTTTCCCACATTTTTAACTGGGAGTTTCTAGACAGAGTCAAAATTTCCTGTATTCTTTTGGGCAACCTTTCTCTTTCTACTTTATAATCATAGTTTCTTGAAGGGCAAATATGGAGAGGGCATTGATTTGTTATATTTAAATACTTATTTTTAAATTCCATAGGTTATCCTATTGTACCAAAGTATTATTATGTGCCAGCTGATTTTGTAGAACATGAGAAAAGAAGCCCTGGTAGTCAGAAGCGATTCCCTAGCAACTGTGGCCGCGATGGAAAACTATTTCTTTGGGGACAAGCCCTTTATATCATCGCAAAACTCTTGGGTGAGTTAAGGAAACTGGGAATGTTTTCTTTTTCTTGTTAGCAAGTATTTAGAAACAAGTTTGTCTTTGTTGGCATTTTGTTTGCATTTTGGTGATGTTTCATGCTGTTCAGAGGTTTGGGGGATTTTTTTTTTTAATTGGTGGAAAATTGATATATAATCTTGTGTTGGTTTCTGCTGTACAATGCAAATCTGTCGTAATTAGATATGGTGGTGATAGTGTTAAAGAACCTGCCACCAGTGCAAGAGGTCTAAGAGACATCTGGGCGAGGAAGATCCCCTGGAGGAGGGTGTGGCAACCCACTCCATTATTCATGCCTGGAAAATTCCATGGACAGAAGATTCTGGCGGGCTACAGTTCGCAGGCCACACAGAGTCAGGCACAACTGAAGCAATTTACCACACATGCACCCCTCTCTCTTGAGTCTCCTTCATTTCTCCCCATCCCACCCCTTTAGGTCATCTCAGAGCACCGAGCTGGGCTCCCTGTGTCATATGGCAACTTCCCACTATTTATTTTGCTCATGATAATGTATATATGTCAATGCTACTTTTTCAGTTCATTCCACCCTTCCACTGCTGTGTTCACAAGGCCATTCTCTACTAGGTGCATCAGTACCATTTTTCTAGAGTCCATATATATGCACTGATATACGCTATTTGTTTTTCTTTTTCTGACTACTTCACTTTGTGTAAGAGGCTCTAGGTTTATTCACCTGACTACATCTGACTCAAATTTGTTCTTTTTTTTTTTTTTTAAAGATTTATTCATTTATTTACTTTGGGTGGGAGTCGGGTTGGGGAGGGAGGGGAGCAGGTGGGCCACTTCTATTGGTCTTTCATTTCTCTCTTTTCATTCGTCTTCGTTCTTTGGCTCCTGCGGGCCTCCCATCACGGTGGCGTCTGTCGTTGCAGAGCGCTGGCTCTGGGCGCATGCGCTCCAGAGCTCCGGCTCGGTGATTGGACACATCAGTCCAGACGCTCTGCGGCACATGGGATCTTCCCAGGCCAGGGCTCGAATCGGCGCCCCTTGCACTGCAAGGCGGTGTCCTTACCCACTGGACCACCAGGGGAAGCCCAAATTTGTTCTTTTTAATGGCCAAGTAGTATTCCACTCTGTGTATATAGATAGATAGATAGATAGATAGCACATCTTCTCTATTCATTCATCTGCTGATGGACATCTAGGTTGCTACCGTGTCCTGGCTATTGTAAATGTTGCTGCAGTAAACATCGAGATAACATGTGTCTTTTAGAACTGTGGCTTTGGGCATCAGAGTATATGTCCAGTATTAGGATTGCTGGGTCATAATAGTAGATTTATTCTTAGTTGTTTTTTTTTTTTTTTTTTTTTAAGATTTATTTATTTATTTTGGGTGGGGGTCGGGTTGGGGAGGGAGGGGAGCGGGCGGGCCACTTCTATTGGTCTTTCATTTCTCCATTTTCATCCGTCTTTGCTCTTTGGCTCCTGTGGGCCTCCCATTGCGGTGGCCTCTGTCGTTGCAGAGCGCTGGCTCTGGGTGGATGCACGCCAGAGCTCTGGCTCGGTAATTGGACACATCGGTCCAGCCGCTCCGCGGCACGTGGGATCTTCCCAGTCCAGGGATCGAACCGGCACCCCTTGCACTGCAAGGCGGTGTCCTTACACACTTGGCCACCAGCGGAAGCCCTATTCTTAGTTTTTTAAGGAATTTTCATACTGTTTTCCATAATGACTGTTATCACTTTACATTCTCACCAGCAGTACAGGAGGGTTCACTTTTCTCCTCATCCTCTCCAGCATTTATTGTCTGTAGATTTTTTGGTGATGGCCATTGTGACTGGTGTGAGGTGATACCTCATTGTAGTTTTGATTTGCATTTTTCTAATAATTGGTGGGGGATTCCCTTGTAGCTTAGCTGGTAAAGAGTTCACCTGCAATGCAGGAGACCCCCATTCCTGTGTTGGGAAGATCCCCTAGAGAAGGTCTAGGCTACCCATTCCAGTATTCTTTGGTTTCTCTGGTGGCTCAGATGGTAAAGAATCTGCCTGCAGTGCAGGAGACCTGGATGATGGTACGGCATCTTTCCATATGTTTATTGGCCATCTGTATGTCTGGAGAAATGTCTGTTTAGTCTTCTGTCCATTTTTTTTTATTGGATTGTTTGATTTTCTGACATTATTTGGACTGCTTATACATTTTTGAGATTAAACCTTTGTCAATTTGCAATTATGGTCTCCCATTCTGAAGATTAGCTTTTCATCTTATTTATAGTTTACTTTGTCATGGTAAAGCTTTTAAGTTTAATTAAGTCCCATGTATTGCTTTCGTTTCCGTTAATCCAGGAGGTTGGCCAGAGAGAATCTTACTGAATGTCAGAGAGTGTGCCACCTGATTTTTTTCTCTAAGAGCTTTACAGTTTCTGCCCTTATATTTAAGTCTTTAAACCATTTTGAGCTTATCTTTGTGTATGGAGTCAGGAAATGTTCCAACTTCATTTTTTTTTTTTTTTACGTGTAGCTGTCCAGTTCTCCCAGCACCACTTATTGAAAAGGTTGTCTTTTCTCGATTGTATATTATTGACTCTGTTGTCAAAAATAAGGTGCCCTTAGGTGCATTGGTTTCTCTACAGGCTTTCTTTGTTGTTCCATTGATCTATATTTCTGTTTTTGTATCATACCATACTGTCTTGATGACTTTGGCTTTGTAGTATAGTCCGAAATTAGAGAAGTTTATTCCTCCAGCTCCCTTTTTCTCTCTCAAGATTGCTTTGACTATTCACGGTCTCTTATATTTTCACACAAATTGTGAAAATTTTTGTTCTAGTTCTATGAAAAATACCATTGGTAGTTTGATAAGAATTACATTAAATTTTTAGATTGCTTTAGTCATTATAGTCATTTTGACAATATTAATTCTTCCAATCCAAGAATGTGGTATATCTCTCCAACTGCTTGTGTTGTCCTTGATTTCTTTCATCACTGTCTTATAGTTTTCTGTGTACATGTCTTTTGTCTCTTTAGGTAGGTTCATTCCTAGGTATTTTATTCTTTCTGTTGGAATGGTGAATGGGGTTATTTCCTTAATTTTTCTTTCTAACTTTTCATTGTCAGTGTTTAGGAATGTAAGAGATTTCTGTGTATTAATTGTATATCCTCCAACTTTACTAAATTCACAGATTAGCTCTAGTAGTTTTTTGCTCGTATTTTAGAGGCTTTCTATGTATAATATCATGGCATCTACAAACAGTGAGAGTTTTACTTCTTATTTTCCAATCTGGGTTCCTTTCATTTATTTATTTTTTTCTTCAGTGCCTTGGCTAAGACATCTGAAACTATATTGAATAATAGTGGTGAGAGTGAGAACCCTTGTCTTATTCCTGATCTTAGAGAAAATGCCTTCACTGTTGAGAATAATGTTTGCTGTAGATTTGTTCTGTATGGCCTTTATTATGTTGAGGTCGGTTTCTTTTGTGCCAATTTTCTGGAGAATTTTTAATTGTATATGATTGTTCAGTTTTGTTGAAAGATTTCTGTGCATCTATTGAGGGGATCATATAGTTTTTATCTTTTAATTTATTAATATGATATATCACATTGATTGACTTGTATATATTGAAGCATCCTTGCATCCCTAGGATAAACCCCACTTAATCATGGTATATGATTCTTTTACTGTGTTGGATTCTGTTTGCTAGAACTTTGTGGGGATTTTTGCATCTATGTTCATCAGTGATATTGGCCTGTAATTTTCTTTTTTTTTTTTTGATATCTTTGTCAGATTTTGGTATCAGGGTGATGGTGGCCTTGTAGAATGAGTTTGGGAGTTTCCATCTTGGGAGAGTTTCTTATGTAAAAATATGTTAGTATGTCTATTGCACTGAACAATGATGGACATTTGCTGGGAAGGAAATTGAATAGGTGTGTGGGTACCACTATGATTGTTTGGGGACTGCATTCAGCTTAATGTATAGGTTCTTACCAGAAAGCTATGGAAACTTTTAGTCTCTTTTATAAATGTAAGACAGTTCTGACTTGCTATAACAATTATGCTTGGTCATAGCTTTAGTAAATCACTTGCCAAAAGAAATCAAGTGATCAAAGTTCTCTTCTTTCCAATAAATACACATTGGCAATTTACTCAGTGAGATGGAGACGTAATGCGGCCATTATTCATAATTTTTTGAAGAATAATTTTTCAGCTTATCCTAAAACTTCAGCCTAAGTATCTTTGGACACATTGAAATGAAGGTTAATTTAATGAACACAAAAACACATTATGCATCTTCCTGTGCCATTCCTTGATAAAATTTTAAAAGTTATTAGCATTTCCTTTAGAAAACTTATCATATTAATCAGAATTCTTTTATGGCAAACAGACTATAAAACATGCTGATTGTAAATACTGTACCTGCCCTAAAAGAACTGCTTGTTGTGTGAAATGCTATTGTCTTTGTTGATCTTAGCATTACTGCCTAAAAGCTGGATTTGCTTATACTATAAGCAAAAATTGGTTTCTTTTTTACGTTTCATTAGGGGAAAATATTTTGAGGTCCAGATTTCTAATTTAAAATGTACATAAATGATCTATTGGAGAAGGACATGGGAACCCACTCCAGTAATTTTGCCTTGAAAATTCCACAGGCAGAGGAGTCTAGGGGAGCTACTGTCCATGGGATCACAGAGTCAGACTCGACTTAGTGACTGAGCATGCATACATAAATGATACATAAGAGCAAACAGAAGTTCACCAAAGAAGAGAAAATTAAGTTAATACTGTTTCCAGTTTGCTCGTATCTTTTTTTTTTTTTATTTTTACTTTTGCAGAGTTTTGTTGTCTATAGATATGTATGATCCCAGATTAGTCATATGTATATCCCCCCCATCCACCCCTACATGAGCAACAGGGTGATGTGGCTTGTAAATGAGTTTGGGAGTTTCCATTTGGGAGAGTTTCTTATGTAAAAATATGTTAGTATGTCTATTGCACTGAACAATGATGGACATTTGCTGGGAAGGAAATTGAATAGGTGTGTGGGTACCACTATGATTGTTTGGGGACTGCATTCAGCTTAATGTATAGGTTCTTACCAGAAAGCTATGGAAACTTTTAGTCTCTTTTATAAATGTAAGACAGTTCTGACTTGCTATAACAATTATGCTTGGTCATAGCTTTAGTAAATCACTTGCCAAAAGAAATCAAGTGATCAAAGTTCTCTTCTTTCCAATAAATACACATTGGCAATTTACTCAGTGAGATGGAGACGTAATGCGGCCATTATTCATAATTTTTTGAAGAATAATTTTTCAGCTTATCCTAAAACTTCAGCCTAAGTATCTTTGGACACATTGAAATGAAGGTTAATTTAATGAACACAAAAACACATTATGCATCTTCCTGTGCCATTCCTTGATAAAATTTTAAAAGTTATTAGCATTTCCTTTAGAAAACTTATCATATTAATCAGAATTCTTTTATGGCAAACAGACTATAAAACATGCTGATTGTAAATACTGTACCTGCCCTAAAAGAACTGCTTGTTGTGTGAAATGCTATTGTCTTTGTTGATCTTAGCATTACTGCCTAAAAGCTGGATTTGCTTATACTATAAGCAAAAATTGGTTTCTTTTTTACGTTTCATTAGGGGAAAATATTTTGAGGTCCAGATTTCTAATTTAAAATGTACATAAATGATCTATTGGAGAAGGACATGGGAACCCACTCCAGTAATTTTGCCTTGAAAATTCCACAGGCAGAGGAGTCTAGGGGAGCTACTGTCCATGGGATCACAGAGTCAGACTCGACTTAGTGACTGAGCATGCATACATAAATGATACATAAGAGCAAACAGAAGTTCACCAAAGAAGAGAAAATTAAGTTAATACTGTTTCCAGTTTGCTCGTATCTTTTTTTTTTTTTATTTTTACTTTTGCAGAGTTTTGTTGTCTATAGATATGTATGATCCCAGATTAGTCATATGTATATCCCCCCCATCCCACCCCGCCACGCTCTCATACAGCACCCCTGCAGGACCCCCTTTTCTCATAGCACAATGCTCATATCTTAACTATTATTTTCTGGGTCTCTGTATTTACTTACTGCTAATTTAAGAGCCTGTTGAAAAATGTTCTTCTCTAAAGGAACAGTTCTTTGCTAAGGAGTTGATATTATTTATACAGGTTTTTCTTTAAGAGTTTCTGAGAGAAAAAAATATGTACATGAAGGAGTTTTCCTAGAATCAAGCCAACTTGCTAAGGTTATCTCTGGTTTGAATTTTCTTTCCATCTTATTGGCATGAATACAAAGAAGCCTTGTTGATATTTAGCTAAATAAAACATGTTTTGGAAGAGGAGTAGTAAACCTAAGGACAAGAATTCTAACACCAGTTTCTGTATACTGCACTTGAAAATTACAAGTGAGCATGATGAAGTTTTCTGTGAGTCTGAGACTGAAAACTGGTACCTGGGCTATAATTTGAGATCTCAACTGTCTTTATTCTACTGTTTGCTATATATCAAGCCTGGGGTTGATGGAGCTGAAAAGGTAGTATTTGAGCAAAACCTCAAGATAAAATTAAGAAGGTTAATTAATTGGGAATGCAGAATTGACCATACTCTACATAAGCAGATTAAGCTTTAAAAAATATATCAGTTAGTAAAAAAGTTAGACCTTCTTTACTCCAAACTAAATGTATTACATGTGGACAGATTTTGAATGTTGATAGCATCTTCATATGTTAAGACCAGAGTGAACAGAAATAGTCCCGGTCATGCCTTCGTCTCTCTTTCATGATCATTTTGAGTAAGAAGATCTTTAAAAGAAATAGGCAGTTTCTCTTTTTCCTGCTGCACTTATAAAAAAGCACTAGAGAACCTGCAAAAGGTGTGTTAGAAACCACCAAACCAGATACTTATCTCCTGCTTAAAAAAAAAAAAAAAAGAGGTGCTGCATATTAACTAGCACTCTGACCTTGCTGTATGTCATCTGGTTGCAATGAATAAGACCTCAGAAGATTGAATGATTTTATTGCTTGTGACTCTAGTAACTTGCTCCTCCCTCAACCCTCGCATCAAATTTCTATGTATGTTATTAAGATTCCTGATTCCACAAGAGAGTGAACCAGACTTGCCTCTGAGATCCGGAGTCTCCGGTGGAGTCTTGGATTGACAGTGGCATGCTCTGGAGTCAGGGACACTGAAAGAAGTCCTGGGGCAGCATGCTGGTATAAGTCATTTGAGTGAAGGTCACCATTACCCCTACCGTAGTTTGGCCTGAGGCCAAACCACAGGAAGGGAGCACAGTTCCACCCATCAGCAGATAATTGGATTACAGATTTACTGAACACAGCCTTGCCCACCAAGAGCAAGATCCAGTTTTCACTGTAGCTAGTCTCTCCCAGCAGGAAACTTCCTCAAGATTCTTAACCCCATCCATCAGAAGGCAGACAGAATGAAAACCACAATCACAGAAAACTAACCAGACTGATCATGTGAATCCCAGCCTGTGTAACTCAATAAAACCATGAGCCATGCTGTGTAGGACCACCCACAATGGATGGGTCGTGGTGGAGAGTTCTGACAAATGCGGTCCACTGGAGAAGGGAATGACAGACAGGACTGAGTGACAGAACTGAACTGGAGACTCGAGTCACCACATTTACTAACAGTCTTATTTATTCATTAAAGGAGCCTCAGTTGGATATCTGCTCAACAACATTTGTGGGCTGTTAATTCGAATTATATGGGAACAATAAAACATAAATCTTTAAAAATTTTCTATAATACAGGGTTTTTACTAATTCAGTCCAGTTCATAACTGGTAAAATTTAATATTTTGTTCTATATCTGCCTTAAAGTATAGTATTTACCAAAAGTATATGATTTTTGCTTCATTGTTAGAACAGAAAGACTCAATATGCTATTTTCCTGGCTCAAGGCCTGAACTATCCACTGTGTTCTTAGAAAATTGTTAATTAGAAACCACCAAACCAGATACTTATCTCCTGCTTAAAAAAAAAAAAAAAAGAGGTGCTGCATATTAACTAGCACTCTGACCTTGCTGTATGTCATCTGGTTGCAATGAATAAGACCTCAGAAGATTGAATGATTTTATTGCTTGTGACTCTAGTAACTTGCTCCTCCCTCAACCCTCGCATCAAATTTCTATGTATGTTATTAAGATTCCTGATTCCACAAGAGAGTGAACCAGACTTGCCTCTGAGATCCGGAGTCTCCGGTGGAGTCTTGGATTGACAGTGGCATGCTCTGGAGTCAGGGACACTGAAAGAAGTCCTGGGGCAGCATGCTGGTATAAGTCATTTGAGTGAAGGTCACCATTACCCCTACCGTAGTTTGGCCTGAGGCCAAACCACAGGAAGGGAGCACAGTTCCACCCATCAGCAGATAATTGGATTACAGATTTACTGAACACAGCCTTGCCCACCAAGAGCAAGATCCAGTTTTCACTGTAGCTAGTCTCTCCCAGCAGGAAACTTCCTCAAGATTCTTAACCCCATCCATCAGAAGGCAGACAGAATGAAAACCACAATCACAGAAAACTAACCAGACTGATCATGTGAATCCCAGCCTGTGTAACTCAATAAAACCATGAGCCATGCTGTGTAGGACCACCCACAATGGATGGGTCGTGGTGGAGAGTTCTGACAAATGCGGTCCACTGGAGAAGGGAATGACAGACAGGACTGAGTGACAGAACTGAACTGGAGACTCGAGTCACCACATTTACTAACAGTCTTATTTATTCATTAAAGGAGCCTCAGTTGGATATCTGCTCAACAACATTTGTGGGCTGTTAATTCGAATTATATGGGAACAATAAAACATAAATCTTTAAAAATTTTCTATAATACAGGGTTTTTACTAATTCAGTCCAGTTCATAACTGGTAAAATTTAATATTTTGTTCTATATCTGCCTTAAAGTATAGTATTTACCAAAAGTATATGATTTTTGCTTCATTGTTAGAACAGAAAGACTCAATATGCTATTTTCCTGGCTCAAGGCCTGAACTATCCACTGTGTTCTTAGAAAATTGTTAATTAGGGCAGCATTTTTTTTCTTTAGAAAGTTTAGACTTTTAGAAAATTAGTGTTTGCTATAAAATAGGTAAATAAATCATAAACGTGTTTATTTTAAATTCAATAACACATATTAAAGATATAACATTTAACTTGTCTTAGTTATACCTTTAATTGTTGTTTAAATTTGAAAGTTTAGAAACTGTCCATGTAAGAGATGACCAGTCTGTAGACAGATGTATACTTTTTTGAGTTCTTTGCATAAATAACCTTAAGAGTATTTATCACATAAAAATCACTTGAAAATCATGACGTTTTGGATTGAAATTTTTTTTGAGGTTAAAGTAATATAAGATAACATACAATTAATGATAACTTTAAAACTTCCCCCAAAGCCATTATTTAACTTTATCTTCTTATTCAGTATTTTTTAAAAAGAGAAACTAACATATCAGTTGATTAGCTTTGAAAAAAATAAATGCACTTCCCAGATTTTAGCATGTCATTTCAGTATAAATGGCTCCCTTCCCTTTATCCATGAGGATACATTCTGTGACCTCCCCCTCCCACCTAAGTGCCACCTAGATCCTGAAACCATGAATAGTACCAAATTCTATATATACTGTGTATTTTCCTATATATGCATAGCTATGAAGGAAATGGCAACCCAGTCCAGTGATCTTGCCTGGATAATTCCATGAACGGAGGAGCCTGGTGAGGTACAGTCCATAGTGTCTCAAAGAGTTGGACACAACTGAGTGACTAAACAACATGATAAAGTCTAGTTTATAAATTAGGCATAGTAAGAGGTTAACAACAATGATAGAATAGAGCCATTATTACAATATACTGCAATAAAAGTTATGTGAATGTGGTCTCCCTCAAAAAAAAAATTGTACAGTACCCAGACTTCTTGTGATAATAGGAGATGATAAAATGCCTGTGTGATGAGAGGAAGTGAGGTGAATGATGTAGGCCTTGTGGCCTCATCAGTTTACTCTTGACCTTTTGTCAGAAGTAGGATCATCTGCTTCTGGGGATCCTGGATCATAGCATCTTGACGATGTTGATGGTCCAATGTCAGGAGCATACCATGTCCATAATTAGAGATCCTCGAATGATTGAGGTAACTAGGAAGCACTATGAATTATTTATTTCTGAGATTTTTCATGTGTTATTTTTGGCCTGTGATTGATCATAGTAACTGAAATTGTAGAAAGTGTAACTATAGCGTGCAAGAAACTTGTCTTAGTTATACCTTTAATTGTTGTTTAAATTTGAAAGTTTAGAAACTGTCCATGTAAGAGATGACCAGTCTGTAGACAGATGTATACTTTTTTGAGTTCTTTGCATAAATAACCTTAAGAGTATTTATCACATAAAAATCACTTGAAAATCATGACGTTTTGGATTGAAATTTTTTTTGAGGTTAAAGTAATATAAGATAACATACAATTAATGATAACTTTAAAACTTCCCCCAAAGCCATTATTTAACTTTATCTTCTTATTCAGTATTTTTTAAAAAGAGAAACTAACATATCAGTTGATTAGCTTTGAAAAAAATAAATGCACTTCCCAGATTTTAGCATGTCATTTCAGTATAAATGGCTCCCTTCCCTTTATCCATGAGGATACATTCTGTGACCTCCCCCTCCCACCTAAGTGCCACCTAGATCCTGAAACCATGAATAGTACCAAATTCTATATATACTGTGTATTTTCCTATATATGCATAGCTATGAAGGAAATGGCAACCCAGTCCAGTGATCTTGCCTGGATAATTCCATGAACGGAGGAGCCTGGTGAGGTACAGTCCATAGTGTCTCAAAGAGTTGGACACAACTGAGTGACTAAACAACATGATAAAGTCTAGTTTATAAATTAGGCATAGTAAGAGGTTAACAACAATGATAGAATAGAGCCATTATTACAATATACTGCAATAAAAGTTATGTGAATGTGGTCTCCCTCAAAAAAAAAATTGTACAGTACCCAGACTTCTTGTGATAATAGGAGATGATAAAATGCCTGTGTGATGAGAGGAAGTGAGGTGAATGATGTAGGCCTTGTGGCCTCATCAGTTTACTCTTGACCTTTTGTCAGAAGTAGGATCATCTGCTTCTGGGGATCCTGGATCATAGCATCTTGACGATGTTGATGGTCCAATGTCAGGAGCATACCATGTCCATAATTAGAGATCCTCGAATGATTGAGGTAACTAGGAAGCACTATGAATTATTTATTTCTGAGATTTTTCATGTGTTATTTTTGGCCTGTGATTGATCATAGTAACTGAAATTGTAGAAAGTGTAACTATAGACGTGCAGACTATTATATTACTATATATGCAACTAACTTTCTTTACCCTTTGCATCAGACATTCACAGTGATGATGACTTCATTTAGGTACTACCATAAGATCCCAAATCATAATGATTAGAGCTTTTATATACCTTATAAATTAAGATAGATGAATAGAAGAATTTATTAGGATAGATGCTTTGAAAACATTATTAATAACAATGAAGAGTTTAAACAAGTCATATTCTTTGATTAAGCTTGAATGACTGAGCAGTTTTAATAAACTAGCTTTTTCTGCAATGCATACAAACTCCTAAATTGTTCTGTTGAGTGAAAAATGTTTTGAATTTCACAGAGGATTCTTTTCTTTTGAGAATGGGTGTTAATTTCCTAGAAGTGTTAACAAGAGATTTTTTAAATGGTAAAATAGACATAAACATGTAAAATGTCTAGAATATTATGTACATATGAAGTTCCCAAACTTTAATTCTGTGATTCCTAAAATTCTTTTAGTAAGTCATTATTTGGAACTTGATTCCTTTTCCAGTAGAAACTATATTTTAAATGATTTACAACATGCACCAAGCTTTTAACCATGTGATATTGATTATTTCTCTGGCATTATTTTGTTTTTCCTCCTCTTCCTCCCCATAGTGGAGGCGCCTACTCTTGTGCTGGCCCTTGTGACCGATACATAGTAGCTTTATAGCAAGAATCACATGGAACAACCTAGGAAATAGTTTTGTCTCTCTGAGGGCAGCTTAGTTATTCTGATATACTACTAATTCTAATCCCAGTGTTTGTAACTAAGACAAGTCCATTTGCATTTGATTTTTTAATAATTTTATTTGTTTATTTATTTTTGGCTATTCTGGGTTTTCACTACTGTCGCAGGCTCTTCTCTAGTTGCAGGGGCGGGGGGCTACTCTCTAGTTGAGGTGAGCAGACTTCTTGTTGCGGTGATTTATCTTATTCTGGAACTCAGGCTCTAGGGCACACTGGCTTCAGTAGTTGCAGCACATGGGCTCAACAGTTGCAGTTCCAAGGCTCTAGAGCACAGGCTCAATAGTTGTGGCTCATGGGCTTTGTTGCTCCACAGCATGTAGGAGCTTCCTGGATCAGGGATCAAACCCTGGTCGATGTCTCCTGCATTAGCAGGCACTCTTCATTACTGAAACTACCATGGAAGCCCTGCATTTGATTTTGTTCATATTTCTTGACCAATAGACTTCAAATATAAAAGCCTCAGACTGAACCTGGAAAAGTTAGTGATCAAGTGCCCCCTAGTGTGCATGAGGACACAAGAAACTGAGGTCTTGATTTTCATTGGTCTGTAGAATTCAAATTCAGTTGACAGCTTGCTCAGCTCACAGTTAAAGGTAAAATACAGAGATAAAACTATACAGAGTTCTTTCATTTTTTTTTTAAACTCTTATTTTACTTTTAACTTTTATAGAGTTTTGTTGTTTACAGATATGTATGTTCTCAGATTAGTCATATGTATATCCCCCCTATCCCACCCCTCCAGACCATCATACAGTACAGATGTATTTCTACATTGTGGTTGCTAAGAGATTTGCCAGCTATCACACTCCAGGAAACTTCAAGCAGAAAGATCTCTGAGCACTTTTGTTATCTTTTTCATGGTATCCATATGATTGCTAGTGACCTCATGTAGGATTTCTGTGCAGTAAGCGTCATAAACATCTTGAAAGTACAGATATTGGAGTTTTGCTTTCAGAGTTTCACCTTGGCAGATTTTTCTTCCATAGTTTTCTTAAAAGTAAAATTTTTACTTGATTTGCTACTAGAGCTAGAGAACTTATATAACATTTTTGATCCTCTTCTCAAATATATTAGTAAAATTGAATATGAAACCAGTGATGCCTCCAGCCTGAGTTGCATATGGTCAGACTGTTGCCCTGAAATAATACCTGCCTTAAGATATGTTATAGTCTCTGCTCTTCTCTGTAAAATATTATCCTAAGTAATCCTCCTATCTTCTCTATGAGATGACTATTATATGCTGTAACTGAAGCTCCAAAGAGTTTAACAACTCACCCAGGGTTACACAGCCCATGACTCATAGACTATTGATTTATGCAGAAGTCTCCATGGCAATTGTGTCACATATGACCTTTGTGACATTGTGTACTAATTAAAAGTACAGATTTTGCTGGACTATTATGATACTAATTTTCATCCTGTTTTTATATTTGCATGTTGATGGTTAAAAACATATTTCTCAGTCATTTCTGTGTTCTTTGGGTTATCTAGATATTTACTTTGCTCATTTAACCTTGGTTTTATGGCTTTTCTTATCAGTAAAATGAATGTTTTTTATATTAGTTATACTTAACCTCTCTGTATTTCCCTAGTTTGCCCTTAAATTTTGCTTGTCTTGTTTTTTGTAAAGAAGTAAATATTCATTTATTTAGCTGCACTTGGTCTTAGTTGCAGTGTATGGGATCTAGTTTCCTGACCAGGGATCAAACCCAGGCCCCCCTGCATTGGGAGCTTGGAGTCTTAGCCACTGGACAACCAGGGAAGTCCCCAGCATGTGCTGTTTTTTGATGAAGTAAATTTAAAATATTTATGTATTAGATCCCTGTTAATAAATTGAGTCAAAAACATTACATAAATTAGGATTTTTTTGGCATAGTGTATCAGATTGAAGATCTACATTTTTATTTGTTTTTATTTTTATTTTTGTAGCTCATTTCTTAGTATATGAATTACTAATATGTGTCACTGCAGCTAAGGATTTTTTTCTTTTTACCCTAAACATTTACTTTTTAAGGTAAATCCATGGTATATTTCATAAACCTTTCAGTGTATAAAAATGCAGATATTAATGAAACTAATTTGTCTTCTAAGGGTTTAAAGACAGCTGTCCCTATTTATATTAATAGAAATGGTTGATTCTGTGAGGTTTGGAACTTTAATGGAATGTAGAAGCCTTTGCTCTCTTGTCCTTGTTTCTTTATTCCAGTGATGCCTCCAGCCTGAGTTGCATATGGTCAGACTGTTGCCCTGAAATAATACCTGCCTTAAGATATGTTATAGTCTCTGCTCTTCTCTGTAAAATATTATCCTAAGTAATCCTCCTATCTTCTCTATGAGATGACTATTATATGCTGTAACTGAAGCTCCAAAGAGTTTAACAACTCACCCAGGGTTACACAGCCCATGACTCATAGACTATTGATTTATGCAGAAGTCTCCATGGCAATTGTGTCACATATGACCTTTGTGACATTGTGTACTAATTAAAAGTACAGATTTTGCTGGACTATTATGATACTAATTTTCATCCTGTTTTTATATTTGCATGTTGATGGTTAAAAACATATTTCTCAGTCATTTCTGTGTTCTTTGGGTTATCTAGATATTTACTTTGCTCATTTAACCTTGGTTTTATGGCTTTTCTTATCAGTAAAATGAATGTTTTTTATATTAGTTATACTTAACCTCTCTGTATTTCC
Organism: Tragulus kanchil; assembly: GCA_022376925.1. NCBI lineage: Eukaryota > Metazoa > Chordata > Mammalia > Artiodactyla > Tragulidae > Tragulus > Tragulus kanchil. The sequence goes on from JAIOJX010000031.1 coordinate 136,957,451, forward strand.
CTAGTTTGCCCTTAAATTTTGCTTGTCTTGTTTTTGTAAAGTAAATATTCATTTATTTAGCTGCACTTGGTCTTAGTTGCAGTGTATGGGATCTAGTTTCCTGACCAGGGATCAAACCCAGGCCCCTGCATTGGGAGCTTGGAGTCTTAGCCACTGGACAACCAGGGAAGTCCCCAGCATGTGCTGTTTTTTGATGAAGTAAATTTAAAATATTTATGTATTAGATCCCTGTTAATAAATTGAGTCAAAAACATTACATAAATTAGGATTTTTTTGGCATAGTGTATCAGATTGAAGATCTACATTTTTATTTGTTTTTATTTTTATTTTTGTAGCTCATTTCTTAGTATATGAATTACTAATATGTGTCACTGCAGCTAAGGATTTTTTTCTTTTTACCCTAAACATTTACTTTTTAAGGTAAATCCATGGTATATTTCATAAACCTTTCAGTGTATAAAAATGCAGATATTAATGAAACTAATTTGTCTTCTAAGGGTTTAAAGACAGCTGTCCCTATTTATATTAATAGAAATGGTTGATTCTGTGAGGTTTGGAACTTTAATGGAATGTAGAAGCCTTTGCTCTCTTGTCCTTGTTTCTTTATTTTTGTTTTAAATATTCTGCAGTTGGACAGGTGTGTGTTGTTTCAGGGATATCACCAGAAAACCTGTGCCATAGAATTGGCACAATGAAAAGCTCTGTTTTTGCCTCCAAAATGATAAGTCAATGCAGTTAGGGGTGGGGGGGATGTCTTTAAATTGACCTTTAAAGGTATTTGTCACTTTTGCCATCATGGAAGTCAGTGATTATGGCAGTTGATATATCCATATTTGTAAACCCACCAATGTATTATTTTGTTTAGTAAGTCTCTTAAGTGCCTACCAGATTCTAGGTGCTGTGCTAGGGAGCGGGGTATAGCCACAAATAAGAGACATATAGCATGTGGGTTGTAGATGAACAGGTGGTATAAGTTGGTACATCAAGCTAGAAACACAGGTGTAGTACAAAAAGAGAAGTGAGAAGGAAGTGCAAAGAAATAAACTTTTTCAAAAGATTTGGTTAAGTATTTGATTCATATCACTGCTCATAAATTAAGCACTTATGCTTTCCAAGAATATGAGAATCCTTAATTTATATGTCACCATTTATAAATAACAAAATAATAAAGATACAATTCATTTCTATAGAATGACAGTGAAACATCAATTATGTAAAATACTTGTTGGTAGTGAACATTTTTTCACGTCTCAGTGATCAGACAAATGAGAAAAGGAAATAATTTTCTGTTATTTAGAATATCACTTTGCTATTCAACTGTGCATCATAAGCTAAACTAATATTAATAAATTGAAATTATACATCATATTTGCCGTAATCAAGCCTATGTTGACTTGGTTTCAATTGCAGAAGTATATTTTTTTCAGAGAGAGAGAATGTTCTATAATATGCTCCCTGAATGGGGTAGGAAAACGATGACATATCAAGGTCTAAATTGTTTATTGTTTCAGCCTGTTGCTATCTTTTCCATCTGTATATAGAACATCAGTGTTCTTAAAGGGGCAAGATGAGTGTGTGGTCAGAAGACTGGATAGACGATTAGCTTTGAATCTAAATTCTGTCGTTTTCTTGCCATGTGCACGTTGCTTCACCACTCAGTACCTCTATAAGATCATAAGGGCATTGTGAGGATTAATGCATGTGAAATGCTTAAGCAATGCCAGGAAGAGAATAAGTACTAGGTGTTGCAGTGGCTGCTGTTAAAGAGGCAGCAGTGGCCGCGGCGGCTTCTGTGGCAGTGCTGCTGCTGCTGTTTCTTCTTCTTTTCCTTACTACTCTATTATTTTAATATTTATTTTTAGGAAAAACATCTTCCAAGAGTTTCTGAAGATACCTTTGGTGATTTTTATCTGTTAGATAACATTGTACATGTGCCCTGAAATTACCCCAGTATAGAAAAACAATGAGAAACAGTCCCAAAGCTGCAAAGAATTTACTTGCTTTTTGTAGCTGACTCCTGCCTCTGTTTTTCAGAATTATTCACTGCCTAAAAACAGTACCTAAAAAGCTATGGAAAATGGGCTGTAATATTTTTTTTAAGTAAATATTATGCTTGGATGAATTTGTATAAAACTCAGCATTTCTTAAAAAAAAATTTGATTTTGTATTGGGGTATAACTGATGAACAATGTTATAATAATTTCAGGTGAACAGTGAAGGGACTCAGCCATGCATCTATCTACATGTATCCTTTCTCCCCCAAACTCCCCTCCCATCCATCCTACCACATAACAGCCTGTTTTTATGTAATAAGTGTAGAAGTGAAGATCAGGAGTGAAATGAGCACATTTCCATAGCTTAATTGCAGTAAAGAATAAACAAGTGTGTTGATTCATTTTAGGAGAAGTTGAATTCTATTTTGACTTATTATTCAGGCAACTTTCATATGTCTGAGCATAGCAGAAACTTTAAGATGTGCAAATTGCTGGGTGAGAAGCTATCCTTGCTTAAAATTTGCATAGGTACTGTCAACTTGCACTCCAAAGAGGTTGTTCAGAATTACATTTAAAGGCTTCCCCCAACTGCTCCTTCCAGGCCCATAGAGAATCCGTGGTCCAGTGAGCCACCGATGTCAGTTCATCCTTCCCCCAGCACTAGACAATCACTGATCTACTGTATATTTCTATAGATTTGCCTATTCTGGACATTTTATATAAATCTCAAGTCATATAATATATGTCCTTTATGACAGACTTTTTTCGTTTAGCCTGTCTTCAAGTTTCATCCATGTAGTAGCACTTCCCCATCCCCCTCTCCTCCCTGCCCCTTTTCTTAACTGTGCCATGTGACTTTTAAGATCTTAGTCCCCAGATCAGGGATCCAACCATGCCCCTGTAATGGAAGTGCAGAGTCCTAATTACTGGACCACTAAGGATTTCTCACACTTTGTTCTTTTATGCCAGAAAAACATTCCATTGTATGGATATACCACCTTTGATTTATCCATTCATTAGCTGATGGACATTTAGGTTGTTGCCACTTCTTGGCTATTATGAGTAATGCTGCTGTAAACTTTCATGAATGAGTTATTGTGTGACGTATGTTTTCATTTCCCTTTCACTTCCCACCCTAATTCCTAGGGTTAGAATTGCTGAGTCATATAGTAGCTCTATGTTTGAGATTTGGAGTGCTTCTAAAGTATTTTCCAAGGTAGATATATCATTTGGGCTTCCAACCAGCAGTGTATGAGGGTTCTTATTTCTGTGTCTTCTACAACCCTTATTCTTATCTGGTTCTTTTTTTTTTTTTTTTTAAGATTTATTTATTTTTTGGGGGTGGGATGGGGTGAGGAGAGAGGGGAGCAGGTGGGCTACTTCTATTGGTCTTTCATTTATCTATTTTCATCCATCTTTGTTCTTTGGCCCATGTGGGCCTCCCATCGCGGTGGCCTCTGTTGTCGCAGAGCACCGGCTCTGGGCGCATGTGCTCCAGAGCTCCGGCTCGGTAATTGGACACATCGGTCCAGCCGCTCCTCGGGCACGTGGAATTTTCCCAGGCCAGGGATCGAACTGGCGCCCCTTGCACTGCAAGGTGGTGTCCTTACCCACTGGACCGCCAGGGAAGCCCTCTTATCTGTTGGTTTTTTTTTTTTTTTTTTGGTATTAGCTGTCCTAATGGGTATGAGATATTATCCCACTGTGGTGTTGAGAAGCATTTCCCAAATGACTAATATTGTTAGAGCATCTTTTCATGTGTTTAGTGTAAATCTTCTTTGGAGAAATATCTGTTTATATACTGTGGCCATTTTTAAGTTATTTGTCTTTTAAGTTAAGTTGGAAGAGTTCTTTATATGTCCAAGATACAGACTTTTTCGTTTAGCCTGTCTTCAAGTTTCATCCATGTAGTAGCACTTCCCCATCCCCCTCTCCTCCCTGCCCCTTTTCTTAACTGTGCCATGTGACTTTTAAGATCTTAGTCCCCAGATCAGGGATCCAACCATGCCCCTGTAATGGAAGTGCAGAGTCCTAATTACTGGACCACTAAGGATTTCTCACACTTTGTTCTTTTATGCCAGAAAAACATTCCATTGTATGGATATACCACCTTTGATTTATCCATTCATTAGCTGATGGACATTTAGGTTGTTGCCACTTCTTGGCTATTATGAGTAATGCTGCTGTAAACTTTCATGAATGAGTTATTGTGTGACGTATGTTTTCATTTCCCTTTCACTTCCCACCCTAATTCCTAGGGTTAGAATTGCTGAGTCATATAGTAGCTCTATGTTTGAGATTTGGAGTGCTTCTAAAGTATTTTCCAAGGTAGATATATCATTTGGGCTTCCAACCAGCAGTGTATGAGGGTTCTTATTTCTGTGTCTTCTACAACCCTTATTCTTATCTGGTTCTTTTTTTTTTTTTTTTTAAGATTTATTTATTTTTTGGGGGTGGGATGGGGTGAGGAGAGAGGGGAGCAGGTGGGCTACTTCTATTGGTCTTTCATTTATCTATTTTCATCCATCTTTGTTCTTTGGCCCATGTGGGCCTCCCATCGCGGTGGCCTCTGTTGTCGCAGAGCACCGGCTCTGGGCGCATGTGCTCCAGAGCTCCGGCTCGGTAATTGGACACATCGGTCCAGCCGCTCCTCGGGCACGTGGAATTTTCCCAGGCCAGGGATCGAACTGGCGCCCCTTGCACTGCAAGGTGGTGTCCTTACCCACTGGACCGCCAGGGAAGCCCTCTTATCTGTTGGTTTTTTTTTTTTTTTTTTGGTATTAGCTGTCCTAATGGGTATGAGATATTATCCCACTGTGGTGTTGAGAAGCATTTCCCAAATGACTAATATTGTTAGAGCATCTTTTCATGTGTTTAGTGTAAATCTTCTTTGGAGAAATATCTGTTTATATACTGTGGCCATTTTTAAGTTATTTGTCTTTTTAAGTTAAGTTGGAAGAGTTCTTTATATGTCCAAGATACAGATCCCTTATAAGATACATGATTTTCAGATTTTTTTTCCCACTCTTTGGGAGTCATTTTGCTTTTTTTTTTTTTTTTAATTTTGGTCTCTTTCATTGATTTTATATTCATTTATTTTCATCCATTTTTATTCTTGGGCACATGTGGGCTTCCGATCACAGTGGCCTCTCTCGTTGCAGAGCACTGGCTTTAGGCGCATGCATTCCAGAGCGCTGGCTCCTAATTGGACACACGATCCAGCCACTCCACAGCGTGTGGGATCTTCCTGTGCCAGGGATCGAACCAGTGCCCCGGCATTGCAAGGTGGACATATTACCCACTGGACCACCAGGGAAGCCCCCATTTTGCTTTCTTGATGGTGTTTTTTGAGACACACAAGCTTGTAATTTTGACCAAGTCCAGTTTATCTCATTTTTTCTTGTTATTTATGTTTTGAAGTAATTTTCTCTAACACAAAGTCACAAGTATTTACTCTTATATTTTCTTCTAACAGTTTACTGTCACTCTGTCCATGGGATTTTCGAGGCAAAAATACTGAAGTGGTGTGCCATTTCCTTCTTTAGGGGATCTTCCTGACCCAGATATCAAGCCCATGTCTTCTGCAGTACAGGCAGATTTGTACCCAAATCTGAGCAGAGCTACCGTGGAAACGCCTTTATATCTTTAGCTCTAACTTTTAACTTTTTAACCTTATTTACCTTTGTTTTTGTAGTTGGTATAAAGAGGTCTAACTTCTTTCTTTTGCCTTTGTATATTCACTTTCCCAGTACTTTGAGTGTGTATTGGGGGAGGGGGACTATTCTTTTCCCACTGAATTATATAGGTACCCTTATCAAAATCAGTCAACTATAATATAAGAGTTTATTTCTGGACTTCCAATATATTCCATGGATTTCTATCTTTATGTGAGTACCAAATTGTCTTAATTACTGTTTTAGCTTCCTATGAGATATTATCCCACTGTGGTGTTGAGAAGCATTTCCCAAATGACTAATATTGTTAGAGCATCTTTTCATGTGTTTAGTGTAAATCTTCTTTGGAGAAATATCTGTTTATATACTGTGGCCATTTTTAAGTTATTTGTCTTTTTAAGTTAAGTTGGAAGAGTTCTTTATATGTCCAAGATACAGATCCCTTATAAGATACATGATTTTCAGATTTTTTTTCCCACTCTTTGGGAGTCATTTTGCTTTTTTTTTTTTTTTTAATTTTGGTCTCTTTCATTGATTTTATATTCATTTATTTTCATCCATTTTTATTCTTGGGCACATGTGGGCTTCCGATCACAGTGGCCTCTCTCGTTGCAGAGCACTGGCTTTAGGCGCATGCATTCCAGAGCGCTGGCTCCTAATTGGACACACGATCCAGCCACTCCACAGCGTGTGGGATCTTCCTGTGCCAGGGATCGAACCAGTGCCCCGGCATTGCAAGGTGGACATATTACCCACTGGACCACCAGGGAAGCCCCCATTTTGCTTTCTTGATGGTGTTTTTTGAGACACACAAGCTTGTAATTTTGACCAAGTCCAGTTTATCTCATTTTTTCTTGTTATTTATGTTTTGAAGTAATTTTCTCTAACACAAAGTCACAAGTATTTACTCTTATATTTTCTTCTAACAGTTTACTGTCACTCTGTCCATGGGATTTTCGAGGCAAAAATACTGAAGTGGTGTGCCATTTCCTTCTTTAGGGGATCTTCCTGACCCAGATATCAAGCCCATGTCTTCTGCAGTACAGGCAGATTTGTACCCAAATCTGAGCAGAGCTACCGTGGAAACGCCTTTATATCTTTAGCTCTAACTTTTAACTTTTTAACCTTATTTACCTTTGTTTTTGTAGTTGGTATAAAGAGGTCTAACTTCTTTCTTTTGCCTTTGTATATTCACTTTCCCAGTACTTTGAGTGTGTATTGGGGGAGGGGGACTATTCTTTTCCCACTGAATTATATAGGTACCCTTATCAAAAATCAGTCAACTATAATATAAGAGTTTATTTCTGGACTTCCAATATATTCCATGGATTTCTATCTTTATGTGAGTACCAAATTGTCTTAATTACTGTAGCTTCTTCCTTTCAATCGGGATGCCTTTTACTACTTTCCATTACCTAATTTCTGTGACAAGAGTGTCCAGTATAATGTTGAATAGAAGTGGCAAGAGCAGATGTCATTGTCTTGATTCCTGATCTTTGGAGCAAAGCATTCTGTCTTTTACCGTTGAGTATAGTTTTAACGATTGGGATTTTCATAGACGCTCTTTATCAGGTTGAGGAAGTTCCTGTCTGTCCCTAATTTGTTGATTGCTTTCTATCATGAAAGGATGTTGAATTTTGTCAAATGTTTTCTGTGTCTACTGAGATGGTCATGTAGTTTTTATGTCCTTTGTTCAACTGAGATGGGGAATTGCAATAACTGATTTGGAGGTGTTAAGCCATTCTTGAATTTGTGGGGTAAGTCCTATTTGGTCATGGTATATAGTCATTTTTATATGTTACTGGATTTGGTTTGCTGGTATTTTTTTGTGTCTATATTCAGAAGAGATTTGAATTTGTGATTTTCTTTCCTTGTGGTGTCTTTCATGTCTGTATTAGGATAATAGTGGATTCTTAAAATGAGTTGAGAAGTGTCCCTCTACTATTTTTTGAAAAATTTTATGGAAGACTGGTTTTAATTCTTCTTCATTTAATAGAATTCATCAATGAAATTACATGGTCCTGGACATTTTGTGTGTGAAGTTTCAGTCTTACACATATATTCATACTTTCATTTCCTCTTTGAGTCAGTTTTGGTAGTATATGTATTTCTAGGAATTTGACCATATCGTCTAAAGTTATCTAAATTGTTGGCATACCTTTTTGCAGAATATTCTCTTGTAATCAATAGTAATGTTTCTAGTTTCATTCTTGAGTTACGAATTTAAGTCTCTTTTTCTCTTGTTAAGTCTAGCTAAAGGTTTGTCAGCTTTTGAGTGTTTTAGGAATCTGGTTTCATTTATATCATACTCTATATCATTAATTTGCACTATGAATTTTTTTTTTATTTTCAACTATGGTATAAGAGTTCATTTCTGGACTTCCAATATATTCCATGGATTTCTATCTTTATGTGAGTACCAAATTGTCTTAATTACTGTAGCTTCTTCCTTTCAATCGGGATGCCTTTTACTACTTTCCATTACCTAATTTCTGTGACAAGAGTGTCCAGTATAATGTTGAATAGAAGTGGCAAGAGCAGATGTCATTGTCTTGATTCCTGATCTTTGGAGCAAAGCATTCTGTCTTTTACCGTTGAGTATAGTTTTAACGATTGGGATTTTCATAGACGCTCTTTATCAGGTTGAGGAAGTTCCTGTCTGTCCCTAATTTGTTGATTGCTTTCTATCATGAAAGGATGTTGAATTTTGTCAAATGTTTTCTGTGTCTACTGAGATGGTCATGTAGTTTTTATGTCCTTTGTTCAACTGAGATGGGGAATTGCAATAACTGATTTGGAGGTGTTAAGCCATTCTTGAATTTGTGGGGTAAGTCCTATTTGGTCATGGTATATAGTCATTTTTATATGTTACTGGATTTGGTTTGCTGGTATTTTTTTGTGTCTATATTCAGAAGAGATTTGAATTTGTGATTTTCTTTCCTTGTGGTGTCTTTCATGTCTGTATTAGGATAATAGTGGATTCTTAAAATGAGTTGAGAAGTGTCCCTCTACTATTTTTTGAAAAATTTTATGGAAGACTGGTTTTAATTCTTCTTCATTTAATAGAATTCATCAATGAAATTACATGGTCCTGGACATTTTGTGTGTGAAGTTTCAGTCTTACACATATATTCATACTTTCATTTCCTCTTTGAGTCAGTTTTGGTAGTATATGTATTTCTAGGAATTTGACCATATCGTCTAAAGTTATCTAAATTGTTGGCATACCTTTTTGCAGAATATTCTCTTGTAATCAATAGTAATGTTTCTAGTTTCATTCTTGAGTTACGAATTTAAGTCTCTTTTTCTCTTGTTAAGTCTAGCTAAAGGTTTGTCAGCTTTTGAGTGTTTTAGGAATCTGGTTTCATTTATATCATACTCTATATCATTAATTTGCACTATGAATTTATTTCCTCTTGCTTGCTTTTGAGAGTTCTTTCTCATCTACTGTCTTAATATGGAATATAGGTTCTTGATTTGAGAGTTTTCTATTTTAATACAAGCATTTATAGCTATAAATTCCCCTCTGAGCGTTTTGCTTTACCTAAATCCCCCAAAGTTTGGTATGTCGTTTTCTTTTTCAGTGATCTCATCAGAAAGTACATCAGAAAGTATTTCCTAATTTCTTTTTTCATTTCTTTTCTGACCCATTGGTTATTTAGGAATGTGTTATTTAATGTCAGTATGTTTGTGAATTTCTGAAACTTCTTTCGGTTACTGATTTCTAATTTCATTTTATTGTGGTCAAAGTATATACTCTGTATAATTTAAGTCCTGTTAAATTTACCAAGTCTTATTTTATGACCTGGCATATGCAAGATGCTACATGCACATTGAGAAGGATATATACACTGCTCTTTTGAATGGAATGCTCTATAAACATGTTAGGTCTAGTTGGTTTGAAGTGTTGTATAGATACATTTGTGATCATGTCATTACCCTTCTTTTTTTTTCAGCTGATGAATTAATTAGTCCTAAAGACATTGATCCTGTTCAGCGTTATGTCCCACTACAGAATCAACGAAATGTGAGCATGAGGTTTTCTAATCAGGTAAAGAGATGTTTTATTTCATGATTTAGATTCATCTAGACATTTAATATTTAATGGAAGAAGAAATCTTATTCTGAAGGGGTTTTTAATGTTCCTTTTGAGGGCAAGGCATTTCTGTCTTCTGGTAAGTCAAGATTTACTAGTGTAAAAGGCCTATTTGTTAAGGAGAAAATATGAGTCAGATGTGTCCAACAAGCTGTCTCACAGGTAAACATGTTCACTTCACAGTGGTTAAGCTTAAGGTATCAAATGTCTTTGAAAAGATGTGGTTTGTGTGAGTAACATGGGGACATATAAGATGGCACTGTTACTGAAGAATGGGATCCCGTGAAAGGTTCTATGCTTGCCTATTTATGACAGGTATCAGTCAGCAGTGGTTCAGTTTTTTGTCTAAGTCTCTTTGAGCTGATTTTAGGAATCTGGTTTCATTTATATCATACTCTATATCATTAATTTGCACTATGAATTTATTTCCTCTTGCTTGCTTTTGAGAGTTCTTTCTCATCTACTGTCTTAATATGGAATATAGGTTCTTGATTTGAGAGTTTTCTATTTTAATACAAGCATTTATAGCTATAAATTCCCCTCTGAGCGTTTTGCTTTACCTAAATCCCCCAAAGTTTGGTATGTCGTTTTCTTTTTCAGTGATCTCATCAGAAAGTACATCAGAAAGTATTTCCTAATTTCTTTTTTCATTTCTTTTCTGACCCATTGGTTATTTAGGAATGTGTTATTTAATGTCAGTATGTTTGTGAATTTCTGAAACTTCTTTCGGTTACTGATTTCTAATTTCATTTTATTGTGGTCAAAGTATATACTCTGTATAATTTAAGTCCTGTTAAATTTACCAAGTCTTATTTTATGACCTGGCATATGCAAGATGCTACATGCACATTGAGAAGGATATATACACTGCTCTTTTGAATGGAATGCTCTATAAACATGTTAGGTCTAGTTGGTTTGAAGTGTTGTATAGATACATTTGTGATCATGTCATTACCCTTCTTTTTTTTTCAGCTGATGAATTAATTAGTCCTAAAGACATTGATCCTGTTCAGCGTTATGTCCCACTACAGAATCAACGAAATGTGAGCATGAGGTTTTCTAATCAGGTAAAGAGATGTTTTATTTCATGATTTAGATTCATCTAGACATTTAATATTTAATGGAAGAAGAAATCTTATTCTGAAGGGGTTTTTAATGTTCCTTTTGAGGGCAAGGCATTTCTGTCTTCTGGTAAGTCAAGATTTACTAGTGTAAAAGGCCTATTTGTTAAGGAGAAAATATGAGTCAGATGTGTCCAACAAGCTGTCTCACAGGTAAACATGTTCACTTCACAGTGGTTAAGCTTAAGGTATCAAATGTCTTTGAAAAGATGTGGTTTGTGTGAGTAACATGGGGACATATAAGATGGCACTGTTACTGAAGGGAATGGGATCCCGTGAAAGGTTCCCTATGCTTGCTGTCTATCCAGTGATTTGTCTCTATGACAGGTATCAGTGACAGACAGTGTTGTTCTTAGTAATTGGTGGCCACATGTTGGGTGCAGGAATAGTTAAAAGAAATTTCTTTTAGATTTAGTAGCTGTGGATTCAGACTATGTTGTGTCAACAAAATAAGTGTTTGCAGGATCAGTAAGATTGATGTTGACTTGAACATACCCTCAAGTATTAAATGATACCAGTAATGAGGACTGTTAGAATGAAAATGTTGTGTGGATTGCTGAACTGCCTGAGGAGAAAGGGAATGAACCTGAGTGTGTGCCTGGGATTCCAAGCAGTTAAAATGTATTTAATAAGAATAATGTCAGCATTTATGGAAAATATGCTTACAAGATTAAAGTGCTCCTTTTACTTTAAATATATATATATAATATACAAACACACACAAAAACACACACATAAATGCTTTTTTAATGAGAGAAAGGGAAAGCCAACCAGCCTCATTAGTAAGTTCCATCACACTGTTTCTCTGTTTTTTTTCTGGTCCTCAACAAAACATCTAGTTACTATGAGTGGTTTATAGATGAAAAACTTTTGGGGAGATTTTTAAGTAAATGTTAAGATTTTCTCAGGAACATAAAGTGCCCGTGTTAATACATGATAGAAATTTTATGCTGGCCTGTTAGTTACCATATAAGGCAGAGATCTGGCCTTTGTCTTTATCTACCACTCATCTCAGTACGGTGTTCATTCTGTACACATTTAAGACATGCAATTTTACATGAAGAAATAGAAAAGTGGAAGTGTATTTTACTGCATATTAGTGCTGTGACTCTGAGCCATTTTAAGACTAGTATGTAGGATTTACATGGTGTGTGTGACCCACGTCTAGGGTGATGAAATCTCAAGGCCTTTTTCTTAAAATATAAAGTGACCTGTTGGTTACAGATCTGAAGTGTGAGGGCAGGAACCAAAGAACATCAAAGCACGTAACTAACAAAATGAACAGTTAAAACACTTCATGCTTTCCATGTATGAGGAGGCCTGTGGGCTATGTGTAATTTTTTACATGCAATGTGCTTGCAAGTCTCTCTCCCACTCAAGAAGTCAAGTACAAGTCAATGAGAGTGAATTTTATAGAGCATTTACTTTAGGTATACTTTTTATGCTGAAGTCATTTTCTAATGTTGCCGCTAAATTATGTGGTGTGCCTTCCAAGTGGAGGCACATCCTAAGAGTCTTGTTCTAGGGCCAGGACAGGGGCTTCTGCAGCCATGTGGGGATTACCACCGTGCAGCATTGTGTCATTTCTGAGAGGGAGATCTTAGGAAGAATTGATAGCAGAAAATTGCTGGGGAGTGTTATTGCCCTGCTCTACTAGCAGCTTGGTTGTGGTAGTATATAAAATAGTGAGGTGCCTTGGCTGCTTTCTCAGCCGTTTCAGCAGTAGCAAAGATCTGACATGCCCACATCCATTGCTGGGACTAGCTGGCTTGGCTTGCTGAAATATGGAAGTCAAGCATGGTTGTCTGCCTGAAATACAGGTGTCAATTTCCTTTCAATCATGATTGACCAGGTCAGATCCTGGAATTAACTGATCTGTGGAAACTGATCTGTGGACCCTGCCAAATGTCAGAAAAAGTAAGTAGAGTAGTAAAGTTCAGACATTTCTTAGAAACAAGAGACATCTCTGACTTTAAAGGAAGCTGTATTAGGGGTCCTCATGACCACTCTTTACCTCAGTGATTCACTGGAAGAATTGTTGGGACTCAGAAACTATTATGCTTACAGTTTATTATTAGATTGTTGAAAAATTCATTGTGGTTTCAGACCGTGAATTTTAAATCATTGTAACTGGGCTCAAACACATCTTAATCAAAATAGTAATCATCATGATCACCATATTTTTGTCAATGAGAAATAAGTTTGCTTACTCCTATAGCATAAAAATCCATGCTTTGGGATTTGACAAACTCTTGGAAATCATTTTCTGCTTTCTGCTGGTTGTGGAAGCATTTTCCCTGAAAAAAGTTGCCAAGATGCTTAAAGAAGTTGGCAAGAGGTCAGGTGAATATGGTGGAGACAAAACTTCATAGCCTAGTTCATTCAAGTTTTATAGCACTGGTTGCGTGACATGCAGTCAGGCATTGTTATGGAGAAGAATTGGGCCCATTCTTTTGACCAATACTGTTTGCAGGCTTTGGAGTTTCCAGTGCATCTCATCAATTTGCTGAGCATGCTTCTCAGATATAATGGTTTCGCCATGATTCAGAAAGCTTTAGTGGATCAGACGGGCAGCAGACCACCAAACAGTGACCATGACCTTTTGTTTTTTTTTTTGTTTTTATTCTTTATTTTAGAGGTTTTACAGAGTTTTGTTGTTCACAGGCATGTATGTTCCCAGATCAGTCATATGCATATCCATGGTCCCCACCCCCCACTAACCTTTTTTATTTAGTGCAAGTTTGGCTTTGGGAAGTGCTTTGGACAATTATCTCAGTTCAACCACTGAGCCAGTTGTTGCCAGTTGTTGTATAAAATCCACTTTTCATTGCATGTCACAATCTGATCAAGAAATGATTCATTAGTGTTGTATAGAATAAGAGAAGGCCACACTTTAAAGTGAAGATTTTTTTGATTTGTGGTCATCTCATAAGGCACCCGCTTATCAAGCTTTATCACCTTTCCAATTTGCTTCAAGTGCCAAATAACCATAGAGTGGTCATTGTTGACTTTTTCGGCATCTTCTCGTGTATTTGTAAGAGGATCAACTTCAAAGATCCTTTCAATCAGTCATTGTGAACTTCTGATGGCCAGCCTCTGTGTTCCTCATCTTCAAGGCTCTCATCTACTTGCAAAACTTCTTAAACCTCTTAAATCTCCATTGCACTATGCATCTCAGTTCCTGTGCCAAATGCTGTGCTGATGTTCAGTTTATTATTAGATTGTTGAAAAATTCATTGTGGTTTCAGACCGTGAATTTTAAATCATTGTAACTGGGCTCAAACACATCTTAATCAAAATAGTAATCATCATGATCACCATATTTTTGTCAATGAGAAATAAGTTTGCTTACTCCTATAGCATAAAAATCCATGCTTTGGGATTTGACAAACTCTTGGAAATCATTTTCTGCTTTCTGCTGGTTGTGGAAGCATTTTCCCTGAAAAAAGTTGCCAAGATGCTTAAAGAAGTTGGCAAGAGGTCAGGTGAATATGGTGGAGACAAAACTTCATAGCCTAGTTCATTCAAGTTTTATAGCACTGGTTGCGTGACATGCAGTCAGGCATTGTTATGGAGAAGAATTGGGCCCATTCTTTTGACCAATACTGTTTGCAGGCTTTGGAGTTTCCAGTGCATCTCATCAATTTGCTGAGCATGCTTCTCAGATATAATGGTTTCGCCATGATTCAGAAAGCTTTAGTGGATCAGACGGGCAGCAGACCACCAAACAGTGACCATGACCTTTTGTTTTTTTTTTTGTTTTTATTCTTTATTTTAGAGGTTTTACAGAGTTTTGTTGTTCACAGGCATGTATGTTCCCAGATCAGTCATATGCATATCCATGGTCCCCACCCCCCACTAACCTTTTTTATTTAGTGCAAGTTTGGCTTTGGGAAGTGCTTTGGACAATTATCTCAGTTCAACCACTGAGCCAGTTGTTGCCAGTTGTTGTATAAAATCCACTTTTCATTGCATGTCACAATCTGATCAAGAAATGATTCATTAGTGTTGTATAGAATAAGAGAAGGCCACACTTTAAAGTGAAGATTTTTTTGATTTGTGGTCATCTCATAAGGCACCCGCTTATCAAGCTTTATCACCTTTCCAATTTGCTTCAAGTGCCAAATAACCATAGAGTGGTCATTGTTGACTTTTTCGGCATCTTCTCGTGTATTTGTAAGAGGATCAACTTCAAAGATCCTTTCAATCAGTCATTGTGAACTTCTGATGGCCAGCCTCTGTGTTCCTCATCTTCAAGGCTCTCATCTACTTGCAAAACTTCTTAAACCTCTTAAATCTCCATTGCACTATGCATTCATTAGCAGTTCCTGTGCCAAATGCTGTGCTGATGTTGAGAGTTGTCTCTGCTGTTGTTTTATGACCAATTTTGAACTCAAATAAGAAAATCACTCAAATTTGCTTTATGTCTAACATCAATTCCCTAATCTAAAATAAATATAAAATAAGCAGAAAGTAATGCCATTCACCAGAAAAATGTAAAGCAAGAAATGTGCATTAATATGATGTAAAATATAACCACATTTATATAAGAATCCATTCCAATTGAAAATACAAATTTCAACAATGCAAAAGTACAATTACTTTTGCACTAACCTAATACAAAGAAAGGATACAGTGCATTATAGTGAAGACACATGGGTCAAATCTGAGGAAGCCAGCCCAAGCTTCCAAATAGTTTCTTCCCGTGGAGTCATGTGAGATGAGACACAATTGCCCAGGAATGATGTGTGACAACATATGCAAAGTGTTACTAACCAGGAGAGCTTGCTCAGACTTGAGTGTCCAGGGTTTTAATCATGGGTCAGTCATATAAACATGTGTAGCACCTGCATGATTGCCTTCAGTTATTTAAGTGCTAGTCACATCCCAGAGAAAAAGCACATGTTTTCCATAAATCACATTACTAACATAAAGTATCTAGACAAACTGGTACAGAATGGCCTGAGGCCTCTGGCATGCAAAAACTCTCTTATCTAACAGACATTCAAACAAGCCAGAAAGCCCATCCTGAAAGCAGGCCTTTCTTGGGGATTTTAAGGATTTAAACAACCCTAGCCTGCAAGCCAGGGTAGGGAGGAAGTTTTGCCATTGATCAGATATTCGTTTGTATAGATGGAAAATTTTTTTTTCATCTCATAAGGCACCCGCTTATCAAGCTTTATCACCTTTCCAATTTGCTTCAAGTGCCAAATAACCATAGAGTGGTCATTGTTGACTTTTTCGGCATCTTCTCGTGTATTTGTAAGAGGATCAACTTCAAAGATCCTTTCAATCAGTCATTGTGAACTTCTGATGGCCAGCCTCTGTGTTCCTCATCTTCAAGGCTCTCATCTACTTGCAAAACTTCTTAAACCTCTTAAATCTCCATTGCACTATGCATTCATTAGCAGTTCCTGTGCCAAATGCTGTGCTGATGTTGAGAGTTGTCTCTGCTGTTGTTTTATGACCAATTTTGAACTCAAATAAGAAAATCACTCAAATTTGCTTTATGTCTAACATCAATTCCCTAATCTAAAATAAATATAAAATAAGCAGAAAGTAATGCCATTCACCAGAAAAATGTAAAGCAAGAAATGTGCATTAATATGATGTAAAATATAACCACATTTATATAAGAATCCATTCCAATTGAAAATACAAATTTCAACAATGCAAAAGTACAATTACTTTTGCACTAACCTAATACAAAGAAAGGATACAGTGCATTATAGTGAAGACACATGGGTCAAATCTGAGGAAGCCAGCCCAAGCTTCCAAATAGTTTCTTCCCGTGGAGTCATGTGAGATGAGACACAATTGCCCAGGAATGATGTGTGACAACATATGCAAAGTGTTACTAACCAGGAGAGCTTGCTCAGACTTGAGTGTCCAGGGTTTTAATCATGGGTCAGTCATATAAACATGTGTAGCACCTGCATGATTGCCTTCAGTTATTTAAGTGCTAGTCACATCCCAGAGAAAAAGCACATGTTTTCCATAAATCACATTACTAACATAAAGTATCTAGACAAACTGGTACAGAATGGCCTGAGGCCTCTGGCATGCAAAAACTCTCTTATCTAACAGACATTCAAACAAGCCAGAAAGCCCATCCTGAAAGCAGGCCTTTCTTGGGGATTTTAAGGATTTAAACAACCCTAGCCTGCTGGACCAGCTTATGCCTTCAGAGAAGGTTATGGTGGAAGGAAGTTTTCCAAAACCCAGAGAACAGGGACTTTAGAAAGATCTCTCCTTCGAGTATGCATGGGGTTATTGGCACATTACAAATCCAAAACATTGAGAACTGAATGATTTTATTAACATTACCTTTAGCAAATGAATTTGAGGAAAAGGGAAATACTTTGGTATCCAGGGTTAAAAATTGAGGTTAGAAAAGTGTGGTATCATATGGGATGACGCTCCTCACTACTCTCTCACTAGTCAGAAATCGCTGTTTTCTCTTGATGTTACTTGAAGAATAAATTACTCTTTTATAAATAAAGTTTTTTGTTGTTTAATTGCCAAGTTGTGTCCAACTCTTTGTGACTCTATGAACTGCAGCACACCAGGCTTCCCTCTCCCTCACCATCTCCCAGAGTTTACCCAAGTTCATGTCCATTGAATTGGTGATGCTGTTCAACCATCTCATCATCTGTCAGCCTCTTCTCCTCCTGCCCTCAATCTTTCCCAGCATCAGGGTCTTTTACAATGAGTCAGCTCTCTGCATTGGTCGCCAAAGTTTATCAGAACTTTAGCTTAAGCATCAGTCCTTCCAATGAGTATTCAGGGTTGATTTCCTTTAAAATTGACTGGTTTGATTTCCTTGCTGTCTAAGGGACTCTCAAGAGTCTTCTCCAGTACCACAGTTTAGAACCAGCAATTCTTTGGCACTCAGCCTTCATTATGGTCCCACTCTCACATTCCTGTGTGACTACTTAAAAGATCATAGCCTTTGTCTTTGTCAGACTTTTGGCAAAGTAATTTGCCTTCATTACAACATATGCAAAGTGTTACTAACCAGGAGAGCTTGCTCAGACTTGAGTGTCCAGGGTTTTAATCATGGGTCAGTCATATAAACATGTGTAGCACCTGCATGATTGCCTTCAGTTATTTAAGTGCTAGTCACATCCCAGAGAAAAAGCACATGTTTTCCATAAATCACATTACTAACATAAAGTATCTAGACAAACTGGTACAGAATGGCCTGAGGCCTCTGGCATGCAAAAACTCTCTTATCTAACAGACATTCAAACAAGCCAGAAAGCCCATCCTGAAAGCAGGCCTTTCTTGGGGATTTTAAGGATTTAAACAACCCTAGCCTGCTGGACCAGCTTATGCCTTCAGAGAAGGTTATGGTGGAAGGAAGTTTTCCAAAACCCAGAGAACAGGGACTTTAGAAAGATCTCTCCTTCGAGTATGCATGGGGTTATTGGCACATTACAAATCCAAAACATTGAGAACTGAATGATTTTATTAACATTACCTTTAGCAAATGAATTTGAGGAAAAGGGAAATACTTTGGTATCCAGGGTTAAAAATTGAGGTTAGAAAAGTGTGGTATCATATGGGATGACGCTCCTCACTACTCTCTCACTAGTCAGAAATCGCTGTTTTCTCTTGATGTTACTTGAAGAATAAATTACTCTTTTATAAATAAAGTTTTTTGTTGTTTAATTGCCAAGTTGTGTCCAACTCTTTGTGACTCTATGAACTGCAGCACACCAGGCTTCCCTCTCCCTCACCATCTCCCAGAGTTTACCCAAGTTCATGTCCATTGAATTGGTGATGCTGTTCAACCATCTCATCATCTGTCAGCCTCTTCTCCTCCTGCCCTCAATCTTTCCCAGCATCAGGGTCTTTTACAATGAGTCAGCTCTCTGCATTGGTCGCCAAAGTTTATCAGAACTTTAGCTTAAGCATCAGTCCTTCCAATGAGTATTCAGGGTTGATTTCCTTTAAAATTGACTGGTTTGATTTCCTTGCTGTCTAAGGGACTCTCAAGAGTCTTCTCCAGTACCACAGTTTAGAACCAGCAATTCTTTGGCACTCAGCCTTCATTATGGTCCCACTCTCACATTCCTGTGTGACTACTTAAAAGATCATAGCCTTTGTCTTTGTCAGACCTTTGTCGGCAAAGTAATGTCTTTGCTTTTTAATAAACTATCTAGGTTTCTCATAGCTTTTCTTTTGTCAGAACTTTCCTGCCAAGAAGAAATTGTTTTGTAATTCTATGATTGAAGTCACCATACACATTGATTTTAGAGCCCAAGAAGATGAAATGTGTCACTGTCTCCACCTTTTCCCCTTCTATTTGCCATGAAATGGTGGGACCAGATGCCATGATATTAGTATTTTTAATATTGAGTTTTAAGCTGGCTTTTTTGCTCTCCTCTTCCATCCTCATCAAGAGGCTATTTAGGTTTTTTTTTTCCGCTTTCTGCTATTCAAGTAGTATCATCTGCATATCTGAGGTTGCTGGTATTTCTCCTGGCAGCTTTAAAGGTGTAGAAAGAAATGTAGAAAGGAACTCCAGTTTAGAGGACTAGAAAGAAACACATTGTGAGCAGTAGCAGATACACTTTATAGTATTGTGAGATTTTGACTAAAACAAGAAAACCGTTGCAGATTTTAGAATGTAAGTTCCTGGAGATAAGAGACCATGTTTTACTCATTTTCATAGCTTCAACATCTGTCATAGTACCATAACACCTGTTGTATAGGAGGTTCTTAAAGTTTCACTTGGATGTTTGAGCGTGCTTAAAGGTGTATGTGGGAAGAAGAATGTCATGGGAAATAGTGGGCTTATACAAATGTCTAAATCTATTTATTTAATCCTGACCTCTTTCCTAATAGTTAAACTTGAATTTTCAACCACCTGGTGATTGTCTCTCCAAAGACCTAGTATTTAAAATCCAGCATTTCTGGGTGTATACGTAACTCCAACTCATTGAGTTGTATGCATTAAATATGTATCTTTTTGTATGTCAATTATGTCTTAGTAAAGTGGTTTAAAAATAAAAAATGTGAAACCCAACATTGTCATGCCAAATGTATCTTCTTTCTATCCACAGTCCCTATCTTGCATAAGGACTGTCTGTAGTACCCTTTTTGTGGGCCGGTAGCTTGTGTATTCAGGTGGCTGTCATAATGGCTCTGTCTCCACCGTACCATTTGCATTTGTCTCCTCATGATTATCTCACTGCCACGTGTTACTCAGACTTCATTGCTACTCAAGGGCATGGTTTTAATAATCTCTGTCTGTCTTTAGTCTGTCCTCCTATTTACTCTCTTCTTGAGAACATATGCTCCTATAAAGTGTAAGTTTATTTATCCCATTCATTGAAAACCTTCCATGTCGCTGTTGCTTGCCGGTAGAGTCTAAATTCCGTATCCTCACACAGTCACTTCATTTCCTTGTTTTTCACTTATACCGCACAGTTTCTCCAATTGTCCCCCAACCATGCCCATGCTACAGTCTCAGCTGACTTGCTGATCTACTATTCACCTACTTCCAGGCCTCCACTTTTAGTACAGCTTTCAACCTGAAACCCTGGCCTCTCTTTCAGACAGAATCCTTTAAAATCCAAGCCCTATGCAGTCTGTCTTCCTTTGACTACATATGAAAGGTACATAGATGCATTTTGTAAAGACTGAAATAATATAGAGGAGATCACAATGCAGTTGTGTTATGTTTAAGAGTATTAACCAGTATACAATTTCCCCATTTTAAGAACTCTTTAAAAAAAAAAGAAAAACAAACAAAAACAAAACCAGATTGGGTTTTCCCTCTGACTGTAGATTTCCGAATAATGTAAATGTAACCCTTAGAGAAAGTCATGTGCTTGTCTGAACTTCTACTATTTCATTGTTCTTTCCTTTCTGAATGTTCCTGCCTCCTTCTGTTACTTTCTTTGTGTTTGCACAACATTCTATAGACATTATGTGTAGGACTTTAGCAACAAATTCCTTAGTTTTCCTTTGTCTGATACTGTCTATTTTTCTTTTTCATTTCTGAAGGATACTTTCCTTAGATACAGGATTCCTGATCAACAGTTGTTTTCTTTACTACAGTAAGAATTATTGTGTACTTCCACTGGCCTCCATAGTTTCATTTGAGAAATCTCTTGCCAATGCAAATTTATGCTTTCCAGATAATGTTCCATTTCTCTTGGCCTAAGTCTCCTTATACCCCTGGGTAGAAGGACATTGGGTTCGTTCCGCTTTCTGACCATTGTGACTAATACTGCCATGAAATTCTGTATACAAATTTTTGTGAGAGTTGTTTTCATTTTTCTTGAATGTAATGGAATTGCTGAGTCACATGCTAATTCTATGCTTAACATTTTAAAGAACTGCAGGCTGTTTTTTGAAGTGATTTCACTGTTTTGAACTCCTACCAGCAGTGTATAAGGTTCCAATTTCTCTACACTCTTGTCACCACTTGCTGTTATATGTCTTTTCGATTATAGTCTCTTAGTGTATAAGATGTGATACATCGTTGTGGTTTTGATTTGCATGTCCCTAGTTACTCTAGTTGCTAAAGCCATTGGGCATCTTTTCATGTGTTTTGGGATATATGTATGTGCGGATGTCCTCTATTCACCTTCCAGGCCTCCACTTTTAGTACAGCTTTCAACCTGAAACCCTGGCCTCTCTTTCAGACAGAATCCTTTAAAATCCAAGCCCTATGCAGTCTGTCTTCCTTTGACTACATATGAAAGGTACATAGATGCATTTTGTAAAGACTGAAATAATATAGAGGAGATCACAATGCAGTTGTGTTATGTTTAAGAGTATTAACCAGTATACAATTTCCCCATTTTAAGAACTCTTTAAAAAAAAAAGAAAAACAAACAAAAACAAAACCAGATTGGGTTTTCCCTCTGACTGTAGATTTCCGAATAATGTAAATGTAACCCTTAGAGAAAGTCATGTGCTTGTCTGAACTTCTACTATTTCATTGTTCTTTCCTTTCTGAATGTTCCTGCCTCCTTCTGTTACTTTCTTTGTGTTTGCACAACATTCTATAGACATTATGTGTAGGACTTTAGCAACAAATTCCTTAGTTTTCCTTTGTCTGATACTGTCTATTTTTCTTTTTCATTTCTGAAGGATACTTTCCTTAGATACAGGATTCCTGATCAACAGTTGTTTTCTTTACTACAGTAAGAATTATTGTGTACTTCCACTGGCCTCCATAGTTTCATTTGAGAAATCTCTTGCCAATGCAAATTTATGCTTTCCAGATAATGTTCCATTTCTCTTGGCCTAAGTCTCCTTATACCCCTGGGTAGAAGGACATTGGGTTCGTTCCGCTTTCTGACCATTGTGACTAATACTGCCATGAAATTCTGTATACAAATTTTTGTGAGAGTTGTTTTCATTTTTCTTGAATGTAATGGAATTGCTGAGTCACATGCTAATTCTATGCTTAACATTTTAAAGAACTGCAGGCTGTTTTTTGAAGTGATTTCACTGTTTTGAACTCCTACCAGCAGTGTATAAGGTTCCAATTTCTCTACACTCTTGTCACCACTTGCTGTTATATGTCTTTTCGATTATAGTCTCTTAGTGTATAAGATGTGATACATCGTTGTGGTTTTGATTTGCATGTCCCTAGTTACTCTAGTTGCTAAAGCCATTGGGCATCTTTTCATGTGTTTTGGGGGGATATATGTATGTGTCTCTTTGGGTAGATGTCTCAAGAGACTGTGGTCATTTTAAAACTGGGGTCTTTGTCTTTTTATTATTGTGTTGTAATAATTCTTTATGCATTCTACATATGAGTTCCTTCTATTATTTTCAAATATTGCCTCCCATTTGGTGAACTACTATTCCAGTTTATTGATAGTGTCATTTGAATTACAGTATTCCAGTTTCTTGATGGTATCGTTTGAAGCACAGATAATTTCCATTTTGATAAGCTCTGATTTATCTCTTTTTTTGGTTGCTGTACTTTTGGTGTCATATCTAAGAAGCCATTGTCTAATCCAGAGTCACAAAAACTTACACTTAATGGTTTTCAAAGACTTCCCCGGTGACTCAGCTGGTAAAGAATATGCCTGCTGTGTGGGAGACCTGGGTTCAATTCCTGGGTTGGAAAGGTCCTCTGGAGAAGGGAAAGGCTTATATTCTTGCCTGGGTAACTCCATGGCTCATCCACGGGTAGCAAAGAGTCAGACACAACTGAGCAACTTTCACATACACAGAGCTCTTACATTTAGGCCTCTCATCCAGTTTGAGTTAATGAAAGGCATTTCAACTCCATTCTTTGTATGAGGATATCCAGTTGTCAGAGAATCATTTGTTGAATTCCTGAGTGATCTTTTTCTTTTTATTACTGTGGTAAAATATATGTGATGCTAGCAGTAAGAATTTGCCTGCCAATGTAGGAGACCTAAGAGACATGTTTTTGATCTCTGGGTCAGGAAGATCCTCTGGAGAAGGAAGTGGCAACCCACTCCAGTATTCTTGCCTGGAGAATCCCATGGACAGAGGAACCTGGCAGACTACAGTCCCTGGGGTCACACAGAGCTGGACACTACTAAAGTGATTTAGCACACATGCATGCATTGTATATTTATCATTTTAATCATAAGTGTACAATTCGGTGGCATTAAATTTGCAGTGTTGCATAACAATCACTGCTATCTGTACCACAATTTTTTCATCATCGCCAACAAAAACTCTGTACCCTTTAAATAGTGACTCCCTCTACTCCCCTCCCTAGTTACTCTAGTTGCTAAAGCCATTGGGCATCTTTTCATGTGTTTTGGGGGGATATATGTATGTGTCTCTTTGGGTAGATGTCTCAAGAGACTGTGGTCATTTTAAAACTGGGGTCTTTGTCTTTTTATTATTGTGTTGTAATAATTCTTTATGCATTCTACATATGAGTTCCTTCTATTATTTTCAAATATTGCCTCCCATTTGGTGAACTACTATTCCAGTTTATTGATAGTGTCATTTGAATTACAGTATTCCAGTTTCTTGATGGTATCGTTTGAAGCACAGATAATTTCCATTTTGATAAGCTCTGATTTATCTCTTTTTTTGGTTGCTGTACTTTTGGTGTCATATCTAAGAAGCCATTGTCTAATCCAGAGTCACAAAAACTTACACTTAATGGTTTTTTCAAAGACTTCCCTGGTGACTCAGCTGGTAAAGAATATGCCTGCTGTGTGGGAGACCTGGGTTCAATTCCTGGGTTGGAAAGGTCCTCTGGAGAAGGGAAAGGCTTATATTCTTGCCTGGGTAACTCCATGGCTCATCCACGGGTAGCAAAGAGTCAGACACAACTGAGCAACTTTCACATACACAGAGCTCTTACATTTAGGCCTCTCATCCAGTTTGAGTTAATGAAAGGCATTTCAACTCCATTCTTTGTATGAGGATATCCAGTTGTCAGAGAATCATTTGTTGAATTCCTGAGTGATCTTTTTCTTTTTATTACTGTGGTAAAATATATGTGATGCTAGCAGTAAGAATTTGCCTGCCAATGTAGGAGACCTAAGAGACATGTTTTTGATCTCTGGGTCAGGAAGATCCTCTGGAGAAGGAAGTGGCAACCCACTCCAGTATTCTTGCCTGGAGAATCCCATGGACAGAGGAACCTGGCAGACTACAGTCCCTGGGGTCACACAGAGCTGGACACTACTAAAGTGATTTAGCACACATGCATGCATTGTATATTTATCATTTTAATCATAAGTGTACAATTCGGTGGCATTAAATTTGCAGTGTTGCATAACAATCACTGCTATCTGTACCACAATTTTTTCATCATCGCCAACAAAAACTCTGTACCCTTTAAATAGTGACTCCCTCTACTCCCCTCCCTCCAGCTCCTGGTAAACTCGATTCTTCTTTCTGTCTTTATGAATTTGTCTATTTAAGGTCGTTCATATAAGTAGAATCATGCAATATTTGCCTTTCTGTGTCTAGTTTGTTTCTAGACATAGTATCAAAGATAATTTTTGTGTTTTATTAATGCAGTATTTCACTGTCTTCCTGTTGGCTGTTTTTCATATACCTGATGATTGTCATTTGTTCAGTTGTATATTAGGTGATAGATGACCTGATTATTCTCAGTGTATCAAGTACTTTTCTCCCCCTACCTCCCAACTCCAACAGAAGGTGAGAAAGATGTTATTGGGAGGTTTTTGGTTTTTCTTAGAAGATTTTTTTGTGGGGGAAGGGACTATTCTGGGTTTTCACTATTGCCACAGTCTTTTCTCTAGTTGCAGAAAGTGGGATATACTCTTTAGTTGAGGTGAGCAGATTTCTTGTTGCGGTGACTTTCTTGTGGAACTAGGGCTCTTGGTCTCATGAGCTTCAGTAGTTGTGACACATGGGCTAAGTAGTTGCACCTCCGAGTCTCTGGAGCACAGGCTCAATAGTTGTGACTCACAGGCTTAGTTGCTCCGCGGCATATGGGGTCTTCCAGGATCAGAGATTGAACTTGTGTCTCTTGGCAGGTGAATTGTACCACTGAGCTATCTGGACAGCCCCGTGATTGGGGGTTTTGGCTTTTGGGATCTTGGAGAGGAACAAACATGACCCTCATCTCTGTGAAGGGCTTTACTTTGAGGAAGCTGTTGCACACTAGAAGCATTAACTACCCTAGCCAGTTTGTTTCGGTATATTAAGAGAACAACCCAGATTTCCTGGTGGTGTCCAGTAATTGAAAATCCACCTGCCAATGCAGAGAACACAAGTTGCACCCTAGTATTCTTGGCTGGAGAATCCCATGGACAGAGGAACCTGGCAGACTACAGTCCCTGGGGTCACACAGAGCTGGACACTACTAAAGTGATTTAGCACACATGCATGCATTGTATATTTATCATTTTAATCATAAGTGTACAATTCGGTGGCATTAAATTTGCAGTGTTGCATAACAATCACTGCTATCTGTACCACAATTTTTTCATCATCGCCAACAAAAACTCTGTACCCTTTAAATAGTGACTCCCTCTACTCCCCTCCCTCCAGCTCCTGGTAAACTCGATTCTTCTTTCTGTCTTTATGAATTTGTCTATTTAAGGTCGTTCATATAAGTAGAATCATGCAATATTTGCCTTTCTGTGTCTAGTTTGTTTCTAGACATAGTATCAAAGATAATTTTTGTGTTTTATTAATGCAGTATTTCACTGTCTTCCTGTTGGCTGTTTTTCATATACCTGATGATTGTCATTTGTTCAGTTGTATATTAGGTGATAGATGACCTGATTATTCTCAGTGTATCAAGTACTTTTCTCCCCCTACCTCCCAACTCCAACAGAAGGTGAGAAAGATGTTATTGGGAGGTTTTTGGTTTTTCTTAGAAGATTTTTTTGTGGGGGAAGGGACTATTCTGGGTTTTCACTATTGCCACAGTCTTTTCTCTAGTTGCAGAAAGTGGGATATACTCTTTAGTTGAGGTGAGCAGATTTCTTGTTGCGGTGACTTTCTTGTGGAACTAGGGCTCTTGGTCTCATGAGCTTCAGTAGTTGTGACACATGGGCTAAGTAGTTGCACCTCCGAGTCTCTGGAGCACAGGCTCAATAGTTGTGACTCACAGGCTTAGTTGCTCCGCGGCATATGGGGTCTTCCAGGATCAGAGATTGAACTTGTGTCTCTTGGCAGGTGAATTGTACCACTGAGCTATCTGGACAGCCCCGTGATTGGGGGTTTTGGCTTTTGGGATCTTGGAGAGGAACAAACATGACCCTCATCTCTGTGAAGGGCTTTACTTTGAGGAAGCTGTTGCACACTAGAAGCATTAACTACCCTAGCCAGTTTGTTTCGGTATATTAAGAGAACAACCCAGATTTCCCTGGTGGTGTCCAGTAATTGAAAATCCACCTGCCAATGCAGAGAACACAAGTTTCATCTCTAGTCTAGGAAGATCCCACATGCCACTGAGCAACTGAGACTATAGCCTTAGTTTGCCACAACTACTGAGCCCACCAGGCTGCAACTACTGAAGCCTGTATTCCTAGAGCCCATTCCCCACAAGAGAAGTCACTGCAATGATAAGCCCCCATATTGCAATGAAGAGTAGCCTCCATTTGCCACACATGCAACAGAAAGTCCACATGCAGTCACGAAGACCCCATGCTGCAAAAAATAAATAAATAAAAGATAATTTAAAATATTTAAAAAGAGAGATAAAAACCTCATTTTATTGCTACTTTAGTTCCTGTATGGGGCATCTGTCTTGCTGCCCTTCTCTCTTTTGCCTTTCATTGTATCTGTAAGCAGATCACGCCTCTGGTGCCCCTATCTTTGGTGGCTCAGCTCCCATACCCATGGCAGCATTATGGTGATGCTCTAAGTGGTACCGTTTGATAATATAGGCTTCTTCTGCTCTGCTTTCTTCATTAATGCACTTCTATCTGCCATCTTTTATACTAGAAATGTGCTGAAATGTCTTATTTGTTACCCCTCTTTCTTTTTCTCTTTAAAGCTATGGCTTTAGGGCTTCCCTGGCGGTCCAGTGGGTAAGGACACCACCTTGCAGTGCAAGGGGCGCCGGTTCGATCCCTGGCCTGGGAAGATCCCACATGCCGCAGAGCAGCTGGACCGATGTGTCCAATTACCGAGCCGGAGCTCTGGAACGCATGCGCCCAGAGCCGGTGCTCTGCAACAACAGAGGCCACCGTGATGGGAGGCCCACACGGGCCAAAGAACAAAGATGGATGAAAATAGACAAATGAAAGTCCAATAGAAGTAGCCCGCCTGCTCCCCTCCCTCCCCCCCCCCCCAAATAAATTAAAAAAAAAAAAAAAAGCTATGACTTTAGTCTTTTTTTTAATTTTTAATTTTTTTTTATTTTTAGCATTTTATGGTCATTTTTGTGGAGTCTGAATAAGAATAAGAATTAAGGGGGGGCCTCCCTAGTGGTCCAGTGGGTAAAGAGTCCACCTTGCAGTGCAGGGGGCAACGGTTCGATCCCTAGCCCAGGAAGATCCCACCTGCCACAGAGCAGCTGGACCAGTGTGTCCAATTATAAGCCAGCAGTCTGGAGCGCATGCGCCCAGAGCCGGTGCTCTGCAACAACAGAGGCCACCGTGATGGGAGGCCCACACGGGCCAAAGAACAAAGATGGATGAAAACAGACAAATGAAAGACCAATAGAAGTGGCCCGCCCGCTCCCCTCCCTCCCCACCCCCCAAAATAAAATAAAAAAAAAAAAAAAAGCTATGACTTTAGTCTTTTTTTTAATTTTTAATTTTTTTTTATTTTTAGCATTTTATGGTCATTTTTGTGGAGTCTGAATAAGAATAAGAATTAAGGGGGGGCCTCCCTAGTGGTCCAGTGGGTAAAGAGTCCACCTTGCAGTGCAGGGGGCAACGGTTCGATCCCTAGCCCAGGAAGATCCCACCTGCCACAGAGCAGCTGGACCAGTGTGTCCAATTATAAGCCAGCAGTCTGGAGCGCACGTGCCCAGAGCCAGTGCTCTCCGACAAGAGAGGCCACAGCAATGGGAGGCCCACACAGGCCAAGGAATAAAGATGGATGAAAAAAAAAAAAAAGACAATAAAAAGAGGTCAAAATTTAAAAAACAAAAAAAGAAGTGTATGTGCTCACCCCATTGTCTAGAACTAGAAACCTCACTTCCCATGCTTGTTTCTCACTGTTTCTGATAAGTATCTTTTTCTCCAGCCATACTTTGTGCTTCTTCAAATCTTGGTTGATGAACCTAGCACCAGGATTTGAGCGCGAGCAGATGTTCACAAACAGTTGTGGTAGCCCCAACTAGATGCAAACCAAGTAGATTAAATGCCAAAATTATTCAATTTGGTAAAGAAACATGTGAAAGAGAATAATTTACACCATATTATTAGATCATATTATCTAGTCATCCTGTAAATTACTTCCTGAAGAGAATCCAACTCTTTTGCAACTCCATGGACTTCCAGGCTTCTCTGTCCTGAAATCATGAGATTTCCCAGGCAAGAATACTGGAGTGGGTTGTCATTTCCTTCTCTGTGTTTTAACATTTATCATGCTGTTGTAGTTGTTGATTTATAGGCCTGCTTTTCTGGCAGAGGTACTCAGAATAGGGAGTGTGTTTTATTCTTGTTTGTCTTTTATCAGTCTAGTTTGATATTTGACAGGGCTAGAGAAAGGAAGTGAGAGAAATAGAAAACCATTATTGATTGTGCATCTGAAAATTATAGGCATTTAGAAACTGTTTTACATGTATTATGTCTGAGTTTAATGCTTTTCTGAAGTAAATATTATTATACCCCCACTCCCACCCCCCACTACATATAGTAGTGTAAGTCTCATAAAGGCCTGGTAATTTTTCCAAGGTCATATGGTTGTCAAGTGGCAGAACCAATGCGAAGATGTTAACTGAAGAAGGAAAGGTGGAATGAATGGCAAGCATGAAAGCAGTGATTTTTGTAATGGTTATAAAGGAATTAACAGAGGAAACATTTTCCTTCCTGAACAATGTAGCACAGTACCACATCACAAAAAACCAGTTTCCCCTGTGCTGTAGAACACTGAGAGGCCTGTGGAAATGAATTGAAAAATTAAGTAGAAAGATGTTATATCAGTACAAAATGTAGGCTGAGGTTCGTAATATGTAACATTTATCATGTTAAAAAAGTCTGATTGTCACTTTCTTCTTCCATGTTAGCACTGAGATAAGACCAAGTCCTTAAGTCTAACAGTAATTTTATTAAGGAGTTCCTTCTTTAAAGATAAATAATACATTTAAGAGGCTACAAACTGCTTTATTTGAGAGATTACCCACCTTCTTTCACCCTAATTTGTTCCTGTTAGGGAGTCTGCCATTTTCTGTTACCTATAGAATTCTGGTGACCCTGCTGATTATCTGTGAGTGAGGCACTGCAGAGCCTCTTCCATGTTAATGTGAGATAGGTTGCTTGGAGACTGTGTTTGTCTCAAGACTTTGCTACTCATTCATATTTGGAAGAAACTGTAAGCAGCTGACCATGCACATTCACAGATTCATTGTGTTCTGCATTATCTAGTCATCCTGTAAATTACTTCCTGAAGAGAATCCAACTCTTTTGCAACTCCATGGACTTCCAGGCTTCTCTGTCCTGAAATCATGAGATTTCCCAGGCAAGAATACTGGAGTGGGTTGTCATTTCCTTCTCTGTGTTTTAACATTTATCATGCTGTTGTAGTTGTTGATTTATAGGCCTGCTTTTCTGGCAGAGGTACTCAGAATAGGGAGTGTGTTTTATTCTTGTTTGTCTTTTATCAGTCTAGTTTGATATTTGACAGGGCTAGAGAAAGGAAGTGAGAGAAATAGAAAACCATTATTGATTGTGCATCTGAAAATTATAGGCATTTAGAAACTGTTTTACATGTATTATGTCTGAGTTTAATGCTTTTCTGAAGTAAATATTATTATACCCCCACTCCCACCCCCCACTACATATAGTAGTGTAAGTCTCATAAAGGCCTGGTAATTTTTCCAAGGTCATATGGTTGTCAAGTGGCAGAACCAATGCGAAGATGTTAACTGAAGAAGGAAAGGTGGAATGAATGGCAAGCATGAAAGCAGTGATTTTTGTAATGGTTATAAAGGAATTAACAGAGGAAACATTTTCCTTCCTGAACAATGTAGCACAGTACCACATCACAAAAAACCAGTTTCCCCTGTGCTGTAGAACACTGAGAGGCCTGTGGAAATGAATTGAAAAATTAAGTAGAAAGATGTTATATCAGTACAAAATGTAGGCTGAGGTTCGTAATATGTAACATTTATCATGTTAAAAAAGTCTGATTGTCACTTTCTTCTTCCATGTTAGCACTGAGATAAGACCAAGTCCTTAAGTCTAACAGTAATTTTATTAAGGAGTTCCTTCTTTAAAGATAAATAATACATTTAAGAGGCTACAAACTGCTTTATTTGAGAGATTACCCACCTTCTTTCACCCTAATTTGTTCCTGTTAGGGAGTCTGCCATTTTCTGTTACCTATAGAATTCTGGTGACCCTGCTGATTATCTGTGAGTGAGGCACTGCAGAGCCTCTTCCATGTTAATGTGAGATAGGTTGCTTGGAGACTGTGTTTGTCTCAAGACTTTGCTACTCATTCATATTTGGAAGAAACTGTAAGCAGCTGACCATGCACATTCACAGATTCATTGTGTTCTGCATTATGATTTTCTCCTGGGAATAAGGCGATCTAAAAGGACATCCTTTTATAGCAACTGGAGACTTTTTGGAGTTCTATAGCAAGTGGGCTTTGTTTTGAAGTATGTGTTATACTAGTCAACATACAGAAGATTCCTGGTTCTATAGGAAAACAAACTTAATATCTTTTTAAATATTTGCAGGATTCTATCTGAAACTAACATATTTAACAGGCAATAGAATAAGATCAGCCAGGAATTGGATTTCTTTTCTTCATTTTTAAAGCAGTTTGCAGAAAATTGAACTTGTTACTTGAAATAGATATTGAGTGCAGTAGAAGTTTTACATAAATAAGCCATTTTGCTATGAAAGGAAGAGTCACAGAAAAAACCCTCTGATATGAAAATGCAGTTTTAATATTCAAAAATACTATAGATTTTACGGAAACATGGTGGTTGAGGTGCCCTGCAGTTAATGAAAAGTTGCAAGGTTGTGTTGCTATTGCACATGGCTCATGACGGGAATTGAAACAGAGAGCAGCCAATTTTGGAAAGCTAGGCTTGAGGCTTAGTTCTTTGTCAGGGTTTGAGTAATGCAAATGGTGGATTAAAGGGATGTTCAAAGAAAGGCAGGACTAAAGAATCTAGCGAGAAGATAAAACACTGCCATTGGATTAAGTGTAAAAAATGTTAACTTTGAGACAGTAGGTCAAGAAAGCTGATACCTGCTTGTCTGGGGAGAGCAGCGCAGCCTTGGCAGAAACTTAAGTGTTGCTGTTTAAACCTTGCATATAGTTCACCCTCGGTGTACCTGGAGAAGGTCTCTTAGCATTTATGAAGGGTAGTTCTCTAATCTCTGGTATTATTTGGCTGAATCTGATTCATGAATCTCCTTCTAGCACTTTTGTTGCTGGCTTCCATGATCTAGGTTATTGGTAGCTTTTGAGTGGTTTTAGTAGTGTGCTCAGAAGCCAGATTGTAGGGAGTTAAAGAGTGATTAAATGGTGGGAGACCATCTGTTCAGGAAGTGAATGTGCTGCAGTCCACGACAGGTTATAAGCCCATCTTAATTTAGTAGATACGTATATAGCACTCCTAGAATATGGATTTATACCTGCTTCCCTTTTTTATATTCTTGTTTCAGATCTGTTCACCGTTTTAAAGGTTTATTAATCTTAGGTGATTTAGGAAATTTTGCATGAAGCTCAGTTTTATTTTGTTCATTCTAATGCTCTGAAATAGTTTAACCAGTTTGAGGCATAATTTTTACTTAAAGGATTAAAAAGACTCATTAGCTTGGCAAAGAAAGAAAGTGCTTGTGAACTTCATGGAAAAATTATATTTTTAATTTCTTTGAAACTAACATATTTAACAGGCAATAGAATAAGATCAGCCAGGAATTGGATTTCTTTTCTTCATTTTTAAAGCAGTTTGCAGAAAATTGAACTTGTTACTTGAAATAGATATTGAGTGCAGTAGAAGTTTTACATAAATAAGCCATTTTGCTATGAAAGGAAGAGTCACAGAAAAAACCCTCTGATATGAAAATGCAGTTTTAATATTCAAAAATACTATAGATTTTACGGAAACATGGTGGTTGAGGTGCCCTGCAGTTAATGAAAAGTTGCAAGGTTGTGTTGCTATTGCACATGGCTCATGACGGGAATTGAAACAGAGAGCAGCCAATTTTGGAAAGCTAGGCTTGAGGCTTAGTTCTTTGTCAGGGTTTGAGTAATGCAAATGGTGGATTAAAGGGATGTTCAAAGAAAGGCAGGACTAAAGAATCTAGCGAGAAGATAAAACACTGCCATTGGATTAAGTGTAAAAAATGTTAACTTTGAGACAGTAGGTCAAGAAAGCTGATACCTGCTTGTCTGGGGAGAGCAGCGCAGCCTTGGCAGAAACTTAAGTGTTGCTGTTTAAACCTTGCATATAGTTCACCCTCGGTGTACCTGGAGAAGGTCTCTTAGCATTTATGAAGGGTAGTTCTCTAATCTCTGGTATTATTTGGCTGAATCTGATTCATGAATCTCCTTCTAGCACTTTTGTTGCTGGCTTCCATGATCTAGGTTATTGGTAGCTTTTGAGTGGTTTTAGTAGTGTGCTCAGAAGCCAGATTGTAGGGAGTTAAAGAGTGATTAAATGGTGGGAGACCATCTGTTCAGGAAGTGAATGTGCTGCAGTCCACGACAGGTTATAAGCCCATCTTAATTTAGTAGATACGTATATAGCACTCCTAGAATATGGATTTATACCTGCTTCCCTTTTTTATATTCTTGTTTCAGATCTGTTCACCGTTTTTAAAGGTTTATTAATCTTAGGTGATTTAGGGAAATTTTGCATGAAGCTCAGTTTTATTTTGTTCATTCTAATGCTCTGAAATAGTTTAACCAGTTTGAGGCATAATTTTTACTTAAAGGATTAAAAAAGCTCTACTTCATTAGCTTGGCAAAGAAAGAAAGTGCTTGTGTGGGACCAGAAAGCCAAATTTATCTGCAAGCATGGGAATGAATTTGAGTGCTGAACAGAAGTTTTTATGATTATCATAATGAAACAGAATAAAATAGTCAAGCCATCAAAAATGCTTCTGAAAGCCTGGTCTGCATTTGAGATTCTCTTCAGGAATACTGTATGCAGTCTTTAAGAGAAATAAAAGTGTCCTATTAACTAGCATTTATACCACAGCAATGAAACTTAATTAATGCTTTTTCAGAAACATCCAGAACTGAGAAAAATTAAATTTGAAGTACAAAACAATGAGATTGATAAATATAATAAAACTATCGTAATTATCCGACTGAACTTGTTAAAATTGAAAGTTCCAAAATAGGCATGAGATATAATGAATTATTTCATCTATAAGATGAAAACTTCTTACAGTCATGGCTGAAATGTAAAAGAGGAAAAATAGACCCAAGCAAGAAAACAAGGATTATTGTCCAGAATAAATATATACAGGAAATATTATGATCTGGTATTGTCTTAATGAATTTACTACAAGTATCAGTTTGTGCCTCTGTTATAATTTAACACACTGAACCCACTTACATTCCTGGTGTTTCACTCTGAGAACAAAATCCGTTTTTATGATATCTGTAAACAAACTGAATCTGATTCATGAATCTCCTTCTAGCACTTTTGTTGCTGGCTTCCATGATCTAGGTTATTGGTAGCTTTTGAGTGGTTTTAGTAGTGTGCTCAGAAGCCAGATTGTAGGGAGTTAAAGAGTGATTAAATGGTGGGAGACCATCTGTTCAGGAAGTGAATGTGCTGCAGTCCACGACAGGTTATAAGCCCATCTTAATTTAGTAGATACGTATATAGCACTCCTAGAATATGGATTTATACCTGCTTCCCTTTTTTATATTCTTGTTTCAGATCTGTTCACCGTTTTTAAAGGTTTATTAATCTTAGGTGATTTAGGGAAATTTTGCATGAAGCTCAGTTTTATTTTGTTCATTCTAATGCTCTGAAATAGTTTAACCAGTTTGAGGCATAATTTTTACTTAAAGGATTAAAAAAGCTCTACTTCATTAGCTTGGCAAAGAAAGAAAGTGCTTGTGTGGGACCAGAAAGCCAAATTTATCTGCAAGCATGGGAATGAATTTGAGTGCTGAACAGAAGTTTTTATGATTATCATAATGAAACAGAATAAAATAGTCAAGCCATCAAAAATGCTTCTGAAAGCCTGGTCTGCATTTGAGATTCTCTTCAGGAATACTGTATGCAGTCTTTAAGAGAAATAAAAGTGTCCTATTAACTAGCATTTATACCACAGCAATGAAACTTAATTAATGCTTTTTCAGAAACATCCAGAACTGAGAAAAATTAAATTTGAAGTACAAAACAATGAGATTGATAAATATAATAAAACTATCGTAATTATCCGACTGAACTTGTTAAAATTGAAAGTTCCAAAATAGGCATGAGATATAATGAATTATTTCATCTATAAGATGAAAACTTCTTACAGTCATGGCTGAAATGTAAAAGAGGAAAAATAGACCCAAGCAAGAAAACAAGGATTATTGTCCAGAATAAATATATACAGGAAATATTATGATCTGGTATTGTCTTAATGAATTTACTACAAGTATCAGTTTGTGCCTCTGTTATAATTTAACACACTGAACCCACTTACATTCCTGGTGTTTCACTCTGAGAACAAAATCCGTTTTTATGATATCTGTAAACAACAAAACTCTGTAAAAGTTAAAAGCAAAATAAAGGTTTAAAAAAAATAAAAATAAAAAAGGACAGGGAAACGCTTAAAGAAAAAAATCCATTTTTATGAATTTACTTAGGACTTCCCTACTTCCCTTTTCTTCTTATTTTTGAATCTATGAAATTTATTTAAAGATCTGTTGCTCTTTGAAGAAAAACATATCCTTTATTTCTTTTCTAACCCTCTCTTATTTAATGATCCATATTACAAGGAGCTGCCAGCCAGAGGACTGGGCTTTGAGAGCCCTCCTCCCTGAGGAGCAGCGTGCTCTCACAAGGTCCTTAGAGAGTTCCAGGTATTTTTGCCATTGTACTGAATAAAATATGAGTATTTTGGGCCAGCTACTTGAGGCAGTATTTTACATTTATGGCATAATTGTCATGATAAAGCAGATCATGTGTGTTAAAACACCCTTAAGAGAATTCAGGTTCATATTTATCATTTTCAGTGACATCCAGGCTTTGAACCTGTGAAGTAGGCTAGCATATTTAATATGCCACTTAAAATGGATTGATATATCTGACAGTCTTTGGAGAAATGGCCAATATGAAAGGCATATTGTGATAAGAGCTTATTTTCCAAGCTGCAAAGGTTCTAAATTTAGAATGAAAGTCAGTATTTTATTTACTATACATATTTATGCAAATCTGAGCTAAAAACATATACACTTGTTCTCTCATTGTTCAAATTAATGAAGAAAAGAGGGTGTCATACTTTGTTCCCTGAAAATACAGGTGCATAAAGTCTTGCATGAGATATTTCCTGAAGATTAAAGAATACTACATATATATATATATATATATATATATATATATATATATATATATGTATTACATCTTTATTTTTAAGAAAGAGATATAGTATAGTAGCTTTTCATCATACAGTCTAGCTATAAAACTGGTTTCTTCTACTTACTGACTCTGTGAACTTGGACACTAATTAATCTCTCTAAACCTCACTTTTTTCCTCTAGTTACTAGGGATAATACTTCATAACTCATGGTGGCTGTATATAATTAAATGGTAAGAGTGTATATAAAGCTCTTAATAAAATGTTGTACTTTATTAAACCTAAATAAATATTATTGTTGGTTTTATTTGATTCCAAATAACTTATTTTATAAATAATATTATTTTCTCGTTAGCGTGAATGAGA
This sequence comes from Tragulus kanchil, assembly GCA_022376925.1. Taxonomy (NCBI): domain Eukaryota; kingdom Metazoa; phylum Chordata; class Mammalia; order Artiodactyla; family Tragulidae; genus Tragulus; species Tragulus kanchil. The sequence goes on from JAIOJX010000031.1 coordinate 136,993,823, forward strand.
AAAGTTCTAAAAAGTCTGGAGAAAAACATGTTCTCAATGTTTTGGCTATAAATATGCATAGGCTTTCTTATCATGAGTAGTCTAAGTGGATATTCAGTTTTTTCCATTTGCTAATACTTATACTATCATAATTATTTTTCATATTATTTCTATAAAATGCTATTTTAAATGTCTACATGTTGTTCCTTTATTTGGCTATATCAAGTTTCCTATACCATATAATTTAATACTCTTTAATATAATAATTTCTATTCTAGAAGTTTATCCTAATAAGAGCCATTTAAGATTTAATGTTTACTGTAGCATTATAGCATTTATAAGACTGCTGATGTAGCTAAGTTGGCTTCCATCAGACTATCCTTACTTACTTTTCTATTCCTGAATGAAATATTTTATATTCCATAGTGTTCACTAGCTAATGAAAATAAGGCAAGAGATTATAAGATAAGACAATTTTTCATGCTTACGTAAAAATTTTAAAAATGAAAATCACTTTCTAGAAACTTCCCTTTCCTAACACACATTTGATCTGAATGTATTGCTATAGACTTTAGCCTAGATTTGGGAATGTTTTATTTTTTTATTCAAATGTATCTATATAAGCTGTAAAACCACCCATAACTATGTAAAGAGGAGTTGATTCCTTTTTGTTTCACTGATAAAGTTTAAAATTAGTTGTCATATCATTATGTTTATTGCCTGTAGCTCACATACATGGTAGAATATTAAAAGTATATTAAGAGAATATTAAGATTATCAAGAGCATCTTGTTTTTTATTCCCTCAAAATAGGTAAAGGGAAACTGAGATTCAAAACTGGTTTCTTCTACTTACTGACTCTGTGAACTTGGACACTAATTAATCTCTCTAAACCTCACTTTTTTCCTCTAGTTACTAGGGATAATACTTCATAACTCATGGTGGCTGTATATAATTAAATGGTAAGAGTGTATATAAAGCTCTTAATAAAATGTTGTACTTTATTAAACCTAAATAAATATTATTGTTGGTTTTATTTGATTCCAAATAACTTATTTTATAAATAATATTATTTTCTCGTTAGCGTGAATGAGAAAAGTTCTAAAAAGTCTGGAGAAAAACATGTTCTCAATGTTTTGGCTATAAATATGCATAGGCTTTCTTATCATGAGTAGTCTAAGTGGATATTCAGTTTTTTCCATTTGCTAATACTTATACTATCATAATTATTTTTCATATTATTTCTATAAAATGCTATTTTAAATGTCTACATGTTGTTCCTTTATTTGGCTATATCAAGTTTCCTATACCATATAATTTAATACTCTTTAATATAATAATTTCTATTCTAGAAGTTTATCCTAATAAGAGCCATTTAAGATTTAATGTTTACTGTAGCATTATAGCATTTATAAGACTGCTGATGTAGCTAAGTTGGCTTCCATCAGACTATCCTTACTTACTTTTCTATTCCTGAATGAAATATTTTATATTCCATAGTGTTCACTAGCTAATGAAAATAAGGCAAGAGATTATAAGATAAGACAATTTTTCATGCTTACGTAAAAATTTTAAAAATGAAAATCACTTTCTAGAAACTTCCCTTTCCTAACACACATTTGATCTGAATGTATTGCTATAGACTTTAGCCTAGATTTGGGAATGTTTTATTTTTTTATTCAAATGTATCTATATAAGCTGTAAAACCACCCATAACTATGTAAAGAGGAGTTGATTCCTTTTTGTTTCACTGATAAAGTTTAAAATTAGTTGTCATATCATTATGTTTATTGCCTGTAGCTCACATACATGGTAGAATATTAAAAGTATATTAAGAGAATATTAAGATTATCAAGAGCATCTTGTTTTATTCCCTCAAAATAGGTAGGAAACTGAGATTCAAAAAGTGACATGTCTGAGGTCACACAGGTACATATGCAAAGATGGAACACAGGTGTCCTGAAGGCTGAACTGGTGAGCCACATATACCATGGTGAAAGTGCACAGTTATTGCATGATATTAAGGAAACGGCCTTCCCTGATAGTTCAGTGAAAAAGAACCTGCCTGCCAATGCAGGAGACATGGGTTTGATCCTTAGGTTGGAAAGATCCCCTGAAGAAGGAAATGGCAACCCACTCCAGTATTCTTGCCTGGGAAATCCCATGGACAGAGTACCCTGGTGGGCTACAGTCTATGGGGTCACAAAGAGTCAGACACAACTCAGCAACTAAACAACACCACAATTAAAGAAAATACTATTTATTTCATGATATATTCAAAATGATAAGACAGACTGTTCAGGGTCATCACGATAGGTATAGGGACCACTGGAGTGAGATTTTACAGTGGGAAAGTGAGATTGGACTCAACTCCAAATACAGAACGGGTAAGAGGGAATTTATAGCCAGGGAGCGTGGTGGGGTCAGTAGATGGAAAATTATTCCGAGGATATAACCCAGGTAAGGGGGATTATGGTTAAACCAATCCACCAGAGGGATGGGGGAACCTGGGTGGGGGGAGGGCCAAGGGATATGCATCTGATTGATCTGGGAACATACATGTACAAAAATAAATAAATAAATAAATAAATAAATTTAAAAAAAAAAAAAATCAGATAGAAGATGTGGACACATCATGAAGTAGATTAATGCCATAAGTGAATCAAAATAAAACTGATAGGATCAGAGTATTCCAGAGTCATTTTCATTCAAGGAAAAATGAAAACGTCAGGATTAATTTTGGGGAGAGGTGTCATCCATGCCCAACACTGAGAAATTAACTCAGCAGGTGATGCCATGAGAGGTGGTTTGGGGCTAAGGAACAGGATAGAAGTTGTAAACTGTAACTGAAAGGACTAGTTTCTAAGGATATTCCCAAATTAGGGATTCCCAAGATTATTTCCCAGTTTGGTGATTTCCTGTAACAACTCACAGGCCTCAGGCTCTCTCAAATGTCGGATTTATAGCAGACAGATTAAAAGTTCAGAAAAGGGTAAAGGCACAGAGGCCAAAGTCAATAGAAAACCAGACAATCTTCAACAGTCACCTTAACTGCGCCATTAAGAGTGTGGTTACGCCCTCCACCAACAGGATGAGGGCAACATGTATGAAATGTAATCCACAAGGGAAGCACACCTGACCTGGGTTTATAGGATTCTGGGTCAATCAAAGGCAACTTTTCATACTCAAATCTAACTTCATAAGATGGGTTTGATCCTTAGGTTGGAAAGATCCCCTGAAGAAGGAAATGGCAACCCACTCCAGTATTCTTGCCTGGGAAATCCCATGGACAGAGTACCCTGGTGGGCTACAGTCTATGGGGTCACAAAGAGTCAGACACAACTCAGCAACTAAACAACACCACAATTAAAGAAAATACTATTTATTTCATGATATATTCAAAATGATAAGACAGACTGTTCAGGGTCATCACGATAGGTATAGGGACCACTGGAGTGAGATTTTACAGTGGGAAAGTGAGATTGGACTCAACTCCAAATACAGAACGGGTAAGAGGGAATTTATAGCCAGGGAGCGTGGTGGGGTCAGTAGATGGAAAATTATTCCGAGGATATAACCCAGGTAAGGGGGATTATGGTTAAACCAATCCACCAGAGGGATGGGGGAACCTGGGTGGGGGGAGGGCCAAGGGATATGCATCTGATTGATCTGGGAACATACATGTACAAAAATAAATAAATAAATAAATAAATAAATTTAAAAAAAAAAAAAATCAGATAGAAGATGTGGACACATCATGAAGTAGATTAATGCCATAAGTGAATCAAAATAAAACTGATAGGATCAGAGTATTCCAGAGTCATTTTCATTCAAGGAAAAATGAAAACGTCAGGATTAATTTTGGGGAGAGGTGTCATCCATGCCCAACACTGAGAAATTAACTCAGCAGGTGATGCCATGAGAGGTGGTTTGGGGCTAAGGAACAGGATAGAAGTTGTAAACTGTAACTGAAAGGACTAGTTTCTAAGGATATTCCCAAATTAGGGATTCCCAAGATTATTTCCCAGTTTGGTGATTTCCTGTAACAACTCACAGGCCTCAGGCTCTCTCAAATGTCGGATTTATAGCAGACAGATTAAAAGTTCAGAAAAGGGTAAAGGCACAGAGGCCAAAGTCAATAGAAAACCAGACAATCTTCAACAGTCACCTTAACTGCGCCATTAAGAGTGTGGTTACACACCTCCACCAACAGGATGAGGGCAACATGTATGAAATGTAATCCACAAGGGAAGCACACCTGACCTGAGTTTATGGTTTTTTACTGGGGGTCAATCATATAGGCAACTTCTGGTTCATACTCAAATTCTATACTTTCATAAGGAAAGCGGGTAATCAGGATAAGCCAGTGTTTTTACAGGTACTTTAGGCAAGTGAGCCACTTTAATCATTTCTGAGAATGGGGAGAACCCTCTCAAAACCCCAGTCGGCATAAGCCAGCCAAGGCAAGCAGACCTTTATAAGGAGAGCAGTCTCAAGTTGGCTGTTAGTCCTCTTCTGTATAATTATCCACTACAGAACAGTTTGTGAAAGATCTTGAAAATGTGAACTCTAAAATGCGTTCTGAAGTATTCAACCTTGTCTTTAAGATGATCTTGATACAGTTTGAAAAAGTAACAGGTAGACTTTCTGTTCTGCATAGTGACAGGTCCTAAAGATTCATTCCTTACTCTGCGTTGTTCTGAGAAAATGTACACAAAGTTTCAAGCCAACAATATAGCTTCTGCTAGTACTATTCTCAAGGTGTGGCTAGAAAATAAGGTGAAGTTTTCTTTCATTAGTTGTTCTAATAGCACAAAAGTTTCTTTCAGAATTCATATTTCATTAGTCAGAAGTTATCGCAACTTGATTATTCCTTGTTCTGTTTTAAATCTAAAAACCATTTTCATAATATTGTCCTGGTTTCAATGAAATCTTTGAATGTATGTGTGCTGGATGCTTATTTTTTCAACAATAAATGGCTTCATGAACACAAAAAAAAAAAAAACCAATCCACCAGACAACAGGCTTCTTTGCTTAAGACAGTCAAGGGGGATCAGATATCACTTGGGAGATGGTAACAGATAAGAAATATGAACAGAGGGTGAACATGTATTATGGTGAAGCTTCTCATTAAACTGACTTATTGAACTGATTCTTGATGAAACTGAATTTTATAAAGAAACACAAGATGAGCCAGGGAAGTTCAAAGCTGACTAATTTGCTTAAATAGGGATTTCCCAGTTTGGTGATTTCCTGTAACAACTCACAGGCCTCAGGCTCTCTCAAATGTCGGATTTATAGCAGACAGATTAAAAGTTCAGAAAAGGGTAAAGGCACAGAGGCCAAAGTCAATAGAAAACCAGACAATCTTCAACAGTCACCTTAACTGCGCCATTAAGAGTGTGGTTACACCCTCCACCAACAGGATGAGGGCAACATGTATGAAATGTAATCCACAAGGGAAGCACACCTGACCTGAGTTTATGGTTTTTTACTGGGGGTCAATCATATAGGCAACTTCTGGTTCATACTCAAATTCTATACTTTCATAAGGAAAGCGGGTAATCAGGATAAGCCAGTGTTTTTACAGGTACTTTAGGCAAGTGAGCCACTTTAATCATTTCTGAGAATGGGGAGAACCCTCTCAAAACCCCAGTCGGCATAAGCCAGCCAAGGCAAGCAGACCTTTATAAGGAGAGCAGTCTCAAGTTGGCTGTTAGTCCTCTTCTGTATAATTATCCACTACAGAACAGTTTGTGAAAGATCTTGAAAATGTGAACTCTAAAATGCGTTCTGAAGTATTCAACCTTGTCTTTAAGATGATCTTGATACAGTTTGAAAAAGTAACAGGTAGACTTTCTGTTCTGCATAGTGACAGGTCCTAAAGATTCATTCCTTACTCTGCGTTGTTCTGAGAAAATGTACACAAAGTTTCAAGCCAACAATATAGCTTCTGCTAGTACTATTCTCAAGGTGTGGCTAGAAAATAAGGTGAAGTTTTCTTTCATTAGTTGTTCTAATAGCACAAAAGTTTCTTTCAGAATTCATATTTCATTAGTCAGAAGTTATCGCAACTTGATTATTCCTTGTTCTGTTTTAAATCTAAAAACCATTTTCATAATATTGTCCTGGTTTCAATGAAATCTTTGAATGTATGTGTGCTGGATGCTTATTTTTTCAACAATAAATGGCTTCATGAACACAAAAAAAAAAAAAAAAAAAAAAAAAACCAATCCACCAGACAACAGGCTTCTTTGCTTAAGACAGTCAAGGGGGATCAGATATCACTTGGGAGATGGTAACAGATAAGAAATATGAACAGAGGGTGAACATGTATTGATGGTGAAGCTTCTCATTAAACTGACTTATTGAACTGATTCTTGATGAAACTGAATTTTATAAAGAAACACACAGATGAGCCAGCAGCAAGGTTCAAGAGCTTGACTAAAGTTTGCTTAAATAGGGACTATGTGGCGGCTTGGAGGGGTGAGATGGGGGGGAATGGGATATATACATAGGACTAATCTGGAATGATACATATCTGTAAACAACAAAACTCTGTAAAGTCAAAAAAGCAACATAAAAAACTTGTGACTGAAAACAAAACAGAACAAAACAGAATGATTAAAAAAAAAAATCATTGTCAATGGGACCTAAAGTATTTGTTTCCCTGTGTCCTCAGTGTCCCTTAATTATGACTGAGATAAACAGTCTTTAGTAGCATGTCTTCTTCTGTTGCCTATTCCGTGTATCGACTAGCATAGTGCCTCTGTAGCGAGGCCAACAGATAATCGTGTATCAACAGTCACTTACTAGAAGGAACGTGAGGCCACCACTTACTTTCAGTCAGTCCTTTGTTTTCTCCTAGATTGGAAAGATTTTTCATTTATTTATTTATTTATTTATTTCAGTTCTCAGAGTTTGACCTTCCTTATGTTCAGTATATATTAAAATACGTCTTCTATGAACTTTTATCATGTGTACTGTTTAAACATTATAATTGAGCTGTTTTGCAGAAGATACAATTTGCATTTATGAAAAACTGTAAAGAATGTAAAGAAAGGATTAGCTTCATTAAGTAGGGAGTCATTGGAATATATTTCTTAGATTATATTCAATGTAGAAAAAACTAAATTTTGACTGTTTGACCTGTTAAATTCCTTGTATCTCTTTGTCTTTAAGACTGTTCCCATACTCGTGCATACCAGTGTTTTAATTTGGATAAGTGCTTTTCTAAAAATATGGAAGATGGTTCCACTTAAAAAATTAGCCCTATATTGATGGTTTTGATTTGGCTTAGATGAAACTTAACTGTATATTGATGGTTTTGAATTGGCATAGATAAAACTTAACTGTCTGTTGCATTTTCACAGATTACATTATCCTATTGCATCCCATACTTCTTAAGACTATTAAATTAGAGATGTCAGAATATAATGCCCAAGAAATATATCTTTAGAAAGTCATTTTTAATGGCTTAGGAAAAGGTCACATTCATATAATGCATATAAATTTCATGTAATTTTATAAATTTTATGAATTTTCGTGAAAACATCTTAATATTTTGGTCTTAATTATTTGGGGGAGCATCTTATTATTTCCTCAGTTTTATTTAAAGCATCTTCCATTGTGGGAGCCTGTGATTTGGAGGTAAAAGGAACACTGTGGCATGGTCAGACAACTGAACACTGATTCTGACTCTTCTAGACTGAAGAAACTAATAAAGCTAATCCAAGGCTACCAGCTAAAGGCGGCAATGAAAAAATAAATACTTGTATGTTGCAAAGGATGAGCCCTTCCTTACACTGGGTCAAAATTGTTAAAAGTGAGGAACAGAGTTTTAAGTTCTTAAAAGTGTCTATAAAAATAAAGATTAGGGCTTCCCTGATGGTCCAGTGGGTAGAGAGTCTGCCTTGCAGTGCAAGGGGCACTGGTTCCATCCCTGGCCTCTGAGGATCCCACACGCCCCGGAGTGGCTGGACTGGCGGGTCCAATTACGAGCCAGCGCTCTGGAGTACATGTGCCCAGAGCTGTGCTCAGCGACGAGAGAGGCCAGTGCCACTGGAGGCCCACACAGGCCAGAGAGTGAAGATGGATGAAAATAAATGCATTAAAAATAAATAAATAAATAAATAAAGATTAAAACTAAGCTAATAGAGGTAGGGGATTAAGAGATATAAACTACTGTGTATAAAATAAATAACTACAAGGATGTATTCCAGGACAGGGAATATAGCCAATATTTTATAATATCTTTAAATTTTGAATTACTATATTGTAAACTTGAAACTAATGTATTGTGATTCAGCTGTACTTCAATAAGAAAAAACTAGACTGATATATTCTAGTACATGTTAACATGCCTCTAGTAATGAATTTTCTTTTCTTTGAATCCCAGGCATTAACTCACCCAGCCATTTTTCCTCCATCTTTATCCTGTTCTATTCTGATATTCATTCTTTTTTCTATATGTCAACTTCTTTCCCTTGACTTATGTCTTCTCCTGAATCTATAGAGATATTTATTTGTCACTGACATTAAAAAGGAAGTCCTCAACTGGGCCACCTTCCTTCTTTCCTTTCAAACATCTTGGAAAAGTACTTGTACCCTTTCTTCAGCTTCCAGTCACTCCCTATATGCAGTCTGACTCTTATACCATTGATCTACTAAAATCATGTGCAAAAGGTTAATCATAACCTCCTAACTGATAAATCCATTGATCTCTTTTCAGATTTTAGTCTGATTGTCCTCAAAGATATTCAATACCCCCTTCTTTAAATTTTGTAAAAGTGTGGAAGTAATCTTTGATTCCTCTATACCTATGCCACTATGTCTCCCCCTCCCAATCCAGTCCTATCAGTTCTTTTTTCTAGATATTCCTGAAATATTTTCACTTGCTCCTTCTTCATTCCAGCCACTCTGATCTCTCAACTGCAGCCCTCAGTGAATCTCCTTGTGTCCACTCTGCCTTCTGGAAGTCATGTCTATATAGCAGCCATTATAATGTGAGTTGATATATATAAAATGCTTGGGCAGAAGCTGTCCTACAGTAGGTACTCTATATGTATTTATTACTATGGTTCTAAAACTGTTAATTACATTGAGTCTTTTCATTGTTTCAAAGTCTTTTCGTAGCTTTCGTTTCACTTAGGTGAAAGCCATACACCTTGTTGCCTTAGAAGGCCCTTTTGCCTCCATGGCCCTAACCCCACCCTCATTCCTTTTCTTTTGCTTGCCTGTTATGCTCCTAGTCTCTTCTTAGTTCCTCAAACACTTCCTTTTCTTCTCAAGACCTTGGCTGTTCCTTCTGCCTGAATATTTGTTACCAGAGATATTGAGTCCAGTCTCAGTTTTAACAACACCCCCCAGGGGAATTTCTTTCTGATCATCAATCTAAGATAGCCCTATCCCTAGTTGCTCTGTTGTGCTGCTCTTTACATTCATCCTTTTTATTCGTGCAGCTCTCAGATACTTTTTTCTATAAAGTCCTCTTCAGTTCTCTGAGACTAAATTAGCTACTCCCTCCCTTTCCTTCAAAGCACTGATTAATAGCATATAAAATCACATATATCCATATAAACTGCGTATGTGTGTCTTCTCTGTTATATGGTGAGTTTCTGAAGAATAGTAATAACATTTCATCTGTCTTTTTGTCGTCCCTGGTGCCTACCATGATACCTGGATGAATGAACAGGTAAATAAACCCTCTAAGGTTGGAATATTTCTAGGACACAGATGTGCGGAATTGTGATCTACTAAAATCATGTGCAAAAGGTTAATCATAACCTCCTAACTGATAAATCCATTGATCTCTTTTCAGATTTTAGTCTGATTGTCCTCAAAGATATTCAATACCCCCTTCTTTAAATTTTGTAAAAGTGTGGAAGTAATCTTTGATTCCTCTATACCTATGCCACTATGTCTCCCCCTCCCAATCCAGTCCTATCAGTTCTTTTTTCTAGATATTCCTGAAATATTTTCACTTGCTCCTTCTTCATTCCAGCCACTCTGATCTCTCAACTGCAGCCCTCAGTGAATCTCCTTGTGTCCACTCTGCCTTCTGGAAGTCATGTCTATATAGCAGCCATTATAATGTGAGTTGATATATATAAAATGCTTGGGCAGAAGCTGTCCTACAGTAGGTACTCTATATGTATTTATTACTATGGTTCTAAAACTGTTAATTACATTGAGTCTTTTCATTGTTTCAAAGTCTTTTCGTAGCTTTTCGTTTCACTTAGGTGAAAGCCATACACCTTGTTGCCTTAGAAGGCCCTTTTGCCTCCATGGCCCTAACCCCACCCTCATTCCTTTTTCTTTTGCTTGCCTGTTATGCTCCTAGTCTCTTCTTAGTTCCTCAAACACTTCCTTTTCTTCTCAAGACCTTGGCTGTTCCTTCTGCCTGAATATTTGTTACCAGAGATATTGAGTCCAGTCTCAGTTTTAACAACACCCCCCAGGGGAATTTCTTTCTGATCATCAATCTAAGATAGCCCTATCCCTAGTTGCTCTGTTGTGCTGCTCTTTACATTCATCCTTTTTATTCGTGCAGCTCTCAGATACTTTTTTCTATAAAGTCCTCTTCAGTTCTCTGAGACTAAATTAGCTACTCCCTCCCTTTCCTTCAAAGCACTGATTAATAGCATATAAAATCACATATATCCATATAAACTGCGTATGTGTGTCTTCTCTGTTATATGGTGAGTTTCTGAAGAATAGTAATAACATTTCATCTGTCTTTTTGTCGTCCCTGGTGCCTACCATGATACCTGGATGAATGAACAGGTAAATAAACCCTCTAAGGTTGGAATATTTCTAGGACACAGATGTGCTGAATTGTGATCTCATAAATGTGGAAGATGTGTAGGTTTACTCTGCTGAGAATGATTAGGTAGCATGTGTCCTCTGCAGTCAGGTCCCCAGGGAGAATGTACACTAGAAACAATTTGGCCTCAACTAGTGAAGATGGCTCTACATATTCTAGAGCATGCTGGGCTCCTCTGTAACTGTTTAATCTGTAACCCAGCAGCTGTAAATATTATCCCAGGTTCTCCCTTGCACTGTTTAATTAGCCCAGTCTTTTTGTTCTTGGGAAGAAAATCTAGGGCTGAAAGAGAAAGTAGCACTGGTTTGTATGCATTTCTCCCTTCAAAGTCTCTCTTATTAGGTGGCTTTCGTGTTGTAATAAATATACATGTGGCCTGTCCATTCATTTCTACTCATACATGGTGTTGTGCACTTGGCAGTTCTCTAATGTACTGAGGAATTTACTCATTAGTGTAGATGGTAAGATGAGGCAGTCAGACTTGGTAGAGAGAACTTAACTCTAGACCAAGTTAGTCCAGAGACCTGGATCCTATTTCTGGGGCTGCCTCTAACTTGCTTCAGGACCTGGACCGTTTCTCTTACCTGGACCTCAGTCTCCTCATCTGTCAAGTGGGTTACTGATTTTTATCTAGGAAACGTTTTTCAGACAAAATCCTAGGCAGAATCCTCATAAAAAATAGTTTCAGTGCTACTCTAGCTGAAGTGGAGCCCTCTCATGTACCCTCTCACACTTTTTTTATTACACATTCCCAGATGATAAACTGACCCTTGCCACCTCTGACATTTCAACTTGGGCACCAAAAAAATGATCTAGTGCAGGCATCCAAAGGAGAAAAGCCAAAACAAACTGACTTGCTGTAACTTGCTTTCTTTTCTTTTTTGATTACTTTTCTTTTCTTTTTTGATTACTAAACTTGCTGGTTTCCATTTGCCTGTTATTATTGGAGACCTATCATTGATATTAACCTAACACCTATGTCCTTTGAAATGACATAGAAAGCCTGAGAGGAAAGGGCTAGATTTTTAGAACCCATACTCCCCTTCTTCTGCATCTCCTTCCCCCATCTCCCCTCACTTTACCAGCCTTTCCCAATGTTGACCTTTCTGTTATGTTTCTGTAAGTTTTCATCATTGTTCTTCCTGTTCGTTGTGACTAAATTATATGAACACCATGAGTCAAGGTTTCTCTACCTGGGGTCATATAGTCCTTTTAGTGTTATTTCTAAGAAATAGATAAGACCATTAGCATGGTCATTTCTTTAAGATAAAAATACAGAAACATCCATTTATGACATGTGCTTATATAGGAGTAAAAACAGTTTTACAAATCAATTTGTTGTGACAAAATGATGATTAGTATTCTCTTCCAAGATAATTGTGGTCATTTAAATTACTGCTCTCCAAAAACATAGGCTAATTTATTCATTCAGCCATTTGAAACTATGTGTCTGAGATCTGGGAATACTTTTAAAAATTAATTTATTTTCCTCTTAAAAGGCTAATATAATCAGTAATGAGGTATATAAATACAGGGATCCTAAAGGACTTATTTGTCAGATATTTCCACTTGCCTTTTGTCTGCTTCCCAGTTTTCTCTGTGTAGTTACTTTGGTTTGGTTGGAAAATGTCAGAGCAAGATGCCAGTATGTTCCAGTCAAGATGTGCCTGTGTTCAAACTGCTGTAGCCTGTTACTTGGACCTTGTAGGAAAAGTACTGTAGATATGGTGTCTGCAGTTGAAATTGAGATGCATTAATATAAAGTATCTGCCTGGTTTCTTCAGCTAATGAAGTTTTGCTGAAAAATGAGTATAATGAAAAAATGCTGGATGTTGGCAGGACCTACTGATGAAGGCTAATGAGCATAAATAAGTTTGTGTAAGGCCCCAGAAGCAGTGGTGGAGAATGTTTCAAATGCATTGTCCTTGAAGTAAGACCAGCCTTGGATGGGGTGTGACCCGCTTATTTGTTGACTTCTTTTTTTCTTCCCTTGTCTTCCTCCTCCTAAGCCCTTCTTTCAGAAGAGGATCCATTCAACCCAGCATCACTGGATTGTTTTATACAGCACAGGGCATATTAAAAATGAAACTACTTAGGCCAGGGATTAATACAGTATTTCAAAATAAGAATTATGATTTTTACATACTATATACTTTATTTAATAGAAAAGGTATTTTTTTTATTTACTTGCCAAGAATTTAAGAAATATACTCTATGAAAAAGGAGATAAGAAAATAGGTGTTTTGCATTGCTTATTGTTAGAGAAATGCAAATCAAAACTACAATGAGATATCACCTCACACCAGTCAAAATGGCCATCATCAAAACATCTACAAACAATAAATGCTGGAGAGGGTGTGGAGAAAAGGAAACCTTCTTACACTGTTGGTGGGAGTGTAAACTGATACAGCCGCTATGAAGACAGTGTGGAGATTCCTCAAAAAACTAGGAATAGAGTCACCTTATGATCCAGCAATCCCACTACTAGGCATATACTCTGAGGAAATCAAAATTGAAAGAGACACGTGTACCCCATTGTTCATTGAAGCACTATTTACAATAGCTAGAAATGGAAGCAACCTAGGTGTCCATCGACAGATGCATGGATAAAGAAGCTGTGGTACATATATACAATGGAATACTACTCAGCCATAAAAAGAAATGCATTTGAATCAGTTCTAACGAGGTGGACGGATCTAAAACCTATTATACAAAGTGAGGTATGTGAGAGAGAAAGATAAATATTGTATACTGACATGCGTATGAAATCTAGAAAGATGGTGCTGATAAATGAGTATGCAGAGCAGCAGTGTAGAGGCAGACATGGAGAAGTTTTATGGACATTGGTATGAGGGAGGGGAATATGCTGTGGGACTAGAGGATCTCAAACGGGGGCTCTGTGGTGACCTGGAGGATTTGGAAGGGAAGGGAGATAAGCGGGAGGTTTGGGAGTGGGGGAACATATATATACCTATGGCAGATTCAGGTTGATGTGTGGCAGTAAACAACAAAACCTGTAAAAAATAAATAATAAATAAAAAAGAAAATAGGTGTTTTGTACCACTTGGAGTTCAGTTCAGTTCAGTCACTCAGTCGTGTGTGACTGTGAGCCCACATACTGCAGCACACCAGGCCTCCCTGTCCTTCACCATCTCCTAGAGTTTGCTTAAATTCGTGTCCATTGACTGACTGATACAGTCCAGCGATCTCATCCTCTGTCATCCCCTTCTCCTTTTGCCTTCTGTTTTTCCCAACATCAGGTTCTTTTCCCATGAATTGTCTCTTTGCATCAGGTGGCTTCAGTATTGCATCAGTATTAGAGCTTTGGCTTTAGCATCATTCCTTCTAATGAATATTAAGGGTTGATTTCCTTTGGGATTGACGGTTTGAGCTCCTTGCTGTCCAAGGAACTCTCAAGAGCCTTCTCAAACACCACAGTTCAAAGGCATCAGTTTTTCATCACTCAGCCTACTTGATGGTCCAACTCTCACATCCATACATGACTACTGGAAAAACCATAGCTTTGACTATATGGACTTCTGTCGACAAAGTAATATCTCTGCTTTTGAATACGCTACCTAGATTTGCCGTGGCTTTTTTCCCAAGGAGCAAGTGTCTTTTAATTTCATGACTGCAGACACCATCCACAGTGATTAAACACAAAGGCTTTTGCTCACCACTCTGCTCCCAGTGATTGTAAGACATTCCTAAAACTGTGTTGGATAATTTTATGTGTTGATCTGGCTATAACATGGAGTGCCCATGTATTTGGTCAAACATTATTTTTTGGATGAGAGTTACAGTATTTTTGCTTGAGATTAACATTTAGATCAGTAGAGTGAGCAGGTCAGATTGCCCTCCCTAATGTGGGTGGACCTCATCCTTGAAGGCCTTAATGGAACAAAGACTGACCTTCCCCCAAGCACCTCAGTTTCTTGATCTTTAAAAATTGGAGTTTTTGTGACAGTACATACAACAGACTCTTGAGGTATAATTTGACTTTCTAAACTGGACTACAAAATAAATGTAATCAATGAAATAATGTAAACCTTGTAAATAGGCTGTCATGCTATTTCCATGAATAAGATGTAAATGGACAGAATCTATATATCTTTCTGGGCCATTCTCTTAGAAAAGACACATATTCTTGCCATTGTCCTCTTCTAAAATCCAATCCTACTGATCTTTTCTGTTAACAGTCTTCTGTTGCCCCACATGATCCAGTGGCAGTAATGCCTCTGAATGACTTCAGTTGAGTTTGTTATACTCGTACAAGAATTAAAACCTGATTTTTATGGTCCACTATTTAACTATAGCCAGGTCCAGAGATTTTAGTGCAAAAGGTTGACTAGTTTTAAATAATACAAGATGTAAAATGGTAACATTAAAAAGTATGGGGCTTCCCTGATGGTCCAGTGGGTAAAGACACTGCCTTGCAGTGCAGGGGCCACTGGTTCGATCCCTGGCCTGGAAAGATCTCACGTCTCGTGGAGCAGCAGGACCTATGTGTCCAACTACCGAGCCAGAGCCCTGGAGCGCATGCACCCAGAGCTGATGCTCTCGAGAGATGCCACTGCAATGAGAGGCTCACACAGGCTGAAGAACAAAGATGGATGAAAATAAATAAATGAAAGACCAACAGAAGTGGTCCCCCACCACACCAAAAAACTTTAAAAAAGAATCACATCCATACATGACTACTGGAAAACCATAGCTTTGACTATATGGACTTCTGTCGACAAAGTAATATCTCTGCTTTTGAATCGCTACCTAGATTTGCCGTGGCTTTTTCCCAAGGAGCAAGTGTCTTTAATTTCATGACTGCAGACACCATCCACAGTGATTAAACACAAAGGCTTTTGCTCACCACTCTGCTCCCAGTGATTGTAAGACATTCCTAAAACTGTGTTGGATAATTTTATGTGTTGATCTGGCTATAACATGGAGTGCCCATGTATTTGGTCAAACATTATTTTTTGGATGAGAGTTACAGTATTTTTGCTTGAGATTAACATTTAGATCAGTAGAGTGAGCAGGTCAGATTGCCCTCCCTAATGTGGGTGGACCTCATCCTTGAAGGCCTTAATGGAACAAAGACTGACCTTCCCCCAAGCACCTCAGTTTCTTGATCTTTAAAAATTGGAGTTTTTGTGACAGTACATACAACAGACTCTTGAGGTATAATTTGACTTTCTAAACTGGACTACAAAATAAATGTAATCAATGAAATAATGTAAACCTTGTAAATAGGCTGTCATGCTATTTCCATGAATAAGATGTAAATGGACAGAATCTATATATCTTTCTGGGCCATTCTCTTAGAAAAGACACATATTCTTGCCATTGTCCTCTTCTAAAATCCAATCCTACTGATCTTTTCTGTTAACAGTCTTCTGTTGCCCCACATGATCCAGTGGCAGTAATGCCTCTGAATGACTTCAGTTGAGTTTGTTATACTCGTACAAGAATTAAAACCTGATTTTTATGGTCCACTATTTAACTATAGCCAGGTCCAGAGATTTTAGTGCAAAAGGTTGACTAGTTTTAAATAATACAAGATGTAAAATGGTAACATTAAAAAGTATGGGGCTTCCCTGATGGTCCAGTGGGTAAAGACACTGCCTTGCAGTGCAGGGGCCACTGGTTCGATCCCTGGCCTGGAAAGATCTCACGTCTCGTGGAGCAGCAGGACCTATGTGTCCAACTACCGAGCCAGAGCCCTGGAGCGCATGCACCCAGAGCTGATGCTCTGCGAGAGATGCCACTGCAATGAGAGGCTCACACAGGCTGAAGAACAAAGATGGATGAAAATAAATAAATGAAAGACCAACAGAAGTGGTCCCCCACCACACCAAAAAAACTTTAAAAAAAAAGAAGTATGGTACATATACAAAATAAGAATATGCTAAGAAGTTATAGCAAAGAAAAAAGGGGGGCCACATATTCTGTGTACTAACATGTGAACAGAATACCATGATATATAATTAAGTGGAAAAAAGTGTTGGTAGAATGTTACCTTTTGTCCAAAATGTGACAAAGTAAGATTATAGATTATTTGCTTATAAAGTCAAAAGGAAACGCTGGAAAGGGGCATAAGTATCATAACTGGGTTGGTGGACAGTGGGGTGAATGGAGCCACAGGCAGGAGAGAGATTTCACTGGAAACTTACTCATACGTTTAAAATCCTGAATCATATTAATTAATTACTAAAATTAAATCTATAAAATAAAAGAGGAAGGAAAACCATTAGAGTGCATTCACATTTAAACTTCTCTATATACACTTTGAAAATTATATTTTACCATTTTATTTATAGCTCCCTCTGAAAATCTCCTAGCCTTGTTACTTTGACCTGATTTGGGTAATTTGAAAACTAGAATCTAGATAGATGTACATGCAGTGTTTTAATTACCATAGTTTACAATTTTGAGCAAGATGGGTTGCAGTATTAATACAGGTAGTACCCAGATTTTGGGTAAGTTATGGTATAAAAATTTCTCTTCTACTATACACTTAAAACTGATAAAGATATGTTATCTGCTCTTTTAAATCTCAATTTTACGAATGTTAAAAGAAACCAATCTGACTTTATTCATTTATAGAAATGAAAATTTTAAATAAGAATATTTCAACCACAGGTTGTTAGTTCTGAATCACATAGTAATAGTTAAAATGACTTGTACATTCTTTGTTGTTGTTTAGCTACTAAGTCATGTCCGACTCTTTTGTGATGCCATGGGCTGGCTATAGCTCACCAGGCTCCTCTGTCCGTGGGATTTCCCAGGAAGGAATACTGGAGTGGGATGCCACTTCCTTCTCCAGGAGATCTTCCCTATCCAGGGATTGAACTCATGTTTCCTGTAGAGGCAGGCGGAGTCTTTACCCCTGAGCCACCAGGAAAGCTCATACACTCCTTAATACACTCCTTAATAGCTTATAAAAACATGTATGTATTTAGTTAAGATTCTTTCCCTCAGATAGGAATATCCTATTTAAATTTGCAAATACTTCTTTATGTTCAAAGGGACGATCTGTGTATTGCTAATAAAATGTAACAATTCTTTTAGTGTTCTTCCTCCAGACCATCAAACGAGTGCGAACTGCCTTCTTTCGGTATAAGGTGCTGTTTCCATGCTCGGTGAACAAACAGCATGAGGGATTCCTCGGAGGTGCACTCTGTAGTTACACAGACCACCCATAAAAACCCTGGCAGAGCAACTTGGTGGACAGTGGGGTGAATGGAGCCACAGGCAGGAGAGAGATTTCACTGGAAACTTACTCATACGTTTAAAATCCTGAATCATATTAATTAATTACTAAAATTAAATCTATAAAATAAAAGAGGAAGGAAAACCATTAGAGTGCATTCACATTTAAACTTCTATATACATTTTGAAAATTATATTTTACCATTTTATTTATAGCTCCCTCTGAAAATCTCCTAGCCTTGTTACTTTGACCTGATTTGGGTAATTTGAAAACTAGAATCTAGATAGATGTACATGCAGTGTTTTAATTACCATAGTTTACAATTTTGAGCAAGATGGGTTGCAGTATTAATACAGGTAGTACCCAGATTTTGGGTAAGTTATGGTATAAAAATTTCTCTTCTACTATACACTTAAAACTGATAAAGATATGTTATCTGCTCTTTTAAATCTCAATTTTACGAATGTTAAAAGAAACCAATCTGACTTTATTCATTTATAGAAATGAAAATTTTAAATAAGAATATTTCAACCACAGGTTGTTAGTTCTGAATCACATAGTAATAGTTAAAATGACTTGTACATTCTTTGTTGTTGTTTAGCTACTAAGTCATGTCCGACTCTTTTGTGATGCCATGGGCTGGCTATAGCTCACCAGGCTCCTCTGTCCGTGGGATTTCCCAGGAAGGAATACTGGAGTGGGATGCCACTTCCTTCTCCAGGAGATCTTCCCTATCCAGGGATTGAACTCATGTTTCCTGTAGAGGCAGGCGGAGTCTTTACCCCTGAGCCACCAGGAAAGCTCATACACTCCTTAATACACTCCTTAATAGCTTATAAAAACATGTATGTATTTAGTTAAGATTCTTTCCCTCAGATAGGAATATCCTATTTAAATTTGCAAATACTTCTTTATGTTCAAAGGGACGATCTGTGTATTGCTAATAAAAATGTAACAATTCTTTTAGTGTTCTTCCTCCAGACCATCAAATGAGTGCGAACTGCCTTCTTTCGGTATAAGGTGCTGTTTCCATGCTCAGTGAACAAACAGCATGAGGGATTCCTCGGAGGTGCACTCTGTAGTTACACAGACCACCCATAAAAAACCCTGGCAGAGCAACAGAAAGTGACTCACACAGACAGCATCTACTCTTGCTGATAGAGACAATAGTCTTAGGACCCTGAAGTTTGCAGGACTTTATGGAGGAGACCAAGTTGAAAGTGGAGTCAGAAACTGGATAAGCAGAAAGGAACAGTCCAAAGGTGGGGCAGTGGACAGAAACATGAGGTGAACATGATGATTTTTTTTTTTTTTTTTGGTTTGTTTTCTTCATGAAGTGTTGTAAAGCTAACAGGGGTTGGAAGCAAGGAATTGCAGGTAGCAGTAAAGTTGTAAAGGCTGTCAAAAAGTGGAGACTTTATTTGGGAAACATTGATATTGGAGTATTATAAAAATGATATTCTAACCATGACATAAACATGTCTGTTACCCACCCTTCATTCCTCTCTTTTCTTCACTCACTCAACAAATATTTTTTGACCATCTCCTTTGTGAAAATCCCTGATACAAGAAAATTGACGTGATCGTAAATTACAGAAGATGGGCAGAGGCTGGTGGGAAGCAGGATGTCCAGAAAGCCTGTCACAGTGATCCAGGATTGTGGTCATGTTACTGGATGGAAAAAATGGCTAATTTTTTTTAAACACCCACGAGTATATGCCAAATATTTTATAATAACTATTAATGGAATATAACTGTTAAAATTGTGAATCACTATATTGTACATGTATAATTTATATAATGTTATGGATCAACTATACTTCAGTAAAATATAAAGTATGTATATTATATTGAGAAAAAAAGATTATATGTCAGATACAATGTTAAATACTTATATATGTTATATATTATCCTCATAATACTATAAAGTAGATGGTTTTATTATACAATTTACCAGTGAGGGAACTGAGGCTTAGTGAGATTAATTGATACAGTCACTCAGCAAATAATAGTGTAAATATCATTTGTTTAGCAGATCAAAGTTTCAAAGGACGATCTGTGTATTGCTAATAAAATGTAACAATTCTTTTAGTGTTCTTCCTCCAGACCATCAAATGAGTGCGAACTGCCTTCTTTCGGTATAAGGTGCTGTTTCCATGCTCAGTGAACAAACAGCATGAGGGATTCCTCGGAGGTGCACTCTGTAGTTACACAGACCACCCATAAAAAACCCTGGCAGAGCAACAGAAAGTGACTCACACAGACAGCATCTACTCTTGCTGATAGAGACAATAGTCTTAGGACCCTGAAGTTTGCAGGACTTTATGGAGGAGACCAAGTTGAAAGTGGAGTCAGAAACTGGATAAGCAGAAAGGAACAGTCCAAAGGTGGGGCAGTGGACAGAAACATGAGGTGAACATGATGATTTTTTTTTTTTTTTTTGGTTTGTTTTCTTCATGAAGTGTTGTAAAGCTAACAGGGGTTGGAAGCAAGGAATTGCAGGTAGCAGTAAAGTTGTAAAGGCTGTCAAAAAGTGGAGACTTTATTTGGGAAACATTGATATTGGAGTATTATAAAAATGATATTCTAACCATGACATAAACATGTCTGTTACCCACCCTTCATTCCTCTCTTTTCTTCACTCACTCAACAAATATTTTTTGACCATCTCCTTTGTGAAAATCCCTGATACAAGAAAATTGACGTGATCGTAAATTACAGAAGATGGGCAGAGGCTGGTGGGAAGCAGGATGTCCAGAAAGCCTGTCACAGTGATCCAGGATTGTGGTCATGTTACTGGATGGAAAAAATGGCTAATTTTTTTTAAACACCCACGAGTATATGCCAAATATTTTATAATAACTATTAATGGAATATAACTGTTAAAATTGTGAATCACTATATTGTACATGTATAATTTATATAATGTTATGGATCAACTATACTTCAGTAAAATATAAAGTATGTATATTATATTGAGAAAAAAAGATTATATGTCAGATACAATGTTAAATACTTATATATGTTATATATTATCCTCATAATACTATAAAGTAGATGGTTTTATTATACAATTTACCAGTGAGGGAACTGAGGCTTAGTGAGATTAATTGATACAGTCACTCAGCAAATAATAGTGTAAATATCATTTGTTTAGCAGATCAAAGTTTGTAAATATTCCTGTTGACCTTCTTTTGTTTAATCCTCTGCCTATGTGTTAGGCCTCCTAAATACCATTATTCTCATTTTTTATTTTATATTAGCACAGAAGAACATAGAGAATCATGACTTGCCTGGGCAGTCACTCATCAGAGAGTAAACACCTGCTGTATGCCACGCCTTTTTCTAGGCAATGGGGACATAGCAGTGGACAAGATAGATCAAGATGCCTGTCCTCTGGGAGTTGTTTTCTGATAGGGATGAATAACAGTGAAACATATAAGTAAACAACATCAAATTATCTCTAGAGGTGACAAGTACTGTGAAGTAGACTAAGGTAAAGTTGTAACTGAGGAGTGCTGCCATGGTCGAATGTGAAGGCTTTTCTAGAGAAGAGATGACATTTGTGACCTGCATAACAAGAGGGTCTCATACAATAATCTAAAGGGAAAACCTTCCAAGGAAGAGGGCAGCAAGAGCAGAGGCCCTGTGATAGGAACATAGTTGGCGTGTTCAAAGGACAGAGAGACCCCAGTATGGCCAAAATGTGGTGAAAGAAGAAGCGAGAAAAATGAGAAAGCAGTAGGCTGGAACTAGGTCATGTAAGGACTTGTAGGCTGTGGTGCGCAGTTTGGTTCTTATTCTGTAAGCAATAGGAATTCCATGAAGAGTTTTAAACAGAGTGTCTGTGTGTATGCATATGGGAGGTGATGATCTAATTTGCACCAATTTTGTCACCAAAATCCTGTTAGCCCTTCCCTCATAAACTATCTTAATTGAATCTTCTCTTTTCATTTCTTTTATTATTATTTTATTTGTGTGTGTGTGTTTGGCTGCATCGGATCTTAGTTGCAGGATCTGGTAGGATCTTTCTTTGTGGCACATGGGTTCCAGAATGCTCAGGCTCACTCACTGTGGTGCACACGGCCTTAGTTGCTCTACACCATGTAGAATATTATTAATACTTCCCTAACTAGAAATAGAACTCTCTCTTTTCATTTCTATAGCAGCATTCAGTTACAACAGCAACAGTAACAATCAATTTAAAAGACCTTGTACACTCTGTGTGAGAGGAGATACTGAGTTTGTATATGTGCATGCTTGGTTGCACAGTTGTGTCTGACTCTTTGTGACACAATGGACCACAGCCCACCAGGTCCTCCTATTCATAGAATTGTCCAGGCAGGAATAGTGGAATGGGTTGTCCTTTCCTATTCCGAAGGATCTTCCCTACACAGGGATTGAGCCCACGTCTCTTGCACTGGCAGATAGATTCTTTACCACTATTCCACCTGGGGAGCCTTTGAGTGTGTGTGTGTGTATATAAGTGTGTGTGTTCTTGTGTACTTTATGAACCTAAAAGCAGAAAGTATTATAATATTATGAAGGATAACACCACTCATAATAGAATGTGTTAATTACTATTAGGAAGTTTTCAGAGAGACTTCATTGGTTTAGACAACAATTTTGGTGATTTGAAGAAAATTTTGAAAATAGAGAAAAATAGTTCCAACTTTGTCCCTATAAAGAAGAGAACTGTTGGGATAGAACTGGCCATGAAAAATTCTTTCTGTGAAAAGCAATGGGGTGAAGGGTCCCACTTGGGCTAGTGTTAAAAACCTAAGGTAGTTATGGTAGGTGGTTTGTGAATTGAAAGTTTCTGAAATGCTATTTTCACAATGAAAGTGTTCTTCAGCCGTTGAATAGTCCCCTAACCAGATTTTCACTCTGAAGCAATGTGTTGTAGTAGACATTTTAGATCTGAGTGCTCTGTCATACAAATAGAAACAACATTGCCCTAAATAGGCCTGTGATTTGAAAAGAAGTTACCTACTTGCCAATTAGGATCTGTAAGTTACCTTATTTATTTTTATTGAAATAACATCTGCATTCTAATGTATTCACTTACTTTTTATTTAAAAACTCTAGTTGTCCTGAAGATTATAGCTAATGGCCCACTCTAAGGTTACTTCTCCTTTTGATGAGTAGGAGATTTCATCCCAGAGAAATAAAGTTGGATGTTTTCATTTGTTAGGAATTTGATGAGACTCTGAGTAATTACTTTTTCTCATCCTTTTGAGTAAAGTCAACTTTTAAAGTCTTTATTAAATAAAATAGATTTTAAGCAGCATTCAGTTACAACAGCAACAGTAACAATCAATTTAAAAGACCTTGTACACTCTGTGTGAGAGGAGATACTGAGTTTGTATATGTGCATGCTTGGTTGCACAGTTGTGTCTGACTCTTTGTGACACAATGGACCACAGCCCACCAGGTCCTCCTATTCATAGAATTGTCCAGGCAGGAATAGTGGAATGGGTTGTCCTTTCCTATTCCGAAGGATCTTCCCTACACAGGGATTGAGCCCACGTCTCTTGCACTGGCAGATAGATTCTTTACCACTATTCCACCTGGGGAGCCTTTGAGTGTGTGTGTGTGTATATAAGTGTGTGTGTTCTTGTGTACTTTATGAACCTAAAAGCAGAAAGTATTATAATATTATGAAGGATAACACCACTCATAATAGAATGTGTTAATTACTATTAGGAAGTTTTCAGAGAGACTTCATTGGTTTAGACAACAATTTTGGTGATTTGAAGAAAATTTTGAAAATAGAGAAAAATAGTTCCAACTTTGTCCCTATAAAGAAGAGAACTGTTGGGATAGAACTGGCCATGAAAAATTCTTTCTGTGAAAAGCAATGGGGTGAAGGGTCCCACTTGGGCTAGTGTTAAAAACCTAAGGTAGTTATGGTAGGTGGTTTGTGAATTGAAAGTTTCTGAAATGCTATTTTCACAATGAAAGTGTTCTTCAGCCGTTGAATAGTCCCCTAACCAGATTTTCACTCTGAAGCAATGTGTTGTAGTAGACATTTTAGATCTGAGTGCTCTGTCATACAAATAGAAACAACATTGCCCTAAATAGGCCTGTGATTTGAAAAGAAGTTACCTACTTGCCAATTAGGATCTGTAAGTTACCTTATTTATTTTTATTGAAATAACATCTGCATTCTAATGTATTCACTTACTTTTTATTTAAAAACTCTAGTTGTCCTGAAGATTATAGCTAATGGCCCACTCTAAGGTTACTTCTCCTTTTGATGAGTAGGAGATTTCATCCCAGAGAAATAAAGTTGGATGTTTTCATTTGTTAGGAATTTGATGAGACTCTGAGTAATTACTTTTTCTCATCCTTTTGAGTAAAGTCAACTTTTAAAGTCTTTATTAAATAAAATAGAATTTATAGCATTTTAAATTTGTATCTATTTTTGTGGGGTTGTTCCATCATATTTTCTCCTATCCATTTAAATCATATTGAAGACTGCCTGAAATGGCATTTTCACGACAATTCTGGGAACCATCCTTCGACTGTATGTTATTTACTGCTGATATATGTATTCTGGTGTTTCTTGCCTTCTATCATACATAAATTCTAGTGGCATATTGAATACTATAGAGAGGAACTGACTGATGGTAAATCAAAACATTTTACAGCATACTGTTGGGAATGTTGGATTCATTGCTATAAAGAAATTATGTTTGATCAGTATTTTCAGAGCTTCCTAATACTGTAGTTTGTTCGTCTTCTTAATGTTAGTTATATTTAAGCTCAAAATTGGGTTCATTTTAATAATGCATAATATATGCTACAGTAAATCTTTTCCACACAAATAAGAATACTAAATGTTCAACACGACGTTTGATTAGAACCATTAAGCCCAACAACTTGTATTTAACAAAACAGTGTTAATTATATAGTCAACTGGATAGTTCATTCTTTACTGTAGAAGCTATATATTAGAATAAAGTTATTTTAATATATAAGGTGCCAAAGGAAAATTGGCTAACAAGAAAGCAAATAGCTTTATGCAGTGAAGATGTCAAATGAACAGTTAACTCACAGTCATTTTTTTAGAGAATATGTAAGTTGGGTTTTATTTTTAGTTCCTATCTTGCCTTTGTATTTAAATGATGGAAAATGACTCTCAGTCCCTAAAGTACTCTTAATGTATCATTCAAAATAGCCCTGACAGGCTAGCCCCTCTGGTACGGTGAGATTTATGGCTTTCCATTCCTTGGTGTTCCATTACTCTGTCTGCACCATCACATTGATTAGTGGGTAGTGGAGAGCAAGGAAGGAGAGGCGACTGCTTAGAGCCAGCTAGTGTCCATCATTTTAATGAACTGCTTAGAGATGGTTAATATTGTCCTTGGTTTTCATTATTGCCGATGATGACCAGATCATTTTAAATGTTTCCCCCTCTTCTTCTTTTTTCAGGGCCCACTGGAAAATGATTTGGTTGTTTATGTAGCACTCATAGCAGAAAGCCAACGGTAAGAAATCCAGACAGGTGGTATGTTCTTCTGAGAGAGAAGGAAGAGGGTTGATTGCTTTAGGCTTGTCATATTGCATATGGTAGTAGAAATGAGTTTCATAGACCCCTTGACAGGGTCTCCAGGATGTTGCAATGTCACTTCAAGTGTCAAAATAACATACTTTTCATGTTTGAAAACAATTTTGTTTTAGTTGTTGTAACTATTAAAGTATGTGACCAGTGCCAGTGTTGCCCAGCATATAGTTTTGAGAAATTAATGCAAAAAGATTATGGGAATACCCCGAGTTAGTACTTACCTTCCTGCCAGCCCCCAGAGCTTACAGCTGATGCTCTGTGAAGAAACTCCGCCCTCAAGATGACCTGTGGATTCCAGTGCAGACGACATATTGCTGACATGTAACAGATGATCACATGCTCCCAGCTAGCACAGCCCCTCCTTTTTACTCCTCCCCCTTTACCATTGTTTTTATAAATGCATCATATTTTTTGCCTTTATTTTTTTCAGCCTTCAAGTTTTTCTGAACACATATGGTATTCAGACTCAGACTCCTCAACAGGTGGAACCCATTCAGATCTGGGCCCAACAGGAGCTTGTAAAGGTAAGTGATGCTGCTTCTTGTCTCCTTGCTCTTGTACAACAGCAAGATGATTACTTAGTTTACAGTCAAGAAGCATATTTAAAATCCAATTCTAAATAGGGCCATTGATCCAAAAATCTTTCTGATTAAGTTAAGAGACCCACATCAGACATTATTACTAAAAGACAACTGCATTGTATGTATATGCATTATACTCATAAGCATTGGTAATTTTTACTCCATTCTAAAGTTTGTTACTAAACTGGACTGACCACTTAAATTGGCCTTGATTTTAGTAGTGGTGTATGGAATTAACCTTTACATGTGACTTATTTTCCCTTTGATTAACTATGAAAGAAATATTCTTACCTTAATATTGTTGGTAATAACTACTGCCCTTTATCTCTTGCCTTACCTTTTGGAGTCTAAAGTAATTCCTACCCTGTTTGGTTTGCTGGTTCTCAGTATAATTATAAAGTTGAATCTATCTTTATAGCAGAAAGCCAACGGTAAGAAATCCAGACAGGTGGTATGTTCTTCTGAGAGAGAAGGAAGAGGGTTGATTGCTTTAGGCTTGTCATATTGCATATGGTAGTAGAAATGAGTTTCATAGACCCCTTGACAGGGTCTCCAGGATGTTGCAATGTCACTTCAAGTGTCAAAATAACATACTTTTCATGTTTGAAAACAATTTTGTTTTAGTTGTTGTAACTATTAAAGTATGTGACCAGTGCCAGTGTTGCCCAGCATATAGTTTTGAGAAATTAATGCAAAAAGATTATGGGAATACCCCGAGTTAGTACTTACCTTCCTGCCAGCCCCCAGAGCTTACAGCTGATGCTCTGTGAAGAAACTCCGCCCTCAAGATGACCTGTGGATTCCAGTGCAGACGACATATTGCTGACATGTAACAGATGATCACATGCTCCCAGCTAGCACAGCCCCTCCTTTTTACTCCTCCCCCTTTACCATTGTTTTTATAAATGCATCATATTTTTTGCCTTTATTTTTTTCAGCCTTCAAGTTTTTCTGAACACATATGGTATTCAGACTCAGACTCCTCAACAGGTGGAACCCATTCAGATCTGGGCCCAACAGGAGCTTGTAAAGGTAAGTGATGCTGCTTCTTGTCTCCTTGCTCTTGTACAACAGCAAGATGATTACTTAGTTTACAGTCAAGAAGCATATTTAAAATCCAATTCTAAATAGGGCCATTGATCCAAAAATCTTTCTGATTAAGTTAAGAGACCCACATCAGACATTATTACTAAAAGACAACTGCATTGTATGTATATGCATTATACTCATAAGCATTGGTAATTTTTACTCCATTCTAAAGTTTGTTACTAAACTGGACTGACCACTTAAATTGGCCTTGATTTTAGTAGTGGTGTATGGAATTAACCTTTACATGTGACTTATTTTCCCTTTGATTAACTATGAAAGAAATATTCTTACCTTAATATTGTTGGTAATAACTACTGCCCTTTATCTCTTGCCTTACCTTTTGGAGTCTAAAGTAATTCCTACCCTGTTTGGTTTGCTGGTTCTCAGTATAATTATAAAGTGACATCTGAATCTATCTTTGATACAGTTGCATATGTGTTGGATCGAATTAAAAGGTAACTTTTGAGGCCTTCTGCATGCACTTCTCTAGAGATGGATCCAGCAGTGCCTGAGTTTAAGAATATTGCTCTCATTAGGGACAGGAAATTGTTCATCTCTGCTAATTATCTCTAAACCACTGTTTTTATTTGGTAATTGTTAAAAGCAATACAGGAACGAATTCTGCAGTGTTTGGTGGTAGTGTTTAGAATTATTTCTAAACACAAGTGATCAAGATGAAGTCAGTTGAATTGATATAAATCTTTTTGATGAAAGTCTTGACATTACAAAAAGAATAAAAGTGAGGTACAAGTTTCAGAGAAAATGCAGAGCCCCAGTGTTGTTGCTAATCAGACTGTACCTTTACCCACTGGCCACAAAACCAGAACCTCAGTGTCAGATAACCCAGAGCACCAGCTCTTCAAATGTCCTAACAAATTTGGAGCCTCCCCCCTGCCCAAATTAAAGAGATATAGCTGAAAATGAAAGGAACCCCAGGTAACAGTTTAAAATCACACTAAGAGTAATGGCGGGAATCTGGGCTTCATGGTAGAAGGGGCTAAATGAGGCCAGGGAGGGAAGAATCCCCAAGGTAAGAAGCGGAAGCAGCATGGAAGGACTGAAAACCTAAGGCTCTAACACTGTGCACTTATCATTCAGGTACAGGCTGTATTTGCTGATTTATTTCAATGGTCTCTCTCTCTCTGAAAGCTCCAGAGAATGGTAACAAAGGTTATTATTCTTTGATAAGCATGCTTTCAAAGCAAAATAACCTGAATCTGGCTTTTCAGGCCTAATTTATATTAACAACTCTTGTGTAGAGTCTGCATTCTACCAGACATCTATGCAGTCAAGATTTAAAAGACCAACATGGCTCCAAATGACTTGATTGTGGCATTTCATTCATTCATCAGCAATACCTGCTCTTGTGCAAAGAGTACTTGTAGCACAATGACGTTGGTAATAACTACTGCCCTTTATCTCTTGCCTTACCTTTTGGAGTCTAAAGTAATTCCTACCCTGTTTGGTTTGCTGGTTCTCAGTATAATTATAAAGTGACATCTGAATCTATCTTTGATACAGTTGCATATGTGTTGGATCGAATTAAAAGGTAACTTTTGAGGCCTTCTGCATGCACTTCTCTAGAGATGGATCCAGCAGTGCCTGAGTTTAAGAATATTGCTCTCATTAGGGACAGGAAATTGTTCATCTCTGCTAATTATCTCTAAACCACTGTTTTTATTTGGTAATTGTTAAAAGCAATACAGGAACGAATTCTGCAGTGTTTGGTGGTAGTGTTTAGAATTATTTCTAAACACAAGTGATCAAGATGAAGTCAGTTGAATTGATATAAATCTTTTTGATGAAAGTCTTGACATTACAAAAAGAATAAAAGTGAGGTACAAGTTTCAGAGAAAATGCAGAGCCCCAGTGTTGTTGCTAATCAGACTGTACCTTTACCCACTGGCCACAAAACCAGAACCTCAGTGTCAGATAACCCAGAGCACCAGCTCTTCAAATGTCCTAACAAATTTGGAGCCTCCCCCCTGCCCAAATTAAAGAGATATAGCTGAAAATGAAAGGAACCCCAGGTAACAGTTTAAAATCACACTAAGAGTAATGGCGGGAATCTGGGCTTCATGGTAGAAGGGGCTAAATGAGGCCAGGGAGGGAAGAATCCCCAAGGTAAGAAGCGGAAGCAGCATGGAAGGACTGAAAACCTAAGGCTCTAACACTGTGCACTTATCATTCAGGTACAGGCTGTATTTGCTGATTTATTTCAATGGTCTCTCTCTCTCTGAAAGCTCCAGAGAATGGTAACAAAGGTTATTATTCTTTGATAAGCATGCTTTCAAAGCAAAATAACCTGAATCTGGCTTTTCAGGCCTAATTTATATTAACAACTCTTGTGTAGAGTCTGCATTCTACCAGACATCTATGCAGTCAAGATTTAAAAGACCAACATGGCTCCAAATGACTTGATTGTGGCATTTCATTCATTCATCAGCAATACCTGCTCTGTGCAGAGTACTTTGTAGGGCACGTAGACAAAATGAGTCTGTCCCTGTTCTCGGTCAGTGACCTCTGTGTCTTGTGGGATGACAAAAACATAATGACAATCCACTTTGATCAGTAGCATGATAAATGTTAGTACAAGGTGCTGAGAAATCATAGATGTGGTAGAAAGCATTCTGTGACAAAATATTCTTATTGGGTTGGCCAAAAAGCTCCTTTGGTTTTTAAGTAAAAATAAAAGACATTTTCCATTTTCACCAAGAACTTTATTGAACAGCATAGTCATCATTTTGTTCCACTACTTTCTGCCATTTTTCAGGCACCTTCATAATCCCATTTTCCCAAAACTTTTTGAGCAGAGAACTCTTCTAAGTGCCTTTTAGAGTATTCCAAGGAATTTGATTCTATTAACAGTATTTGGTAAAGACAAAAATAAATGGAAATCTGAAGGTGCAATGTCTCAAATACAGCAGATAAATCAGAACTTCCCAGCCAAGTTGTAACAGTTTTTACCTGGTCATCAAAAAAAAAAAAAATGTGGTCTTCCATTATCCTGATAAAAAATTACACATTTTATGTTGACTGATTCTGTATGCTTTTCATCAAGTGCTGCTTTCAGTTGGTCTACTTGGGAGCAATACTTGTTGGAATTAATCGTTTGGTTTTCCTGTAGGAGCTCACATAGAGGACTCCCTTCCAATCCCACCATATACACAGGATCACCTTCTTTGGATGAAGACCAGCCCTCGGTGTGGTTGGTGGTGGTTCATTGGGCTTGTCTCTCACTCTCTTCCCTTCCACATTATTGCATAGTATATCCATGTTTCATTGCCCGTCACAATTTGTTTTAAAAATGGAATGTTTTTGTTACAGTTAAGTAGAGAATCACATGTGGAAATACAGTCAAGATTTTTTTTAGCTTTACTTATGTGGAACCCAAACATCAAAGTGATTAGCATAACCAAACTGGTGCAAATGATTTTCGGTGTTTGATTTAGGTATTTTAAGTATATTGACTGTCTCCTATGTGATAGAACATTGTTTGTTTTCAGTTAATTCCTCCATTTGATTATGATCAACTTCAACTGGTCTACCTAAATATGGAGTATTGTCTAGGGAGAAATCTCTAGCATGAAACTTAACAAACCATTTTAGACACATTGTATCAATCACAACACCTTATATATACACTGCATAAACCTTTTCTTGCATTTCAGTTGTGTTTTTACATTTGTTTTGCTAATCATGCTGACTTCGCCAATTGTCTTCCTGTATTTTACTGTGCAAAGACCTTCATGACCTGGATAACCATGATGGTGTGATCACTCACCTAGGGCCTGATCTTCTGGAGTGTGAAGTCCAGTGGGCCTTAGAAAAACATTACTACAAACAAAGCTAGTGGAGATGATGGAATTCCAGCTGAGCTATTTCATATCCTAAAAGATGATGCTATTAAAGTGCTACATTCAATATGCAGCAAATTTGGAAAACTCAGCAGTAGCCACAGAACTGGAAAAAGTCAGTTTTATTCCAGTTCCAAAGAAGGACAGTGCCAAAGAATGTTCAGACTGCTGCACAATTGCACTCATTTCATATGCCTGAAAAAGTAATGCTCAAAATCCTCGAAGCTAGGCTTCAACGGAACATGAACTGAGAACTTCCAGTTGTACAAGCTGGATTTAGAAAGGGCAGAGGAACCAGACATTAAGTTGCCGACATTTGTTGGATCACAGAAAAAGCAAGGAAATTCAAAAAAAACATCTACTTCTGCTTCATTGACTACACTAAAGTCTTTGTGTGGATTACAACAAACTGGAAAATTCTGAAAGAGATGAGAATGCCAGACCACCTTCCCTGCTTCTTGAGAAACCTGTATGCAGGACAAGAAACAACAGTTAGGGGCTTCCCTGGTGGTCCAGTGGGTAAGGATACCACCTTGCAGTACAAGGGGCGCTGGTTCAATCCCTGGCCTGGAAAGATCCCACGTGCCGTGGAGTGGCTGGACTGATGTGTCCAACTACCGAGCCTGAGCTCTGGAGCACATGCAGCTAGAACCAGTGCTCTGCGACAACAGAGGCCACTGCGATGGGAGGCCTACACAGGCAAAAGAACAAAGATGAATGAAAATGAATAAATGAAAGATCAATAGAAGTCCCCCCCCTCAAAAAAAAAGAGAAACAACAGTTAGAACTGTACGTGGAACAATGGACTGGTTCAAAGCTGGGAAAGGAGTATGTCAAGGCTGTATACTGTCACCCTGCTTGTTTGACTTATATGCAGAGTACATCATGCAAAATGCCAGTCTGGATGAAGCACAAACTGGAGTCAAGATTGCCAGGAGAAATATCAATAACTTCAGGTATGCAGATGACACCACCCTAATGGCAGAAAGTGAAGAGGAACTAAAGAGCCTCTTGATGAAGGTGAAAGAGAAGAGTGAAAAAACTGACTTAAAACTCAACATTCATAAAACTAAGTATCCAGTCTCATCACTTCATGGCAAATAGATGGGCAAGCAATGGAAGCAGTGTCAAACTTTATTTTCTTGGGCTCCAGATTGACTTTGGATGGTGACTGAAGCCATGAAATTAAAAGATGGCTTGCTCCTTGGAAGAAAAGCTATGACAAACTTAGACAGTGTATTAAAAAGCAGAGACATCACTTTGCCAACAAAGTTCTGTATAGTTAAAGTTCTGGTTTTTCCAGTAGTCATGTATGGATGTGGAAGGTGGACCATAAAGAAGACGGATTGCCGAAGAATTGATGCCTTCGAACTGTGGTGTTGAAGAAGACTTTTGAGTGTCCCTTGGACTGCAAGGAGATCAAACCAGTCAATTCTAAAGGAAACCAACCATGAATGTCCATTGGAAGAACTGATGATGCTGAAGCTGAAGCTCCAGTACTTTGGCCACCTGATGCAAAGAGCTGATTCACTGGAAAATGCCCTGATGCCGGGAATGATTGAGGGCAAGAGGAGAAGGAACAGCAGAGGGCAAGACAGTTGGATGGCATTACTGATTCAGTGGACATGAGTTTGGGCAAATTCAGGGAGATAGTGAAGGACAGGGAAGCCTGGCATGTTGCAATCCATCTGGTTGCAAAGAGTTGGGCACAAGAGTGAATGAACTGAATTGATTTCACTGTGCACACTGTTCACTGAACCCATGGTAGACAAGGTGTGAGGCGGAGGAGCCGCAGGAACTGTAGACACATATATTTTCTCCTGGCTGGTGCAGCAGCTGTAACAGCAGCCATAAGATAGCCTCTCGTAACATAACTGCAAGGACTTTTGGGGTGGAACTTATTATATATGCTTATAGAACAGAAGTAGCCTGTGGCCAAGTGAGTACCTTATGATGTGCATGCACAGTGATGTAAGTGATCTCAGCTGTTAATCATTATTCACAAGACATGGGGAAAGAGTTAAAGGCCATGGGCTGAAAGAGCCAGACCATGCCATCTTGGCTAATTTGCTCTTTCCCTACAACTTTTCTTGAAAGAATAAAGCATAATATGCTGAAAATGTTGGTTTTTCCTTCTATCTTAAATATTTAAATGACTACACAAAAATTCACCAGTTTTGGTAATTTTCATTTAAAATGCACAGTGATATGACAGTTCTCACAATACAGTGTAACAAAATTGTTTTGAATGAAGTTAAAGACAGCTAAGTGCTACTAGAGTCATAGTACAGAAAAAATGAATGAACATTTTGGCCAACCCATTAGAATGAGGTGTTTCTGTGTTTCTGGGTGGTTTGGTCCCTGCTGTATGTTCAGTGTACTAAATGATGTGAATGTATATACCATAGGAACAGTATTATTTGCACCCTGGAATGCAGGGAGCATTCTGCATCTGATTACTTAATTGTCGTAGACCTTCTGTGGTTCAGAAAATTAGGGAAACTGCTTTTAAAGTAAGAGTATCATTTAAAGATTTCCTTTCTACCTAGGTAAGTACAAGAGAAAGGAGTCTCCATCTAGTGCTGTGCAGTATCGTTTCTGTGCAGCCTATACAATAGAAAGCTTTATAGAGTCCTTTCTCTGGCTAGTTGACTTTGCCTAAAACCACTGCTCTTCCAAAGTTAATATGCACAGTACATGTGGCTCAGGAAGACATTCACTTGCTCCTTCATTCATCCATCAA
Organism: Tragulus kanchil; assembly: GCA_022376925.1. Classification (NCBI taxonomy): domain Eukaryota; kingdom Metazoa; phylum Chordata; class Mammalia; order Artiodactyla; family Tragulidae; genus Tragulus; species Tragulus kanchil. Next base: position 137,027,676 of record JAIOJX010000031.1, read on the forward strand.
GTATTTCCTAATCACCAGCTGTAAGCTAGGCACAGTGCCAACTCAGGGGGTGCTATTCTTCAGGAATAGTCAGTGTAAAGGGAAAAAGAGAGCTAGTTCTGATGTACATGTGTACACCATGACAGAAGGAACCAAGAGCTCCGGCAATGACATTAATTGTGTATATGTTGAGGTTGATATTTGAAATCATTTTGGATCATAATCAGTATATTACATAGAGAAAGTTGATTTTATTTAAGAAAATTTAGGTTAGATATCTACCTCTCATCAGGTACAAAGATAAATTCCAGGCAGATTAAGGACTTAAAGGTTTTTAATGATTTAAATATAAACTCACTAAAAGAAAAAACAGGAGAACAGTTTATACCTGTTAGAAGGGAAAGTCCATTCTTAGAATAACAGTAGTGCTAAAAAGCCATTAAGGAAGTGATTGACAGATTTAAATAAATTTACTTGTAGGTGCCGTAAACAACTCAGCACATCATAGGTGCTTATGACATTTCCTAGCAGAAAATTATTTAGATTGAAATACCACATGCTGAAATGATGTTTGAACTACTGTGCTGTCATTCTCACATTTCATAACATTGAGCAAATTGAGTAAAATATTTGATAAAAGGGTAATATTCTTAATATACCAGGATCTTTTACAAATGAAGAAGAATGACACATGCCCAAAAGAGGAAGGAAAGATATGTATAGAACATATGAATAGCTATTAAGTATATAGGAAAATGGTCAACTGCAAAATAATTGAATACAGTTGCTTAAAACTGAAATGAAATATCACTGTCACCCAAGAGAGTGGCAGAAATGGCCTGTGCACTGCTAATGTAGATGTAATTGGTTCATTATTTCTGGATGGTGACCAATCTGGCATTATGTTTGAAAGAGACTATATATTCTCTTTGATCTATCAAGTGTAGGAAATTATCCTGCAGAAGTAATAGTACACTGACCAAAGATGGTTAATGAATTCGTTTTGAAATAACAAAAAATTGGGAGCTACCTTTATCAGGGGAATCAGTGTTAATTTTAAATAAGGTAAGGAAACTGCCTAGTTGGATTAAGTGCTCATCCTCTGGCACTGATTAACTCCTGGTTCATTCCAATTCTGCTTTTTGTAGAAAAACATAATATTAAGTTTAAAAAATTAGAACAGCAGTTTATGTAAATAAACTGTTTATGAACACATTTATGTAAATATATACATGTGTGTGTGTGTGATATGGGTATCTTTGTACTGTTAAAATTCTGTAAACTTTTCTTTTACTTCAGTGTTTCTTAGGAATCGCACAATCAATTATATTCCCTTTAATGCATACTGAAGTGAAATAGTTGTTGTCTCTTCCCTTGTAGAATATGGATTAGGGGTCATGTGTATACCTATGGCTGATTCAGGTTTACGTATGGCACTAAACAACAAAACTAAAAGTAAAATGAAAATAAATTAAAATTTTTTTTCATAAAATTTATATAATCCAAAAAATTAGTAAGGACATCTTCATGTTGGTGGGAAATAGATTTGAAGGTGGGAAATCTAGAAGAAGTTATATGCCCCTGCTTTTTAAAATTTGCCAAAATAGCCAGAATTTTTATCACAGAGGAAGCATTTGTCTCTCTGTGTTCTTCTATGAGTCAGGTAGTGCTATTCAAGTTGTAAATTCATGATGTAATAGTATAAGAACAGTGTTGAATTTTAGAATATTGCTAAATGAATCTCAAAAATTTTGCTTTCAAATCTATCATTGCCCCAGAATCTCACTTGATGTCATGGCAGTCTTATTTTCCTGCAAGTCCATTGAATACAGTTGCTTAAAACTGAAATGAAATATCACTGTCACCCAAGAGAGTGGCAGAAATGGCCTGTGCACTGCTAATGTAGATGTAATTGGTTCATTATTTCTGGATGGTGACCAATCTGGCATTATGTTTGAAAGAGACTATATATTCTCTTTGATCTATCAAGTGTAGGAAATTATCCTGCAGAAGTAATAGTACACTGACCAAAGATGGTTAATGAATTCGTTTTGAAATAACAAAAAATTGGGAGCTACCTTTATCAGGGGAATCAGTGTTAATTTTAAATAAGGTAAGGAAACTGCCTAGTTGGATTAAGTGCTCATCCTCTGGCACTGATTAACTCCTGGTTCATTCCAATTCTGCTTTTGTAGAAAACATAATATTAAGTTTAAAAAATTAGAACAGCAGTTTATGTAAATAAACTGTTTATGAACACATTTATGTAAATATATACATGTGTGTGTGTGTGATATGGGTATCTTTGTACTGTTAAAATTCTGTAAACTTTTCTTTTACTTCAGTGTTTCTTAGGAATCGCACAATCAATTATATTCCCTTTAATGCATACTGAAGTGAAATAGTTGTTGTCTCTTCCCTTGTAGAATATGGATTAGGGGTCATGTGTATACCTATGGCTGATTCAGGTTTACGTATGGCACTAAACAACAAAACTAAAAGTAAAATGAAAATAAATTAAAATTTTTTTTCATAAAATTTATATAATCCAAAAAATTAGTAAGGACATCTTCATGTTGGTGGGAAATAGATTTGAAGGTGGGAAATCTAGAAGAAGTTATATGCCCCTGCTTTTTAAAATTAGCCAAAATAGCCAGAATTTTTATCACAGAGGAAGCATTTGTCTCTCTGTGTTCTTCTATGAGTCAGGTAGTGCTATTCAAGTTGTAAATTCATGATGTAATAGTATAAGAACAGTGTTGAATTTTAGAATATTGCTAAATGAATCTCAAAAATTTTGCTTTCAAATCTATCATTGCCCCAGAATCTCACTTGATGTCATGGCAGTCTTATTTTCCTGCAAGTCCATTGAATAAAGCTTCCCTGTCCTCTTCTTTGGAAAAATCAGAAATTAACAGGGCAGTAGTTGAGGTGGGAAAGGGGACAGAAAAGAAAAAGCATGAATTTTTATCTGGCTCTGATTGACGTGTTTGTGTCTTGCAGGCTTATTTCCATCTGGGTATCAATGAAAAATTAGGACTCTGCGGAAGGCCGGACAGGCCCATTGGCTGCCTTGGTACATCAAAGGTGCTCATGAAATTCCCTTGTAGAACTGTGACACCATAGACTAGAATGATGTTTGACTTGCTGTGTGTCCATTCTCACATTTCATCATTTACTTGGGCTGTGTGCTGTGCTTAGTCACTCAGTCATGTCCAGCTCTTTGTGACCCCATGGACTATAGCCCACCAGACTCCTCTGTCCATGGGGATTCTGCAGGCAAGAATACTGGAGTGGGTTGCCATGCCCTCCTGCAGGGGATCTTCCCAACCCAAGGATCAAACCAAGGTCTCCCACATTGCAAGTGGATTCTCTACTGTCTGAGCTACCAGGGAAGCCAAATACTGGAGTGGGTAGCCGATCCCTTCCTCAGTGGATCTTCCCAACTTAGGAAGTGAACTGGGGTCTCCTGTATTGCAGGCGGATTCTTTACCAACTAAGCTACAAGGGAAGCATCCATACTTGGGCTAATTATCTCAAATTATTATTTTCTATAAGTAATTAGTTTTGTGTGATAGCACAAACTCTTCCAAAATAAGTATACATCTTACTGCTATATTATTTCTAAGCATAGTAAGATACCTGATTAGAGCCGTATTTACTCAAACGGAGACTTTTTCCATTACAGTAGAGGTGGACTACTTTATCAGCCTATTGATTCAATCAAGGAACTAAACCTTCCTGGTACAATGTAGATTTTATAAGATTATTTGCTTATTCAGAAATAGTCAGTTTTAATTAGGACTGTAGTACCTTTGCCTTTTGTCTGTTTCATGTGTGTGTGTGTGTGTGTGTGTATGTATATATGATTTTTTTTTATTATCCCTTACAGATTTATCGCATTCTAGGAAAGACTGTAGTTTGTTACCCTATCATCTTTGACCTAAGCGATTTCTACATGTCTCAAGATGTTTTACTGCTGATAGATGACATAAAGGTAGCTTCAGAATATCTTTTAATTCAATGGAATAGCATTGTTTCTACTTATTCTATTGTATGTTGTTAAATAAAGTGCTCCTGGGTTTATGCTACTGGCTTAACACAGTATCAGATAGGAAAGTTAAACAACATCTGCGTGACTTTGGGGAGTTAAACTACTTGCAGCATTAGAATAATAGATGGAGTCTGTTTTATATAAAGTTGTATGACTTTATTTGTTCTACCTTCTACAAATGGAATAAAAGGATATATATAGTAGTTATAAAAGCAGAGGGGGAACTGTTGTGAAAACCATGTTCATATGACAGTAACTTTTAACTCTTTTTGAACAAAAGTTGAGTTAGCAGAATGATTTACTTATGAAGAATCTCAAGTAAAACCTCAACTAATTCATAATACCCATTCAGTGAAAATCCCCTCTACTCCCTTTTCCATTTGCAGAGTAGAGAGGCTTGTAGTCATGGCCCAGAGCATGAAATCTGGGGCCAGATTTATTTGTTAAAATCTTGACTCCACTGTTTACAGCTGTGTGACCTAGGGCAAATTAGTTAACTTCTCTGTGTCCCTGTTTTCTCATCTGTATAATTGAATAGAACTGTCCTGAGGATTAGGAGTTAATATATGCAAAGCCCTCAGAATAGTGCCTGGCACATAGTGAAGTGCTGTGTATGTGTTTGATGTGATGATGATGATAGAAATTGACTCAAATAAAGAACTCTCCATGTTTCAGTGGTATATATAGATTAAGCCCAGTCTCTTCTATCTGCTGTAATATAAATGCTCTGTAATGTGGAGTGAGGATTACTCTTCAGGATGATAACTTTGGGTTGGCTTTCCTTCCCTGAGATTACTCTTGAACTGTATTTGTTAGGTCTCCAAAAAAATAATAAATAAGCAGCCTAAAGCCTAAAGCATGCTGATTATTTGTAAGAACAAAGTTTAAAATCAAAATGGTTTCTAGTTTAACCTGAGTGTATTACAACATTTCTACCACTAAGTAATCTATCTTATCCAAAGTTTGATTGTGAATTATCTTGATAAAAGAGTTTTGTTGGCTCTTTGCCACTAATGGTCAAGCATCCTGATTAGCTCAGATACTATGTCGTTACATCCCATTACATCCTACCTCATTCTTATGTTTTAATAGAATGCACTCCAGTTTATTAAGCAGTACTGGAAAATGCATGGACGTCCACTTTTCCTTGTTCTCATCCGGGAAGACAATATAAGGTAAGCTGATGAAAGAACTGAGGTGCACGCAGCGTACACTTTGGGGAGTTAACTTGGTTAGATGACTGTTTTATATAAAGTTGTATGACTTTATTTGTTCTACCTTCTACAAATGGAATAAAAGGATATATATAGTAGTTATAAAAGCAGAGGGGGAACTGTTGTGAAAACCATGTTCATATGACAGTAACTTTTAACTCTTTTTGAACAAAAGTTGAGTTAGCAGAATGATTTACTTATGAAGAATCTCAAGTAAAACCTCAACTAATTCATAATACCCATTCAGTGAAAATCCCCTCTACTCCCTTTTCCATTTGCAGAGTAGAGAGGCTTGTAGTCATGGCCCAGAGCATGAAATCTGGGGCCAGATTTATTTGTTAAAATCTTGACTCCACTGTTTACAGCTGTGTGACCTAGGGCAAATTAGTTAACTTCTCTGTGTCCCTGTTTTCTCATCTGTATAATTGAATAGAACTGTCCTGAGGATTAGGAGTTAATATATGCAAAGCCCTCAGAATAGTGCCTGGCACATAGTGAAGTGCTGTGTATGTGTTTGATGTGATGATGATGATAGAAATTGACTCAAATAAAGAACTCTCCATGTTTCAGTGGTATATATAGATTAAGCCCAGTCTCTTCTATCTGCTGTAATATAAATGCTCTGTAATGTGGAGTGAGGATTACTCTTCAGGATGATAACTTTGGGTTGGCTTTCCTTCCCTGAGATTACTCTTGAACTGTATTTGTTAGGTCTCCAAAAAAATAATAAATAAGCAGCCTAAAGCCTAAAGCATGCTGATTATTTGTAAGAACAAAGTTTAAAATCAAAATGGTTTCTAGTTTAACCTGAGTGTATTACAACATTTCTACCACTAAGTAATCTATCTTATCCAAAGTTTGATTGTGAATTATCTTGATAAAAGAGTTTTGTTGGCTCTTTGCCACTAATGGTCAAGCATCCTGATTAGCTCAGATACTATGTCGTTACATCCCATTACATCCTACCTCATTCTTATGTTTTAATAGAATGCACTCCAGTTTATTAAGCAGTACTGGAAAATGCATGGACGTCCACTTTTCCTTGTTCTCATCCGGGAAGACAATATAAGGTAAGCTGATGAAAGAACTGAGGTGCACGCAGCGTACACCGTTAACACTGTGAACCCTTTGGAAGCAGAGCCTCCTTGTATTTTTATATCCATCTTAGCGTGTGACAGAGTGGTTTGCATATATAAAGGGCACTTAGTACTAGGTTATTAATTTCTCATTCTGTTGTTAACATGCACGTTTTGTTTGTCTGTTTATATTTTTCAGAGGTAGCCGATTCAATCCCATATTAGATATGCTGGCAGCTTTTAAGAAAGGAATGGTTGGAGGAGTCAAAGTTCATGTTGATCGTCTACAGGTAGTTTTCTGAATTTCAGTGTTTCTCTTTCCAACACATTAATTCCTAGATACAGTGGTGTTTCTTTTTTGTTGTTGTTGTTGGGGAGGGAGAGGGGTGGGCGGGCCACTTCTATTGGTCTTTCATTTATCTATTTTCATCCATCTTTTGTTCTTTGGCTTGTGTGGGCCTCCCATCGCGGTGGCCTCTGTTGTTGCAGAGCACCGGCTCTGGGCGCCTGCGCTCCAGAGCTCGGGCTCGGTAATTGGACACATCGGTCCAGCCGCTCCGCGGCGCGTGGGATCTTCCCAGGCCGGGGATCGAACCAATGCCCCTTGCACTGCAAGGCAGTGTCCTTACCCACTGGACCACCAGGGAAGCCCCATGGTGTTTCTTAATTATACTCTTTGTAAGGTTGTATTCTCTGTCTGCCTTCCTATTCCTGTTGTACCACCCTGTGGATCTGATCCCTCCAATCTAATGCTTGAGCCACTGCACCGGCTTCCCATCAGAAACCACTGCACTTTATGAGATCATCTCTGAGCTCAGTTTTGTGTTTGAGGAGGCTGGGGCCAGAGTGGTGAAGTGACCTGCTGTTTAGTCTCAGTTTCTTTGATGCCCTGGTCCAGCACTCTTTTTCCTACTCCACAGTGACAGCCAACCTGGACATAATGGTTGTTCCATTCTGATTTTACAGCATTATTTTCATAGCTCCTAAATAACAAAATCCCTTTGTGGGTCCTTAGTAGCCGTAGCAGTTTCTGCCCACAATTATCTCCTACTAAACATTCTTTCTGCTTCAGCCAATACAGCTTAATTACTATGCTCTCGGCTCTGTGAGGCTCTGCCCCTTTCTGTTCGCTCCATTTCCTCTGCCTGAAGCAGCCTCCCTTCTTTCAGCATCACTGGGCTTTGAAGTCTTATCAAACATTAAAGGCGAGTTCTGCAGACTCACTCAGACCAGAATGGATACTTTTCTTTTTCAGTATCCTTTTATGACCATGAACATAAACTGTTCAAACTGTAGTCCATTATGGACTTAAATTCCTTATTTCCATTAAAAAGTTGTGATCATAGTCTTTTATGTAGTGGGTGCATGGTATTGAGTAAGAGGAAAATTTGTAAAGAGGGACCTGTGTAGGTAGCATGTTGAACAGCATGCTTACATACTCATTCACTGTTGCTTGTGTTTTGTATACTTGATTTTTATCTAAGTTTTTGTCTTTTCTCCTTATTTTTTGTTTTGTCTTTTTGTATGTAATGCTTTCCTGGGAAATTTCCTTGATATTTAGCATGTAGCTCCTCTGTTCAGTTTCATGTTTTTGCTATCTTGTTTTTAATTTTCCTTTACATGGTATCTTGTCCTTTTTTTTTGAATATTAGATTTTGTCTTATCCTCCTAAGAATGTTAACTGGAGTGCTTTGGAAGTCTTTCCTTTGTACATTATCTCTTTCAGGTTTCTTTTCTCTGTTTTTGGAGGACTCTGTCTTTCATGTTGGAGTCATTTGTCAGCTATCCTTTCATTTATATATGTATGTATGTCTATATCTATATATATCTCTTTCTTAATTTTGGCCTTTTTATTGGTCTTTTATTTATTTATTTTCATCCATCTTTATTCTTTGGCCTGTGTGGGACTCCCATTGCAGTGGCCTCTCTCACTGCAGAGCACTGGCTCTGGGAGCATGCGCTCTAGAGCTCTGGCTTGGTAATTGGGCACACCAGTCCAGCCACTCCACCGGGCCAGGGATCAAACTGGTGCCCCTAGCACTGCAAGGTGGACTCTTTAACGGCTGGACCACTAGGGAAGCCCCTATCCCTTCATTTTTTTTTTTCTTTTTTTTTTTGTCCACTTCTATTGGTCTTTCATTTATTTCCATCTCTGTTCTTTTGGCCTGTGTGGGCCTCCCATCACAGTGGCCTCTTTCGCTGCAAAGCAGTGGCTCTGGGCGCATGTACTCCAGAGCTCTGGCTCGGTAGTTGGACACATTGGTCCAGCCACTCTGCAGCACGTGGGATCTTCCCAGGCCAGAGATCGAACCAGCGCCCCTTGCACTGTAAGGTGGTGTCCTTACCCAGTGGGCCACCAGGGAAGCCCTCCCTTCATTTTTCTTTTTTGGGGTAGGGAGGAGGGGCGGGTTAGGGAGGGGGGATGGGCGGGCCATTTCTATTGGTCTTTCATTCCTCTATTTTCATCCATCTTTGTTCTTTGGCTCCTGTGGGCCTCCCATCGCGGCAGCCTCTGTTGTCACAGAGCACCAGGCTCTGGGCGCATGTGCTCCAGAGCTCCGGCTTGGTAATTGGACACATCGGTCCAGCTGCTCCACGGCACGTGGGATCTTCCCCGGCCAGGGATCGAACCGGTGCCCCTTGCACTGCAAGGCGGTGTCCTTACCCACTGGACCACCAGGGAAGCCCAGAAGTATACTTTTATCTGACAGTTCATCAGGTAAATTGAAGTGACACATAGTGCTGAAAATCATTATGGGTTATCATTCCTTTATACTTTCACCATGAACCACTGAGAAACAACTGTGTTCAAGTTTGACCTCATTTAGTTTGTTGAACATATAATTAGGAACTAATGGAATATAAAATGACCAAATATCTGTTGCCAGAATGTAGAGAACCACTAGCCTAGGTAATCAGTACCTTCATGATCCTGAAAAATGGAAATTTGGCAGTATCTCCTCATTAGATTGTTCAATTGCTAAGTCATGTCCAACTCTTTGTTATACCATGAACTGCAGCACACCAGACTTCCCTGTCCTTCACTATCTCCCAGAGTTTGCTCAAATTCGTGTCCATTGAATCAGTGATGCTGTCTAACCATCTCATTCCCTGTTTCCTCCTTCTCCTCTTGTCCTCAATCCTTCCCAGCATTAGGGTCTTCTCCAGTGAATCAGCTCTTGACATCAGGTGGTCAAAGTACTAGAGCTTTAGCTTCGGCATTAGTCCTTCCAAATCAATTCAGGGTTGATTTCCTTTAGGACTGACAGGTTTGATCTCCTTGCAGTCCAAGGACACTCAAAAGTCTTCTCCGACACCACAGTTCAAAGACATCAATTCTTTGGCAGTCAGCCTTCTTTATGATCCAACTCTCACATCCATGCATGACTACTAGAAAAACCATAGGTTTGACTATACGAACTTTCGTCAGCAAAGTGATGTCTCTGCTTTTTAATGCACTGTCTAGGTTTGTTTCCAAGGAACAGGCATCTTTTAATTCCATGGCTGCATTCACCATCCACATTGATTCTGGAGTCCAAGAAAATGAAATCTGCTGTTTACACATCTGTTTGCCATGAAGTGATGGGACTGGATACCGTGATCTTAGCTTTTTGAATGTTGAGTTTTAAGCCAGTTTTTTCACTCTCCTCTTTCACCCCCATCAAGAGACTCTTTAGTTCCTTTTCACTTTCTGCTATAAAAGGTAGTGTCATCTTCATATCTAAGGTTGTTGATAGTTCTCCCAGCAATCTTGATTCCAGCTTGTACTTCATCCAGGCTTGCATCTTGCATGATGTACTCTGCATATAAGTTAAATAAACAGGCTGGGGCTTCCTTCCCCTGGTGGTCCAGTGGGTAAGGACACTGCCTTGCAGTGCAAGGGGCGCTGGTTCGATCCCTGGCCTGGGAAGATCCCACGTGCTGCGGAGTGGCTGGACTGATGTGTCCAATTACCGAGCCGGAGCTCTGGGGCGCATGCACCCAGAGCCGGCGCTCTGCAATGACAGAGGCCACCGCAATGGGAGGCCCACAGGAGCCAAAGAACAAAGACGGATGAAAATAGAGAAATGAAAGACCAATAGAAGTGGCCTGCCCGCTCCCCTCCCTCACCAACCCGACCCCTTCCCAAAATAAATAAATAAATAAATCTTAAAAAAAAAAAAACAACAGGCTGGCAATATATAGCCTCAATGTACTCCTTTACCAATTTTGAACCAGATTCTCCGTCTAACCATCTCATTCCCTGTTTCCTCCTTCTCCTCTTGTCCTCAATCCTTCCCAGCATTAGGGTCTTCTCCAGTGAATCAGCTCTTGACATCAGGTGGTCAAAGTACTAGAGCTTTAGCTTCGGCATTAGTCCTTCCAAATCAATTCAGGGTTGATTTCCTTTAGGACTGACAGGTTTGATCTCCTTGCAGTCCAAGGACACTCAAAAGTCTTCTCCGACACCACAGTTCAAAGACATCAATTCTTTGGCAGTCAGCCTTCTTTATGATCCAACTCTCACATCCATGCATGACTACTAGAAAAACCATAGGTTTGACTATACGAACTTTCGTCAGCAAAGTGATGTCTCTGCTTTTTAATGCACTGTCTAGGTTTGTTTCCAAGGAACAGGCATCTTTTAATTCCATGGCTGCATTCACCATCCACATTGATTCTGGAGTCCAAGAAAATGAAATCTGCTGTTTACACATCTGTTTGCCATGAAGTGATGGGACTGGATACCGTGATCTTAGCTTTTTGAATGTTGAGTTTTAAGCCAGTTTTTTCACTCTCCTCTTTCACCCCCATCAAGAGACTCTTTAGTTCCTTTTCACTTTCTGCTATAAAAGGTAGTGTCATCTTCATATCTAAGGTTGTTGATAGTTCTCCCAGCAATCTTGATTCCAGCTTGTACTTCATCCAGGCTTGCATCTTGCATGATGTACTCTGCATATAAGTTAAATAAACAGGCTGGGGCTTCCTTCCCCTGGTGGTCCAGTGGGTAAGGACACTGCCTTGCAGTGCAAGGGGCGCTGGTTCGATCCCTGGCCTGGGAAGATCCCACGTGCTGCGGAGTGGCTGGACTGATGTGTCCAATTACCGAGCCGGAGCTCTGGGGCGCATGCACCCAGAGCCGGCGCTCTGCAATGACAGAGGCCACCGCAATGGGAGGCCCACAGGAGCCAAAGAACAAAGACGGATGAAAATAGAGAAATGAAAGACCAATAGAAGTGGCCTGCCCGCTCCCCTCCCTCACCAACCCGACCCCTTCCCAAAATAAATAAATAAATAAATCTTAAAAAAAAAAAAACAACAGGCTGGCAATATATAGCCTCAATGTACTCCTTTACCAATTTTGAACCAGTCTTTTGCTCCATGTGCAATCCTAACTGTTGCTTCTTGTCCTGCATACAGATTTCATAGGAGGCACATAAGGTGGTCTGGTATATATTATGGTAGCAAAATCCAAAGAGTAATTTCACTTTATATTTTCTGAAGACAACTTTAGTATTTCATGTTTCCTTTTATTTCAAATTTTAATATTTTAACATTTTAATGAGTACTGATTTCATTTATAAATAAGAGGATAGAAAGAAAAAACAGTTCATATGATTCTGCTGTTTATTATGACTCAGGAATCTGATGCTTGATGTATATATTTTATTTCAAGGGGTTTTGTTGTATATGAAAATCTTGTCTGATTTTAGAATGTTCGTCTTAAGAAATTACTTAACAATCATGTGTATTTTTAAGTAAACTCTCTTTTAAAGAAAGTATTGTGTACTTACAGAAAAGGATGTGCATAAATCATAAGGTTATGGCTTGATAATAATTATGAATCTTTTCTCAATCACATTTCAGACACTAATATCTGGAGCTGTGGTCGAACAACTTGACTTCTTACGAATCAGTGACACAGAAGAGTAAGTTCCTTTAGGATATTTATTCTGTTTCTTGGGATTATATTAGAAATGCAGGAAACATGAAACTTTTTCTTTTAAATTCTAGGCTTCCAGAATTTAAGAGTTTTGAGGAACTAGAAGTTCCCAAACATTCAAAAGTCAAGCGTCAAAGCAGCACCTCCAATGTTCCCGAGCAGGAACAGCAGCCAGATGTCACCATTGCTGAATGGAGAAACAAACCCACCCATGAAATTCTTCAAAAACTGAACGTGAGCAAGATGCCATTCCCACGTGGCCCTGAGTGAGGCTGATAGAGCAGGAACTCCCAAGGGCAAATCATATTTCTTTCTGTCCTCTTAGAAAAGGTAGCAATTAGCCTGGAAGTAGATGGCCTGTCTATACCTGAAGCTATAATGAGAATATTAGCGTGAATGTCTTTAAGATGCTTAAGGAGTGGGTTGTCTTGTGTATGAAAGTATTGTATAGCCCATTAAGGAAATATAGGTCCCTTTGGGATCTCTAGATTTCTCTTTCAGTGCCCTTCTCTCCTTTCCCAACCTGGGTCTTCTCTACTATCTCAGTATTTAGGCCTAATGTTTGCCTTGAGTCTCTCCAGTCACTGAAGAAAGCAATCCTATAATTACATCTATATGAATATTATGTTAACAACCTAGAATTATCCCTTGCCTGAGATTATTTGCATTTTAGAGGAGGAGGGATGAGGATGTAAGGTACAGTACCTATCAAAGGAAAGGAAATTCTGATGGTAGAGCTATAAACACAGTGACACTTCATTGGACCATCCGGATTTGAACATGGAGGCCAAATATATGTGTTTCCCTGGTGGCTCAGATGGTAAAGAACCCACCTGCAATGTGGAGATCTGGGTTTGATCCCTGGGTTGGGAAGATCCTCTGGTGGAAGGCATGGCAACCCACTAAAGTATGCTTGCCTGGAGAATCTCATGGACAGAGAAGCCTGGTGGGCTGCAGTGCACAGGGTCACAAAGAGCTGGACGTGACTGAGCAACTAAGCACACATGCAAGCTAAATATATCTCTACCAGATATCAGTTCTTATGATTGATTGATAGTATCTATTGATATATAAGCATTGATGATATAGTAGGCATAAAACATAACGCATATAATAAATAGTGTACAAATGTCCCCTCGTTTTTCCTTCTCTCCACAATGGGTTGATAACAACATGGTCTCCCATTTATGAACAAGTAAAGTCAAAAAAGGAGCCGTCATATGACTTGGTCAACTCTCTCAGAGAGTGAAGAATCAGGGTTAATGCTTTAGACAACATATTTTCTATTCATTACTTATCTTGTTTCCTGGAAAATGTGATTATTAACTCCTACTACCCCAGTAAGCCAGCATATCTGTCCACTGTTTCTAAGATAGCTAAAATAAATAGTTGTATAATGTCATCTTATACTTGGTGGTATATCAGTGACATTTTATCTTTTCTCAATTGCATAGCAGAATATTAGCGTGAATGTCTTTAAGATGCTTAAGGAGTGGGTTGTCTTGTGTATGAAAGTATTGTATAGCCCATTAAGGAAATATAGGTCCCTTTGGGATCTCTAGATTTCTCTTTCAGTGCCCTTCTCTCCTTTCCCAACCTGGGTCTTCTCTACTATCTCAGTATTTAGGCCTAATGTTTGCCTTGAGTCTCTCCAGTCACTGAAGAAAGCAATCCTATAATTACATCTATATGAATATTATGTTAACAACCTAGAATTATCCCTTGCCTGAGATTATTTGCATTTTAGAGGAGGAGGGATGAGGATGTAAGGTACAGTACCTATCAAAGGAAAGGAAATTCTGATGGTAGAGCTATAAACACAGTGACACTTCATTGGACCATCCGGATTTGAACATGGAGGCCAAATATATGTGTTTCCCTGGTGGCTCAGATGGTAAAGAACCCACCTGCAATGTGGAGATCTGGGTTTGATCCCTGGGTTGGGAAGATCCTCTGGTGGAAGGCATGGCAACCCACTAAAGTATGCTTGCCTGGAGAATCTCATGGACAGAGAAGCCTGGTGGGCTGCAGTGCACAGGGTCACAAAGAGCTGGACGTGACTGAGCAACTAAGCACACATGCAAGCTAAATATATCTCTACCAGATATCAGTTCTTATGATTGATTGATAGTATCTATTGATATATAAGCATTGATGATATAGTAGGCATAAAACATAACGCATATAATAAATAGTGTACAAATGTCCCCTCGTTTTTCCTTCTCTCCACAATGGGTTGATAACAACATGGTCTCCCATTTATGAACAAGTAAAGTCAAAAAAGGAGCCGTCATATGACTTGGTCAACTCTCTCAGAGAGTGAAGAATCAGGGTTAATGCTTTAGACAACATATTTTCTATTCATTACTTATCTTGTTTCCTGGAAAATGTGATTATTAACTCCTACTACCCCAGTAAGCCAGCATATCTGTCCACTGTTTCTAAGATAGCTAAAATAAATAGTTGTATAATGTCATCTTATACTTGGTGGTATATCAGTGACATTTTATCTTTTCTCAATTGCATAGCAGAATATTTCCTCTTTGCATCATGAGATTTCATGATTAGTTTCTCCCCGTGGTAATTTTTGTATCCATTTCATTCCAGTTACTAATAGCGATTTACATTTTCAGGACTGTAGTTGTCTGGCTAGCCAAACCATCCTGCTGGGTATACTGCTCAAAAGAGAAGGCCCCAACTTCATCACAAAGGAAGGTAAGAGTACATAACTAACTAAGAGAATATTTTCAACAAAATGGCCTCTCTATTTTTGAACATATATCAAGAGTGCATAATGAACATGCACTAAAGTGTTACGTTATTTTCTTCTCTATTAAACCTTTCTTTTTTAACTTTTATAAGGAAAATGTTCATTCATACCCACTAGAGTGGAATAGACTGTTTGATGGATGAGCTGCTAGGTTGCTTTCATGCAGGAATGCTTGTTTGTTCTCTGATTGTCTCAGTGGTGTTGGAGCCTGGATTCTGCCTGTGACTGTCAACCTCTGATGACTTCACAGTTGTTTATTGACAGTTTCTATTTCCAGTTTTATTTTCTATATGTTTTTAAGAACAGCACTGAATCATGATAGCCATAAAAATTAGCTCCTTCATGGTCTGCTGCAGCCATTTGGAATGGATCGTGGCATTTAATAGAATTGTATTCTCAAAATTGGTACAAAAATAAGTCATTTATAATCTTGTTTGTGTCCACTCTGCATTAAGGATGAAACCCAATTGCCCCTGAGGTCTGTATGTTGAGTCACTGCTCTAAGAAATCTTTAAATTCTACATCATGGTCTACTTCTGGCATTTTGTAATACAGAATAATGTAGGATGCATTTCAAGTATTTAATATCTAACTACTGAGAGTTTCTTGCTCATCTGAAAGTCCTCTGTCCAGAGAGGTATACCAATTTGGTTAAAATTAGAGCTTGAGTCAGTATTCTAAATGGCAGTGTAATTAATAAGATTTATAGTTCTGATACTGAACTAAACATAATTGTTTATTCAGATAAGGTCTACTTAGCTTTTGCATTATTGTAGCTAAGAGATAATTTTCTTGAGTACTTTTCTAACTTAATATAGGCAGAAGAACTCTAAGCAAATTTCAAACAGAATCTTTCATGTTTCTAATTAATATTGAAACTCCAAGTATAAACAGGATCCCAGTTATATTGAGGACATTTTCAGAATTTATACTTTAAAACAGTGGAATCATTAAAAAGCAAACAATGTATTAGAAACTTTGAATTCAGAGTGGTTATTTTAGTAGTGGGCTTCCCAGATGACACTAGTGGTAAAAGAACCTGCCTGCCAGTGCAGCAGTCATAAGAGACGCGAGTTCGATCCCTGGTTAGGGAAGATCCCCTGGAGGAGAAAATGGCAACCCACTCCAGTATTCTTGCCTGGAGAATCCCATGGACAGAGGAGCCTGGCGGACTACAGTCCTACAGTCCTACAATCCATAGAGTCGTAAAGAGTCAGGTGTGACTGAAGGGTAAACTTTACACATACTCACGCATTTCAGTAATGCTTTAAAATAGAACAATTTTATGAAATAGTTTATAATGAAAATGTCAAGAGAGTTATTTTTCAAACCATTTTTACAAGCTTAGGCATAATATTCATCTGTTGCTTAGGTATTTTAAAGACTTTACATGTTTTAAATCTGTGAAATCTTATATACTGAAAATCATAAGCCTCTGTAGAATCTGAGTATAATTTTATCTAACTTGTTATAAAGCTATAAAAATAAGTTCAGGGTAAAAAGATATAGAGATCACGTTCTTTACCCTTGTTTGGTTTCTGATCATATACAGAAACACCACAAGTTTTTTGGAACAAACAAATGAAGAATTATATATATATTCAGTGTCTACAGTATTTGTTCAATTTGGTGTATTTTGTTTTTTATTTTCTATAGTAAATTAAAATGACATTTTTATTTGTTAGATATATTGATTGTATATTAAGAAAATAATAAATGTTCAGAAATAAAGTACTTATCAAAATGATATATTCAAACTAAATAGTAACAAGGACTGGGGACATTCACACTATATATTTGGGTTGCATTTTTCAATATGTCAAGGTTTTTTAAGGAGAGTAAATGTTATGTGTTTAATCAAAAGCTTTTTTCAACAAAAACTCTATTATCCGGTGTCTAGGTACTGTTTCTGATCACATTGAGAGAGTCTATAGAAGAGCTGGCAGCAAAAAACTTTGGTTCGTATTAGTGTCCTTGTCATTATGTTTTATTTTTGTGTGACCATAGTCAGTATCAAAGATAATGAACCAGTCTTCAAGGTGGTTATCCATTCTAATTTTGACTTTTAAGTACCGAGGTTGCAACACTGTGACAATGCTTACTTTCTAAGGATCTGCCCACATTACATTTTAGGCTCTCCAGTATGTGGTAAAGGAACCGGGGCCTGCCAGTGCAGCAGTCATAAGAGACGAGTTCGATCCCTGGTTAGGGAAGATCCCCTGGAGGAGAAAATGGCAACCCACTCCAGTATTCTTGCCTGGAGAATCCCATGGACAGAGGAGCCTGGCGGACTACAGTCCTACAGTCCTACAATCCATAGAGTCGTAAAGAGTCAGGTGTGACTGAAGGGTAAACTTTACACATACTCACGCATTTCAGTAATGCTTTAAAATAGAACAATTTTATGAAATAGTTTATAATGAAAATGTCAAGAGAGTTATTTTTCAAACCATTTTTACAAGCTTAGGCATAATATTCATCTGTTGCTTAGGTATTTTAAAGACTTTACATGTTTTAAATCTGTGAAATCTTATATACTGAAAATCATAAGCCTCTGTAGAATCTGAGTATAATTTTATCTAACTTGTTATAAAGCTATAAAAATAAGTTCAGGGTAAAAAGATATAGAGATCACGTTCTTTACCCTTGTTTGGTTTCTGATCATATACAGAAACACCACAAGTTTTTTGGAACAAACAAATGAAGAATTATATATATATTCAGTGTCTACAGTATTTGTTCAATTTGGTGTATTTTGTTTTTTATTTTCTATAGTAAATTAAAATGACTTTTTTATTTGTTAGATATATTGATTGTATATTAAGAAAATAATAAATGTTCAGAAATAAAGTACTTATCAAAATGATATATTCAAACTAAATAGTAACAAGGACTGGGGACATTCACACTATATATTTGGGTTGCATTTTTCAATATGTCAAGGTTTTTTAAGGAGAGTAAATGTTATGTGTTTAATCAAAAGCTTTTTTCAACAAAAACTCTATTATCCGGTGTCTAGGTACTGTTTCTGATCACATTGAGAGAGTCTATAGAAGAGCTGGCAGCAAAAAACTTTGGTTCGTATTAGTGTCCTTGTCATTATGTTTTATTTTTGTGTGACCATAGTCAGTATCAAAGATAATGAACCAGTCTTCAAGGTGGTTATCCATTCTAATTTTGACTTTTAAGTACCGAGGTTGCAACACTGTGACAATGCTTACTTTCTAAGGATCTGCCCACATTACATTTTAGGCTCTCCCAAGATACTAAAAGCATGTCTGTGAGAGAAGACATACATAGGAATAGAACCTGGAGAGGATGCATTGGCATGATGTTCTAATAACTCTTTCCTATCCTGCACCTCTTCTGTCCTAGCAAGGTGCTCTAGGTTCTAAGTTACATTTTGGAAACTTGTTCTGTTATAGAAAGGTCTTGAAGAGACCGGTGCTTTGTTTAAACACAAGCAAATATAATACACTTAAGAGATAGTTCTCTCATGGCTTAAATTGGATGAATCCTAATGATTGTAGTTGCTTCAAAGTAACTGATATGTTCTGCAGAGGTAGTCTTTCCCAGAGACTGAGGAAAATTTAGGTAAGTTGAGCTAAGATTGTTTACATTCACAATGGGATAGGTATGCCTAAATGCATGCCCTCTACATTTTTGAAGCAATTCTAACAGGTTTACTAGCAAAATCTAACTTTTTATATTAATAGTATATAAACATATATATATATATATTAATAACTCATTATTATCTAATTTTGAAAAAAGAAGTCTCAAGCAGTGTCATAAGAAGCTCCCTCAACTTCATGAAGCTCAGTTTTCTAATCTCTAAAATAAGGGGATTAGACAAAACAGTCTCTTAGTGGTATTTCAACTCTGATTTATAGTAAATATTCCATTACAACCAAGAAGAAATTATGTAATAACCCCATGGTCGAGTCTCAGATTTTCACTGTAACTTCTCAGCACAGTAAGGCATGCAAATAAATAGACGTTGCTTTTTAGTCAGTAAATTTCAAATCTGGTCTATAATCTTATCTTTGATTAATCAAACCTATTTTTGCTTTATGTTTAATACTTGTATTTTAGAAAAATCATTAGCAAACATTTAGAATCCTGACTTTTATGTTTAAAAGAACAAACTCCTGGAAGTTTTATTTACTGTATTTTCCCTTTTATGGCTTTCCACTGACACACCCAGGTTGGCGGTACGCTACGGGGCTGCATTTACCCAGAAATTTTCTTCCTCTATAGCCCCACACATTACTACTTTTCTGGTACATGGGAAACAGGTAACATGCACAAATTGTCGAAACTCAGGCTGCTTGAAACGTGTGGGCTTATTTGCGTTCTCAGGGTTAAACATATCTTTTGATCTTAGAGTGTGCGGGTGAAAGCTTCTCTAAAATTAGGAAGTGTTTGTTTCACTAACTTTATCAGATGTTGACTTAATTTTCTACTAGTTCATCTTTGTTGAGATTAAACAACATATTAAGTGTTTCTTATAGGTCAGCTTCCATGGATATCCTGAAATACAAGGAAACACTTTTAAACCTACTTTTTATTTTATTTTCTCCATTTGAAAGTTCCACATGGATTTTTACTTTTGATGGGGGGGGAAATGTTTTATGTATTGCATGTACTATGCTTAAAAGTCTGTTCTCCTTACAGTCTAAGTCTTTTTCAGAAATGTTAAAATAGCAATGTGAATTACTTCCTCTAACATTCTGGCGAGAAAAAAGAATGTTGATATTTCATTGTATCACTTCCTAAAATTGAATACTAAGTGAGTTTCCTAACCCAGGGATTTAGTTGCTAGTCTCCAAAGGAAACTTGTTTTAGTATGGTTATAGGAATAGAGGGCATGTAGCAGTGACAGTCTTAATAATACATTTTTAATGCAAAATCAGAAGAATCAGTTTCTCCTCCTACGGCACTCCCTGACCAAGGGATAGATAGGCTTCCTCTTCTTTCTAAGTTGCTAATGGCAGGAATAACACTGGTGGCGGAGGTGAGGGTGAAGCTCTCCCTCCCCAGTTCTGGGTAATCCTACAGTCTGGGAGATTTCAGCTGTTAGGTCCAGTGTCTTGGGATCAATTTCATCCATGTTATTAAGTTAGGACCTAATTGTGGAGATTTTTAAAGCCCTCCCCACCCCGCCCACTTCAGCACCCCATTCATTCATTCGTCATGTAGATTTGTCAACCTTTGGCGTGCTCTCTTCTTTGCCCCCAGGTCGGTGGTGCGCCATGCAGCAAGCCTTTTAAATAAACTAGTGGACAGCCTGGCCCCATCCATTACTAATGTTTTAGTGCAGGGCAAACAGGTAAGTATCTGATTTTCAGATTCTTGGTCACAGTCACAAAGGTTTCTGGGTAGGCCCCTGGCTTTTAAGTCTGGCAAGCCTCAGCATCATAGGCCTCTCATAACCGAATTTCCAGTGGCTCAGGCATTTCTACAGAAAGCTCCTTTCCCCAAACAAAATCTAGTCTTGAAGATGCACAGATACAAAGTATCTGTCTTGTACCTTAGAGATTTAATTTTCAGCTCCTGTGTTCACTCAAGATCAGTGAAGATACTGATGAAGAAAATGGTATGATACCTAGTAAAGCACTCCAGACAGGCTTAGGATAGGTGGAGCAAAGACAGGGAGTAGTGAAGGGTACATACTCCCCTTCACTAGGATTCTTCTCTCTGTTAGAATGCAGTGGCTCCCCAGATTCTTAAACCTCTGGGCCACTTCCCCTTCCGCTTCTCCCCTCGCACCAGGGCCAGCTCTTCCTCAGAGAACCTCCTCCAGTTAGCAGCCCCTTTCTCCTCTGGGTTCTCAAAATAGGCCTGTTACAATCTGCACTGGATCCCAGTTCATTTGAATGCACGTCTCTCACCCCAGAGTAGACCATGAACCTCTGGAAGTCAGGGCCCATATCTTGTCCAGCACTATCCCAGTGTGCCCACCATGGCCTTAGAGAGACAGTTGGTGAATGTGGGTTGAATTGAGCCTGTGCATGTGGGTATGTGGAGCGGGATATGGCTGCTCATCTTTTGCTTTGTTTTCTATAAGCTCTAATTACTTGGCTGAATCATCATTTGATTGGAATGAAAACCTGTGTGCTTTCTGTCTCTTCTTTGGGAATATGTCTGCTTTATCATGTCTTCCTGACAGTTAACCTAGGGATATAATAAGCTTTAATAATGCAAAAAACTTTAACCCTCTTTGATGGAATCAACCCATTGTTCATATCTCAGGGCTCTTAGTTCATTAAAATTGAAATTATTTCATCTTGACATTGAGCTTTTGAAATGTTGAAAGAATAAATTATCTTATTCATAATAAACTAGTGGACAGCCTGGCCCCATCCATTACTAAGGTTTTAGTGCAGGGCAAACAGGTAAGTATCTGATTTTCAGATTCTTGGTCACAGTCACAAAGGTTTCTGGGTAGGCCCCTGGCTTTTAAGTCTGGCAAGCCTCAGCATCATAGGCCTCTCATAACCGAATTTCCAGTGGCTCAGGCATTTCTACAGAAAGCTCCTTTCCCCAAACAAAATCTAGTCTTGAAGATGCACAGATACAAAGTATCTGTCTTGTACCTTAGAGATTTAATTTTCAGCTCCTGTGTTCACTCAAGATCAGTGAAGATACTGATGAAGAAAATGGTATGATACCTAGTAAAGCACTCCAGACAGGCTTAGGATAGGTGGAGCAAAGACAGGGAGTAGTGAAGGGTACATACTCCCCTTCACTAGGATTCTTCTCTCTGTTAGAATGCAGTGGCTCCCCAGATTCTTAAACCTCTGGGCCACTTCCCCTTCCGCTTCTCCCCTCGCACCAGGGCCAGCTCTTCCTCAGAGAACCTCCTCCAGTTAGCAGCCCCTTTCTCCTCTGGGTTCTCAAAATAGGCCTGTTACAATCTGCACTGGATCCCAGTTCATTTGAATGCACGTCTCTCACCCCAGAGTAGACCATGAACCTCTGGAAGTCAGGGCCCATATCTTGTCCAGCACTATCCCAGTGTGCCCACCATGGCCTTAGAGAGACAGTTGGTGAATGTGGGTTGAATTGAGCCTGTGCATGTGGGTATGTGGAGCGGGATATGGCTGCTCATCTTTTGCTTTGTTTTCTATAAGCTCTAATTACTTGGCTGAATCATCATTTGATTGGAATGAAAACCTGTGTGCTTTCTGTCTCTTCTTTGGGAATATGTCTGCTTTATCATGTCTTCCTGACAGTTAACCTAGGGATATAATAAGCTTTAATAATGCAAAAAACTTTAACCCTCTTTGATGGAATCAACCCATTGTTCATATCTCAGGGCTCTTAGTTCATTAAAATTGAAATTATTTCATCTTGACATTGAGCTTTTGAAATGTTGAAAGAATAAATTATCTTATTCTGTAATATTTAATAACAATGAGAAAATTATTATACTAATAAAACTCCTGAGAAAATATTTAAATCAGTTTTCACATGTGTTATTTTCTCTTTTCTCCAAATTATCAAAAGATAGAATTTTCATCCTCACTCACTAGCTGCATAGACTGAGGCACAGGTAGTAACTTTTTATATGCCTTTTCTCATTGCAGTCCTCAAATCCAGCCACACAGTTCTGTATTTTTGCCTCGGGCAGAGCCCCCTCTTAAAAGAAAGTAAACAGGGGCTTCCCTGGTGATCCAGTGAGTAGAGTCCGCCTTGCACTGCAAGGGGTGCCGGTTCCATCTCTGGCACAGGAAGATCCCACATGCCACGGTGTGTCCAATTACGAACCAGTGCTCTGGAGCACATGTGCCCAGAGCCAGTGCTCTGCAATGAGAGAGGCCACTGCAATGGGAGGCCCACATAGGCCAAAGAACAAAGACGGATGAAAATAAATAAATGAAAGACCAATAAAAGTGGCCAAAAAAAAAAAAAGAAAGAAAGTAAACAGTCTTTGGAAAGCTATTATTCCTTGAATTTTAGACCCGGTAGTATATCTGAAAATACAGTTAATTCTACGACACATGAACATGTGAGAAGGTTTTGGAGATCTCTGAGGTCACTGGCATCTGGCATTTGGAGAGGAGGTGGGTTAAGGTTAGTCATGTCCATTCTGTGCACTATCTAGAGGTGGTTGTGGCCTATGATCCTGAGACTCTGTTCCCCAGAGCAGAATCCTGGAGGCTTGGAACCTATCCTGAGGCTGTGGCTGAACCATTGCTCACGAAACTAGCACACCTCCCAGGGAAACAGACAGTTACAGAGTTGGGTACAGGAGGAAAGCCTGACAACCCTCCTTCCGGTGTATTAAGTCTGCTCATTGACTGCATCTTAACCTTTTTATAAAAGGGAATGAAAATGGAGCATTCCAAGTTTGCATTTGCTCATTTATGAAATGCCACCCTGAGAACTGAAGTAATACTGCTTTCTACAAAGCACTTTCAGAATCAACCCATTGTTCATATCTCAGGGCTCTTAGTTCATTAAAATTGAAATTATTTCATCTTGACATTGAGCTTTTGAAATGTTGAAAGAATAAATTATCTTATTCTGTAATATTTAATAACAATGAGAAAATTATTATACTAATAAAACTCCTGAGAAAATATTTAAATCAGTTTTCACATGTGTTATTTTCTCTTTTCTCCAAATTATCAAAAGATAGAATTTTCATCCTCACTCACTAGCTGCATAGACTGAGGCACAGGTAGTAACTTTTTATATGCCTTTTCTCATTGCAGTCCTCAAATCCAGCCACACAGTTCTGTATTTTTGCCTCGGGCAGAGCCCCCTCTTAAAAGAAAGTAAACAGGGGCTTCCCTGGTGATCCAGTGAGTAGAGTCCGCCTTGCACTGCAAGGGGTGCCGGTTCCATCTCTGGCACAGGAAGATCCCACATGCCACGGTGTGTCCAATTACGAACCAGTGCTCTGGAGCACATGTGCCCAGAGCCAGTGCTCTGCAATGAGAGAGGCCACTGCAATGGGAGGCCCACATAGGCCAAAGAACAAAGACGGATGAAAATAAATAAATGAAAGACCAATAAAAGTGGCCAAAAAAAAAAAGAAAGAAAGTAAACAGTCTTTGGAAAGCTATTATTCCTTGAATTTTAGACCCGGTAGTATATCTGAAAATACAGTTAATTCTACGACACATGAACATGTGAGAAGGTTTTGGAGATCTCTGAGGTCACTGGCATCTGGCATTTGGAGAGGAGGTGGGTTAAGGTTAGTCATGTCCATTCTGTGCACTATCTAGAGGTGGTTGTGGCCTATGATCCTGAGACTCTGTTCCCCAGAGCAGAATCCTGGAGGCTTGGAACCTATCCTGAGGCTGTGGCTGAACCATTGCTCACGAAACTAGCACACCTCCCAGGGAAACAGACAGTTACAGAGTTGGGTACAGGAGGAAAGCCTGACAACCCTCCTTCCGGTGTATTAAGTCTGCTCATTGACTGCATCTTAACCTTTTTATAAAAGGGAATGAAAATGGAGCATTCCAAGTTTGCATTTGCTCATTTATGAAATGCCACCCTGAGAACTGAAGTAATACTGCTTTCTACAAAGCACTTTCAGATCACCTCAAGCTCTCTGGAATGAAATCACGGTTTAGTCATCATTGCTTCCAGGAACAATGATGTGCCTTCTGTTTGCTTTCTTCTTTACAAACTGACATTTTAATAAAAGTAATCTCACTTGGACTAACTGGTTGGTACCACTTGTGTTTCAGTAAACTAGCAGTCCTCAGTTTGCACTCCATCACACAGTTGGGGCAGAAGACCTCCGTTCTGCTTTCTCCTCTCATGGCAGAAAACACAAGGCCTCTTTGATGCCCTCTTCTTATTCCTGCCTCTTGACACTGTGCCCTGCACAAGGAAGAGAGAGGGAAGGAGGAGGCGGAGAGGATGCACACTCTTCTGGGAGGCAGAGTGCTAAGATGGGAGGAGAGAGAGGGAGCAGAGTATTTATTCCTCTTGCCCAACCTCAGCAGCACTTTAGGCTTGAATTTTCTTTGCCATTTCTTCTCTGCTTTCTCATTTCGCCGGCTGGTGGGCAGCCTTGTTTATTCCCCTCCACAAGCCAGAGATAAACAGTGTTTTAGCATTCACTGGGTCCCTGACTATGCCAGGAAAAGTGGGCTTCAGTACAACTATATGTCCTTGTACTTGCCTTTGAAAAAGTTACAGTACTGTTAAAGAGTGAAAACTTCCACATGAGAAACTGTAAACAAACTGAAGAATACTCAAATACTAAACTGTACAGACTATGCACTAAAGTAAAACTGGTTTCTCTGGGGAGTTTCTAGCCCTCAAGTTATTCAGAATAATTTTATCTTAATAGTTATTTGTATTCCTTCCTTGCTTTTATCCACTCACCTCCATTCCCCTTACTGGGACCCTCACCTGCCCTTGTATTTTAGACGAGACTGAACCATCATGAACTCCAGTGGGAGTCATACTTTGAAGGCCATTTTAATAAATAGCAGGAATAGTTATTCTACCTAATTCCCTAGCTTTCATAGAGTAATTTCAGCCTGCCAGTCATCCTGAGCCTTGAATCATTTTTATCTGTTAATAGCTAGAACATTTTTACAATAAAATTCTGCCACCTGTAGGTAACTCTGGGTGCCTTTGGGCACGAAGAAGAAGTTATTTCTAATCCTTTGTCTCCAAGAGTGATTAAGAACATCATCTATTACAAGTGTAACACCCATGACGAGAGGGAGGCGGTCATTCAGCAAGAACTGGTCATCCATATTGGCTGGATCATCTCTAATAACCCAGAATTATTCAGTGGCATGCTGAAAATACGAATTGGGTGAGTAAAGCACTTTGCATTTGCATAAAGAGAATTGTTCAAGTTGTCCTCGGCCTCTCTGAGGGAAGTGCCACCCCAGACCTAGTGGATATTTAGGAAAGTGCATCTCCCCCTAAGTCATAGAGACAACATCTGGTGGTATGAAGAAATGAACACTGTTGGCTTGAAAAAAAAAGTCTGCTGTTTATTTAACTCCAACACGTTAAGAAGAGAAGGAGCTCTGTTCTCTGGTAAAGTCAAACACCAGGAGTTTAAACAGGTGTGTCATGTTAAAAAATAAATAAATAAACAACACTCTCCACTGTGTACAATACTTGTAAAAATTCCTATAAATGGATGGGCCTTAAGAATAAAATGATTTTTTAGTAAAACTTGCATCCAGCAGAACTGAGCACAAGTTCTGACCTCTGTTCATCATCTCAGTGGTCTAGGGCCAACTGGCAGAACCTCCCTTCTACTTTCACTCCTTTATGTGAGATAAAACAAGATAATATTTTTAAAGAGGCCTACCATAACCGAATAAATATAAATGCTTATTTTCATTTATTTTAGATTTTTGCCTCTTTTATTATTTTTTTATTGATTTTCATCCATATTTATTCTTTGGCCTGTGTGGGCCTCCCATTGCAGTGGTCTCTCTCACTGCAGAGAACTATCTCTGGGCACATGTGCTCCAGAGCGCTAGCACGTAATTGGACCCACTGGTCCAGCCTCTTCTTGGCACGTGGGATCTTCCTGGACCAGGGATCGATCTGGTGCCCCTTGCGCTGCAAGGAGGACTCTTTACCCACTGGACCACCACGGAAACCATCTTTTCATTTTTAAAATGTGTTTTTGTTCAAACATCACATGAATATGTTCTAACTGTGAAGAGTCAAGCAATACTTGAGCATATAAAGTAGCCTAGTATGTGACCAATTTAGGGGTTGTTCCTCAAATATTTGAAAAAAAGTCCTTTGGGCACGAAGAAGAAGTTATTTCTAATCTTTTAAAAACTCCATTACAAGCCCCATGAGAGGGAGGCGGTCATTCAGCAAGAACTGGTCATCCATATTGGCTGGATCATCTCTAATAACCCAGAATTATTCAGTGGCATGCTGAAAATACGAATTGGGTGAGTAAAGCACTTTGCATTTGCATAAAGAGAATTGTTCAAGTTGTCCTCGGCCTCTCTGAGGGAAGTGCCACCCCAGACCTAGTGGATATTTAGGAAAGTGCATCTCCCCCTAAGTCATAGAGACAACATCTGGTGGTATGAAGAAATGAACACTGTTGGCTTGAAAAAAAAAGTCTGCTGTTTATTTAACTCCAACACGTTAAGAAGAGAAGGAGCTCTGTTCTCTGGTAAAGTCAAACACCAGGAGTTTAAACAGGTGTGTCATGTTAAAAAATAAATAAATAAACAACACTCTCCACTGTGTACAATACTTGTAAAAATTCCTATAAATGGATGGGCCTTAAGAATAAAATGATTTTTTAGTAAAACTTGCATCCAGCAGAACTGAGCACAAGTTCTGACCTCTGTTCATCATCTCAGTGGTCTAGGGCCAACTGGCAGAACCTCCCTTCTACTTTCACTCCTTTATGTGAGATAAAACAAGATAATATTTTTAAAGAGGCCTACCATAACCGAATAAATATAAATGCTTATTTTCATTTATTTTAGATTTTTGCCTCTTTTATTATTTTTTTATTGATTTTCATCCATATTTATTCTTTGGCCTGTGTGGGCCTCCCATTGCAGTGGTCTCTCTCACTGCAGAGAACTATCTCTGGGCACATGTGCTCCAGAGCGCTAGCACGTAATTGGACCCACTGGTCCAGCCTCTTCTTGGCACGTGGGATCTTCCTGGACCAGGGATCGATCTGGTGCCCCTTGCGCTGCAAGGAGGACTCTTTACCCACTGGACCACCACGGAAACCATCTTTTCATTTTTAAAATGTGTTTTTGTTCAAACATCACATGAATATGTTCTAACTGTGAAGAGTCAAGCAATACTTGAGCATATAAAGTAGCCTAGTATGTGACCAATTTAGGGGTTGTTCCTCAAATATTTGAAAAAAAGATGTATCCTAGCCACAGCAACCTGACAAGAAAAAGAAGTAAAAGGTATCCAAATCAGAAGAGAAGAGGTAAGTTTGTCACTTTATATAGATGACATGTTATTATGTATAGAAAACCCTAAGGACTCCACGGGCTTCCCTTGCGGTTCAGATGATAAAGAATCCACTTGCAATGTGGAAACCCATATTCAATCCCCGGGTCAGGAATATCTGGAGAAAGGAATGGCTACCCACTCCAGTATCTTGCCTAGAGAATTCCACAGGCAGAGGAGCCTGCAAGCTACAGTCCATGGGTTCACAAAGAGTCCGGCACACCTGAGTGACTAACACATGCAAACAAGGGCTCCACACAGAAACTACTAGGTCTAATAAATGAATTCAGCCAAGTAGCAGGATACAAGATCAACATTCAGAAATCGATTACATTCACTTATACTAACACTGAAATATCAAGTAATGTTTAAAAAAAGGAAAAAAAAGCTTTTGAAATTGTACCCGCCACAAGTAAATACCTAGGAATAAACCTGACCAAAGAGGTGAAAGTCTTATATACTGAGAACTATAAAACATTAATAGAATTGATAAAAGAGGATTCAAAGAATTGGAAAGATAACCCATGCTCTTTGACTGGAAGAATTAATATTGTTAAAATGGGAATATCACCCAAAGCAATCTACAGACTTAATATGATCCCTATCCAATTACCCATGAAATTTTTCACAGAACTAGAACAAATAATTCAAAAATGTATATGGAACTATAAAAGATCCAGAATTGATAGAGCAACCCTGAGGAGGAAAGACACGTAACTCAGACTTCAGACAGTACTACAAAGCTATAATAATCAAAACAGTGTGGTAATAATCAATCTTCCTGGACCAGGGATCGATCTGGTGCCCCTTGCGCTGCAAGGAGGACTCTTTACCCACTGGACCACCACGGAAACCATCTTTTCATTTTTAAAATGTGTTTTGTTCAAACATCACATGAATATGTTCTAACTGTGAAGAGTCAAGCAATACTTGAGCATATAAAGTAGCCTAGTATGTGACCAATTTAGGGGTTGTTCCTCAAATATTTGAAAAAAAGATGTATCCTAGCCACAGCAACCTGACAAGAAAAAGAAGTAAAAGGTATCCAAATCAGAAGAGAAGAGGTAAGTTTGTCACTTTATATAGATGACATGTTATTATGTATAGAAAACCCTAAGGACTCCACGGGCTTCCCTTGCGGTTCAGATGATAAAGAATCCACTTGCAATGTGGAAACCCATATTCAATCCCCGGGTCAGGAATATCTGGAGAAAGGAATGGCTACCCACTCCAGTATCTTGCCTAGAGAATTCCACAGGCAGAGGAGCCTGCAAGCTACAGTCCATGGGTTCACAAAGAGTCCGGCACACCTGAGTGACTAACACATGCAAACAAGGGCTCCACACAGAAACTACTAGGTCTAATAAATGAATTCAGCCAAGTAGCAGGATACAAGATCAACATTCAGAAATCGATTACATTCACTTATACTAACACTGAAATATCAAGTAATGTTTAAAAAAAGGAAAAAAAAGCTTTTGAAATTGTACCCGCCACAAGTAAATACCTAGGAATAAACCTGACCAAAGAGGTGAAAGTCTTATATACTGAGAACTATAAAACATTAATAGAATTGATAAAAGAGGATTCAAAGAATTGGAAAGATAACCCATGCTCTTTGACTGGAAGAATTAATATTGTTAAAATGGGAATATCACCCAAAGCAATCTACAGACTTAATATGATCCCTATCCAATTACCCATGAAATTTTTCACAGAACTAGAACAAATAATTCAAAAATGTATATGGAACTATAAAAGATCCAGAATTGATAGAGCAACCCTGAGGAGGAAAGACACGTAACTCAGACTTCAGACAGTACTACAAAGCTATAATAATCAAAACAGTGTGGTAATAATCAAAAACAGGCATATAGATCAATGGAATAGAGAACCCAGAAAGAACCCCATACACCTACAGTCAATTAATCTTGAAAAAAGAAGGCAAGAATATAAAATGAGAAAAAATAGTCTCTTCAGAAAGTGGTGCTGGGAAGGTTGGACAGCTGCACGTACATCAATGAAGTCAGAACACACCCTCACATCCTGCACAAAAACAAAGTCAAAATGGCTGAAAGACTTCAACTTAAGACATGATACCATAAAACTCCTAGAAGACAATAGGAAAAACATGCTCTGACTTAAATTATACCAATGTTTTCTAAAGTCAGTCTCCTAAGACAATAGAAACAAAAACAAAAATAAATGGGACCTAATCAAACTTACATATCTTTGCACAGCAGAAGAAACCATTAAAAAACAAAAAGGAAAAGACAACCTATGGAATGGGAGAAATTATTTGCAAATGATGTGACAAGGGCTTAATCTTAAAAATATACAAACAGCTCATTCAATAAAAATAGTAATAAGAAACCTAATGGAAAATGAGAAGACCATAATAGACATTTTTCCAAAGAAGACATACAGATGGCCAGGGGTCACAGGAAAAGATGCTCAACATCACAACTTATAAGAGAAATGCCAATCAGGACAGCAATGAGGTACCTACTACCTCACATTGGTCAGAATGGCCGTCATTAAATGGTGGAGAGGGTGGGGAGAAAAGGAACTCTCCTACACTGTTGGTGGAAATATAAGTTGGTACAGCAGCTATGGAAAGTAATATAGATGTTCCTGTGAGAACTGAAAATAGCATTATTAGTACCATGCTATCCAGCAATACCACCCCCAGACCTATACCCAGACAAAACTTTAATTCAAAAGATACATGTACTCTTATGTTCACAGTTTCACTGAAAAGAATATATTGAGTCTCTATCAGACACAAATACATGTGAATGTGTGTGTGTGTGTGTGAATAAGTGGGAATATAGTTTGCTAATTGTGTAATGAGATCAATATGTTTACTATTTCTGTTCTACTGACTTGATTGCTAATAAATTGTAAATTTTTATTATGATTATGAATTTGCCAATGTCTCCTTGCATTTTTATCAGCTTTGCTTTATGTTTTTTAAAGCTTTCATTCTGTCATATTTTTTAATTATTTTTATTATTATTTATTTATTTGGCTATGCTGGGTCTTAGTTGTGGCATGTGGGATCTAGTTCCCTGACCAGGGATCAAACCTGGGCACTCTGCATTGAGAACACAGAGTCTTAACCACTGGACCACCAGGGAAGTCCTTCATTCTGTTATAGTTTTAATGATGTGACTTTACTTGTGTCATTTATTTTCTCATTGAACTATTTTTAAAAGCTATTTTTAATTATTTTTAATTTTAAACATCTACAAAAGTATAGAAAATAGCATAATAAAGCTGATACTAATACTGAGCTTCAACAATATCATCATATGGTTGATTTGATTTCACTCATCTGCCCTCCTATCCATGCATCCACACCCCCCTCTGATTTAAAGCAAGCCTGTCATATCATTTGATCTTTAAATATGTCAGTATGTGTGTCTAAGACATAGAGACTTTTACAAAGCACAGCCATGATCCTATTACAATGTATAAAATATGACCAATGAATCTTTTTAATATTACTAGTATATTACTTTTTGTTTAATGTTACTGCATTCTCTTCTTGTTATTAGCTTGACGTAATGTTCTCCATTCTTTTACCTTCAGTGTTCTTTTATCATTTTGTATAGCTCTGTCTTTTATATTTAACAGCTATGCTGTTTTTACTTTTAGTCCAACCTGAGAGTGTCATTTAATAGAAATATATGTCATATTTTTGCCATTTTGTTTATATATTGACTTAATCCGTTTTTTTTCATTTTTTTAATAGAAATTATCCAGCAATACCACCCCCAGACCTATACCCAGACAAAACTTTAATTCAAAAGATACATGTACTCTTATGTTCACAGTTTCACTGAAAAGAATATATTGAGTCTCTATCAGACACAAATACATGTGAATGTGTGTGTGTGTGTGTGAATAAGTGGGAATATAGTTTGCTAATTGTGTAATGAGATCAATATGTTTACTATTTCTGTTCTACTGACTTGATTGCTAATAAATTGTAAATTTTTATTATGATTATGAATTTGCCAATGTCTCCTTGCATTTTTATCAGCTTTGCTTTATGTTTTTTAAAGCTTTCATTCTGTCATATTTTTTTTAATTATTTTTATTATTATTTATTTATTTGGCTATGCTGGGTCTTAGTTGTGGCATGTGGGATCTAGTTCCCTGACCAGGGATCAAACCTGGGCACTCTGCATTGAGAACACAGAGTCTTAACCACTGGACCACCAGGGAAGTCCTTCATTCTGTTATAGTTTTAATGATGTGACTTTACTTGTGTCATTTATTTTCTCATTGAACTATTTTTAAAAGCTATTTTTAATTATTTTTAATTTTAAACATCTACAAAAGTATAGAAAATAGCATAATAAAGCTGATACTAATACTGAGCTTCAACAATATCATCATATGGTTGATTTGATTTCACTCATCTGCCCTCCTATCCATGCATCCACACCCCCCTCTGATTTAAAGCAAGCCTGTCATATCATTTGATCTTTAAATATGTCAGTATGTGTGTCTAAGACATAGAGACTTTTACAAAGCACAGCCATGATCCTATTACAATGTATAAAATATGACCAATGAATCTTTTTAATATTACTAGTATATTACTTTTTGTTTAATGTTACTGCATTCTCTTCTTGTTATTAGCTTGACGTAATGTTCTCCATTCTTTTACCTTCAGTGTTCTTTTATCATTTTGTATAGCTCTGTCTTTTATATTTAACAGCTATGCTGTTTTTACTTTTAGTCCAACCTGAGAGTGTCATTTAATAGAAATATATGTCATATTTTTGCCATTTTGTTTATATATTGACTTAATCCTGTCATTTTATTTTGTTTTCTAGTTGCCCTGTTTTCTTCTTACTTTTTTCCTTTCTTCTTTATTGCTAGGTTGATTATACTTTCTTTTCTCAGTTTTAATTTCACATGTAACTATAAAGCACCTATTTATTCCTTCAAAAAAGTACATTAAAAACTACTTGCTTGGGCTTCCCCGGTGGTTCAGTGGGTAAAGAGTCTGCCTTGCAGTGCAACGGGCACTGGTTTGATCCTTGGCATGGGAAGATCCCACATGCTGCAGAGCAGCTCAACCACAGTGTCTAATTACAAGCCGCCACTCTGGAGCGCATGTGCCCAGAGCCGGTGCTCTGCAATGAGGCCACTGCAGTGGGAAGCCCACACAGGCCAAAGACTAAAAGATGGATGAAAATAAATAGAAAAATAAAAGAGGCATGATGGGGGGTGAGGGAAACTACTTATTGGGAAGTATTGCATGCCTCTTGAACCAATAATTCTCATTCTTAGAATATAGACATACTCTAACAGCAGTCTTCATTTCAGAGCCTTGTTTGAAGGAGTGAAACACCGGGAGTAACATAGATATCCATCAGTAGGAAATAGTCCACATAAGTTGTTAGCCATATAATAAACTGCTGTGCAGCCATTACAGGTAACAAGATAAGGTCAATACACTGGCATTTATAAATTATTGTTGTTTAGTCACTAAGTCATGTCTGACTCTTTGCAGCCCCATGAACTGCAGCTTGCCAGGCTTCCCTCTCCTCTGCCATCTCCCAGTTTGCTCAAGTTCATGTCCATTGAGTCAGTGATGCCATCTAACAATCTCACCCTTTGCCACCCTCTTCTCCTCCTGCCCTCAATCTTTCCCAGCATCAGGATCTTTTCCAGTGAGTGATCTCTTTGCATCAGGTAACCAAAGTATTGGAGCTTCAGCTTCAGCATCAGTCCCTCCAATTAATATTCAAGGTTAATTTTTTTTAGATCTTTGGTCTTCTTACATCCAGGAGACCCTCAAGAGTCTTCTCTTCTTGTTATTAGCTTGACGTAATGTTCTCCATTCTTTTACCTTCAGTGTTCTTTTATCATTTTGTATAGCTCTGTCTTTTATATTTAACAGCTATGCTGTTCTTACTTTTAGTCCAACCTGAGAGTGTCATTTAATAGAAATATATGTCATATTTTTGCCATTTTGTTTATATATTGACTTAATCCTGTCATTTTATTTTGTTTTCTAGTTGCCCTGTTTTCTTCTTACTTTTTTCCTTTCTTCTTTATTGCTAGGTTGATTATACTTTCTTTTCTCAGTTTTAATTTCACATGTAACTATAAAGCACCTATTTATTCCTTCAAAAAAGTACATTAAAAACTACTTGCTTGGGCTTCCCCGGTGGTTCAGTGGGTAAAGAGTCTGCCTTGCAGTGCAACGGGCACTGGTTTGATCCTTGGCATGGGAAGATCCCACATGCTGCAGAGCAGCTCAACCACAGTGTCTAATTACAAGCCGCCACTCTGGAGCGCATGTGCCCAGAGCCGGTGCTCTGCAATGAGGCCACTGCAGTGGGAAGCCCACACAGGCCAAAGACTAAAAGATGGATGAAAATAAATAGAAAAATAAAAGAGGCATGATGGGGGGTGAGGGAAACTACTTATTGGGAAGTATTGCATGCCTCTTGAACCAATAATTCTCATTCTTAGAATATAGACATACTCTAACAGCAGTCTTCATTTCAGAGCCTTGTTTGAAGGAGTGAAACACCGGGAGTAACATAGATATCCATCAGTAGGAAATAGTCCACATAAGTTGTTAGCCATATAATAAACTGCTGTGCAGCCATTACAGGTAACAAGATAAGGTCAATACACTGGCATTTATAAATTATTGTTGTTTAGTCACTAAGTCATGTCTGACTCTTTGCAGCCCCATGAACTGCAGCTTGCCAGGCTTCCCTCTCCTCTGCCATCTCCCAGTTTGCTCAAGTTCATGTCCATTGAGTCAGTGATGCCATCTAACAATCTCACCCTTTGCCACCCTCTTCTCCTCCTGCCCTCAATCTTTCCCAGCATCAGGATCTTTTCCAGTGAGTGATCTCTTTGCATCAGGTAACCAAAGTATTGGAGCTTCAGCTTCAGCATCAGTCCCTCCAATTAATATTCAAGGTTAATTTTTTTTAAGATTGACTGATTTGGTCTTCTTACAATCCAGGAGACCCTCAAGAGTCTTCTCCAGCACCCACAAGTTGAAAGCATCAATTTTTCAGTGCTCAGCCTTCTTTATGGTCCAACTAGTTTTTGACTATATGGACATTTGCAGGCAAAGTGATGTCTTTGTATTTTAATACTCCTATCTAGTTTTGCCACAGCTTTCCATCCAAGTAGCAAGCATCTTATAATTTCATGGCTGCAGTTACTATCCAGTGCTCTTGGAGCCCAAGAAAAGAAAATCTGTCACTGCCTCTACTTTTCCCCATCAATTTGCCATGGAACGATGGTATTTTACACATCCAAGATAAAGTGAAGAAATATTTCAAATTTTGAAATAATAATAATTCAAAATATTGCAAATATTTTGTCCCATTTTTTAATCAAAGAATTCTGTATATGTATAATATATATGTGGAAGAATATATATAAAATCAGTGTCAATTATTATGGGCCATTTCTACTCTATAAGTTGTGTTTTTTAGTCCTACTTAAGAGTTTTTAGTTGAGGTTATTAGTTTTCAAACTATTTGCCTGATTTCAACTACAGTGTATTTCAGATGAGTTTCCCATTCTTTATCCCCTGTTTCTTTTGATTGAGAGGTGCATTCATTCTGCATAGAATTTGGCCTGCCTTTTTATCCCTTAAAATAGTTCCTTTCAATATTATTGATAGGATGTATTCCAAATCAGTTATAAGAACCGTGAATTATATCCTAATTGTTTGGTTTTTGTTAGCTGTAAAATTTTCAGCTCTAGCTCTTGACTACATGTCAGGATACAGAAATGGGTCTTTCCTGTGAGTTGTCTCTAAATGAAATGTGATTCTTCATATCCATACAGTTATTTAACAGTACTCTGTTGTCACAGGTTCAGGCATTTCTCTGAGACTGACTAAGGAGAATAAATAGGTTATGACTCTTCCAAAGCATATTCTTTGTACTAAATTGATTAAATTTCAGAATCATCTTTTCAGTTGATTTTTGTCAGGTAACCAAAGTATTGGAGCTTCAGCTTCAGCATCAGTCCCTCCAATTAATATTCAAGGTTAATTTTTTTTAAGATTGACTGATTTGGTCTTCTTACAATCCAGGAGACCCTCAAGAGTCTTCTCCAGCACCCACAAGTTGAAAGCATCAATTTTTCAGTGCTCAGCCTTCTTTATGGTCCAACTAGTTTTTGACTATATGGACATTTGCAGGCAAAGTGATGTCTTTGTATTTTAATACTCCTATCTAGTTTTGCCACAGCTTTCCATCCAAGTAGCAAGCATCTTATAATTTCATGGCTGCAGTTACTATCCAGTGCTCTTGGAGCCCAAGAAAAGAAAATCTGTCACTGCCTCTACTTTTCCCCATCAATTTGCCATGGAACGATGGTATTTTACACATCCAAGATAAAGTGAAGAAATATTTCAAATTTTGAAATAATAATAATTCAAAATATTGCAAATATTTTGTCCCATTTTTTAATCAAAGAATTCTGTATATGTATAATATATATGTGGAAGAATATATATAAAATCAGTGTCAATTATTATGGGCCATTTCTACTCTATAAGTTGTGTTTTTTAGTCCTACTTAAGAGTTTTTAGTTGAGGTTATTAGTTTTCAAACTATTTGCCTGATTTCAACTACAGTGTATTTCAGATGAGTTTCCCATTCTTTATCCCCTGTTTCTTTTGATTGAGAGGTGCATTCATTCTGCATAGAATTTGGCCT
The DNA here is from genome assembly GCA_022376925.1 of Tragulus kanchil. Lineage (NCBI taxonomy): Eukaryota > Metazoa > Chordata > Mammalia > Artiodactyla > Tragulidae > Tragulus > Tragulus kanchil. The sequence continues at coordinate 137,064,372 of JAIOJX010000031.1, forward strand.
GCCTTTTTATCCCTTAAAATAGTTCCTTTCAATATTATTGATAGGATGTATTCCAAATCAGTTATAAGAACCGTGAATTATATCCTAATTGTTTGGTTTTTGTTAGCTGTAAAATTTTCAGCTCTAGCTCTTGACTACATGTCAGGATACAGAAATGGGTCTTTCCTGTGAGTTGTCTCTAAATGAAATGTGATTCTTCATATCCATACAGTTATTTAACAGTACTCTGTTGTCACAGGTTCAGGCATTTCTCTGAGACTGACTAAGGAGAATAAATAGGTTATGACTCTTCCAAAGCATATTCTTTGTACTAAATGTTGTATTCAGGAGACTCTTCAAGCAATGATCATCTTTTCTGTGACTTAAGCAAGAACTTAGTGTAAAAGTTAACTGTTCCCCAGGATTTTATAATGCTACATTTTTCAGTCTCTAGTAGCTTCTGTTTTACTGCGTATTCAGCATTTTAGGCTATTTATGTTCTCTCAGAAATCGAGTGTAGGGACTTCCCTGGTAAGTCCAGTGGCTAAGACCCCATGCTTCCAGTGCACGGGTCCTGGGTTCAGTCACTGGTTAGGGAAGTAGATTCCATATGCCACAAGTAAGACCCAACAGAGCTAAATCAAGCAATCGATAAAAAAAAAAATCCAATATAATTTTATTTCTTGAGTTCAAATCTGACCTGAAGCTTCGTTCTCTGCATGGAAATGAAGTATGTTTTAGTTGATTCTAAAAATAGTTTTCTTCCTGTTTTTGTATCTGCTGTTCTATATGTTCAGTGCCTACTCTTTTTTTCCTTTAGCTGTCACCCAAAATAAAAATGTCAAGACAGAGAATGTGACTTAGTATCTAATGATAGGAAAAAAACTCATGAAGAAATTTGCCAGACAGCTTCAATTATTCACTTTCCTGAAACTCATCCTGGAATTGGTTGTGGCATTATACTTCCATTGTGGATACTAGCATTGTCCCTGCCCAACTTACATGTGTATTTCCCCCATATGCTGGACTTATGGGGTCAGCTCTAAACACTGGGACATTTTCAGTTGGAGAAGTAATTTTATAATCAGGAGTAATTTATTTACAAATTAATTTACAAATCAGTAAGTGAAAGAATTGGGATTTATACCCACATTGCCTGACTCCAAAGCTCTTGTTCTTCGATCTTAAATATTGTTCATGTTTTCACTTACATATACTATTGCTCCCTTCTCAGGGAAATAGGCCTTCGGTTTTTCGTAGAACCTTATGACTTTATGACCCTTTCTACTTGATTGCAACTCATGACGCATTTTATATTCAGGTATTCAGGTAGCAGCTCCGTTTTTATCATTAGTTTGTCAATCCTCCAATCTAGGTGCTAAAAGTTCTCATATCCATACAGTTATTTAACAGTACTCTGTTGTCACAGGTTCAGGCATTTCTCTGAGACTGACTAAGGAGAATAAATAGGTTATGACTCTTCCAAAGCATATTCTTTGTACTAAATGTTGTATTCAGGAGACTCTTCAAGCAATGATCATCTTTTCTGTGACTTAAGCAAGAACTTAGTGTAAAAGTTAACTGTTCCCCAGGATTTTATAATGCTACATTTTTCAGTCTCTAGTAGCTTCTGTTTTACTGCGTATTCAGCATTTTAGGCTATTTATGTTCTCTCACAAAGCGAGTGTAGGGACTTCCTGGTAAGTCCAGTGGCTAAGACCCCATGCTTCCAGTGCACGGGTCCTGGGTTCAGTCACTGGTTAGGGAAGTAGATTCCATATGCCACAAGTAAGACCCAACAGAGCTAAATCAAGCAATCGATAAAAAAAAAAATCCAATATAATTTTATTTCTTGAGTTCAAATCTGACCTGAAGCTTCGTTCTCTGCATGGAAATGAAGTATGTTTTAGTTGATTCTAAAAATAGTTTTCTTCCTGTTTTTGTATCTGCTGTTCTATATGTTCAGTGCCTACTCTTTTTTTCCTTTAGCTGTCACCCAAAATAAAAATGTCAAGACAGAGAATGTGACTTAGTATCTAATGATAGGAAAAAAACTCATGAAGAAATTTGCCAGACAGCTTCAATTATTCACTTTCCTGAAACTCATCCTGGAATTGGTTGTGGCATTATACTTCCATTGTGGATACTAGCATTGTCCCTGCCCAACTTACATGTGTATTTCCCCCATATGCTGGACTTATGGGGTCAGCTCTAAACACTGGGACATTTTCAGTTGGAGAGAAGTAATTTTATAATCAGGAGTAATTTATTTACAAATTAATTTACAAATCAGTAAGTGAAAGAATTGGGATTTATACCCACATTGCCTGACTCCAAAGCTCTTGTTCTTCGATCTTAAATATTGTTCATGTTTTCACTTACATATACTATTGCTCCCTTCTCAGGGAAATAGGCCTTACGGTTTTTTTCGTAGAACCTTATGACTTTATGACCCTTTCTACTTGATTGCAACTCATGACGCATTTTATATTCAGGTATTCAGGTAGCAGCTCCTAATAGTTTTTATCATTAGTTTGTCAATCCTCCAATCTAGGATCGGTCCCATTCAGCATTGTACAGTACAAGGCACACCAGGAGGCCAAACAGTTCTAAGCTAGCAAACATAAAAAATAAGATTTTTCCTCCTTTATTCATCCTGAAACCAAGAAAATGGGGATGATTTAAAACTGATTCTAAGTTACTACCTTGTACAGTGCAAAAGGTATATTAAGATGCTATGAAAATTCAGAATTAAGTAACTTACCCCTAGTAGAAAGACCAAAAACTAGTATTTGAACCTAGGGAAAATGACTCCAGAGTTCATGCTTCCCCATCCCTCATGCAGCTCTCATGTTTATAAAATAAAAGACATGCCTTGACTTTCTCATTGGATTATGCAAACTCTGGGCAAGGAATATGAAGGTCCTTTGTAAAGGACAAAACTTAAAACAGTATTGCTGTGATGTTTGGTAGTTTGAGATGCTCTATCTTGTGGCCTTTGGAGAAAAGTATCTTTGGGGATTTGTTTTTGCATACCACAAATCCCAAGGAGAAAGATTCCATGCCCCACCCACCCCTACCAACAAACATACACATACTCATCTTCCAGTTCCAGATTTGCAAAGACCCTCTGCTCCCAAAAGAAACATCCACCTGAGAGATGTCACTTTTTCACCCTAATTGATTCTCATTCAAGGCCCAATGGAATGATCCCTGAGCATTTCATATAGAAACCTTAACTCAGAATTCCTTTTGGACTCTTGACTGCCATCTGAGGTGATCTCACCCCTCCTTCCCTCGGTGGGACCTCATGAACAAGTGGCAGACATTCACAAATCTCCCTGTGCCTGCCCAGAGTGCCCCTCCACCGTATTAACAGAAAGCTTCTGGAACCCTGCCTCTACTCAAGGAATATCTAACAGCCTCAGAGAATTGCAGTTATCCTGCCTGTGCAGCGTGTGCTAGTGCCTCTCTGAAAAGCAAAAAGATATTGTTGTATCGTTTTAATGTATCTTTATTGCACTTTATTCTTAGTAAATTTCACTCAGACCTCAGCTTCTTAAGTGAAGGGCTTCCAAACATGTTAATTACTGCTAGCAGCAAACGCATGCTCTATTTACGTTTCTTTACAAAATTTACCTTGAATTAACCTCTGGAAGATTTTGCTCAGCTTAAAACTGATGAACAAATAATTCATTTATGGAGTCCTTGAGTGTCCTTTTTTTTTTTTTTTTAAAGATTTATTTATTTTATTATTTACTTTTGGGCGGGGGTCGGGTTGGGGAGGGAGGGGAGCCGGTGGGCCACTTCTATTGGTCTTTCATTTCTCTATTTTCATCCATCTTTGTTCTTTGGCTCCTGTGAGCCTCCCATCGCGGTGGCCTCTGTCGTCGCAGAGCACCAGCTCTTGGCGCATGCGCTCCAGATCTCCGGCTCGGTAATTGGACACATGGGTCCAGCTGCTCCGCGGTACGTGGGATCTTCCCAGGCCAGGGATTGAACCAGAACCTCTTGCACTGCAAGGCGGTGTCCTTACCCACTGGACCACCAGGGGAAGCTCGAGTGTCCATTTTTTATCAATTTTTGGATGTGTTGCTCTCCTAAGTCGCCCGTTTGTATTTCTAGTGTGACTTTAAAAGAGAGAAGGGAAGAGATTTATACAAAACATTCTTTTTTTGCTTCTTTATAGATTAATTAAAGCATTTCAGACTCATTTGTATCTGACTTTTTACTCTTGTTTCTATCATTTAAATGTTGATTATGATGAAAGAGATTGATATCTTCACTCAGCTTTTAGCACCATATTCCTCCTGAAATGTCAACATTCACTAGACTGAATGGACTTAAAAAATAAGAACATTTGTCTTAGTCATGGTACACTGTACCCATAATTCTCCTACGCCATGTATGCTTGTTACTCTGTTTTAACCTCTTTCTCTGAGGTTTTAGATTTTTTAAAAATTTTGTGTATTTACATCACCCACTCCTTTCAATGGCTTTAAACCAGCACCACCATGTTTCTTTTCTCTTTTTCCCAAGGTCAAGGCTGCCAATGCAATTTCTTCAACATTACTGCTAAACCAGAAAAAAACCATTTTTTCGTTAATGTATCTTTATTGCACTTTATTCTTAGTAAATTTCACTCAGACCTCAGCTTCTTAAGTGAAGGGCTTCCAAACATGTTAATTACTGCTAGCAGCAAACGCATGCTCTATTTACGTTTCTTTACAAAATTTACCTTGAATTAACCTCTGGAAGATTTTGCTCAGCTTAAAACTGATGAACAAATAATTCATTTATGGAGTCCTTGAGTGGCCTTTTTTTTTTTTTTAAAGATTTATTTTTTTTATTTTTTACTTTGGGGCGGGGGTCGGGTTGGGGAGGGAGGGGAGCCGGTGGGCCACTTCTATTGGTCTTTCATTTCTCTATTTTCATCCATCTTTGTTCTTTGGCTCCTGTGAGCCTCCCATCGCGGTGGCCTCTGTTGTCACAGAGCACCGGCTCTGGGCGCATGCGCTCCAGATCTCCGGCTCGGTAATTGGACACATGGGTCCAGCTGCTCCGCGGTACGTGGGATCTTCCCAGGCCAGGGATTGAACCAGAACCTCTTGCACTGCAAGGCGGTGTCCTTACCCACTGGACCACCAGGGAAGCTCAGTGTCCATTTTTTATCAATTTTTGGATGTGTTGCTCTCCTAAGTCGCCCGTTTGTATTTCTAGTGTGACTTTAAAAGAGAGAAGGGAAGAGATTTATACAAAACATTCTTTTTTTGCTTCTTTATAGATTAATTAAAGCATTTCAGACTCATTTGTATCTGACTTTTTACTCTTGTTTCTATCATTTAAATGTTGATTATGATGAAAGAGATTGATATCTTCACTCAGCTTTTAGCACCATATTCCTCCTGAAATGTCAACATTCACTAGACTGAATGGACTTAAAAAATAAGAACATTTGTCTTAGTCATGGTACACTGTACCCATAATTCTCCTACGCCATGTATGCTTGTTACTCTGTTTTAACCTCTTTCTCTGAGGTTTTAGATTTTTTAAAAATTTTGTGTATTTACATCACCCACTCCTTTCAATGGCTTTAAACCAGCACCACCATGTTTCTTTTCTCTTTTTCCCAAGGTCAAGGCTGCCAATGCAATTTCTTCAACATTACTGCTATCAGGCACTCCAGTGAACAAAATTAGCCTGCTCAGAGGAATGGTACTCTAGTCTGATAATGATTTGGTTTTCTGCCTTGTTATTGATTTGTGCTCCAGCTTTCATGTTGAAATAGATCAAATTCCTGATAGGCCCATTGCCATAAAATCCTCCAATCAACTGTTTTCTGCTCTAGGTCTATCATTCAGGAGATAACTTCTGAGGATGTATGTTATCGAGTCTTTTACGTTCCTGCTTTTCATGCTGCCAGATTATCCTCTGTGAGCAATTATGATGCATGCATGTCCTGTCTTCTAACGCCCACAGTTGCATCTTTGGACCATACATCCAATACCTGGAGAAGTCCATTGGTGTCCTGGGTACCAGACCTGTGGAGATAGGGAAAAGGAGATGATTGCCGCTCTGAGTTCATTAGCATGATTTGATTCTCATGTGCTTTCGACTTTTGATATGAGATAAGAAAGTGAGATGACAGAGTTCTACCTCTATTCTCTATTCTGATATGTTTCAGAGGTAGAATGGGTGAGTGATTGTTCTCTAATTACTAGGCAGGAAGCTCTCTTTGCCTCATCAAATTGTCACCCTCTCTGTATTAATAGGAATCAAACAAAACAGTCCTTTCCTTCAGCTTTCTCACCTCCTAGCATATCGCTTAGTATTGCATGGACAGTTATTCGTTCACTTGTTTAGCATTAAACTTGGCAAGTACTTCTAGGTATCTTGAAATAACCTTGAAATAATTAGCTTAAAGTTGTTTCTTGCTATGGATCAGTGCTACTCTTTATTGCTTTCTTGTTTTGTTTTGTTTTTTTTTTTTCCTTAGAAAATGTCACCCATTTCTGATTTGCCAATGATGTCAGATTTCCATGAACCTTATTTTATATTTCACTCCTTAATTGGATCAGTTTGAAAAGAAAAATGCCAGTACATACACAGTATGCTAACCAATCTCACATCAAGAGAGTTTTTAGGACAAACTAGCTCCCAGGGCTGTATAGAAATACTACTCCGCCTCTTCACATTTTTCCAGCAGTGTGGAGGAATTCATTGTCAAGTCAGAACATGATACATTTGAAGGTTGATCTGGTCAGTCATGTGTATCTGCCTCTTTCTCATTTGCTTATTGACAAGTAGAGCATGCCCCTGGTTCTTTCGACAGACTGAATTTATAAAGATCTTGTCCAAGGGTAACCTTCATTCTTTTGACCTCTCACAGTTACTTGCTTGCTTGCTTTCTCCATTTTGCATTAAATGCTTTTGCACTGGAATTGTCAAATCATGTTTGGTAACTTTGTCAGCAGGAATGAGGGTAAGAAGCCATATTTTCCCATCCAAAGGAATTAATGCCCTTTTGTATTAATAATTCTAAAAATGGATTAAAATGTCTTTGATTTTAACTATTTTACTGCCTTTGTTATTTACTTTCTCTAAGTCTCTGATGGTTCATATCTAAGGCTGTTTTGCTGGTTGTATTTCAGTGTTTTGAAGAATTCCAAGCTAAACAGGTTAATTTGGCCAATATTTTTTTAATGAACAATGTATTTTTTAACGACCTGACAAATAAGATTCATTTGTGCTCAAATGAATGATAAACAGTCACCTTCTTTCTTTGGTGGCTGCTGAGTACTATGTTTTCTGTAATTTGCCTACAGAACTACTGAGACTTTGTAAATAGAAGCCTTGAGGGGAAAATTTTCAGGTCTTCAACTCATCGTTTACAGTACCAAAGATTTTAAAAGATAAATGTATAGATATTATTTAGTTTTAATAATTCAAGTGTTGGGGGAACCTTAAAAAGAGTTTTTAAAAATTTTAAGTTACTTATTCTAAAACAGGATAGATGCCTCCTTAAGTTAAATCCATGTGGAAGAAGCCACCCTTATTCAGAGAAGTCAATGGAGTTTGCTAACATAATTTGAACCTAACAATTGAACATAAAAATTGAACTCTATAATTTCAAAGCCTTTTAACAGTTTTTAGCATAACATTGTCTTATTTTTTCTTCAAAATAATTTCATAAAATGAGCTGAACAAGTAATAGTAATGAGTATTCCTATTTGAAAAATAGCATGCATATGGGGCTCAGGTGGTTAGTGACAATTGGTATTCAGGTCTGTCTTTATTATTTTTGCTTTCATTATGACAAAATTTAATATGTAATAGTAGAATAGTAAATTCCTATATGCTCATTTAAATGAGTATAAGCAATTGTTAGTAATTTACATTTACTAGATTTGCTTCTCTCTCTCTCTCTCTCTCTTTTTTTTTTTTTTTTTTTTTGCTGTAGATTATAAAGCAAATCCAAAACATTTTGACTTTTACCCTTCAAAATTTTAGTAAGTATATATCTATAGTAAGGAAGGCACTTACCTGGTGGCTCAATGGTAAGGAATCCACCTGCCAATGCAAGAGACGTGGGTTTGATCTCCGGATCTAAAAGATCCCCTGGAGAAGGAAATGGCAGCCCACTCCAGTATTCTTGCCTGGGAGGTCCCATGGACAGAGGAATCTAGCAGGCCACAGTCCATGGAGTCACAAAAGAGTCAGACTCAATTTATCAACTAAAACAGCAACAACAAAAGTAAGGAAAAGGAAATTTTCTTAATAACCACAGTACCATTATAATAGCCAACAAAATTAGCAATGATTCAATAATATTACCTGCTAGACCATTTTTACCCATATTTCTCTTGGTGTCCACAGAGCAACTTTGTTTTAAAAATAATCAGCATAAGAAGGCCCACACATGGCACCTGTTACATCTTTTAAGTCACTCTTAATCTAGAACAGTATCACTCACTCCATTTTTCTTTTTAGGACATTAACTTGCTCAGGGTGACTGAAAGTCTGGTCTTTAGATTTTTAATTTGATGTTCCTTCTATTATACTAAGCTGCCTCAAACGTAAATTTTAAATGTTAAATGAAGAAATACAATAATAATAGGAAACAACTCTAACCTCTAAAATGAAAAATAGAATTTTTATATTTTAAAAAGAGTCCACGGAGCAGTTTAATGTAAGTGAAATGTTCTAATGACTAATTTCATAAGCAACTTTAAAATCAAAACATCCAAAGTAGCTAGTAACTACATTCTTGTGAATTTTAGGTCTATATAACATTTTGACTAAATAGTGAGAATGAACAAGTAAATAAATTCTAGTCTTTGGCAATAATATAGGATTAGTCCAGCTTTTCTTTTTAGCTGATTAGAGAAGTGCAAATTGCACATCTTAACTCCTGTCACATGTTCTATTGTTGCACATATCAAGAAACTCACAAACGTATTTTATTGTTTGTCCTTACTGTTTTTATCAAAGAGCAAGTATTAAATATTTGTCATGTGCTATCAGTGGTAATAGTAACATTACATGTTTTTTACATTATTATGTTCCATCCTCATGTGTCTCTTCATGCCTGTATAATCTATTTCAGTATCCGACTGGCAAGCTAGCTAAAGACCTAACTTCCAGGAATGGCAACAACAAAAATAGTGAAGAAGATAGGAAGAAGAACAGATAGTTGCCTTATCAGAAGTACTGGAGCAGTCCCACAGCAGGGACACACTGCTTTGTTTCCTGGAGAAGGAAATGGCAGCCCACTCCAGTATTCTTGCCTGGGAGGTCCCATGGACAGAGGAATCTAGCAGGCCACAGTCCATGGAGTCACAAAAGAGTCAGACTCAATTTATCAACTAAAACAGCAACAACAAAAGTAAGGAAAAGGAAATTTTCTTAATAACCACAGTACCATTATAATAGCCAACAAAATTAGCAATGATTCAATAATATTACCTGCTAGACCATTTTTACCCATATTTCTCTTGGTGTCCACAGAGCAACTTTGTTTTAAAAATAATCAGCATAAGAAGGCCCACACATGGCACCTGTTACATCTTTTAAGTCACTCTTAATCTAGAACAGTATCACTCACTCCATTTTTCTTTTTAGGACATTAACTTGCTCAGGGTGACTGAAAGTCTGGTCTTTAGATTTTTAATTTGATGTTCCTTCTATTATACTAAGCTGCCTCAAACGTAAATTTTAAATGTTAAATGAAGAAATACAATAATAATAGGAAACAACTCTAACCTCTAAAATGAAAAATAGAATTTTTATATTTTAAAAAGAGTCCACGGAGCAGTTTAATGTAAGTGAAATGTTCTAATGACTAATTTCATAAGCAACTTTAAAATCAAAACATCCAAAGTAGCTAGTAACTACATTCTTGTGAATTTTAGGTCTATATAACATTTTGACTAAATAGTGAGAATGAACAAGTAAATAAATTCTAGTCTTTGGCAATAATATAGGATTAGTCCAGCTTTTCTTTTTAGCTGATTAGAGAAGTGCAAATTGCACATCTTAACTCCTGTCACATGTTCTATTGTTGCACATATCAAGAAACTCACAAACGTATTTTATTGTTTGTCCTTACTGTTTTTATCAAAGAGCAAGTATTAAATATTTGTCATGTGCTATCAGTGGTAATAGTAACATTACATGTTTTTTACATTATTATGTTCCATCCTCATGTGTCTCTTCATGCCTGTATAATCTATTTCAGTATCCGACTGGCAAGCTAGCTAAAGACCTAACTTCCAGGAATGGCAACAACAAAAATAGTGAAGAAGATAGGAAGAAGAACAGATAGTTGCCTTATCAGAAGTACTGGAGCAGTCCCACAGCAGGGACACACTGCTTTGTTTCCTATGGCCTGGCTCAGGGGGTAGGGTGATATGCTTGGTTGATATTACTTCCTGTTCAGCTGAAAACAATTACCATTTTTCTTACCATTTTTTCCGTTTAGAGACAGTCCATGAGGATGCATCAGTATTGTTTCACAAACCAGCCTTGGCAGAAAGAAAGACTTTGCAGTCTTTTGTTTATTCCCATCTAACCTTTTCATCTCTGTACCTGTGATAATATTTGTAGGCAGTCTTTCAAACAAGTGCATCCAAAAAAAAGATACTGAAATATTTGAGTGCAGTAGCTTCCCCACTTTAAAATTTTGTTGCTGTAGCTTCATGCTTTTCTACCTAAGCACTGGCTATACAGCCCCTCTTTGGGAGACAACACCTGGGTAAATGAAGACACGTTCTTTCCAGACGCTGAGCTTTCCTGTCTCTGTTTGTTATTCAGTGTTCACCAAAGGATTTAAGGATAAAGTATAGGAATCTGCTGTGTAAAACTAATTCCCTAGCTTTTCCTAATGGTGGGTAGAGTTCTGATTCCCTAAGGCACAGTATTATTTCCGGGGGTTTCTTCAGATTGCATAACTAGTTGGAGTTCTTTCCTCAGAATACAAGACATGAAATGAGATGACACTATAAGCATGCTTACTAAAAGCTTCTCAAATTAAAGAGTAAAATTATTTACACATAAAATAATGAAAGATTTTAGGCATTTTCAGACATATAACTACCAGGCACACAAACAGTGCTCAATAAATACTTACCCTAAATAATCATATTAAAGCTCTTTCTGTAATAAAAACTTATTTTATGAACAGCATTTAAATATCTATTATAAATTTTTAAGAATAAGTGCGGGGATAGCATTTATATATCAAAGAATAGATTCTTCTGAAATCTGTTGATTAAAGTCTGTTCTCTAATATACTAGTATAATTAAGTTATAACTAACTGTGTCTCTGTATTTCAAAGGCAGGTACGTCTCTTCTGTCCCTTCTAATTACCAGGGAATGACTACAAAATAAATATACTAGGTAAAAAATACTTGGTCTTCCTGGAAAAGGAGCATTCATATACTAGTAAATCTCAGTTCATTTCTTAAAATTTTTATCCTATTATTTTTTTCATATATCTAATAGTCAGAAAATGATAGCATGACAGCTACTACTCATCAATCTTATTTGGTAAGAACCTAAGTTTATTTTCATGTTTTACTATATAACCACATATGCAAGAGCAGGCCTCATTTTTAAGAATCTAATCATGTCACATAATCTTGATGGAAGTAATTGTGTCAGCAGCTCAGGAAATTCCAAAGGCCTTCCTTGTCCCTCTTTGGATGAGTCAGTGCTGTTAAGGACACTGCCATGAGACGCACAAGGTGGTTTTGTTTCAGGAGTTGTTGATTCATGCTTCCCTTGTATTTCAGGTGGATCATCCATGCTATGAAGTATGAACTACAGATCCGTGGCGGAAACAAGCCAGCCAAAGACTTATATCAGCTGTCACCTAGTGAAGTGAAACAGCTTCTGTTGGATATTCTCCAGCCTCAACAGAATGAAAGGTAATGAGGATCCTTTGTTACCTAAAAGACACTCTGGATTTGCAGTAACATTTTATCAATGTGTGTGTGTGTATGAAATTAGTAAGATGAAATAAGAAATAAAATATAGTGATCAAAGAATACTAGATGAGCAACATTCATAGAGATACTAATTAAAATGTCTTCAGTTGTAATTTTGTGTTGACTTGAATTTTATACTTTTCCAAGATATAGTTTGCAAATGTTTCTTAATTTGTGTTCTTCTCTGGAGAATGTAGCACTCCATTCTTCTTTGGCCAGTTCCCTTTCTCATTCCTGCTAGCACTTACCATCAGTCACAGAATTTTGGCATACAAGTTTGGGTCTGGTAATGTTAGTTAAGTATCTTACCTGTAACTCTGTCTCTCTAAGTAAACTTCTTCACGGTAAACTCTATCTTAGACTTAATTTATGCCAACCTTAGAATACAAGCAAAACAAATACTTTGGATTGCTTTGAATTGAAGAGTTATTTTTATTACAAAAAGAACTTTCATATAATTACTTGGGCAAACAGTTATTGAGTGCTGTCTGTGTGCCTGGCACTTTCCAAGACGGTGTAGTTATATCCCTAGAAATACCTAGGAAAGAAGTCTTCTGCAAAAGGAGACTGAAACAAATGGAAAAACATCCTTTTTCTTGAACAGGAACACTTTAAAGATGCCTATTATTTTTTCAAATCGAATTCTACTACTCATCAATCTTATTTGGTAAGAACCTAAGTTTATTTTCATGTTTTACTATATAACCACATATGCAAGAGCAGGCCTCATTTTTAAGAATCTAATCATGTCACATAATCTTGATGGAAGTAATTGTGTCAGCAGCTCAGGAAATTCCAAAGGCCTTCCTTGTCCCTCTTTGGATGAGTCAGTGCTGTTAAGGACACTGCCATGAGACGCACAAGGTGGTTTTGTTTCAGGAGTTGTTGATTCATGCTTCCCTTGTATTTCAGGTGGATCATCCATGCTATGAAGTATGAACTACAGATCCGTGGCGGAAACAAGCCAGCCAAAGACTTATATCAGCTGTCACCTAGTGAAGTGAAACAGCTTCTGTTGGATATTCTCCAGCCTCAACAGAATGAAAGGTAATGAGGATCCTTTGTTACCTAAAAGACACTCTGGATTTGCAGTAACATTTTATCAATGTGTGTGTGTGTATGAAATTAGTAAGATGAAATAAGAAATAAAATATAGTGATCAAAGAATACTAGATGAGCAACATTCATAGAGATACTAATTAAAATGTCTTCAGTTGTAATTTTGTGTTGACTTGAATTTTATACTTTTCCAAGATATAGTTTGCAAATGTTTCTTAATTTGTGTTCTTCTCTGGAGAATGTAGCACTCCATTCTTCTTTGGCCAGTTCCCTTTCTCATTCCTGCTAGCACTTACCATCAGTCACAGAATTTTGGCATACAAGTTTGGGTCTGGTAATGTTAGTTAAGTATCTTACCTGTAACTCTGTCTCTCTAAGTAAACTTCTTCACGGTAAACTCTATCTTAGACTTAATTTATGCCAACCTTAGAATACAAGCAAAACAAATACTTTGGATTGCTTTGAATTGAAGAGTTATTTTTATTACAAAAAGAACTTTCATATAATTACTTGGGCAAACAGTTATTGAGTGCTGTCTGTGTGCCTGGCACTTTCCAAGACGGTGTAGTTATATCCCTAGAAATACCTAGGAAAGAAGTCTTCTGCAAAAGGAGACTGAAACAAATGGAAAAACATCCTTTTTCTTGAACAGGAACACTTTAAAGATGCCTGTAATAATTCCAATAAAATTACAAGTTTTTTTATGAAGTTAGATCAGTAGATACTAAACTTCCTATGAAAACCCAAGAACAACCAGAAAAACATAAAACAAAGACTTGACCTAAGAGAGACAGTTAAAATATTTAACAACTTCTATAATTAAAATAATGTGATGCTGGTACATGAACAGAAAAATGGAACTGTTACATAGAATAGAAAGTCCAGAAATAGACCCCCTCCAAGCATATATGGAAATTTCATATATGATAGAGGTAGCGTCTCACATCACATTGGGTCAAGGATGGACTTTTTAAATAACTACTGATTGGACAACTGCATAACCATTTAGAAAGGATAAAATAAAATCCATACTTTATACTGTACTTAAGAACAAACTCCAAATAGATCAGTTATATAAACACTTATATAAAAAATAAAACTGTAATCCCACTCCTGGGTTTATATCTAGAGAAAAACATGGCCTGAAGAGATGTTTGCTCCCCAGTATTTATTACAGCACTGTTTACAATAGCCAAGACATGGAAACAATCTAAATGTCCATTGATAGAGGAATGGATAAAGAAGATATATAGATACAAAATGAAGATTTTATATATATAAAATGGAATATTACTCAAGCATTAAAAAGAGTAGAATAAGGCCATTTGCAGCAATGTGGATGGACCTAGAGAGTATCATAGTGAGTGAAGTAAGTCAGTCAGAGAAGGAGAAATATCATATGACATCCCTTTTATGTGAGTTCTAAGAAGAAATGATACAAATGAACTTACAAAACAGAAAGAGACTCACAAACTTAGAAAGTGAACTCATGGTTGCAGAGGGGAGGGGATGGCTGGGAACTTTGGGAAAGTCATGTACACACTGCCATGTTTGAAATGAATAGCCAACAAAAAAAATCTGTTGTATAGGATGTGGAAATCTGCTGAATGTTATGTACTAGCCTGGATGAAAGCAGGAAAGCTTGGGAGAGAGGAATACATGTATGTGTGTGGGAAGCCCCTTCACTGTTCACCTGAAACTGTCACAAAATTGTTAATTGGCTATGCCCCAATAAAAAATTTTTGGTGTTAAAAAGATAAATTGGGCTTCCCTGCTAGTTCAATGGGTAAAGAGTCCAACTTGCAGTGCAAGAGGTGCCAGTTCGATCTCTGGCCTGGGAAGATACCACATGTCATGGAGCGACTGGACGAGTGTGTCCAATTAGGAGCCAGAGCTCTGGAGTGCATGCGCCCAGAGCTGGTGCTCTGCAAAGACAGAGGCCACTGCTATGGGAGACCTGCGCAGGCCGAGGAGTGAAGATGTATGAAAATAAAATAAATAATAAACAATAAAAAGGCCAAAATTTTTAAAAAAGAAAAAAAGATAAAATAAGACATTCAAATTAAAAAAAAAGAAACTGGACTAGTGCTAAGGGCTTCCCTGGTGGCTCAAAAATGGTAAAGACTCCACCTGCCAATGCAGGAGATGCAGGCAAGAGACGTAGGTTTGACACCTGGGTGAGGAAGACCCCCTGGAAGAGTAAATGGCAACCCACTCCAGTATCCTGGCCTGAGAAATCCCATGGACAAAGTAAGCCAGGAAGGCTATAGTCCATGGGATCACAAAAAGTTGCACATGACTTAGCAACTGAGCACAGCACTAGTGCTGGAAGAAGACACAGGTAAATTCCTCTGCAACCTCGGTATAAGAAAGACTTCCTAACTACGGCTTAAACCCAGGAACAATAAAAGATGAATAAAAGCTATATAAAAATTACAAGCAACAGTTTTCATGGAAAAAATAGGCCAAAAGACAACTGAAAAGCTGGAGCAAAATGTTTGTTACAAACAGTTAATATTAACTCTTAAAAACTGAGGGATAAAGCACAAAAACTCTTAGAGAAAAATGGAGGAAAATATGAAAGTTAGAAAACAAATCTACAAACTTAGAAAGTGAACTCATGGTTGCAGAGGGGAGGGGATGGCTGGGAACTTTGGGAAAGTCATGTACACACTGCCATGTTTGAAATGAATAGCCAACAAAAAAAATCTGTTGTATAGGATGTGGAAATCTGCTGAATGTTATGTACTAGCCTGGATGAAAGCAGGAAAGCTTGGGAGAGAGGAATACATGTATGTGTGTGGGAAGCCCCTTCACTGTTCACCTGAAACTGTCACAAAATTGTTAATTGGCTATGCCCCAATAAAAAATTTTTGGTGTTAAAAAGATAAAATAAGGGCTTCCCTGGTGATACAGTGGGTAAAGAGTCCAGCTTGCAGTGCAAGAGGTGCCAGTTCGATCTCTGGCCTGGGAAGATCCCATGTGCCACAGAGCGGCTGGACCAGTGTGTACAATTATGAGCCAGCGCTCTGGAGCGCATGCTCCCAGAGCCGATGCTCTGCAAAGACAGAGGCCACTGCTATGGGAGACCTGCGCAGGCCGAGGAGTGAAGATGTATGAAAATAAAATAAATAATAAACAATAAAAAGGCCAAAATTTTTAAAAAAGAAAAAAAGATAAAATAAGACATTCAAATTAAAAAAAAAGAAACTGGACTAGTGCTAAGGGCTTCCCTGGTGGCTCAAAAATGGTAAAGACTCCACCTGCCAATGCAGGAGATGCAGGCAAGAGACGTAGGTTTGACACCTGGGTGAGGAAGACCCCCTGGAAGAGTAAATGGCAACCCACTCCAGTATCCTGGCCTGAGAAATCCCATGGACAAAGTAAGCCAGGAAGGCTATAGTCCATGGGATCACAAAAAGTTGCACATGACTTAGCAACTGAGCACAGCACTAGTGCTGGAAGAAGACACAGGTAAATTCCTCTGCAACCTCGGTATAAGAAAGACTTCCTAACTACGGCTTAAACCCAGGAACAATAAAAGATGAATAAAAGCTATATAAAAATTACAAGCAACAGTTTTCATGGAAAAAATAGGCCAAAAGACAACTGAAAAGCTGGAGCAAAATGTTTGTTACAAACAGTTAATATTAACTCTTAAAAACTGAGGGATAAAGCACAAAAACTCTTAGAGAAAAATGGAGGAAAATATGAGTGGTCAGTTCATTTAAAATATTAAAAATTGACCTTAAATATCAAACTAACTCAGAGAAATATAAATTAAAACACATTGAAATACCACTTCTCATCTCTCAGACTGGCAAAGTTAAGCAGTATGGCAAACATTTGCTGAGGCTCTGGAGAGAATAGGTACTCCCATATAGAGCTAATGAGTATAACCCTTCTATATGAGAATTTGACAACATCTTAAAATAGATCTACATGTGCACTTACCCTTTAACCCAGCAGTTTTAGTCTTACTTTTAAGGACCCACCCTGGAGATTTGCCTCCATCAATATGTGTGTGTGTGTGTATACATATACATATCTATCTGTCTATCTATCTATATATATCTGCACAGGTTTATTCATTGCATCATAGTTTATAATTACAAATTTTGGAAGTCCTCCTACATAGGAGATTATTAGAATAAACTGTGGTACATCCACACAATGGAGTACTACAAAGCTGTGAAAAAAAATGAGTGTGGTCTTATGAACTGACGTGGAATAATGTCTAGGCACTATTGTTACTTAACAGTAGCAAAGTACAAAAGAGTATGTATAGTACACTACTCTTCACATAAGAAAGAGGAGATATCTACTTACAGATGAAATACAGCAAGTCTTTTAAATAAAAAGCTAATGAAACTGGTTACCTTCAGTGAGTGAGTGGGAACAGAGTGGAAAGAATGAAAAAAAAAGTAGATACAGAGCAGTAGGGTTGAACACACGATTTGAATAGCTCCAACTCTCCAACTTTGGTAGTATTTTATATTCCCCAAACATAAATAATCAACAAAAATGGATCCAGATGTGAAAAGTACAGAAAACAGAATACAAATAGTAATAATTGACCCTAACCATATTATAAATGAATAATATTACCACACTAAAGGGGGAGAGAAAGGCAGGAACTAACCAAAGTACCTTTGGGAAACATTGACTAGACACTGTAAAGCTAAACAAAAAATAACTACACACAAATCTTGTTCTCTGTATAATATTTTTTTTTTCTTACAGAGGTATGAATTAGCAATTCTCAAATTGGTACACACACATGCATGCATGCACATACTGTTATAAATTGGGTTGGCCAAAGAGTTCATTCAAGTTTTTCCATGACATCTTACAGGTGGACTTTTTGGCCAACCCAATATATGGTGTATATACACACACTGACATTAAATAAATTAAAACACATTGAAATACCACTTCTCATCTCTCAGACTGGCAAAGTTAAGCAGTATGGCAAACATTTGCTGAGGCTCTGGAGAATAGGTACTCCCATATAGAGCTAATGAGTATAACCCTTCTATATGAGAATTTGACAACATCTTAAAATAGATCTACATGTGCACTTACCCTTTAACCCAGCAGTTTTAGTCTTACTTTTAAGGACCCACCCTGGAGATTTGCCTCCATCAATATGTGTGTGTGTGTGTATACATATACATATCTATCTGTCTATCTATCTATATATATCTGCACAGGTTTATTCATTGCATCATAGTTTATAATTACAAATTTTGGAAGTCCTCCTACATAGGAGATTATTAGAATAAACTGTGGTACATCCACACAATGGAGTACTACAAAGCTGTGAAAAAAAATGAGTGTGGTCTTATGAACTGACGTGGAATAATGTCTAGGCACTATTGTTACTTAACAGTAGCAAAGTACAAAAGAGTATGTATAGTACACTACTCTTCACATAAGAAAGAGGAGATATCTACTTACAGATGAAATACAGCAAGTCTTTTAAATAAAAAGCTAATGAAACTGGTTACCTTCAGTGAGTGAGTGGGAACAGAGTGGAAAGAATGAAAAAAAAAGTAGATACAGAGCAGTAGGGTTGAACACACGATTTGAATAGCTCCAACTCTCCAACTTTGGTAGTATTTTATATTCCCCAAACATAAATAATCAACAAAAATGGATCCAGATGTGAAAAGTACAGAAAACAGAATACAAATAGTAATAATTGACCCTAACCATATTATAAATGAATAATATTACCACACTAAAGGGGGAGAGAAAGGCAGGAACTAACCAAAGTACCTTTGGGAAACATTGACTAGACACTGTAAAGCTAAACAAAAAATAACTACACACAAATCTTGTTCTCTGTATAATATTTTTTTTTTCTTACAGAGGTATGAATTAGCAATTCTCAAATTGGTACACACACATGCATGCATGCACATACTGTTATAAATTGGGTTGGCCAAAGAGTTCATTCAAGTTTTTCCATGACATCTTACAGGTGGACTTTTTGGCCAACCCAATATATGGTGTATATACACACACTGACATTAAATAAATAAGTCAATGTATTGCAGCTAATTTGAGTCAGATTTTATTTTCACTGTTGGAAAATATATTTACAAATAAGAAAAGGAGAGTGGTTAGAATATACCCTGTGGCATTTGATTGGAATTGGAAGTATCACTGTGAATTCATGGGTTCTACACAGATGGATAGATACAAAAGTAAATGTGGATGTGTACTTGTATATGGGAGCATACATCCATGTCTTTCCTAACTGTCCACTGGGAGAACCTAGAAGCAATGATATCCCAATAGCAATGAGCAAATCTGGTACCCAGATACTGATTTCCAAATACCAGTTTCTAATGGAAATAGTTGATTTCAGGGCTGGGGCAGAAAAAACACAAAGTATCTTGTGGTACCAGAAAGTAAGAAAGTACTCCAATAAACCATAGAGGTGTGTTAGAAGGATGACAGAGACAATGTGAAGGCACCTCAGTGGCCAAAACTGGGACAATTTGAGCAGCAAAATAAATAATGATGCTGTTGGATTACATGCAGTAGAATAAAGACCCATAAGTCCATGATGATATTTCTTTTTACAACAGAATTCCAATTTATAAGTGTATATGGGAAGATGGAAATAGAAAAATCACCATTAGGCAAATGCAGCAGTAATTGTTGCAGGCAAGAGCCACTAAATTTAGTGGTTGGAAGTATGATGAGAAATGGAAATTTGCATAATTTTAGTGTTTCCATTGAAGATACTTTTTTTGTGAAGATACTTTTTAATTATAAAAGGGATAATTATAACTTTACAGTGAAGAAACCAGCAACTCCACCTTAACCAAAGATCAAGATTAACATCATCAGTAAGAAGACACTTCAACATCACATACCCCCAGAGATTATGTGCTGAGAAAGGGTACAGCCATTTCTGGGTATTGCAAAAAATGCATAACCTAAGTTTAATCATGAGAAAACATCAGACAAACCTAAATTGAGGTACATTCTACAAAACAGTTGACATTTCTAAAATGTCGAAATCGTGAAAGATAAAGGAAGATTGAGGAACTGTCACAGATTACAGGAGCCTAAGGAAACCTGGAAACCGAATGCAGTGTGGGAGCTTGGAGGGTTCCTGGGACCTAAACAAGGAAATTTGTGATGAAATTCACAAAATTTGAGTAAGGTCCATAGATTAGTAGTATTCTACCAATTTTGTTTTCCTCGTCTTGATAGTTGTGCTATTGGTTATGTACGATAACAGAAAGTAGAGGAAGATAAGTAAAGAGGAACTTCTTTTTTTGTTTTTGGTTTTTTTTTTTTTTTTGCTTTTCTGCAAGTTTAGATTTTCTCAAAGTCAAAAGATAAAAATAAGAGAACTTTTCTAAAATAATTCCTCTTTTATGAGTAATCACACATTACAGCCTTTTATGTTCTTCTAAGCAAACATCTTCCTTTTATAGTATTAGCTATGACTTCACAGAACTCTGAAAACATATTTTTTGTTGTTGCCAAACAAAGAGAACAAGGGGAAAAATCAGATATAGAATATATCGATATCCAGTTTGAATACCCATTATCCAAGATAAAACATCTCAAAGGAACCACTTTGGCTTTTTCTCTTCAGCATAGCACTGAACCCAAACCTGGGCCTACCAAAAGAAGCTCTACATCCAAAAAAGACATCTCCTCACAAGTAACTTCATCGGTCCTCTTTTACAACAGAATTCCAATTTATAAGTGTATATGGGAAGATGGAAATAGAAAAATCACCATTAGGCAAATGCAGCAGTAATTGTTGCAGGCAAGAGCCACTAAATTTAGTGGTTGGAAGTATGATGAGAAATGGAAATTTGCATAATTTTAGTGTTTCCATTGAAGATACTTTTTTTGTGAAGATACTTTTTAATTATAAAAGGGATAATTATAACTTTACAGTGAAGAAACCAGCAACTCCACCTTAACCAAAGATCAAGATTAACATCATCAGTAAGAAGACACTTCAACATCACATACCCCCAGAGATTATGTGCTGAGAAAGGGTACAGCCATTTCTGGGTATTGCAAAAAATGCATAACCTAAGTTTAATCATGAGAAAACATCAGACAAACCTAAATTGAGGTACATTCTACAAAACAGTTGACATTTCTAAAATGTCGAAATCGTGAAAGATAAAGGAAGATTGAGGAACTGTCACAGATTACAGGAGCCTAAGGAAACCTGGAAACCGAATGCAGTGTGGGAGCTTGGAGGGTTCCTGGGACCTAAACAAGGAAATTTGTGATGAAATTCACAAAATTTGAGTAAGGTCCATAGATTAGTAGTATTCTACCAATTTTGTTTTCCTCGTCTTGATAGTTGTGCTATTGGTTATGTACGATAACAGAAAGTAGAGGAAGATAAGTAAAGAGGAACTTCTTTTTTTGTTTTTGGTTTTTTTTTTTTTTTTGCTTTTCTGCAAGTTTAGATTTTCTCAAAGTCAAAAGATAAAAATAAGAGAACTTTTCTAAAATAATTCCTCTTTTATGAGTAATCACACATTACAGCCTTTTATGTTCTTCTAAGCAAACATCTTCCTTTTATAGTATTAGCTATGACTTCACAGAACTCTGAAAACATATTTTTTGTTGTTGCCAAACAAAGAGAACAAGGGGAAAAATCAGATATAGAATATATCGATATCCAGTTTGAATACCCATTATCCAAGATAAAACATCTCAAAGGAACCACTTTGGCTTTTTCTCTTCAGCATAGCACTGAACCCAAACCTGGGCCTACCAAAAGAAGCTCTACATCCAAAAAAGACATCTCCTCACTTGGGTAGTGATGTAACTTCATCGGTCCTCTTTCACCAGAACAAATATGTCTTTTTCTGTTTACTGTATCCCGCACAGCAAGTTTCACACCTGAAAGTATTGTCGGTCATAACTTGTGGTTGATGCCACATTTTAGTCTGCTGCCTGTTTTGATTCCAAGTACAAGAAAGTATATTTGTTCCTATCTTCAGGTTTTGTAATAATGTACTACTATGTCATTTGTGTATTCTTTTCAGATTATGCAAATTCTGCATCTTTAGCAATTTGTGATTGAAGCAACTTATATCTTTAAGATTTAAAACTTAATCCATGGAAAATAATTTTGACTTCATTAATTATTATGACATGTAAGATTTGGTAGCTGATTTTTCAGCAGTGGTACTTTGGCCATATTTAAATAGAAAGCTAAATATAACGTTTAAAGTAACATATAAGGTTTAAAATAAGATAATTTCATTAGATGGACTTCCTGTGATGGATCAGTGGTAAAGAATCAGCCTGCCAATGCAGGAGACGTGGGTACGGGAAGATCCCCTGGAGACGGAAATGACAAGTCACTCCAATATTCTTGCCTGAGAAATCCCATGGACAGAGGAGCCTGATGGGCTATAGTCCATGAGGTCACAAAAGAGTCAAACACAGCTTAGTGACTAAACAACAATGTCATTAGATACATTATGCTTTTTTGAGCATTCACCTGCTTATCTGCTGGTTAAGGACCTTTCTTCGAGAGGTGTATAGGAGTAATCAATCTATATATACAACGCCCAGGTCTTCCTGGAGCTTACATTTTTTATTGTACATGAGGAGCAGGTGAACTTATTTTGAAACTGCACCTGTGTTTTTAAGTTGAACTGCTTTGCATGTTAGAAAGTCAAAAAATTTGCAACTCTGAAAACATATTTTTTGTTGTTGCCAAACAAAGAGAACAAGGGGAAAAATCAGATATAGAATATATCGATATCCAGTTTGAATACCCATTATCCAAGATAAAACATCTCAAAGGAACCACTTTGGCTTTTTCTCTTCAGCATAGCACTGAACCCAAACCTGGGCCTACCAAAAGAAGCTCTACATCCAAAAAAGACATCTCCTCACTTGGGTAGTGATGTAACTTCATCGGTCCTCTTTCACCAGAACAAATATGTCTTTTTCTGTTTACTGTATCCCGCACAGCAAGTTTCACACCTGAAAGTATTGTCGGTCATAACTTGTGGTTGATGCCACATTTTAGTCTGCTGCCTGTTTTGATTCCAAGTACAAGAAAGTATATTTGTTCCTATCTTCAGGTTTTGTAATAATGTACTACTATGTCATTTGTGTATTCTTTTCAGATTATGCAAATTCTGCATCTTTAGCAATTTGTGATTGAAGCAACTTATATCTTTAAGATTTAAAACTTAATCCATGGAAAATAATTTTGACTTCATTAATTATTATGACATGTAAGATTTGGTAGCTGATTTTTCAGCAGTGGTACTTTGGCCATATTTAAATAGAAAGCTAAATATAACGTTTAAAGTAACATATAAGGTTTAAAATAAGATAATTTCATTAGATGGACTTCCTGTGATGGATCAGTGGTAAAGAATCAGCCTGCCAATGCAGGAGACGTGGGTACGGGAAGATCCCCTGGAGACGGAAATGACAAGTCACTCCAATATTCTTGCCTGAGAAATCCCATGGACAGAGGAGCCTGATGGGCTATAGTCCATGAGGTCACAAAAGAGTCAAACACAGCTTAGTGACTAAACAACAATGTCATTAGATACATTATGCTTTTTTGAGCATTCACCTGCTTATCTGCTGGTTAAGGACCTTTCTTCGAGAGGTGTATAGGAGTAATCAATCTATATATACAACGCCCAGGTCTTCCTGGAGCTTACATTTTTTATTGTACATGAGGAGCAGGTGAACTTATTTTGAAACTGCACCTGTGTTTTTAAGTTGAACTGCTTTGCATGTTAGAAAGTCATTTGATCACAAAATGAGTTGTAAGTAACTTACAAGAGAATAGCATTTTGCCTGTTAAATTTTTTAAAATCTTAGGGATGTTCTCCTTTCCTACAAGCTCTGTTTTCACTATGAAATAGTTAGTAACCTCTGTAACATATGGTAAATATACATCATTGATGGATTTTGGCTTTTATTGCTCACCTGATTGGAACAATTAATCCATATAAAAACCCTGCTTTCTGCCAAAACAGCTTGTTTTTCAACACTGAAGCATTCTCTTTTGGTCTACAGATGCTGGCTAAACAGGCGTCAGATCGATGGCTCTTTGAATAGAACTCCCCCTGGTTTCTATGATCGAGTATGGCAGATACTGGAGCGCACACCCAATGGAATCATAGTAGCTGGGAGGCATTTGCCCCAGGTACAGCCCCACTGTGTTTGTGTCAGTAAAAGGGACTTCTGAAGAGACCTAAAGAGAGAAGAGGGTAGAGGATAGATAGATAGCATCACAGGCTCAATGGACATAAATCCAAGCACACTTCGGGAGATAGTGAAGGACAGAGAAGCTTGGAGTGCTGCCGTCCATGAGATCGCGAAGAGCTAGAAAGATTTAGTAACTGAAAAACAGCAACCGAGGACTTCTTTCCTTCTCTGATTTTTTTTGGTTTTTTTTTGGCCACCTCTATTGATCTTTCATTTGTTTATCTTTGTGCTTTGGCTTATGTGGGCCTCCCATTGCAGTGGCCTCTACCACTGCAGAGCACTGGCTCTGGGCGCATGCGCTCCAGAGCTCCGGCTTGGTAATTGGCCACATCGGTCCAGGCCACTCAACAGCACGTGGAATCTTCCCAGGCCCTGCGCCCCTTGCACTGCAAGGTGGTGTCCTTACCCACTGGATCACCAGGGAAGCCCTCCTCCTCTGTTTTGCAAATGACCTTTCTATTTATTTCATTTTTCTAAGATTATTTAGATACTTGAAAGGAGAAAATAAGAAGTCTGTTCAAGTGGATTAGAAATATTAGAAATGGTTGTACATGAGGAGCAGGTGAACTTATTTTGAAACTGCACCTGTGTTTTTAAGTTGAACTGCTTTGCATGTTAGAAAGTCATTTGATCACAAAATGAGTTGTAAGTAACTTACAAGAGAATAGCATTTTGCCTGTTAAATTTTTTAAAATCTTAGGGATGTTCTCCTTTCCTACAAGCTCTGTTTTCACTATGAAATAGTTAGTAACCTCTGTAACATATGGTAAATATACATCATTGATGGATTTTGGCTTTTATTGCTCACCTGATTGGAACAATTAATCCATATAAAAACCCTGCTTTCTGCCAAAACAGCTTGTTTTTCAACACTGAAGCATTCTCTTTTGGTCTACAGATGCTGGCTAAACAGGCGTCAGATCGATGGCTCTTTGAATAGAACTCCCCCTGGTTTCTATGATCGAGTATGGCAGATACTGGAGCGCACACCCAATGGAATCATAGTAGCTGGGAGGCATTTGCCCCAGGTACAGCCCCACTGTGTTTGTGTCAGTAAAAGGGACTTCTGAAGAGACCTAAAGAGAGAAGAGGGTAGAGGATAGATAGATAGCATCACAGGCTCAATGGACATAAATCCAAGCACACTTCGGGAGATAGTGAAGGACAGAGAAGCTTGGAGTGCTGCCGTCCATGAGATCGCGAAGAGCTAGAAAGATTTAGTAACTGAAAAACAGCAACCGAGGACTTCTTTCCTTCTCTGATTTTTTTTGGTTTTTTTTTGGCCACCTCTATTGATCTTTCATTTGTTTATCTTTGTGCTTTGGCTTATGTGGGCCTCCCATTGCAGTGGCCTCTACCACTGCAGAGCACTGGCTCTGGGCGCATGCGCTCCAGAGCTCCGGCTTGGTAATTGGCCACATCGGTCCAGGCCACTCAACAGCACGTGGAATCTTCCCAGGCCCTGCGCCCCTTGCACTGCAAGGTGGTGTCCTTACCCACTGGATCACCAGGGAAGCCCTCCTCCTCTGTTTTGCAAATGACCTTTCTATTTATTTCATTTTTCTAAGATTATTTAGATACTTGAAAGGAGAAAATAAGAAGTCTGTTCAAGTGGATTAGAAATATTAGAAATGGTGGTAGAAATACCAAGTGTAAAAGGGCCAGTGCCAGGGGACCTCACAAACAGGAAAATGTGCATTCAAAAGACAGAACCAAGTGATTCTTTAGAAACTAGGTAATTTAGTAGTGCTGTGGAAAAGGCAATTACTAATTAAGAATCACATTGAACATGAAAAGTGCAGCAAAGTTTTAGGTCATTAGACAATCACTTATTTAATCAAAATGTAACTGACCTTTGGTCTGAATGAATTAGTGTTGCCTCCTTCAGATGGTTTCCCAAGTTATATAAACTGGCCTGCCTCTTTGATTTAATTCTTTAAATTCTGACACCTAAGTCACTCTGCTTATGCGCAAACATGAATTATTAGGCCTTCTAGAAATGGAGTACTATATCTGTTTATAGTGCTGAAACATCAAATTATTTTTGATTAAAGGTCTTTATCAAAGTCATTCCCACTACTGTAGCATACTCATTTATTTTATACATAGTTTGTGCCTCTTAGTCTCCTACCCCTATCTTGCCCTTCTACTCTTCCATAACTCCACTGGTAACTCCCAGTTTGATCTCTGTATCTGTGAAAATAAAATATTCTTAAATACACACACCCAAACTCATTTTTCTTACAGGTTTCTGGAAAGACCCACAAGCAATCAGTAGCATTCTTTTCTTTGCCTTTGGGAAAAGGGACTGTGGTCTAGGGGAACAGCACCGGCTTTTCACTGAAAAACCCTTTTTAACCTTTCAGGTTTTGAACTTTGTGAATCTGCTATTTATTTTTTAAAAAGAATAAGAACTTTTTTCTAAAGTATTTTCTATGCCATTCACAGACTGTTGAGTGGTTTTTGTGGGTTGTCCAAATAGGCACTCCAGTCTTTTTCTGGGTGCTCTCTGACCAGCCTCTGCTGTTCATGGCCGCCTTCTCCTTGGCCTCGTGTCTGAGTACAGTGGACTGTGGCAACCTTCACTTGCTTCTCTCCCATCCCCTGCTAATACCTACCAGATTTTCTTTTAATGAGCTGATTGCCTGGGTGTGTCCTCTCCTTGCTAACAACAACCATGGGTTAAGTATTTTTTTAAAGATTTATTTATTTTTTTTTTTATTATTGGTGGGGGGTGGGGTGGGGAGGGAGGGAAGCAGGCGGGCCACTTCTATTGGCTCTTCATTTATCTATTTTCATCCATCTTTTTTGTTCTTTGGTCTGTGTGGGCCTCCAATCGCGGTGGCCTCTGTCATTGCAGAGCACCGGCTCTGGGTGCATGCACTCCAGAGCTCCGGCTCGGTAATTGGACACATCAGTCCAGCCGCTCCGCTGCACGTGGGATCTTCCCGGGCCAGGGATCGAACTGGCGCCCCTTGCACTGCAAGGCGGCGTCCTTACCCACTGGACCACCAGGGAAGCCCGGGTTAAGTATTTTTAAATGCCAGCCACTTTTCTAACCGCTCCTTTAATCCTTACAAGACTCTTGTGGGAGGTACTTTATTATTACCATTTGACAGATAAGTTGGCTGAAACACAGCTCAGTGGTTTTCCCAAGGTCACACATCTAGGAAGCAGCTGACCCTATGTGACCCCCTTCTCCAGCAGTTTGGCCTCTGAGCCTTTTCTCTTAACTTCTCTGCTACACTCTCCACTTGTTTGGAGACTAGAAAAATAAGTCAGCCTGGATCGCTCTTCTCTAGGTTTAACTGTGGCACACTAGCTATGTTGACTTTTCAAATGAGCTGTATTAAAAGGACATGGATGTGAACTCATGAAGAAGTCTTCCTTCTGTAACCCCATTAATCTCATTGGTAGACATCTAAGTAGTTAACATTACAGGCATATCTCAAATATTGCAAGTTTCATTCCAGATAATCACTATAAAGCAAATTAAATAAATTTGTCTGGTTATTCAGTGCATTTAAAATTAATGTATGCATTATACTGTAATCTATTAAGCATGCAATAGCATTATATCTAAGAAAACAAAACACATACCTTAATTGAAAAGTACTTCATTGCTAAAAATTGGTAACCTTCATAGGTTTGCCAGAAATCTTTGATTTATAAAAAAAAAAAAAAAAATCTGCAAGGTACAGTAAAGTGAAGCATAATAAAACAAGGTATAACAAGGTATAAGCATACCTTGTTCAGCAACCAGCTTCATTTGCCCTAAATAAAGTACTACCTATAATCATTAACAATATGTTGGATTGTATTGAATATAGAATACAGTAAATAGACCATATTGAATACAGGACTGAAGCAGTATTATAGCAAGCAGAATAATATTGCTGTCACTTGATTGAAAGGGGATGTTTCTTCTTGGTCCAGTTTTGAATAGTAAGTAGATACACACTGAACTGGGGCTATGATTGAGTTCACTGTTGATCCTCCTGTGAGGTAGAAGCAAATAAGTATGACTTATCGTCTCTGCATCTCTGGTAAATTCTGGTGACTCCATCTGCTTTCCGTCATTCGAGCCTAACATTTAGAGTCATTCCTTCCATTCTTTGAAGATTATCCACCATGCCAAGATTTGTTTTGGATTTGAGTTTATCTTCTGCTTTCATTTGGTTTTGTGGAAAATATATGGAAGGTTTTACAATACCCTTGTTTTAAAATGAAATATAAAAAGCAGGTTAGAGAAAAAGTTTTTGGTTTTTATTTTTTCTGTGTTGCTGCACATAATGTTGTTTCCCTTATTTGTGTGCATTTTTATGCTGCCACCTCTGAAGGAACTGCCACACAAGTGATGGTAATTCAAGAGCAAATGACTTACATGGTAAAGTCTGGCAGCGAGCATAGCTTGTTGTATTAATTCTGAAAGCAGTATATACTCTTATTTGTTGTCACAATTACTGGCTGTCCCTTTTGTGTATTAAAGTGGTTTTCTAATGTAGTCCTTTTTCCCTAAAGACATTAATATAGGAGATAACCACACAAAAAAAGGAGGTGTAATTTATCACAATAGTGAGCTGTTTGGCTTCAGTAGTTTGACATATATAAAATCCAGTCATATAGCTGAAAATGCTCTCTAAGGTTTTGTAGAAGCTGAAAAAATACAAGAAAGTGAAATTTTCCTGTTAAGTGGGAACCACAGTATAACAATGCAGCGTTTAATGTTGAATTATTTCTTTCAGCAACCAACCCTGTCAGATATGACCATGTATGAGATGAATTTCTCTCTCCTTGTTGAAGACATGTTGGGAAATATTGACCAGCCCAAATACAGGCAGATCGTCGTGGAGGTTTGTATTTGAAAATGTAAACTGCTGTAAAGGTGCTTTCTATCTGCTGCCTTAAAAACTTAAAAGTTTTATTGAAAACAGTAAATAGACCATATTGAATACAGCTAGTATTATAGCAAGCAGAATAATATTGCTGTCACTTGATTGAAAGGGGATGTTTCTTCTTGGTCCAGTTTTGAATAGTAAGTAGATACACACTGAACTGGGGCTATGATTGAGTTCACTGTTGATCCTCCTGTGAGGTAGAAGCAAATAAGTATGACTTATCGTCTCTGCATCTCTGGTAAATTCTGGTGACTCCATCTGCTTTCCGTCATTCGAGCCTAACATTTAGAGTCATTCCTTCCATTCTTTGAAGATTATCCACCATGCCAAGATTTGTTTTGGATTTGAGTTTATCTTCTGCTTTCATTTGGTTTTGTGGAAAATATATGGAAGGTTTTACAATACCCTTGTTTTAAAATGAAATATAAAAAGCAGGTTAGGGAAAAGTTTTTGGTTTTTATTTTTTCTGTGTTGCTGCACATAATGTTGTTTCCCTTATTTGTGTGCATTTTTATGCTGCCACCTCTGAAGGAACTGCCACACAAGTGATGGTAATTCAAGAGCAAATGACTTACATGGTAAAGTCTGGCAGCGAGCATAGCTTGTTGTATTAATTCTGAAAGCAGTATATACTCTTATTTGTTGTCACAATTACTGGCTGTCCCTTTTGTGTATTAAAGTGGTTTTCTAATGTAGTCCTTTTTCCCTAAAGACATTAATATAGGAGATAACCACACAAAAAAAGGAGGTGTAATTTATCACAATAGTGAGCTGTTTGGCTTCAGTAGTTTGACATATATAAAATCCAGTCATATAGCTGAAAATGCTCTCTAAGGTTTTGTAGAAGCTGAAAAAATACAAGAAAGTGAAATTTTCCTGTTAAGTGGGAACCACAGTATAACAATGCAGCGTTTAATGTTGAATTATTTCTTTCAGCAACCAACCCTGTCAGATATGACCATGTATGAGATGAATTTCTCTCTCCTTGTTGAAGACATGTTGGGAAATATTGACCAGCCCAAATACAGGCAGATCGTCGTGGAGGTTTGTATTTGAAAATGTAAACTGCTGTAAAGGTGCTTTCTATCTGCTGCCTAAAAACTAGTATGAAGGAAACTGCTTAAGAAACTGGTAATTCCACTTCTTACCTAACCCGTATCTCCAGGTGAGTCCTGGAGGAGATAGTCATCCTTGACCCAAGTCAAGGCATGTGAACAATTCAGGCATCTTAAATCCATCAGGGTAGAAAGTCTGACTGCCTAGCTTTCTCAGCAGCACTCTCACCCCCACAGTAGGTGTGTTGGCCTTGCCATAAAAGAGAGGAAGTAACCTTTTTATATTTGTCTTATTTTCATTTTTTTTTTTCTGTTTACAGAAGTAATTGATGACTATTTTGTAAATGTCAGTAGTTCAAAAAACTAAAGAAAAGAAAATCAAAAAATGTCTCTATCCACTAGTAACAGATCATCGCTATCATGCTAAGGGCCACTTTTCCAGACATCTCTGTGAACAGAGAAAATCTGTACTCTTGTGTATCACTATTGCTGCATATCAAGTTAAATGCTAAAATATACCCATGTGTGCACATACTTTTTTGCCATTTTAAAGCATTATATCAAATATATACAGAATTCCTCTAATGGGTATAATTTATAGCTCATCCTCATTTTGTTTCTCTGGGAATGTCTCTGTCTGACTCTGTGTTTCTTGAAGGTGGTAGTATGTCCTATTAATATAGACGCTCTCAGTGAGTGCTGAAGTGGTTGTGGTACCTCCTAAAATCTAGTGTGTCTGGAACTACAGTCACCTGGGTGAGATTCAGCTTCATCTCTGAAATACCAGGATTTGGGAAGGAGTATTGCCACTCAGTTTCATAGCATGTGGCAATGAGGCA
Source organism: Tragulus kanchil (assembly GCA_022376925.1). Taxonomy (NCBI): domain Eukaryota; kingdom Metazoa; phylum Chordata; class Mammalia; order Artiodactyla; family Tragulidae; genus Tragulus; species Tragulus kanchil. The sequence continues at coordinate 137,095,443 of JAIOJX010000031.1, forward strand.
GAGACTGGGGTCAACAAAAGATAGGATTTTTAGAAGGGTGATTGCCTTCCTTGTACTGTTAACCTCTTAGTATCTCATGCCTATAGATGTCCCTAAAATGTGGTTCATTCTCTCTGAAGAAGAAATTTTCCTTTAGAACTTGAGCAAAACTTCAAATTCTTCTGGCTAAAGCCCTGCCCCAAGGTCTCCCACATTGTAACTCCTGGATTTTTCTGTTTTCCTTGGTTCTTGGGAAACATCTCAATGAAGTACAATCAGAAAGATTCGCAAGTTGGAAATTATGAGGACTTTATCCTGTTCTATGTACCAACTGGAACCATAATCAGCATCAGAAAGTCTTTACCAAGCATTGTATACTCAGATAAAATTTCTGCACATTACAGTTTGTCGTATAAAGTGAACATTACTGCTTATCCTAAGTGTATAGGGTAGCCAAACAATAGGACCATGCCTTAAACTAAGATAGCTTGTACAAGCCAAATAGTGCTCATGTCATAGTCACAGTGAAGTATGTTGTTTAAAACGTAACCGTCTCCTGAGAAATACTGTGATGTCAGAGAATTATTTTGCGGTGCTAAACGTCAAGTCATTTGATCATAAGCATAGATCCAGAGTCTCCACTGAACTCATCTGCCTCGTCTGGCTCTGTTGCCTACCACCTCTTCCAAGGCAGCTTCTGCTCCACTGTTCTAATGTCTTGCCACCTAGCATTAAAGCATAAAGACCAGAAAAGGTCAGACACTCTGGGTGAATAGAGCACTCTGTAATGTTGACGGGATTGGAAAAATCATTTTCCTAAGTTATCAGTTATCAGTTTTATTGAAGTGACTGAGAAACTTCGCCATACAGTTACAGGAATACAGACAAAGAGGGGAAAAGTGAGACTTCCAAACAGAACTCACATTACTAATTTGCACGATTAAGAAGATGCCATCCATAGATGATCCTCACTCCTATCATTGTACAGAACACTCTGTGGAATACAAGGGCCAGCCATCAATCTGAGCAAAGAATGAAGACATCCAGACTCTGTCGCTTTTATGGTTCAGATAATTGGCTTTCAATGTCTGTCTTTTCTAGTTACTAATGGTCGTATCCATTGTACTGGAAAGAAACCCTGAGCTCGAATTCCAAGACAAAGTAGATCTAGACAAACTTGTGAAAGAAGCATTTCATGAATTTCAAAAAGATGAGAGTCGACTAAAGGAAGTTGAAAAACAAGTAAGTAGAGAAAATAGCTTTTTGTAGTTTTTTTCAGTTCTTCAAAATATTCTTAATCCCTTATTATTTAAGTTACAAAACCAATTTACAGAGTACAAAATAGAGTACTTAAGAGGCAGGGGAAAGTCTGATTTATTTGAGGAATTAATGTTACTTTTTAGTTAATTACTAGTGAATTCAGCTATGAAGTTCTGACTAAAAAGAAATCTAAGAAGAGATAAATCTCCTTTATATAGTTAGCATTTAAAATGTGTTTTACCAGAAAGGAGCCATAGATTCCAGAAGGCTATAAAACAATAGGACCATGCCTTAAACTAAGATAGCTTGTACAAGCCAAATAGTGCTCATGTCATAGTCACAGTGAAGTATGTTGTTTAAAACGTAACCGTCTCCTGAGAAATACTGTGATGTCAGAGAATTATTTTGCGGTGCTAAACGTCAAGTCATTTGATCATAAGCATAGATCCAGAGTCTCCACTGAACTCATCTGCCTCGTCTGGCTCTGTTGCCTACCACCTCTTCCAAGGCAGCTTCTGCTCCACTGTTCTAATGTCTTGCCACCTAGCATTAAAGCATAAAGACCAGAAAAGGTCAGACACTCTGGGTGAATAGAGCACTCTGTAATGTTGACGGGATTGGAAAAATCATTTTCCTAAGTTATCAGTTATCAGTTTTATTGAAGTGACTGAGAAACTTCGCCATACAGTTACAGGAATACAGACAAAGAGGGGAAAAGTGAGACTTCCAAACAGAACTCACATTACTAATTTGCACGATTAAGAAGATGCCATCCATAGATGATCCTCACTCCTATCATTGTACAGAACACTCTGTGGAATACAAGGGCCAGCCATCAATCTGAGCAAAGAATGAAGACATCCAGACTCTGTCGCTTTTATGGTTCAGATAATTGGCTTTCAATGTCTGTCTTTTCTAGTTACTAATGGTCGTATCCATTGTACTGGAAAGAAACCCTGAGCTCGAATTCCAAGACAAAGTAGATCTAGACAAACTTGTGAAAGAAGCATTTCATGAATTTCAAAAAGATGAGAGTCGACTAAAGGAAGTTGAAAAACAAGTAAGTAGAGAAAATAGCTTTTTGTAGTTTTTTTCAGTTCTTCAAAATATTCTTAATCCCTTATTATTTAAGTTACAAAACCAATTTACAGAGTACAAAATAGAGTACTTAAGAGGCAGGGGAAAGTCTGATTTATTTGAGGAATTAATGTTACTTTTTAGTTAATTACTAGTGAATTCAGCTATGAAGTTCTGACTAAAAAGAAATCTAAGAAGAGATAAATTTCCTTTATATAGTTAGCATTTAAAATGTGTTTTACCAGAAAGGAGCCATAGATTCCAGAAGGCTATAAAACTAAATTCTGGGAGGATGGGAATGAGTAGTAACAGGCTACATTGGTGCTGTGTACTACCTAATATAGTTCCTTCCAGGCTGTCTGTTTAATATTTTATGCTCATCCGTAAAAAGGTTCCCTAAGTAAATAAAAATTATCAACAAAGAGGAGAATACTGAAAATGTCTGTCTTTGTTTTATATGCCGAGAAGATGCCTCAGGAAAATAAAAACTCAGGAAGCTCATGTTTTCTACAAGGAAATCTTCCTGTGAATTTATCTTTCCCTCTTGGCTAACACTGATTTTTACCTGTCAACTCTTTACAAACAAACCTCAAATAACTTGCTTGCTCTTTTCCTTTGTAGGATGACATGACGTCCTTTTACAACACTCCCCCACTGGGAAGAAGAGGAACGTGCAGCTATTTGACAAAGGTCGTGATGAATTCGCTGCTAGAAGGGGAAGTCAGGCCAAGCAAGGATGACCCATGTCTGGTTAGCTAGTGAGGAAGGCGGCAGAGACTCCGTTGAGACAGGTTTTCTGGAAGTGTGTTAAGTTTGTGTTGAAGCTTAATCAAGACAGCCTTTAATGAGTGGGCTAAGCATGCTGGTAAAGTGGTCGCCACACCCTTGGCAGAAGTACTAGACTGTAATCTTGCATGCCGTAATCTGATGGTAAATTCTTGTCATCAAGTGAAAGTAAGTTCTCATGATTACACCAACTACAATAATACTTTATTATTGATTTATGGGACAGTAGTAATAGTTTAGGAATTGAAAGTCTACCACTGCATGTTTCATGATTCCATGACTCATCAGAATGAACCTTTGCTCATTTTGGATTAAATTCCCACTTTATTGCCTGTTAAATGAATTTTTCGACTAATAATGCATACCTGGAATGAAAGTACACTTTAAAAAATGCTGAAATTTTTAAGTGGCATGCTTCTAGAAAAAGATATTAATATGCATCATAAAAGCAAAATCAACCAGCTGGTATTTTGATTCGCAAACTGCATTATGGATAATATTTTAGAATACAGAGCTATTGTACAATTTTTAACTTGTAAACATTACTATGGTTTTGTATTTGTGCTAACTGTAGGGGGTTTGGGCAGAAATAATAAATCTATACCTGATCAAATATTTTTTGTGTTCTTAGTAAAAGTGTGGACTGTTGACCTAATTTGTATCCTTAAAAATAAAATTAAAAGTCATTAAATTTTATTTCTGAATTAATGAATATATCTGGACACGTGCTTTGTTCTCATTATTCACAATATTAAATTTATTACTCCTGAACATTTCCATTCGATTGATCGAAAATGAAAGAAAATATATGGTACCTACTATTATACATATTTTGTTACCAGAATTACTAAAGCTCATGTTAATAAAAACATAAAGTATATTAAACATTTACACTTTCATCTATTTCCCTACTGAATGTTATAATGAAGCCCATTAATCTGAGCCCTGTCCCTAAAGAGAGTCATTTTTCTAACTAGTCTTATTACTCAGGGTTTCACCTGAGAAGTCAAACTTGTTACAAAAAATGCATCCCATTTTTATAGTCTGGAAAGGACCTAAGAAAGAAAGGACAAGTAGCTTAAGTGACAAGTCAAACTGACACCAAATAAATGGATGCAGGATCACATGAAAAAATCTGAAGAGTCAGGTACATTCCTCATAGCTTTGAGTTACACTTGCATAGAAATCATGTATACTGGTTGGAAAAACTAAGAAAAATGAGATAAAATCTTACCTTATAGAACTTTGGTGGGTTTTTTCTAGAAATCAAGAAAATAGTTTCAGAATCTGTATAAAGTGATTCACATGAATTATATATCAAATTTGCATGCTGATCATATGAAACAGAAATTGTATCCTAGTTTTACAGGTAAGGATACATGAATCTGCTTTGCTCATTTTGGATTAAATTCCCACTTTATTGCCTGTTAAATGAATTTTTCGACTAATAATGCATACCTGGAATGAAAGTACACTTTAAAAAATGCTGAAATTTTTAAGTGGCATGCTTCTAGAAAAAGATATTAATATGCATCATAAAAGCAAAATCAACCAGCTGGTATTTTGATTCGCAAACTGCATTATGGATAATATTTTAGAATACAGAGCTATTGTACAATTTTTAACTTGTAAACATTACTATGGTTTTGTATTTGTGCTAACTGTAGGGGTTGGACAGAAATAATAAATCTATACCTGATCAAATATTTTTTGTGTTCTTAGTAAAAGTGTGGACTGTTGACCTAATTTGTATCCTTAAAAATAAAATTAAAAGTCATTAAATTTTATTTCTGAATTAATGAATATATCTGGACACGTGCTTTGTTCTCATTATTCACAATATTAAATTTATTACTCCTGAACATTTCCATTCGATTGATCGAAAAATGAAAGAAAATATATGGTACCTACTATTATACATATTTTGTTACCAGAATTACTAAAGCTCATGTTAATAAAAACATAAAGTATATTAAACATTTACACTTTCATCTATTTCCCTACTGAATGTTATAATGAAGCCCATTAATCTGAGCCCTGTCCCTAAAGAGAGTCATTTTTCTAACTAGTCTTATTACTCAGGGTTTCACCTGAGAAGTCAAACTTGTTACAAAAAATGCATCCCATTTTTATAGTCTGGAAAGGACCTAAGAAAGAAAGGACAAGTAGCTTAAGTGACAAGTCAAACTGACACCAAATAAATGGATGCAGGATCACATGAAAAAATCTGAAGAGTCAGGTACATTCCTCATAGCTTTGAGTTACACTTGCATAGAAATCATGTATACTGGTTGGAAAAACTAAGAAAAATGAGATAAAATCTTACCTTATAGAACTTTGGTGGGTTTTTTCTAGAAATCAAGAAAAATAGTTTCAGAATCTGTATAAAGTGATTCACATGAATTATATATCAAATTTGCATGCTGATCATATGAAACAGAAATTGTATCCTAGTTTTACAGGTAAGGATACTAAGGTGCAAGCTCTTCCCTGGTGGTCCAGTGGTTAAGAATCCACCTTGCAAGGCAGGGAACAAGGGTTTGATCCCCAGTCAGGAAATTAACATCCTGCACACCACAGCTATTGAGCCCAAATGCCACAACTAGAGAGCCCACAGGCCACAATTAGAGAGAGTGCATGATGTAGCAAAAGATCCTGCATGACCCAACAACGATCTTGTGTGCCGCAACTTAGACCCCAAGTGGCCAAATAAATAAAAATTTTAAAAATGAATAATACAGTTCAAATTATGTAATAAATTCTTCTACTTGTGGTATGAAAAGAATTCAGATTTCTGTTTGATATTACAGAATGTAATGTACTTCTCACTAATCTACCACAGACTGATTTTTCTTCCAACGGGACTGTAGTCTAATGCTACATTTCCAGTGAAAATCCACTAGGGAGAAGCCAGCAACAGGTTGATCCAGGCTTTGGAGGATGACCCAGTTTAGGAAGAGTTTTCCTTGCTTCTGCAAGAATTCTGGCTGTAGGCTGTCTTATCTGATTGCACTGTTTTTGATTCCAAACCAATCACTGGTTTCTGTCCACAACCGTCATCTTACTGGACTGCAAACTACTTTTGCAAGCTATAAATGCTATAAGTGTTCATTGCCCACAGAAAATTCCTCACTAGTCAGTCGGTTTGTTTTTTAATTTGATTCAGAACAACTGATGAAATAAAGAACATGAATCTGGCTCTGAAGAAAATTCTAGTAGAAAAATGGGTTTCACCTGAGAAGTCAAACTTGTTACAAAAATGCATCCCATTTTTATAGTCTGGAAAGGACCTAAGAAAGAAAGGACAAGTAGCTTAAGTGACAAGTCAAACTGACACCAAATAAATGGATGCAGGATCACATGAAAAAATCTGAAGAGTCAGGTACATTCCTCATAGCTTTGAGTTACACTTGCATAGAAATCATGTATACTGGTTGGAAAAACTAAGAAAAATGAGATAAAATCTTACCTTATAGAACTTTGGTGGGTTTTTTCTAGAAATCAAGAAAAATAGTTTCAGAATCTGTATAAAGTGATTCACATGAATTATATATCAAATTTGCATGCTGATCATATGAAACAGAAATTGTATCCTAGTTTTACAGGTAAGGATACTAAGGTGCAAGCTCTTCCCTGGTGGTCCAGTGGTTAAGAATCCACCTTGCAAGGCAGGGAACAAGGGTTTGATCCCCAGTCAGGAAATTAACATCCTGCACACCACAGCTATTGAGCCCAAATGCCACAACTAGAGAGCCCACAGGCCACAATTAGAGAGAGTGCATGATGTAGCAAAAGATCCTGCATGACCCAACAACGATCTTGTGTGCCGCAACTTAGACCCCAAGTGGCCAAATAAATAAAAATTTTAAAAATGAATAATACAGTTCAAATTATGTAATAAATTCTTCTACTTGTGGTATGAAAAGAATTCAGATTTCTGTTTGATATTACAGAATGTAATGTACTTCTCACTAATCTACCACAGACTGATTTTTCTTCCAACGGGACTGTAGTCTAATGCTACATTTCCAGTGAAAATCCACTAGGGAGAAGCCAGCAACAGGTTGATCCAGGCTTTGGAGGATGACCCAGTTTAGGAAGAGTTTTCCTTGCTTCTGCAAGAATTCTGGCTGTAGGCTGTCTTATCTGATTGCACTGTTTTTGATTCCAAACCAATCACTGGTTTCTGTCCACAACCGTCATCTTACTGGACTGCAAACTACTTTTGCAAGCTATAAATGCTATAAGTGTTCATTGCCCACAGAAAATTCCTCACTAGTCAGTCGGTTTGTTTTTTAATTTGATTCAGAACAACTGATGAAATAAAGAACATGAATCTGGCTCTGAAGAAAATTCTAGTAGAAATGTAATAGGAAATAAAAAGTGGAATCATCGAAATAAGTGTGTTTTATCATCAATGGCCAATAATTTAAAAGAGCTAAAACAGTTTATATTTGGCAGTGTGGATGCATTTGTGTAGTAAAGCCAGTATGACTGTAAGTCACCCCTTGGTATCCACAGTCAGTTGGTTCCAGGAACCCCGCCCACCCCCTATCGATTCCCAAATCCACAGATACTCACGTTCCTTGTAACTACATACATTCTCCTGTATACTCTAAATCATCTTCAGATTATTTACAATTCCTAATACAATGTAAAGGCGGTGTAAATAGTTGTCAATATGATGTAAATTCAAGTTTTGCTTTTTGGAACTCTGAAATTTTTTTTCTGAATATTTTTGATCCATGGTTGGTTGAAATTGTGGCTGTGGAACCCACAAATAGAGAGAGCCAACTGTATATACATGCACATACAACAACTATATCATATATTTTTTGTGAACTCTGTGTGTTTGCTATATAAATACACATCTTTTTGAGTGACAGAGCGAGTTTGTTCTATTGTTATATATTTGATTCTCCTTTTTCTTAACATGAAAAAAATTGAGCTAGTGTTCTTTGGCAGCACATATACTAAAATTGGAACAATACAGAGAAGATTAGCATGGTCCTGCGCAAGGATGACATGCAAATTCGTGAAGCATTCCACATAATTTTTTAAATATTGGCCTCTTCTGGGCTTCCCTGGTGGTCCAGTGGGTAAGGACACCACCTTGCAGTACAAGGGGCACCAGTTCAATCCCTGACCTAGGAAGATATGGCGTGCCGTGGAGCCGTTGGACCCATGTGTCCAATTACCGAGCCAGAGTTCTAGAGCACATGTGACAGAGGTCATTGCTATGGGAGGCCTACACAGGCCAAAGAACAAAGATGGATGAAAATACATAAATGAAAGACCAATAGAAGTGCCCCCCCCCCAAATTAGCCTCTTCCATTGTTTGATTTTTTTTTTGGCTTTTTTTTTTTTTTTTTTTGCTTTTTTGCTTATACACAGTTTTGTTGTTTACAGATATGTATAATCCCAGATTAGTCATATGTATATTCCACCTCCCCCATCCCATTCTTCCTGGCCATCACATAGCCCCATGTAAGACAATTATGGGTGGTTTTTTTTTAATTTAAATATTTTAATTTTACTTTTGGCTTTTACAGAATTTTGTTGTTTACAGATATGTATAATCCCAGATTAGTCGTATGTATATCTCATACTCCCCATCCCACCCCTCCAGGCATAGCCCTATGTAAGACCACTGTTTTTTATTTATTTATTTATTTTCACCCATCCTTGGCCTGTGTGGGCCTCCCGTGTGGCCTCTCTTTTTTTATTTTTAAAGATTTATTTATTTATTTGTTTTGGGCGGGGGTCGGGTTGGGGAGGGCGGGGAGCGGGCAGGCCACTTCTATTGGTCTTTCATTTCTCTATTTTCATCCGTCTTTGTTCTCCGGCCCCTGTGGGGCTCCCCTCGCGGTGGCGTCTGTCATTGCAGAGCGCCGGCTCTGGGCGCATGCACTCCAGAGGGCTGGCTCGCAATTGGACACACCAGTCCAGCCCCTCTGTGGCACGTGGGATCCTCTCGGGCCAGGGACCGAACCAACACCCACGGGACTGCCAGGGAAGCCCCATTCTGTATTTTTAAATAATTTAAAAAAAAAAAAAGGAAGGATCTCCTGGTTACAAATCTGCCTGCCAATGCAGGAGACACAGGTTTGATCCCTGGTCTGAGATGATCCCACATTCCCCGAAGCAACAAAAAGCCCGAGCACCTAGAAACTGTACTCCGTCCACAACAAAGAATAGCCTCCACTTGCTGCAACTAGACAGAGCCCTTGAGCATCAGTGAAGACCCAGCACAGCCAAAAATAAATAAATAAATCCTTAAAAAATGGAGATAATGGTGCCTTATAATTTACCTTGAAGAAGTACTGAAGATTAATTAGATTTGCATGAAGTTATCCTAACTTGAAAAAAACAGCAATAATGAATAATATTTCAGAGGTGAAAATTAATGTGCATGTATCATACACATATTAAATACATTTATATAGATTACATTCGCATTTATATGTGAATATTTTCAATTATATATATATAATTTTTTCTTCAACAACACGTGTATATATAGATTTGTCTTTTTGTTTGCTTATTTATAGTAGTGAAAATGCTTCAGGGAGCTACTTTGTGAATTTTGCAGATCTTTGAGGAAATACCCGGTTAAATTGTCTGGAATATGTGTGAAGAAATAGAAGTGACTAAACGTTTTCTTGAGAAGAAAAAATAATTTCACTGTATACAAAATGGCTTAGAGTAATATAGATTTTTTTTCTCTGCATTCTCCCCAACCCCACTCCCTCCTCATACAAATGCAGGAAACAGGTAAAGTGAGTGTGGATATTATTTAAAATATGGCTTAGACTTCAATGTAAATTGTTGAGCAGTAACTTGAGTGATGAATATATATTTTTTAAAAAAACTCATATCGGGTTGGGAGGGCGGGAGCGGGCAGGCCACTTCTATTGGTCTTTCATTTCTCTATTTTCATCCGTCTTTGTTCTCCGGCCCTGTGGGCTCCTCGGTGGCGTCTGTCATTGCAGAGCGCGGCTCTGGGCGCATGCACTCCAGAGGGCTGGCTCGCAATTGGACACACCAGTCCAGCCCCTCTGTGGCACGTGGGATCCTCTCGGGCCAGGGACCGAACCAACACCCACGGGACTGCCAGGGAAGCCCCATTCTGTATTTTTAAATAATTTAAAAAAAAAAAAAGGAAGGATCTCCTGGTTACAAATCTGCCTGCCAATGCAGGAGACACAGGTTTGATCCCTGGTCTGAGATGATCCCACATTCCCCGAAGCAACAAAAGCCCGAGCACCTAGAAACTGTACTCCGTCCACAACAAAGAATAGCCTCCACTTGCTGCAACTAGACAGAGCCCTTGAGCATCAGTGAAGACCCAGCACAGCCAAAAATAAATAAATAAATCCTTAAAAAATGGAGATAATGGTGCCTTATAATTTACCTTGAAGAAGTACTGAAGATTAATTAGATTTGCATGAAGTTATCCTAACTTGAAAAAAACAGCAATAATGAATAATATTTCAGAGGTGAAAATTAATGTGCATGTATCATACACATATTAAATACATTTATATAGATTACATTCGCATTTATATGTGAATATTTTCAATTATATATATATAATTTTTTCTTCAACAACACGTGTATATATAGATTTGTCTTTTTTTGTTTGCTTATTTATAGTAGTGAAAATGCTTCAGGGAGCTACTTTGTGAATTTTGCAGATCTTTGAGGAAATACCCGGTTAAATTGTCTGGAATATGTGTGAAGAAATAGAAGTGACTAAACGTTTTCTTGAGAAGAAAAAATAATTTCACTGTATACAAAATGGCTTAGAGTAATATAGATTTTTTTTCTCTGCATTCTCCCCAACCCCACTCCCTCCTCATACAAATGCAGGAAACAGGTAAAGTGAGTGTGGATATTATTTAAAATATGGCTTAGACTTCAATGTAAATTTTCTTATAATATAATTGTTAAAGAGGACAGTAACTTGAGTGGAAATTGATAATTTAGTTACTTATATCCTGTTTTGGGGGTTTGTACATCAGAAAAAAAAAATGCTCATACTCTTTTCTTCTTTGTTGTTGTTGCGACTGCTCAGTAGTGTATCATGTTTTTTTATTTTCTTTTTACCTTTTGACCCCTTTCGCCCCCTAACCCCCATCTCTGGCAACCGCTAATCTTTTCTCTGTGGTTATGAACTTGCTTTTTTAAATTATTATTATTATTCACCTATTAGAGAGATCATACAGTATCTGTCTTTCTCCCTCTGTCTGACCTCTTTCACTTAGCATAACACCCACCCTGGCGATCCATCCGTGTTGTTGCAAGTGACACGACTATTCCTTTATGGCTGAATAATACACAATAGAATGTCACTTTATCTAGTCATCCATCAGTGAACACCTAGGTTGTTTGCGTATCTTGGCTATTGTACATAATGCTACAATGAACAGGAAGGTGCAGGTATCTCTTTGAGTTAGCAATTTCATTCTTCTTGGGTAAATAACCTGAAGAGGAATTGCAGAATTGTATGATGATTCTATTTTTAATTTTTTGAGGAACTTCCATTCTGTGTTCCATAGTGGCTGCACTAATTTATAGTACCACCAACAGTACGTTGAATATTAATCACTCAGTTATGTCTGACTCTTTGCGCCCTGTGGACTCTAGCCCTTCAACCTCCTTTGTCTTGCATGGAATCCTCCAAGCAAGAGTACTGAAGTGGGTTGCCATTCCGTTCTCCAGAGGATCTTTCTGACCCAGGGATCGGGCCCATGTTTCTATGTCTCCTGCATCAGTAGGTGGATTCTTTGCTGCCTGAGCTACCAGGAAAGCCCAGCAGTGCATTAAGATCCACTCTTCTTCACACCCTCACCAACAGCTGTTATCTTTTTTAAAAAAAATAGTCATTCTGACAAGCGTGAGATTTCTCGTAGTGGTTTTCATTTTCATTTTCCTGATGATTAGTGACGTTGAGCATCTTTTCATGTACCTGTTGGCCTTCTGTATGTCTTCTTTACGAAAATGCCTCTGCAGGTCTTCTGTTCATTTTTTAACTGGAATTTTTTTGCTATTAAGTTGTATGATTTCTTTACTTTTGGTATTAGTCCCTTATCAGATATATGATTTGAAAATATTTTCTCCATTCAGAGGGTTGTCTTTTTACTTTGTTAATGGTCAAGAATATCTTGAGAAGGATATGGCAAAAATTATTTGACTTGATAGTCAAAGGAGAGTATATGAAGTATATGAAAAAATAATGAAGTGGCTAGTTTATAAAACAAGCATGGGGGAAAAAAAACCAACTTTAAACATGAATCCCATAGAGAGAATTAAGGACTGACACTTCATAGCTAGGGCAATTGGAAAAAAAAAAAAAAACTCGCAGCATTTAATATTTGCTGAACTATGAGGGGAATGAACTATGTTGCATTTTTTAAAATTGAAAAATCTGATTACCTGGGAAAAGTTGCTGATATCTAACCACCAAAATCAAGTACCATTTGTAAATGCACATATGGATTTTAGCTTCCTGCTTAAATGTTACATATGCAGAATTCTGAAGTTTTCCACTACTCAAGGCATTCAGAATCTGTGATGTATTATAGACTTTGCATTTTGATGAAATTCAAAAATTTTTGTTCTGAAAGATATTTGGGGATTAATAAATCTTGATGTTCCTCTACAGAAGCCAATGACCATTTTCTAATTGCAAAAGCAAAAAATAATAGGAATTAGAACACAGAGCTGATGAATTTTAGAAATCTCATTTGCTCTACAGAGCCAAAATGTTTTAACAGCTGTACTAGAGACTGACTGAAAATATTAGCACATTTATCCAGGCATGACAAGATTTAAATCTAAAGCTTCCTCTATCACAATGGCAGATTTATTGTGCAAGTTTACTGTACAAGCAATGTCTGCGGGAAACTCCTCACAGAATATCAGATTCAGCTACATTTCTAGAACATCATTTTGAGAAATATGGTGGTTTCCAAAAATCCTTCCATTTTATTTAAGTTTGAAAAAGTCATTTTAGTTTCAAAAAATCAGAGTGTGGAATCATCTTGATGTCATTTCCAATATGTGATAACCCTGCAGTGCCTTATGGATACCAAAACATTTATAGAAAACCTGAATAAATTTAACTTTTACCAGAACTCTAAAGAACGGGTTCAGATAAAAGTACTTTGTAAGCATGCGTATTAAATAGACAGCATATAAAAGTAGGAGAGTCAACACAGTATGAAAACATAGTTATAACAACACAGAGAAACCACATTTAAATCACGAAGAGCCTGGAAGTGTTGTGGTATGCAGCCAGATTCATAAAAATACTCTATCTTGGAAACTAAAAATGTGAATAAAAAATGAGAGGGAAAGGATCGACAAAACAACACAAGCAGCATTCAAACTAGGGCAGCAACACAACCTCATACCAGACACTCAGAAGAACAGCAGAAAGACTCCTTGGAATGTGTATTTAGCTCCTATCCTCTGGCCTCCCAGAAGCTGTACAGAGTGAGGACAAGGTCAGTAGATAAATTATGAAAAACCTAACGCACTTGAAGGGAATCATGAGAGTTAGGTCAGCATGTAGGGAAAAAAGACAGGAAATGTCCTTCCGGGTTGGAAGCTTTCCCACCCTACACACCAACTGTCCCTCATTTTTCTTCAGAGGGTTTTTTGCCAATCCATGAGACAGCTGTGTGAATTCGGAAAAGGAACCCTTTCTGAGCATATTCAGCCCTGTGGGCATAAAGTTTAGTACCTTTGTACAAAGAAAAAGATCCTTTCTCTGAGGGGAAGCAGACCCATGCCATTCTAGGACACGTGGCTCAGAGAACCTAGAATAAGCTGCATTTCAGCCCCCTGCTGCCCTCTCAATGAAGCACCTTTGTGCAGTGTGTAAACCACATGACTGCCACAGTCATGCTCCGCAAGGAAGGAACTACTGGGAGTTGTCATTTTGATTTTTTCTTTTGGGAGATTGGCGGGTCAGAGAGAGAACCGCAGTGAATGCAAATGGCAAAGAGATGGGAGTGGACAAAGTTGATTCAGCGTAAAGAGAATTGGTATCTGTAGGTGGAAAAGGCTATGACATACAGGAAAAAAATAAGGCTATGATAGTTTCCCCTGAGTAAGGAAGAACTAAAAGATAAAGATAACACACCATGTTTCAGAAAAATTTGATACTAAATGAGCAACACTGAAACGTCTTGGAGAAGTTCAGACCAAAAAATTCCATCATCTTCTAGGGCCCGATTTCTCTATACCAGTTCAATGTTACACAAATTGTATGACATTTTTTTCCAGTCAGTTATAAAGGCAAACAAAGAATTCTTAAATGTGCAATAAGTCAGGAATCATAACGCTATGAAACTTTCTTGAAAATAAATCTGACTAAAATCTAGTCAACCAAGGGGGTTAATGTGAAGAGCATAGAAGTGGAGAAAATATGATACATAAAAACATAAGAATTCACTGAGGGCTTCCCCTGGTGATCCAGTGGGTAAAGACACCGCCTTGCAGTGCCAGGGGCGCCGGTTCGATCCCTGGCCTGGGGAGATCCCCCTTGCCGCGGAGCGGCTGGACCGATGTGTCCAATTACCGAGCAGGAGCTCTGGAGCGCATGCGCCCAGAGCCGGCGCTCTGCGATGACAGAGGCCACCGCAATGGGAGGCCCACAGGAGCCAAAGAACAAAGACGGATGAAAATAGAGAAATGAAAGACCAGTAGAAGTGGCCCGCCCGCTGCTCTCCCTCCCCAACCTGTCCCCAGCCCTAAATAAATAAATAAATAAATCTTTAAAAAAAAAAAAAGAATCCATTGAAATATAGAATTAACAATGCAATATGCATTTACAGAAAAGAATGTAAAGATGAAAGAAAAACCTCACAATTTAAAATAACTAGTGGTGGTAATGCTAGTGGTTTAGTCTCTAAATCAAGTCTGACTTTCATGACCTCTTGGACTGTAGCCTGCCAGGCTACACTGTCTGTGGGATTTCCCAGGCAAGACTATTGGAGTTTGTAGTCATTTTCTTCTCCAGGGGATCTTCCCAACCCAGGGATGAAGCCCAGGTCTCCTGCATTGCAAGCGGATTCTTTACCAACTGAGTCACCCGGGAAGCCGATAACTAATGGAGTAGAACAAAAACTCAGTCGGGACTGAGGAGGACGCATGAGTGAGTGCATTTCCTTGCCTTTCACAGCAGAATGCCAATATTCACTTCATTTTTCAGTGATGCAAATTAAAATTATCTAAATGACAACACTGAAACGTCTTGGAGAAGTTCAGACCAAAAAATTCCATCATCTTCTAGGGCCCGATTTCTCTATACCAGTTCAATGTTACACAAATTGTATGACATTTTTTTCCAGTCAGTTATAAAGGCAAACAAAGAATTCTTAAATGTGCAATAAGTCAGGAATCATAACGCTATGAAACTTTCTTGAAAATAAATCTGACTAAAATCTAGTCAACCAAGGGGGTTAATGTGAAGAGCATAGAAGTGGAGAAAATATGATACATAAAAACATAAGAATTCACTGAGGGCTTCCCCTGGTGATCCAGTGGGTAAAGACACCGCCTTGCAGTGCCAGGGGCGCCGGTTCGATCCCTGGCCTGGGGAGATCCCCCTTGCCGCGGAGCGGCTGGACCGATGTGTCCAATTACCGAGCAGGAGCTCTGGAGCGCATGCGCCCAGAGCCGGCGCTCTGCGATGACAGAGGCCACCGCAATGGGAGGCCCACAGGAGCCAAAGAACAAAGACGGATGAAAATAGAGAAATGAAAGACCAGTAGAAGTGGCCCGCCCGCTGCTCTCCCTCCCCAACCTGTCCCCAGCCCTAAATAAATAAATAAATAAATCTTTAAAAAAAAAAAAAGAATCCATTGAAATATAGAATTAACAATGCAATATGCATTTACAGAAAAGAATGTAAAGATGAAAGAAAAACCTCACAATTTAAAATAACTAGTGGTGGTAATGCTAGTGGTTTAGTCTCTAAATCAAGTCTGACTTTCATGACCTCTTGGACTGTAGCCTGCCAGGCTACACTGTCTGTGGGATTTCCCAGGCAAGACTATTGGAGTTTGTAGTCATTTTCTTCTCCAGGGGATCTTCCCAACCCAGGGATGAAGCCCAGGTCTCCTGCATTGCAAGCGGATTCTTTACCAACTGAGTCACCCGGGAAGCCGATAACTAATGGAGTAGAACAAAAACTCAGTCGGGACTGAGGAGGACGCATGAGTGAGTGCATTTCCTTGCCTTTCACAGCAGAATGCCAATATTCACTTCATTTTTTCATGTGAATAAATCAAGAAATAAAGCTTTTAGAAATTTAACATTTGAAATACAAAAGTAATTTTAAACTACCAGAAGTGGAGTGTGCTCAGAGAATTGACCACACAGTGCAAGACAGAAAACAAAAGAAAAATGACAATCTCTCCAGGCCCATTATAACTAACTATAACTGTCTTCTTTACTATCAGCCAACATTGAATTAAAAGTAGCTAGAATACAAGTGGTCTAATTCAATGTACCAAAAAAACACAAAACACCGTAATTGCTAGCTATCAGAAAATCTATTCTTCACTTCTGTGGTAATAGTTACAGCTGCCGTATGGCTGCTCACATATACCATACATTCTATCTTTCTCACAGCTAGAGTGTGGCCTTGTGACATCCCTGGAATGTTCTACAATGGGCTGTGAGCTGAACTAGTGAGTGCCAGTTACAGTCCTGGCCCATAAACCTCTCTGCGTGCTCCTCTCTGCTCTTCCCCTATTCCTGTGGGCTAGGATGACAATGACCAAGGTGAATGTAGTAGCCACAATGCCTCAGTTTGGTTCTAACTGTGGGGCTGTCTCTGACCGTCCCCTCTTCCCGTATACTCTGCTTACTAGAACATCCATCATTGACTATGGAACCAGTATTCTGTCAAGAGATAGAAACTAAAAAAAGAGAGAGAGACATAGAAACTACCCCAGTTATTTGGACAGAAGAAAAAAGTAACACAAAAGATTGTTTAATCAGTGTAAGTATCAAGATACATACATAAAGCAAGTGTGTAAAAATGCAAGGAGAAACAAAAATGTAGACAAATGAAATCTACAAACAAATAACGATATCATGGGAATAGTATCATAACTAATATAGAAATATATGGGCTTCCCTTGTAGTTCAGTGGGTAAAGAATCCACCTGCAATGCAGGACACCCTGGCTCAATTCCTGGGTTGAGAAGATCCCCTGGAGAAGGGATAGGCTACCCACTGCAGTGTTCTTGAGCTTTCTTGGTGGCTCAGATGGAAAAGACTCCACCTGTAATGTGGGAGACCTGGGTTCCATCTCTGGATTGGGAAAATTCCCTGGAGAAGGGACAGGCTACCAACTCCAGTATTCTTGCTTTGAGAATTCCGTGGCTCATCCATGGGGTCGCAAAGAGTTGGTCATGACTGAGTGACTTGACTTTCATGTAAATGTGTAATTATATATCCAAATATCTGAGACTACGCCTTCTTGTTCTCCTGAAATATTTTGAAGCTGATCACATTTGAGATGCCAAAGAAAGCCTCCTCCTTATTTCAAAATTAGAAATAATAAATGACTGCATTCTTTTATGTAAAATAAAAGGGAAAAAGCCCTAGTTTCATAACCAAAATAGAAAAGATAAAAGCCAAACTATTGGAAGTTTTGAAATTCTTTTCTAATTTGAAACAATTGAAATTTCAGAATATCTATACTATAATCAAATTAGTACATATAAGAAGGCTAAAACCATAATTAAACAAAAATTCATATTTTTAAACATAGTATTAGACAAAATAGAATGGAAATAAATGAATTAAATACCCATTCTAAGAAAAAATTTAAATTAAATATAAATAAACCCAAGAAGGAAAATGATGAAGTGAAATAAATTAATTCAAAAACAGAATAAATCCAAGAGTTAGATTTTTGAAAAAAATGTCAGATGGCTAGACAATGAGCTAGTTAATGGAGTTAATTAGTGTCCTCATTTTACATATGAGGAAACTGAGGAATGGAGTTAAAACATCTTATCAAAGACCCCGCAAATAATAAGTGTCTGAACAGTCAGATTCCAGATCACAATATTATCACTCAGAAGATAAAAATAATTATTTCACAGAGGCAGATGAAATTTAAAGATTTAAATTTTTGATGCATAGGAACATTAGACAATTCTCAAACTTGTCACATGACTGGTTCAAATATGTTTCATGAAAAGCAAGCTCATCTATTTTTCAGGATTTGAGAAATCTGGAGCAGGGCTGGGAACTCTCTTGCCATCCTGTGACCCATATACGCCCACTTGACAACAGCATCGACTCCTCTGTGATGCGCCTTATGAACAGCATAGCGCAGACCCAAGATAGCAGTTTCCCTAAAGGAAGGAGCTGGAACCCCTGCTGCTCGGAGAGAAACATTTTCTCAGGGACTTGGCTAATCTCCCTCCTTGCACCAAAAAAGATTATCCAAGGACATATCCATCTGACAGAAAATGCAGGTCCCAGTTCCATCTTGTAGAACACACTGAAAGGTACCAAATAAGCGGGAAAGTTTACAGCATGAGTGTGTGTCTCTTCTTTCAAGACTATGATTAAATGAGAATGAAGAAACTCGATAACATCAGTCACCACCAGGCGTCTACCTTGCCATGTTCCTGCGTGTGGTAGAGAAATACAATCTGAGGCTGATAATTAACGCTCCCAGTTTGTGCTCTCAGTCTAGTGAACCACAGGGGCAGGTTTAAGTGGCAATTTTGGCTCCAATACTGGCAGAGCCACAACCAGTAGAGATGACTGATTCAGAAGAGGTTGGATCATTTAGAGAAGTGTTTGTTTTCTGGGCCTGAAAGTGGGTGCTGTAATCAGAAATCCTTCACGAGACACGCATTTCTAGCTCTTCGGATTCAACTGTGTCTTTGATGGAGATGTTGGAAGTTACAAAAGTGCAACTTATAACCTGGAAGTTTGACAGTGCAAATCAGGTTTTCTTTCTGGTCAACTTCATGCACAATTCCAGACTGACAAGAAGCAGGATGAATTCACGTCAGAAAGATACCGTTTGAATTCAGCTTTTTCTGTCACTTCCATATCCTGAGAAAAGAAGGGAAATGATTCTTGGAAATCCTCAAGCGGTCCCAAGTTAAAGAGATTCCACTTCATTTTAAGATATTCTTCTGGTTTTGCCTTTTGTGGTTTCTCATTGATCCATGTCAAAGGACATTCACTTCTTTAGTATTCATAATTTCTTGATTCGTAAGTTAATTTTACCCCAGATTAGAACTTCATGCTTGCCAATTTCATTCTGGTAGTATTAATCAACATTCACCTAACACATAGCCATTTCCCGGTCTCCTGCCTCAAACTGTGGGAATGGGACAAAAACTGGGAGTCTGAGAACGTAGGCCTCTGACCTCTTATTTTCTGGATGTTGTGGACCATTTGATGAATCCCCAGTTTCTCTGAACCTCAGTTTCCTCATCCATAAAGTGAATGAGTTGGGAGCTACATTTTTGCAAATGTCCCTTCAACTCTACCATTTTGCCAGTTCATCTTCCATCTATGTTTTAGCTCCTTTGAGCATTGCTAAGTGCTGTCTTTCAAAAAGCGCCCCACTCTTCTTGAACCATCACCTCTCTCCTCATGACTCATACATATGTGTATACATATAGATGTGGTGTCTTTTATTTTTCCACTAGAAATTTATACTCATCTGTCTACTGATGGGTGTTTCTCTTCTTTCAAGACTATGATTAAATGACAATGAAGAAACTCGATAACATCAGTCACCACCAGGCGTCTACCTTGCCATGTTCCTGCGTGTGGTAGAGAAATACAATCTGAGGCTGATAATTAACGCTCCCAGTTTGTGCTCTCAGTCTAGTGAACCACAGGGGCAGGTTTAAGTGGCAATTTTGGCTCCAATACTGGCAGAGCCACAACCAGTAGAGATGACTGATTCAGAAGAGGTTGGATCATTTAGAGAAGTGTTTGTTTTCTGGGCCTGAAAGTGGGTGCTGTAATCAGAAATCCTTCACGAGACACGCATTTCTAGCTCTTCGGATTCAACTGTGTCTTTGATGGAGATGTTGGAAGTTACAAAAGTGCAACTTATAACCTGGAAGTTTGACAGTGCAAATCAGGTTTTCTTTCTGGTCAACTTCATGCACAATTCCAGACTGACAAGAAGCAGGATGAATTCACGTCAGAAAGATACCGTTTGAATTCAGCTTTTTCTGTCACTTCCATATCCTGAGAAAAGAAGGGAAATGATTCTTGGAAATCCTCAAGCGGTCCCAAGTTAAAGAGATTCCACTTCATTTTAAGATATTCTTCTGGTTTTGCCTTTTGTGGTTTCTCATTGATCCATGTCAAAGGACATTCACTTCTTTAGTATTCATAATTTCTTGATTCGTAAGTTAATTTTACCCCAGATTAGAACTTCATGCTTGCCAATTTCATTCTGGTAGTATTAATCAACATTCACCTAACACATAGCCATTTCCCGGTCTCCTGCCTCAAACTGTGGGAATGGGACAAAAACTGGGAGTCTGAGAACGTAGGCCTCTGACCTCTTATTTTCTGGATGTTGTGGACCATTTGATGAATCCCCAGTTTCTCTGAACCTCAGTTTCCTCATCCATAAAGTGAATGAGTTGGGAGCTACATTTTTGCAAATGTCCCTTCAACTCTACCATTTTGCCAGTTCATCTTCCATCTATGTTTTAGCTCCTTTGAGCATTGCTAAGTGCTGTCTTTCAAAAAGCGCCCCACTCTTCTTGAACCATCACCTCTCTCCTCATGACTCATACATATGTGTATACATATAGATGTGGTGTCTTTTATTTTTCCACTAGAAATTTATACTCATCTGTCTTACATCTTTCCTCAAACCCTTTCTTATCCA
This sequence comes from Tragulus kanchil, assembly GCA_022376925.1. Classification (NCBI taxonomy): domain Eukaryota; kingdom Metazoa; phylum Chordata; class Mammalia; order Artiodactyla; family Tragulidae; genus Tragulus; species Tragulus kanchil. The sequence continues at coordinate 137,116,462 of JAIOJX010000031.1, forward strand.
AATTACATAGCACTTGGATTTCTCCCCATTCTAGACACTTTCAAGTTCTGGCTTCAAGGTCTCTTCCCAAACCTGTGGTGATATTTAACAGTCCTCATCATCAATTGCCGTGTCCCACTGTCTTCTTAGTTCTGGCTTCAGAATCTGACATTGTCCTGTTGCCACTGCCACGACTCTGATAACCTTGCTCCTCTGTAACTGTCCACTTGACATCTGGCTTGAACCAGGAGGAAGATCCTCAGCAGGGAGTGGAACTGCTTGCTGCCTGCCTCACTGTCTGTAGTCACAAAATCACAAACGGGACAAAGAGAACATGGTTTAAGACTCAGATCTTAGCCGAGAAGAAGGATGCTTGCCACAGCAGGAGACGAAAATTGAGGGAGTCGTGTGCCCAGAGCCTGCCCATGGATTTAGCTGGGACGCCACCTCATGATGTCCATCAGTTGCTTTGGCTCCACCTCTGTTAAACCCTTGGTATGATCGATCGCATTTGACCCTAACACTAATTCTATGAGGAAGGCACTGTTAATACTCCCATTTCATGGATAAGGAAACTGAGGGCATCAACAGTCTGTGCAAACTCAATGGCTAAGCTGGAATCAGAACAGACATCTGCATGAGATCAGATCTGGGCTCTTACCTCACTACTCCCTGGCTCACCTTCTTAAAAAGCTGATTTGGGTTTATTTCATTTTTTATCTATCTACCTATCTACCATCTATCTTTTTTAGTGACAATAATGGCTAAAAACGTCTGAAATACTATTTTCAGGGGAGAAAGTATCCTCTTTATTGTAAACACAAAATAATAGAAGCTTTCTTCCATTTCTGCTCCTTTGGCTTCTGCTGCATTGCAACCTCCCGCCCCTCCCTCCTCCCGGCATGGAGTCCCCAGTCCAGCTGTGGGTCTTTGGTTTAGAACCCAGGACACTTGCAGGGGTTGTCTTTGGGACAGATACTTGCGTAGGCCCCAATTCCCATGAACATGGTACATTTGATTGACAGGGACAGCAGGGCTTTAGGGCTTGTAAACGTCTTGTCCCGCCCCAAATATAACAACTTTTTTTTTTTTTTTTTTTTTTTTTAGATTTTTGGGGGTGGTGAGTTGGGGGCCACTTCTATTGGTTTTTCACTTATCTATTTTCATCCATCTTTGTTCTTTGGCCCGTGTGGCCTCCCATCTCAGTGGCCTCTGTCACCTCAGAGCACTGGCTCTGGGCGCATGCGCTCCAGAGCTCCAGCTGGGTAGTTGGACACATAGGTCCAGCTGCTCCGCAGGATCTTCCCAGGCCAGGGATCGAACCTGAGCCCTTTGCACCGCAAGGTGGTGTCTTTACCCACTGGACCACCAGGGAAGCCCAATGTGACAACTTTTAAGTTGAGAGTTTGTTTTGAAACCATGCACTTGGCTTAAACTACAGCACTTGTATATCAGAGCAGGTGGTGAACAAATTCTTCTACCTGTGTCCCTACCTCAGTCTTGGTGAGGCTCCCCCTGGAACTCAGACTCCTATGGACACAGCAGCGAGGGCGTGGGAGGTGAGCAGAGACGCTGTATCCAGACCCTGGGAAGATCCCAGAGCGAGCCTCTCCCAGTCTCTAACCCACCTCCTGAGGTCACAGGAGAGGCTGGTGAGGGTGGTGGGCTTTGAAACAGGGTAGGTTGTCCTCACGGGGAATGGATTTTTTTAAACCCAGAGGTTAAGCGTCTAGCTCAGGAAAAGCGTTATACTTTCAAGTTACAATCCATGGCATACCTCCCCTCCCCTCCCCCAGCTCTGGGCCCTCAGTGAAAAGAAGAGTGACCTAGGGTTATAAGGGGTGCGTCTTTGCCTTGCTGCTAAGCTAAGGAGAGAAAATACGCTATCCTTGAGAATCCCTAAAGGAAATGGTGAACAAACTGCAGGATGGCTTCCACATGCGCAATGCTCTGAATCAATGTTTCTCCTCGTCCTCTTCTACCCCAAATACCCATCTGGGTTTTTTGTTCCTCCTGGGTTTCTCCACTGGCAACAGATGAAAGAGTCACTTTCGGTCCCTAGAACTAGTCACTGCCCAAAATCTGACTATATATCCTCCACCCATTCAGTTTCAGGACTTGAGTCTAATTATCTGTTCTTTCCTGGCCTGTACAAAACTGAAGGTCTGTAAACACCTGTTCATATTGGAAATACACCTTCAACAGCTCCGTATTATCTGCCTTTCTGAGCTAGTCCAGGCTGATCACAGTCTTCAGGACAGACACAGATGTGGTCTGCTGGCCTGAAATGTGATCCCCTGGCCTCATTGATTCAGTTACCCCATCTGCATGTCCCCTCCCCCTCCTACTGGCCGCCTCTGTTGAAATGCCCCACAGACACCGCTTAACTCTATAGGTATAGAGCACAGATTGTCTACTGGAGTCTTAGCTGTTTCACAAGGCCATTATTTTCTTTAGTACAGATTTCCCAGGTGGCACAGTGGTAAAGAATTCCGTTGACAGTGCAGGAGATGTGGGTTCGCCGGGGGTAAAGACCCAAATGGACACAGCAGCGAAAGGGCGTGGTGAACAAATTCTTCTACCTGTGTCCCTACCTCAGTCTTGGTGAGGCTCCCCCTGGAACTCAGACTCCTATGGACACAGCAGCGAGGGCGTGGGAGGTGAGCAGAGACGCTGTATCCAGACCCTGGGAAGATCCCAGAGCGAGCCTCTCCCAGTCTCTAACCCACCTCCTGAGGTCACAGGAGAGGCTGGTGAGGGTGGTGGGCTTTGAAACAGGGTAGGTTGTCCTCACGGGGAATGGATTTTTTTAAACCCAGAGGTTAAGCGTCTAGCTCAGGAAAAGCGTTATACTTTCAAGTTACAATCCATGGCATACCTCCCCTCCCCTCCCCCAGCTCTGGGCCCTCAGTGAAAAGAAGAGTGACCTAGGGTTATAAGGGGTGCGTCTTTGCCTTGCTGCTAAGCTAAGGAGAGAAAATACGCTATCCTTGAGAATCCCTAAAGGAAATGGTGAACAAACTGCAGGATGGCTTCCACATGCGCAATGCTCTGAATCAATGTTTCTCCTCGTCCTCTTCTACCCCAAATACCCATCTGGGTTTTTTGTTCCTCCTGGGTTTCTCCACTGGCAACAGATGAAAGAGTCACTTTCGGTCCCTAGAACTAGTCACTGCCCAAAATCTGACTATATATCCTCCACCCATTCAGTTTCAGGACTTGAGTCTAATTATCTGTTCTTTCCTGGCCTGTACAAAACTGAAGGTCTGTAAACACCTGTTCATATTGGAAATACACCTTCAACAGCTCCGTATTATCTGCCTTTCTGAGCTAGTCCAGGCTGATCACAGTCTTCAGGACAGACACAGATGTGGTCTGCTGGCCTGAAATGTGATCCCCTGGCCTCATTGATTCAGTTACCCCATCTGCATGTCCCCTCCCCCTCCTACTGGTCGCCCTCTCTTGAAATGCCCAACAGACACCTCTTAATTCTATAGGTATAGAGCACAGATTGTCTACTGGAGTCTTAGCTGTTTCACAAGGCCATTATTTTCTTTAGTACAGATTTCCCAGGTGGCACAGTGGTAAAGAATTCCGTTGACAGTGCAGGAGATGTGGGTTCGATCCCTGGGTTGGTAAGATCCCCTGCAGAAGGAAATGCAACCCACTCCAGTATTCTTGCCTGGAAAATCCCATGGATAATGGAGCCTGGTGGGCTACAGTCCACTGGGTCACAAAGAGTGAGACAGGACTTAACAACTGGGTACACACACACACTTTTTTTAAATGATATGTAAGCCATTTGAGGCCCAACATTATTTAGCCATCAACAAAGGCTAAATAAAATTGGGCGTCTCCACCAGCTATACTTTACAGTGCTAAACTTGTAGCGGAAGTTGAATAAATGCTTCTTGATTGACAGAAAACAGATGGATGATAAATATTTAATTTGAATGGGGATTTTCCTAAAGGGAGAAGTACTTGGCTGATTGTCTGAAAGTAAAAAGGGATTCAGGGCTGTTTTGTTAATTTTATGTATGACTTTTTTTGTATGACTGTGCAGTGAGAGAGAAATTCAGTAAACTCATACGTGCTTATCCCATCTAGATAAATGAAAGGTAAAAAAATTGTAAGTTTGATGAGATCCACCGATGAATGACTATAGTCATTTGAAAGCAAAAAGCTGAGAATTCTAACTTTGCTGTATTAAAAATAGCTTTAGAGTCATGTTCTGAAGCTGAAAGGTTTTATACAAATTAATAATACAAGTGATTTTTCAACTTCTATTGAACAGGGAAGTAAATAACAAAAACTAGCAGAGTCAGCAATTAGTTAAGTGGTTTTCTCACGTGTATGCAGGGCAGCCCCATTAATTTTCTCTGTTGAGGAGGTGGGGTGATACAAATTTTTACTTTTGATAATTACAAATGCAACTGCCTTTCTGAGCTAGTCCAGGCTGATCACAGTCTTCAGGACAGACACAGATGTGGTCTGCTGGCCTGAAATGTGATCCCCTGGCCTCATTGATTCAGTTACCCCATCTGCATGTCCCCTCCCCCTCCTACTGGTCGCCCTCTCTTGAAATGCCCAACAGACACCTCTTAATTCTATAGGTATAGAGCACAGATTGTCTACTGGAGTCTTAGCTGTTTCACAAGGCCATTATTTTCTTTAGTACAGATTTCCCAGGTGGCACAGTGGTAAAGAATTCCGTTGACAGTGCAGGAGATGTGGGTTCGATCCCTGGGTTGGTAAGATCCCCTGCAGAAGGAAATGCAACCCACTCCAGTATTCTTGCCTGGAAAATCCCATGGATAATGGAGCCTGGTGGGCTACAGTCCACTGGGTCACAAAGAGTGAGACAGGACTTAACAACTGGGTACACACACACACTTTTTTTAAATGATATGTAAGCCATTTGAGGCCCAACATTATTTAGCCATCAACAAAGGCTAAATAAAATTGGGCGTCTCCACCAGCTATACTTTACAGTGCTAAACTTGTAGCGGAAGTTGAATAAATGCTTCTTGATTGACAGAAAACAGATGGATGATAAATATTTAATTTGAATGGGGATTTTCCTAAAGGGAGAAGTACTTGGCTGATTGTCTGAAAGTAAAAAGGGATTCAGGGCTGTTTTGTTAATTTTATGTATGACTTTTTTTGTATGACTGTGCAGTGAGAGAGAAATTCAGTAAACTCATACGTGCTTATCCCATCTAGATAAATGAAAGGTAAAAAAATTGTAAGTTTGATGAGATCCACCGATGAATGACTATAGTCATTTGAAAGCAAAAAGCTGAGAATTCTAACTTTGCTGTATTAAAAATAGCTTTAGAGTCATGTTCTGAAGCTGAAAGGTTTTATACAAATTAATAATACAAGTGATTTTTCAACTTCTATTGAACAGGGAAGTAAATAACAAAAACTAGCAGAGTCAGCAATTAGTTAAGTGGTTTTCTCACGTGTATGCAGGGCAGCCCCATTAATTTTCTCTGTTGAGGAGGTGGGGGTGATCCCAACACAATTCCTTCTACTTTTGGCCCAGTGCCCCATATCCTTGACAGGAGTTTAGTTGGCAATTATTTGGTTAAATACAGTACACCATGGAAATTTTTCCTTTGATTCTTTAACCAAGAGACCCAAAACACAGAACATAGCATTAACTAAAGGAAACACAGGCTTATGTGTAGGTCTCTCAAGGTTCCCCCACCCCAACTGATGCCTGAGAGAAACCTTCCACATCAGAGGGTCATTGTGAAGAGAAACTGGGTGATCATTGAGAAAGAGCACTGGCAAGTAAAATACTTTAATATATAATATGTAATTATTGAAGTTGCTTGCTATAATATAGTCTGTATAGTAGGTGCTCGATTGCACAATGCCTAAAATGAAGTTTTGACTGTATTCAGGCATTAGATTATTGTCGAGATAGGAGTCTGATTTTAATATGTCCTTGTTGGTATTAGAACAGTCACTGCACTGTGTTTCGCCCAACCCCCCCATACAAGCTACAGGTGATAGGGACAGAGTAGAATAGGTAGGTGGCTGTAGAGTCCTAGTAGGGGGTGGTAGGTAGAAGGGAGAAACCTGTGAAAGGTTGGGAAGCCAATAAGTTAACGATAACTCAGGAGAGCTGCTCCTTGTTCAGTAAAGCAGGCTCAACTGGGTATAAACAGCTGATGAAGGAGGAGCTGGCGAAGAAGCAACCAATGATGTATGTCCTGCATCTGCATCTACTTGAGGGGGGCGGTCTTCTACTATCCTATATATATTGCTGCCCACTCAGTTGAAGGGAGAGCAGAGCAGAGCAGAGCAGAGCTGAGCTGAGCTGAGCTGAGCTGAGCTGAGCTGAGCTGAGCTGAGCTGAGCTGAGCTGAGCTGAGCTGAGCTGAGCTGAGCTGAGCTGAGCTTTCCTGCCTGTCTGCTTACACCTCTTACAAGTACCCTATCCTAATAAATCCTTTTCTTGTCTATCACTCTGCTTCTCGCTGAATTCTTTCTGCATTGAGGCACGATGAACCTGAACATCAGTGGGCCCATACGTTGGGTGAGTGCTGGATTAAGTCCCGGCCATGTGGGTTCGAGTCCCAGACAGGGTTTTGGCTGGGGTTAAGCCTTAGTTGCGTGGGTTCGAGTCTCAAACCAGGTTTTGGCTAGGTTCAAGCCCCAGTCACGTGGGTTCAAGTCCCAAACAGGATTTTGGCTGGAATTCAAGCTCCAGCTACATGGGTTCAAGTCCCAGGCAGGGTTCGATCAGGTCTGGGCCCTGGGTTGAAGTCTCAAATCGAGGTAAAACCCTTTCACAGGGCTGCAGGAATCTTCACCAAATCCTCCTCACATTTAATGCTTCATGATGAGGTTCATCACCTGTTCAAGGACCCTCCCAGTCACCATCCCATTTAGCCTTCAAACCCATTGAGTCCCTGCTTGGGGTGACGCTCCCTCCTGGAGCAGGGGCCTGGCTTGGTCCTCATCTCCACCGACCACTCTGGGGCTGTACCAAAGGCCATTCTGGCTGAACTTTGATTAGAGAGGGGTAGCAGCCCTCCCAGCTATGAAAAAGTGAGAGTGCAGAAGCCTAAAATGAAGTTTTGACTGTATTCAGGCATTAGATTATTGTCGAGATAGGAGTCTGATTTTAATATGTCCTTGTTGGTATTAGAACAGTCACTGCACTGTGTTTCGCCCAACCCCCCCATACAAGCTACAGGTGATAGGGACAGAGTAGAATAGGTAGGTGGCTGTAGAGTCCTAGTAGGGGGTGGTAGGTAGAAGGGAGAAACCTGTGAAAGGTTGGGAAGCCAATAAGTTAACGATAACTCAGGAGAGCTGCTCCTTGTTCAGTAAAGCAGGCTCAACTGGGTATAAACAGCTGATGAAGGAGGAGCTGGCGAAGAAGCAACCAATGATGTATGTCCTGCATCTGCATCTACTTGAGGGGGGCGGTCTTCTACTATCCTATATATATTGCTGCCCACTCAGTTGAAGGGAGAGCAGAGCAGAGCAGAGCTGAGCTGAGCTGAGCTGAGCTGAGCTGAGCTGAGCTGAGCTGAGCTGAGCTGAGCTGAGCTGAGCTGAGCTGAGCTGAGCTGAGCTGAGCTGAGCTTTCCTGCCTGTCTGCTTACACCTCTTACAAGTACCCTATCCTAATAAATCCTTTTCTTGTCTATCACTCTGCTTCTCGCTGAATTCTTTCTGCATTGAGGCACGATGAACCTGAACATCAGTGGGCCCATACGTTGGGTGAGTGCTGGATTAAGTCCCGGCCATGTGGGTTCGAGTCCCAGACAGGGTTTTGGCTGGGGTTAAGCCTTAGTTGCGTGGGTTCGAGTCTCAAACCAGGTTTTGGCTAGGTTCAAGCCCCAGTCACGTGGGTTCAAGTCCCAAACAGGATTTTGGCTGGAATTCAAGCTCCAGCTACATGGGTTCAAGTCCCAGGCAGGGTTCGATCAGGTCTGGGCCCTGGGTTGAAGTCTCAAATCGAGGTAAAACCCTTTCACAGGGCTGCAGGAATCTTCACCAAATCCTCCTCACATTTAATGCTTCATGATGAGGTTCATCACCTGTTCAAGGACCCTCCCAGTCACCATCCCATTTAGCCTTCAAACCCATTGAGTCCCTGCTTGGGGGTGACGCTCCCCCTCCTGGAGCAGGGGCCTGGCTTGGTCCTCATCTCCACCGACCACTCTGGGGCTGTACCAAAGGCCATTCTGGCTGAACTTTGATTAGAGAGGGGTAGCAGCCCCCTCCCAGCTCAGGCCGGAGGCTCTGTGAGCTCTTGGGGTCAGCAGGGACGGGGAATCGGGCAGCAGCTACTCTCCTCTGGTACCACTGTTCTTTCAGCGTCTGCCTTGCTGCCTTTGGGAAAATGATGTCCTTCAGGGACCCCAGCACACCTCTCTGGAGTGCTACTGTATTTCTGACCTCGGTTTTTCTGCTTACTGTGGGCCAGTTGGCCTGTTTATAGCACTTGGTCGTTTATTATCATCCTAAGAAAGTGAAGGATGGACAATCTGAACTCTGAGAGCAGGAGGAATGGATGAAGGGGTTTGGATATGTGAGGTATAAACTGAGGTCTCAGCTGTGCAAGGAAAAGCTTTTAAAGCAGGACGAGAAGTAGGTCTCCCATGGGGTTTCTGTTTCCAAAACACGTGTTTAACAAGTGTGTGTGTGTGTGCACGCGTGTGTGTTTGGAGTGGGCAAAAAGCTCTCTCCTCCTACACTCAGTGCGCGGTCAAGAGCAAATGGTGTCCAACCAGGTATTTGAGGACATTGTCCCTATCTCCAGTGGCGTGGGCTCTTTCCTGGCTGTACATGAAACCCTCGTTTACTTCAGGCTTCTCGGTGCAAAAGCAGGTTTCCCTTCCAGGTAAGGCCAACGCCACAACTGTGCTGGGATCTCACCTTGCCCTGCTTTCTCAAGCACCTTGCCTACCAGTCAGTCTCTTTCTTTTCTAATTGCACTGAATCCTTCCTATTAGCTTTACCTTTTGCTTATGTCCCTCCGGTCTTAAACCTTCCTTCTTTGCCTCACCTGATCCTTCATCTACACCATCCCTCTCCTCCTATTCAAGCCAAATATCTCAAAACATTCTGCATGTGTTCCTTTCCTTCACCTCTCCCCACATCTGTCACTGAAATGACCCTTACTAAGGCCACTAAACATTTTCCTGTTACCAAGTCCAAAGGACATTTTTATTTTAGGTCTCATCTCTCAGCAGTGTTTGAACAAATAGCCTCTCCCACCTCTAAGCACCATTTCCCCTTGGTCACCACACTCTTTTGGTTTACCTCCCCTGCCCTCGCCCCCAGAAGCGCTTTCTCACCCTCCTTTACAGCTTATCCTTCTCTACCCACTATTCAAATGTTACCATCCCCCGCTTCTACACTGTTAGTGGGAATGTAAATTGGTGCAGCAACTATGGAAAACAGAGTGGAGCATCCTTAAAAATAGAGCTACCATAGGATCCAGCAATCCTTCTCCTGGGCATATAACTGGGCAAAACTATAATTAAAAAGATATATGCACCCCAGTGTTCATTGTAATATTATTTACAATAGCCAGGACATGGAAGTAATCTAAATGCCCATCAGCAGATGAATAAATAAAGATGTGGTATATATACACGATAGAACAGCCATAAAAACAATGAAATAACGCCATTGGCAACAAGAAAGGACCTAGAGATTATTATACTGAGTGAGGTAAGTCAGACAGAGAGAGCCAAATATCGTTGATATCACTTATATTTGGAATCTTAAAAAATGATACAAATGAACTTATTTACAAAACAGACTCACCAACACAGAAAACAAACATACAGTTACCAAAGAGGAAAGAGGGGGAGGGGAACATTAAGAGTTTAGAAGTAGCAGATATAAACTATTATATATAAAATAGATAAATAAGAAGATCCTACTGAGTGCTAATGGTAAAGAAACCACCTGCCAATGCAGGAGATGCAGGTCCAATCCCTGGGTCGGGAAGATGCCCTGGAGGAGTAGATGGGAACCCATCCCAGTGTTCTTGCCTGGAGAATACCATGGGCAGAGAAGCCTGGTGGACTTTGATCTGTAAGATCTCAGAGTCAGACACAACTGCAGCAACTTTGCATGCCCTGGGAACTCTATTCAATATCTATAATAAATAATAATGAAAAATAATGTGAATAATTACATATATATGTATGTTTGTATATGTATATCTATAGCTGGATCACTTTTCTGTGCACCAGCAACTAACACAACAAAATCAACTATACTTTAATTTTTTAAAAAGTTGCTATTCCCCTTTGAGTTGCCTAAGGCTTCCTTCTCTATTCTGTGAGTCTCTTCCAGGAAGGGCATCAGTGGTCAATGGCCCCAATTTTTTATATATTGCTTTTGAATATCTTTTTAAATATAGTTTTTTATTTTTTGATTGAAAGATAATAGCTTTACAGAGTTTTGTTGTTTATTGCCCAAACATCAACATGAATCAGCCATAGGTGTGCACATGTCCTCTCCCTCTTGAATTTCCCTCCCATCTCTCTCTCCATTCCACTCTTCTGGATTATTACAGAGCCCCTGTTTGAGTTCCCTTAGTCTTACAGCAGATTCCCATTGCTTTTCAATTTTACATATGCTAATGTAAGTTTCCATGTTACTCTTTCCATACATCTCACCCACTCTTCCCTCCCCTCAATGTCCACAAGTCTGTTCTCTATGTATGTCTTCTTTGGAGAGGTGCTTGTTTAGGTCTTTTTCTACTTTTTGACTGAATGGCCCACATTTTTATCTTCAGCTTATATCTCACCTCTAACATCTAACATCAACTACCTATTTGGCAACTCAATCTATAGACACTTCATTGTCACTATATATGATATTGACCCAATATATACTGTATCTCCCAAATCCTAAAATCCGGGTTTTCTTCTAGTTTTCCTTCCATGACCCATATTCCCAGATGTGCAGGCATACTTGGAATTCATCAAGATCTTTCAGTCTGGGTCCTAAAATATCTTGCACCAGCTTCCTGCTCTCCCTGATCTTGTTGTCCATGGACAATGCCCTAATTTGGGCTACCATCATCTTGGGTCTAGGCTTCTCTGCTGGGCTCCTAACTGCCTTCCTGCTTTCACACTTGCCTCCCTCTATTCCATTCTCCAGCCATCCGTAAGAGATGGACCAACAGTTTTGAAATGAAAATCTGACCATGGTGGGCTGGGGGTGGGAGTGGGGGTGGGGTAGGGGGGATCGGAGTGAAGGGAGGGCAGAGAGATTTAAAACTCTTTAAAATTAGAAAAACAATTTTTCTAAGATGAAACTCTCCATTCCTCAGATTCATTACAAAATCTTTGCTTTTGTTTACTCGCCCCCTCCTTACATCCCTGGCTGGCTCCTACTCATCCATCAGCTCCCAATTTAAGCATCACTTTGCCAGCAGCCGTCAGAGTCCTGAGACCAGAGAGCTCCTCCTGTTACTTCATTTTCCCAAAGAAGAAGATGTGATGGCCTCAACTGCAGCTCGTAAGTGACGAAGTGATTAATTCTTTTAACACCAACACTGCCTGTTAATGAAAATGCTCTAGAATAGATTGTGGTAATGGTTGAACAACTCTATGAATATATAAAAAGCCATTGAATTATACACCCCAAATAGGTGAATTGTATGTTATGTGAATTAATATTTTTTATTATTTTTTAATTTTTATTTTTATTTATTTATTTTGGGAGTGGGGCGGGCGGGCCACTTCTATTGGTCTTTCATTTATTCAGTTTCATCCATCTTTGTTCTTTTGGCCCGTGTGGGCCTCCCATCACGGTGGCCTCTGTTGTCTCAGAGCACCGGCTCTGGGCGCATGCGCTCCAGAGCTCCAGCTCGGTAATTGGACACATCGGTCCAGCCATTCCGCGGCACGTGGGATCTTCCCAGGCCAGGGATGGAACAAGCACTCCTTGCACTGCAAGGCGATGATGTCCTTACCCACTGGACCACTAGGGAAGCCCTGTTATGTGAATTATATCTCAATAAAGCTGTATCTTAAAAACAAAGGTGAACACTAGAACAAAAGTCCTAGAGGAGGCAGGAAACTTATTTATTTTGTGTCTCACTGAGTCCATAGCACCCAACAGGGTGCCCTGTATGCGGTGCTTAAATATTGGTTGAACGGTGGTGAAGAGGGTGAGTGACTACAGCGTTGCCCTTCTGAGCAGGTTCAGCCCTCTAGATGGTTTGGGGCTGTTTCCTTTCTCTCTAGATGGTTTTTACTTAGATTTGGGAAAGAAAGGTTGGCCACCCTGATTAGTTTAATGCTTTTGATGGGAATGCCCTTAGGCCTTTGTCACGCTGCTGTGGGAAACAGTGACCCTGAATTTAAAGGTTCCAAGCCCATCAGACATTGAGTTTTCTATCTTTCCCTCTGGAAGTCCTCCAGCAGCTGCCTTAGACTGGCTCTATACCTGCCCCAAACAGCCAAACAACATCAAGGGTCTCATCATCCCTCCTCAGTCTGTGCTCTGCTCTGTCTCTTAGCATGACTCCCAGGGAAATATAGCTGAGCCATGACTGTCTTCATCACTCTTGTACATCTCCTGAAGCATTTCCTCACTGCTTGCTATGGCCCCCCTGAGGTACCACCCCCCACCCCGCCCCCTCCATGTCACCACCGTGGAAATTCTGTAACCAAGAGAAATCAGTTAGGCAAGGAGGGAGCCAGAGAGAATTTAGACTAACCACATGCCCTTCTTTCTACAGACCATTAACCTTTTTGGATTTTAGAATTGAATGATTTAGAATTGGGCTTGCCTGGTGGTTCAGTGGTAAAGAACCCTCCTGCCAATGCAGGGGATGCAGGTTCAATCCCTGGGTCCAGAAGATTCCTTGGAGAAGGAAATGGCAACTCACTGCAGTATTTTTGTCTGGGAAAAGAGGGGCCTGGTAATGACAGTCGATGAGGTCTCAAAGAGTCAGACACAACTTAGCATTAAAACAATGACAGTGCCAATTTTAGAATCAATCTAAAGAAAATCAAGCAGAGTAGACGAGTTTTGCCTCATTCAGTTCATCTTTTTCGACTTTCCTTTCTGGATCACTGACTCAAAATGGAACAAAATACGCTCCAGTGAGCACGCTCACAATTTGCATCCTAACTGGACAAATTGCCTTCTTTGTGTTCTCTGGGTGTGCACGCGGCAACTTAGACAACATCTAATAGAAGCGTAAGAAGAACAGGTGGATAAGTGGATGGCAGACAGAGAGTCCAATCCAGTTTCTTTTTTCCACGCAGGCTGCTCTTTCCCAAGCGACGGCGCCCCTCTGAGTTTGAAATTGCCGCCTGGGCTCAGGCTGCTTGAGACATTATTTTTAAAGGCCTTCCAAATGACGCCTCTTGTAGGTTGTTTATGTAAGATATTAAGGGGGCTGACTGCAGGATGTATCTCTGGGTGAAAAGTATCAATGAATGTAAGTCGTTCTGGGGAGTGAAAACTGAAACATTGAGTTTTCTATCTTTCCCTCTGGAAGTCCTCCAGCAGCTGCCTTAGACTGGCTCTATACCTGCCCCAAACAGCCAAACAACATCAAGGGTCTCATCATCCCTCCTCAGTCTGTGCTCTGCTCTGTCTCTTAGCATGACTCCCAGGGAAATATAGCTGAGCCATGACTGTCTTCATCACTCTTGTACATCTCCTGAAGCATTTCCTCACTGCTTGCTATGGCCCCTGAGGTACCACCCCCCACCCCGCCCCCTCCATGTCACCACCGTGGAAATTCTGTAACCAAGAGAAATCAGTTAGGCAAGGAGGGAGCCAGAGAGAATTTAGACTAACCACATGCCCTTCTTTCTACAGACCATTAACCTTTTTGGATTTTAGAATTGAATGATTTAGAATTGGGCTTGCCTGGTGGTTCAGTGGTAAAGAACCCTCCTGCCAATGCAGGGGATGCAGGTTCAATCCCTGGGTCCAGAAGATTCCTTGGAGAAGGAAATGGCAACTCACTGCAGTATTTTTGTCTGGGAAAAGAGGGGCCTGGTAATGACAGTCGATGAGGTCTCAAAGAGTCAGACACAACTTAGCATTAAAACAATGACAGTGCCAATTTTAGAATCAATCTAAAGAAAATCAAGCAGAGTAGACGAGTTTTGCCTCATTCAGTTCATCTTTTTCGACTTTCCTTTCTGGATCACTGACTCAAAATGGAACAAAATACGCTCCAGTGAGCACGCTCACAATTTGCATCCTAACTGGACAAATTGCCTTCTTTGTGTTCTCTGGGTGTGCACGCGCAACTTAGACAACATCTAATAGAAGCGTAAGAAGAACAGGTGGATAAGTGGATGGCAGACAGAGAGTCCAATCCAGTTTCTTTTTTCCACGCAGGCTGCTCTTTCCCAAGCGACGGCGCCCCTCTGAGTTTGAAATTGCCGCCTGGGCTCAGGCTGCTTGAGACATTATTTTTAAAGGCCTTCCAAATGACGCCTCTTGTAGGTTGTTTATGTAAGATATTAAGGGGGCTGACTGCAGGATGTATCTCTGGGTGAAAAGTATCAATGAATGTAAGTCGTTCTGGGGAGTGAAAACTGAAATCTCTTGTGTTCTGCTATAGAATGACTTCCTACGAATGGCTTCTGTCTTCTGACAGGTGCCATCTGGGAGCAAAGGGGAGAAAGGGAGCTGCAGTCATGGAGCACAGAATTCTCAGGGAAGACTGCCAAACTGATGCATTTCCACAGGTACTCCCATGCTTCCTGAACTTTTAAAAGAATTATTTTAGGTATTTTATTATTGTGAGTCTCCTAAGAGATTCATTTATTTGTTCTTAAGAAGAGGTGTTAGACATCTAGTGGTTGAAAAAGACAAATGAAGTCTCTGTTCTCCAGGACCTTATATGCCAATGTAAATAAATACAGAAATACAGTCATGACAAGTTTGACGAGTAAGAAGACAAAAACAGGATAGTGTTTAGAGAGTTATGGAAGGAGCAAGGGGTATTTCATATAGTGAAAGGCTTCCAGCAATAGCTAACATGTGAACCAAAGGATGGGAACCAACCATGTGAGGACCTGAGAGAATAGAGTCGAGGCTGAGGGAGCTGCCAGTGAAAAGGCCCTGAGGCAGGAAAGCAGCAAGTTAGTTGTGTTCACAGAGCAGAAAGAAGTTCAGAGTTGCTGGACTAGACTGAACAAAGCGGTTCAGGAAGAGGTGAGGGTGGAGGGTGGAACTGAAGCTAAACCAGATGGTAGCCCTGCAGGCCTTGGCTGGGGTTTGCCTTTCAGTCTAAGTGCCATGGGAATGCTTTGGAGGGTTTTAGGCAGAAGGCTGGCATGAGTGTCTTGGAGTGAGGAAGAATTTGGGGGACTAGCTGCAGGGTTGGAAACGATGGGGGATAGGCCATACAAGACAAAAGCCACTGAAGGTTTACATAACGTTTGAGCCGAGGACCAGAGTCCCTAGCTCTCACCCAGCCACCTCCCTAGGCCCCTGCAGCTAGCCACTTGGCCTTTACTTTGAGACAAGTTTAATGAAAAGCCAACTAAAACTCATATGTGCCTTTAGGTGCAAATTTAGCTGGTGCATCCCATTGTTTTCAATTCATTGTGGCAACTTCTATTGGACTTCTGAACTCAAGTACTGTTTCTTTCTAATGAAGAGGCTCTGGCCTTAATTAAGATGACTTGGACACATTTGCAGAGTTCCCTTTCCACTTTCAAAACTGCTATCACTGAAATGCTGGATGCCTGAAGCCAGCCAACCACCTCCAAAAGCTCCCCTCTTCCACGTCTCCATCAGGGGATAGGCAGGTGCCGAAGGGCTTCCTGGAGACCTCTTGCTGAAGTGCTGGCCAAGGCTCTTCTGTGACATTTGCTACAGTTCTTAGAGGCAGAGAATCACCAATTATCCACATCTGCTTTGGGAGTCTGGTCCAAACATCGTTTCCTCAAAGTGAGCCAAATTATAAATTTTCTCTGCTGATTGTAGATAAAATATCAGAGCATTTCTAAATATACTGCTCTTTTCCAGGAGAGGAATGAACATCCTGACACTTAAAAAAATAGCATCAACCAACCGTCACGGTATTTTTCCTGTGATATACAAGAGCAAATCTTTATGTTCTTTACAAATAAGGGTTCTTGTCTGGGTCATAGGGCCGTGTGGGAGGTGAAAATGACTTTGTGATGAATTCTGGTTCTACTTTATTCTCTGCCTACTTGCAATTTCAACTCCCACTAGTGTTTTCTGGTGAGCTAATGCTGAATTACAACATTCTTTCCTTTAGCAGGGTCTCCTGACAGCTAGCACCCAGGTAGTAATAATTGGGTATGGGCGGAAGAAACAGATCTTTAAGCAGTGTTTCTATTTGTGATGGGTGGAGAAAGTAGGGCACAGGGTTAGCTCTGAGTGAAGCCCAGGGATCGGCGGGTAACAGGACTGACAATTTTAAAATCTATTCTTGCACTTTAAAAATGTTACTCATCAAAGTGCTTTCATAGTAGTTTCCCCCAAACAAGATATGATGACTCTGCCTGTTTTTCAGCGAATGAGCAATGGAGGCCTGGGTGGCTTAATGCCACCACTGGATTAGAATCTGGGCGCGAGGGGAGGGAGGCGCTCAGACAATGGAACAGCAAAGCACACCTCTCCTCGTCCTCCTCCAGTCTTCCGCTGATGTGACTGAAAGAACTCTTGATGATGGGCGTCTTCCAGCCAAGGGAAGCAGGAGATGCTTTCCCAGGGCTTGAGAGCCTTTAGCACTTCCCTTCCCAGAAAGATTTCCTTGCCAGCTGCCCACTGGGATACAGAGTCCAGCTCCTGCAGTGCTTTAGCTCAAAGCCATGATTTCTAGGAGATTCTTGCTAACTGCATGCTCTAGGTTCATGGGACCGTATCATATAGCCACATTTATGTAGCTTAATCGTGCAGGCTGTCTAAAGGTGCAGTCCTTGGGTAATTCCACTCACTTTCTCTTTCTGTTTTCATCACCTCTCACCTTGATGCTCCAAGGACCTCCTTCCATCAGCCTTTCAAACCTGAGTTTTACTCTTTTGGAGTAGCTCCTCTGTAAACATCATGTCTAACCCAGTTCCTCTTCTTCCCAGAAACCCTTTGTTGACTCCCTACTGTTCACAGAGTAGAGTCCAGACTTCTTAAACTGTGTCTTGGGAAAGGTCCCAAACCTGTACTCAGCAAATGGCCAGCCCTCTGCAAACCAGGGAGTCCAGCAGCCCCTTTGGTTAAGAAGCAGAGTGAAGGAGCTGTCAAAATCACACCCACCCCTACACTATGCAATGTGTGCAGACCCCAGAGAATGTTTATTTCCTTTTCCTGGTCTTTAGTTTGTTGCAAATGGCAGCTTCATGAGCACACCTGAGTTTTTCTATGTATTTCTTCTTTCCCGGTTAAACTGTGGGGAGGCAGACCAAGCGTACACACAGACGCATTACACTGACTCCTCCTCTGCCACAGATGGACGTTCCTCTCTGTAACATAGGGGGAGCAATATGCAGTTCAGTGGCTTGCTGTGATGCAATGTACATCCGTTGGATCTAGTGCCAACACTGTAGCGCATTCCCCTCCACGCACCTTCTTACATTTCTGTGAGCTCAGCAGGCCTATAAGGGTGCCTTGAAGACTGGAAGTTCTCTGCTCGAAGCAACCCCAACTGGTGTTCTCTGAGAGCTTGCCCAGCCACCTTACAGCCATCCAGCTGCATTTGCTGCCCTGGGGCCACCCTATTCTGCAAACCTGGCTGGCTTTGACCCTTAGAATTTCTGTCATTTTGTTTGTTTTGCTGGGTTAGTAGGCTATTAGACATAGGAAAGACTTAGATTCTTGTGAGCTGTCACAACGGTAAGAAAATTATCCTGATTTTCATGCCTTCAATAAAGGAGATACCCATCAGTTCACACATGCTTCCGTATTGAACTTCCTAACAATGAAGCTTTATTCCTCTCAAGCTGTAGAGTTTCTAGTCTCAGATCGACCTCTGAACAGGGTGTGTGACTTTATAGAAATCGGTCAGCTTTCCTGAGCCATGGAAGGCTCACTTGTAAGATGCTGGAGGAAGGGGTTGAGGCAACCCTCCGATCTCCACTTCCCAAGCCTGGGCTTATTCACTGTCTTGTTTGTGCCTCACTGGATAGGACCAGCACACCAACAGCATCTTTTCTGTAAAAGCCCTAAATGAATCCACCTCATAACATTTCAGAGGCAAAACAAGCAGCAGCACCCCTAGCTGGCAGGTGAAAATAAATCTCTGTGTTCCCCAGGGGTTAGCAGCAGGGCTAGGGCTGACAGTGTCAGCAGGTGCTAACTCTGGGAGAACTGACTGGAGAGGGGGCCCGTCACAAGCACATGCCACCTCTGGACGGTTCCTCTGTGTTTATTGTGGTCTTGCTTTCACACTTAATGTCTCTTGTCTATGTTAACATAGAATGTGAAAAAAAAAAAAACCTGCTGAAAGAGCCCCATCTTTGTAGATCATGCACCATCTCTTACCACACCCCCTCTGCACACCGATGCTTCCAGGAAGAATAGTGCTAAGGTCCCTTTGCTCCTGGTCCAACCGTGCCTTCTGTCTCTATGATGGCTTTTGTCTCCTTGCTGTACATGAATTGCACTTTGCTGTGATCTCATGCGGAAGTCTTTTTTCCTTATTTCTGGCGGCTCTTCTAACTCTTTTCAAAATTGTCCTTGCTCCTCTGGTCTGAGAAACCCTGAACTGATAGAGATGTCACCGTACAAACATGGCTCTGATTTCTTTTACTCGCATTGCTATGGGATGTTGTCTTTCTGTGAGGTTTCTCCATGAAAAAAACATGAAATGCATCTCTCCTGGTTTTGCTGTCCTATGAGTTTCTGCTCCATTAATGTGGAACAGTTTGCCCTCTAAGCGGCCACAGCCAGTCAGCCTTCCATTCTTCACTGGGTTTCTTAGGAAGTGGAGAAGTGATGCTGCAGCAATGTAATTTCATCTCTGCTCTCCAATCAGATGTGGCAGATGGTTGGCCCTGGGAGCCAGCCGATAGAAACAGGGTTGCTTGCACACAGCCTGTGTTCAAAGTTGATCTTGTGGAAGGGTGTGGGGCAAAGAAGGAACTCTTAATCTGAGTGAAAGCCATAGTTGAGGAGGCTCCCATTTCCTCTCAACCCCTTTTGCCTCTAGCTGCAGCAACACCATAAGCACAGTTCTTCCTCTGATAAAAAACAAATAGACTAGATTTCCTACTGAATCCCTCCTGCCCAGTTGAATTTGGGTGGTAATTCCTATTTAATTACAGCTTTATCACCATCATGGCAAATATCTCCATTTGCTTCTTACTTCCATCTGCTGAAAGTTGATTTAGGTAAAGCTCCTGGGCTACTCCAGTAAAGGATGGAAAGGAGAGTAAACCAAGGAAAAGGGTGTAATAAAAATAGCCAGCTTAACACTCGCCATGTGTCAGATCCTGTGCTGAACACTGTGAATGAATTATGACTTCATCTAGTAGACCAAAGGGAGTATCTCTGTCTCAGGAGAAGCCAAGTCTCAGGGTGAGGGGTAGTTTAAGAGGTTTATCAAGGTCACACGGTGGTAAAATTAGAATTCAAACTCAAGTGGTCTGCTTGCAGAATCCATGCTCTCAACCATGTCTCCCTGTTTTCTGGAAAGAAATGGAAGCTGCACTTGTTTTATCAAATTGCCCAACAGAATTTCTTACTCTGCACTGCCTCTACTGACCTACCCACAAGCAAAGGACGGACCCATCTGAACTTCAAGGTCCCACTAGAGAGGTTGAGAGTAATGTAACACTCAGCCCAAGGGCAGGGATCCAGAAAGCGCTAGTATGTTTCTCAAGAGGAGTCTTTTCATGGATGCTTGGTTTTTATTCGTAAGGAGACATTTGGGTGTACACTTTCTGCAAAAGATCTATTTCTCAGCTCACTTTATCAAATGCAAAGAACGGTCTTAGTAGTTAATGATGCAGTCAGTGGCGTGAGCTGCTTCCTCTCGAAGATTTATGTGTTAGTAACCAAGGTGAAGGCACCCTGCTTGGCCAGCCTAGAAGGATGTGAAGAATGAGAGGCCAGAGGAGACTTCACCACCAGGCACATTTGCCTTCTGCCTCTGAGCTGTATCCCTGCCCGGGGAAGACCAGGCATGAGATGAAGAACCTTGTTTCTCTTCTATCCCTTCCACGCCTAGAAGCAAATTGAAGCCTTTATGGTTAGAGTTTATTGAAATCCTGGGGCTTCCTTCTTCAATTTAATTCTCCACTTGGTTTTCTAGGGGCTTGCTTAAGAGAGGCTTGAGAAACCACATCGTGTAATTGGATGATTGGTGTACTCTAATCAAGGTAATGACGTGCAATGTGCTGCACGTTTCAGGTTGATTGTAGTGAGGCGAGGCATTGTCTGCTGGGTAAAGCTCCAAGGACAGGCTCGTTTTAATGCCCCACAAGGTGAAATTGCCATCTGTAGTGCTGTTAAGACTGTGGGGTCTCATTTGTATATAAAACCTAGTGAGATCTCTGAATGATCACTCCTTAATCTAACTCCATGTGCATTGTGTCTTAATGAATAATGATGACCGGTTCCCTGGCAGTGCAGGAAATGCTCATTGCATGAAATTAAATGATCTCTTGATAAATTTTAAATCAGCCTGGTTTCCTTCCAGCTCTCACAGCTATCCTCTCTAATCATGCCATTTGTGCTTAGTTGAATGTTTAACTAATTTTATTACTATATTAGTCAGAGCACAATTCGGGAAGTAAGAAGGAAAGTATCCTAAATATCTGACATATTCCTAGCTCAGATGTAAATGACTTTTAGATTCCTTGGCATGTAGGAAAAAGTGCTACAATTGTATTGAAAACCTAATGTGACATGATAAAGTTTCCCTTAATTTTTAAAAATAACAACTCAGAAAACTTTGGAGTATAGATAATTATAAGATGTATGCATGGTGAGAGTGGAAGCCAGTGCTGTTTAATCCTGGTGATAGTTATGTATCCAGATGGCATCCCATACAAAGCTTTCTAAGAATTGCTATTCACAGGAACTTATTGAAAAATACTTTCCTTGCATGTGCCTGATCACATGTCTGGGCTGCTCTTGACTCATTGCTAAAATACTGGGAACCATTTCTTTCTTTGGGAGGTCATCTGTACTGGGTGGTGTCCAGCTTAAGATAATGTGAAGAAATGACAACAGTGACCTACTATATGGCTCTATAGTCTTTCTCCTGAAACCCTGCCCGGGAAGACCAGGCATGAGATGAAGAACCTTTCTCTTCTATCCCTTCCACGCCTAGAAGCAAATTGAAGCCTTTATGGTTAGAGTTTATTGAAATCCTGGGGCTTCCTTCTTCAATTTAATTCTCCACTTGGTTTTCTAGGGCTTGCTTAAGAGAGGCTTGAGAAACCACATCGTGTAATTGGATGATTGGTGTACTCTAATCAAGGTAATGACGTGCAATGTGCTGCACGTTTCAGGTTGATTGTAGTGAGGCGAGGCATTGTCTGCTGGGTAAAGCTCCAAGGACAGGCTCGTTTTAATGCCCCACAAGGTGAAATTGCCATCTGTAGTGCTGTTAAGACTGTGGGGTCTCATTTGTATATAAAACCTAGTGAGATCTCTGAATGATCACTCCTTAATCTAACTCCATGTGCATTGTGTCTTAATGAATAATGATGACCGGTTCCCTGGCAGTGCAGGAAATGCTCATTGCATGAAATTAAATGATCTCTTGATAAATTTTAAATCAGCCTGGTTTCCTTCCAGCTCTCACAGCTATCCTCTCTAATCATGCCATTTGTGCTTAGTTGAATGTTTAACTAATTTTATTACTATATTAGTCAGAGCACAATTCGGAAGTAAGAAGGAAAGTATCCTAAATATCTGACATATTCCTAGCTCAGATGTAAATGACTTTTAGATTCCTTGGCATGTAGGAAAAAGTGCTACAATTGTATTGAAAACCTAATGTGACATGATAAAGTTTCCCTTAATTTTTAAAAATAACAACTCAGAAAACTTTGGAGTATAGATAATTATAAGATGTATGCATGGTGAGAGTGGAAGCCAGTGCTGTTTAATCCTGGTGATAGTTATGTATCCAGATGGCATCCCATACAAAGCTTTCTAAGAATTGCTATTCACAGGAACTTATTGAAAAATACTTTCCTTGCATGTGCCTGATCACATGTCTGGGCTGCTCTTGACTCATTGCTAAAATACTGGGAACCATTTCTTTCTTTGGGAGGTCATCTGTACTGGGTGGTGTCCAGCTTAAGATAATGTGAAGAAATGACAACAGTGACCTACTATATGGCTCTATAGTCTTTCTCCTGAAACTCTCAGGAGATGGGGTTGATCTGATGAGCCAAATAAATAATTGTCACTTTGTGTGTGTGTGTGTGTGTGTGTGTGTGTGTGTGTGTGTGAATAAGAGACAGACATTCAGAGCATACTTCTGTTGTTGTTTAGTCCCTGAGTCATGTTCGATTCTCTGTGACTCTATGGATTACAGCCCAGCAGGCTCTTCTCTTCATGGGATTTCCCAGGAAAGAATACTGGAGTGGGTTGCTATTTCCTTCTCCAGAGAATCCTCCTGACTCAGAGATCAAACCCAAGTCTCTTGCATTGGAAGGTGCTTCTTTCCCACTGAGCCACTAGAAAAGCTCACAGCATATTTCTAAAGGAGTATTTAATAAGGATCTTCAATGTAAATGGTTAGCAGATACAATAAAATGATGCTCAGCGTCGCTAATCATCAGGGATATGCAAATCAAAACCAGTAGGATATCACCACACACCCGTTAGGATGCCTATTGTCAAAAAGACAAAAGATAAGTTTTGGCAAAGATGTGGAGAAGGGACTCTTTGTGCACTCTTGGTTGACAAGTATAGAGATGTCATCTCCCATGTAGTTGACTTTGTCACCTTCCTTAATCTTTTCTAGTTTAGCTTAGATGTTTTCTAGTTGTTTTTTGGAATTTTAATGTCTAGTTGAAAGTCTCTAGGGTGGGTATGTCAGTTCTATTTCTGTGTAACAAAATACCACAAAACAGCTTTTATGTGACTCATGACTCTGTGGGCTGGATGGGTGAATGTTTTGATCTTGACTAGACTCACTCAAGACTTTCTTGGTTGCTCAGTAGTAAAGAATCCACCTGCAATGCAGAAGTCACAGGAGACACAGGTTTGATCCCTGGGTTGGGAAGATCCTCTAGAGAAGGGCATTGCAACCCACTCCAGTATTCTTGCCTGGAGAATCCCATGGACAAACCATAGAGTTTCAAAGAGTAAGACACGACTGAAGTGATTTAGCATGCATGCACATAGGCTTGCTCATGCATCTTTTTTTTAGCTGGGGCAGGTAGATGACTTTGCTGATGTTTGCTGGTCTTTTCTCAAATGTTGAGAATCAGCTGGATATCAGCTTGTTTGGAAAGTCCTTGGATCTTCTCTGAATTTAGCTAATCCAGCTTGCTCACATTGCAGAAGCAGGGGCCTAAAAGAGAGAGGCACAATGAGCAGGGGCTCTTGATAGTTAGGCTCAGAACTGGACAATATCACTTCTGCCTACTCTACTGGCCAAAGAATCTTACCAAGCCAGCACAGAATCAAAGGATGGCAATGGATTCTCCCTCTTAAGGAGAGAAACCACATCATGTTGCAAACACCATGGACACAGACAGGGAGGGTAAAGAATTGTGGGTTTGTTTTCTCATTCACAGTTTATTACACTGGGAAAAGTTTATACACACACTCAGAATAAACAAAAAAGCTGGTTTTAGCTGCTAGAATGTGGGGACTATGATTAGAGTGCATGATTAGGTCTCAGAATTGAAAAGAACAGATTTCCTGCACTCTAACTTTAGATGTCTTTTTTCTCAGGGTTCGATCTTGGTTATTTTGCTATTGTTGCTCATTTGACTACATTTCCAAAAAACTGGAACTTTCAGATGACTGAGATCATTTAAGGTGCAGCTCTTGGTTGAGCTCTCTGTTTGTAATCTTTATAGTGTATAATTGAGTAATTTTCCCCATAATAGTTTAGTTTTCTAAGATGGTCATACTTGAAGTTTCTTGGCAGCACTTAAGAAAGTACTGTCTTCTAATTTAGGATCATCAGATTAAGTTTTTTTTGGAAAGATTGTTCTTGACCAAAAAAATAAAAGAGCTCTTCTGTTTTCTGGCAATATTCATGGGCCTTTGGTTTGCAACTCTTGTCAGAGATCAAGACCAGAGGTCTTGACCAGACCAGACCGGAGGTCACCAACTGACAGGCCAGGACAAGTAAAGTTAGAGTGTGCTGGATGTGTTATCTGGGAGCGGAGAGGAAATAGGGTTCTGTGGTAGAACAGAAGTTCTTGACATTTGCTTCATGTTAAAATCAACTCAGGAGCTTAAAAAACTGTCCAGGTTGCAGCCTGAACCAATTAAAACAAAATTTCTTGGAGTTGGACCCAGACATCAGTACATTTTTAAGCTCCTCAGATAATTTCAAAATACAACCCAGTTGTGAACAAGTGAATTAAGCCAGGATTTGTTAATCTGTGGTGTGCAAAGAAACTACCCAGGAACCTTGTTAAGAAGCAGACTCTGACTCATCAAGTCCGGGGGTGGGCCTGGGATTCTGCATTCTGAGTAACTTCCTGCATGATGCTCATGCTGTTGGTTTTCAGACCACGCTCTGAGGAGCAAGGCTCTACAGTAGAGATCTCATGCAGCCCACAGACGTTTTTGTGGGGTGCTTTTCCATTGGTCTATTGCATATTTAAAGACATATTGAGCTGATGTTTCAAAACCAAGAGATTTCTCATAAAAATTCATATTTCTTATTTACTGTGAAAAAAATGAAAAATTCTTCAACATTGGTCCACACTTCCACAGAGACTGCGGTCACTGAGTGACTGCCTCTGAGAAGGGGGTGTCAGGGCTCAACAAGCGAACCACATATCTCAGATGGGAACCCAGTAAAACCCAGATTGGGCCATGAATCCACAGGCTGGGACTTGAACCCACTGTCATTTAACTGAGATCACACACTTAGTATGAGAACTTAGTGAAGCTCAATATCTTTACATCTCAGCACAGAAGGAATTCAGTGAAAGACAAAGCAATAGGTAACAAGTGGATTTATTTATACGTTCCTTAGAATACAGTCTGTGTGAAAAGGCAAGATTGGCCCTAGAAAAAACACATTCTTCAGATGGAGTGGGGGTCATTTCAGGAGGCTAGAGGCCCAGAAATATGAGGTCATTAGTAGGAGACTCAGATTCAATCTCTGGGTCAGGATGATCCTCTGCAGAAGGACATGACAACCCACTCCAGTATTCTTGCCTGAGAGCCCCATTGACAGAAGAGCCTGGCAGGCTACAGTCCATGGGGTCCCAAAGAGTCAGACACAATGGAGCAACTAACACTTGGAGCACTTACTTTTCATAGGCTGGGTAATTTCATAAGCTAATGAGTGGGATGGAGAAGATGCTGCTGCTGTAAAGTGCTGCACTCAATATGACAGCAATTTGGAAAACTTAGCAGTGACCCTAGGACTGGAAAAGATCAGTTTTCATTCCAATCACAAAGAAGGACAATGGCAAAGCATGTTCAAACTATTATACATTATACTCAATTCACCTGCTAGCAAGATCATGCCCAAAACCCTTCAAGCAAGGTTTCAAGTGCATGTGAACTGAGAACTTCCAGAGGTACATGCTAGATTTAGAAAAGGCAGAGGAGAACCATAGATCAAACTGCCAACATTCATTGAATCATAGAAAAAGCAAGGGGAAATTTCCCGAAAACATCTGCTTAATTGACTACGTTAAAGCCTTTGACTCTGTAGATCACACACACACACACAAAACTGGAAACTTTTGAGAGAGATGAGAATACCAGACCACCTTACCTGCCTCCTGAGAAACCTGTGCACAGGTCAAAAAGCAACAGTTCTGGACGTGGAGCAACAGACTGGTTCCAGATTGGGCCATGAATCCACAGGCTGGGACTTGAACCCACTGTCATTTAACTGAGATCACACACTTAGTATGAGAACTTAGTGAAGCTCAATATCTTTACATCTCAGCACAGAAGGAATTCAGTGAAAGACAAAGCAATAGGTAACAAGTGGATTTATTTATACGTTCCTTAGAATACAGTCTGTGTGAAAAGGCAAGATTGGCCCTAGAAAAAACACATTCTTCAGATGGAGTGGGGGTCATTTCAGGAGGCTAGAGGCCCAGAAATATGAGGTCATTAGTAGGAGACTCAGATTCAATCTCTGGGTCAGGATGATCCTCTGCAGAAGGACATGACAACCCACTCCAGTATTCTTGCCTGAGAGCCCCATTGACAGAAGAGCCTGGCAGGCTACAGTCCATGGGGTCCCAAAGAGTCAGACACAATGGAGCAACTAACACTTGGAGCACTTACTTTTCATAGGCTGGGTAATTTCATAAGCTAATGAGTGGGATGGAGAAGATGCTGCTGCTGTAAAGTGCTGCACTCAATATGACAGCAATTTGGAAAACTTAGCAGTGACCCTAGGACTGGAAAAGATCAGTTTTCATTCCAATCACAAAGAAGGACAATGGCAAAGCATGTTCAAACTATTATACATTATACTCAATTCACCTGCTAGCAAGATCATGCCCAAAACCCTTCAAGCAAGGTTTCAAGTGCATGTGAACTGAGAACTTCCAGAGGTACATGCTAGATTTAGAAAAGGCAGAGGAGAACCATAGATCAAACTGCCAACATTCATTGAATCATAGAAAAAGCAAGGGAATTCCAGAAAAACATCTGCTTAATTGACTACGTTAAAGCCTTTGACTCTGTAGATCACACACACACACACAAAACTGGAAACTTTTGAGAGAGATGAGAATACCAGACCACCTTACCTGCCTCCTGAGAAACCTGTGCACAGGTCAAAAAGCAACAGTTCTGGACGTGGAGCAACAGACTGGTTCCAAATTGGGAAAGGAGTACGTCAAGGCTGTGTACTGTCGCCCTGTCTATTTAACTTAGATGCAGAGTACATCATGCTTAATGATGGTCTGGATGAAGCACAAGCTGGAGTCAAGATTGCTGGGAGACATATCAGTAACCTCAAGTGTGCAGATGACACCACCCTTACAGCAGAAAGCGAAGAGGAACTAAAGAGGCTCCTGATGAAGGTGAAAGAGGAGAGTGAAGAAACTGGCTTAAAGCTCAACCTTAAGAAAATTAAGAATCTGGGCTCATCACTTCAGGCCAAATATATGGGGAAACAATGGAAACAGTCACAGACATTATTTTCTTGGGCTTCAAAATCACTATGGATGGTGACTGTAGCCATGAAATCAAAAGATGCTTGCTCCTTGGAAGAAAACTATGACAAACCTAGACAGAATATGGAAAAACAGACACTTCAAGTTGCTGCCAAAAGTCCATATAGTCAAAGGTATGATTTTTCCAGTAGTCATGTGTGGATGTGAGAGCTGGACCATAAAGAAGGTTGAGCACTGAAGAACTGATGCTTTCTAATTGTGGCATTGGAGACGACTGTTGAGAGTCCCTTGGGCTGCAAGGATATCAAACCAGTTAGTCCTGAAGGAAATCAACCCTGAATATTCATTGGAAGAACTGATGCTGAAGCTCCAATACTTTGACCACCTGATGTTGTAGAGCCAGCTCATTGGAAAAGCCCCTGATGCTGGGAAACATGCGAAGCAGAAGGATAAGGGGATGACAAAGGATGAGATGGTTGGATGGTGTCACCGACTTAGTGGATATGAGTTTGAGCAAGCTCTGGGAGACAGTGAAGGACAGGGAAGTCTGGTATGCTGCAGTCCATGGGGTCACAAAGAGTTGGACACAACTGAGCAACTGAGAACAATAGCAACGATGAGTTGTGAGGGTAATTCCAACTATTTGGGGGTAAGCACAAGGATTTCCAGGAGCTGAGTCACCATCAGATTTTTGCCTTTTATAGTCAGTCTCAGAATTGCACCTGGAGGTGTGTCATTTACTATATGCTAACGCATTGCAATGAGCAGATAATGAGGCTCAAGGTATACTGAAAGTTGAATCTTCCACCATCTTGAAACTAATCAGTTCCACCCAACTTTTGCCATATCCTCAACAGCTATATCATTCCTTTAAGGGCTGTGCTCTGGTCCTTTCCCTCCTGTTTCAAAGGAATATTCTGAAGTGCCTTTTGTTACACTTATCTAAGAATAGGGTAGGTGTGTCTCTTGTCTATAAGGATGCAGATCCATATACAACTCACAAGTATACAAGTACTTACTCAGTAAATTTGTGAAAGCAAAAGCCAGCAGTTACATGGGAAAAGACAAAAGGAGAAGAGGAGAATAATTCTTTAAAACTTAAATAGATCTATCAGTGAGCTTCCCTG
This sequence comes from Tragulus kanchil, assembly GCA_022376925.1. Taxonomy (NCBI): domain Eukaryota; kingdom Metazoa; phylum Chordata; class Mammalia; order Artiodactyla; family Tragulidae; genus Tragulus; species Tragulus kanchil. Next base: position 137,144,813 of record JAIOJX010000031.1, read on the forward strand.
GTGGCTGAGATGGTAAAGCTTCTGCCTGCAATACAGGAGACCCAAGTTTGGTCCCTGGGTTGGGAATATCCCCTGGGGAAGGGAATGGCTACCTACTCCAGTGTTCTTGCCTAAAGCATTCCATGGACAGAGGAGCTTGATGGGCTACAGTCTCTGGAGTGGCAAAGAGGTGGACACAGCTGAGCACACACACATGCACCTGGTTGGATTAGAAGCCTATTGGAATTATTCAAGGAGAAAATAAGGGGAATTGGTTATAAGGATATTGGGGCAACTCATGGATCCATGATGCAGCTGGGTTTCAGAAAAGAACAGAACCAAAGACATAGGTATCACTAAAGAGGATTTTCTCTTTGCCTTCACTGTGGCTCCTTTCTACACATTGTCCTCACTCCAGGTCCTTGCTCTTTCTGTTCTCCAAGTTACCTGGTAGAAGACAAGGCCACCAACAATGCATGATTTTACAAGCTTGGGGTCTTGCTACACAGTCTCAATCCATATTCCTAAGGAACGGATTAGGATTGGTTCAGCCTAGAGGCTAGAGGATGACTTGAGAAGATTCTGCCAACTAAAGAAGCTTACTCAACTGAACATGAAGTTGAAGCCTCCCATGCAGAGAGAGAAATAATGTTCTGTATCTAGAATGACCTCAGTTCATCCTAGAAATGGGGATAAATGGGATTTTTGCCTTTTATAGTCAGTCTCAGAATTGCACCTGGAGGTGTGTCATTTACTATATGCTAACGCATTGCAATGAGCAGATAATGAGGCTCAAGGTATACTGAAAGTTGAATCTTCCACCATCTTGAAACTAATCAGTTCCACCCAACTTTTGCCATATCCTCAACAGCTATATCATTCCTTTAAGGGCTGTGCTCTGGTCCTTTCCCTCCTGTTTCAAAGGAATATTCTGAAGTGCCTTTTGTTACACTTATCTAAGAATAGGGTAGGTGTGTCTCTTGTCTATAAGGATGCAGATCCATATACAACTCACAAGTATACAAGTACTTACTCAGTAAATTTGTGAAAGCAAAAGCCAGCAGTTACATGGGAAAAGACAAAAGGAGAAGAGGAGAATAATTCTTTAAAACTTAAATAGATCTATCAGTGATCTTCCCTGGTGGCTGAGATGGTAAAGCTTCTGCCTGCAATACAGGAGACCCAAGTTTGGTCCCTGGGTTGGGAATATCCCCTGGGGAAGGGAATGGCTACCTACTCCAGTGTTCTTGCCTAAAGCATTCCATGGACAGAGGAGCTTGATGGGCTACAGTCTCTGGAGTGGCAAAGAGGTGGACACAGCTGAGCACACACACATGCACCTGGTTGGATTAGAAGCCTATTGGAATTATTCAAGGAGAAAATAAGGGGAATTGGTTATAAGGATATTGGGGCAACTCATGGATCCATGATGCAGCTGGGTTTCAGAAAAGAACAGAACCAAAGACATAGGTATCACTAAAGAGGATTTTCTCTTTGCCTTCACTGTGGCTCCTTTCTACACATTGTCCTCACTCCAGGTCCTTGCTCTTTCTGTTCTCCAAGTTACCTGGTAGAAGACAAGGCCACCAACAATGCATGATTTTACAAGCTTGGGGTCTTGCTACACAGTCTCAATCCATATTCCTAAGGAACGGATTAGGATTGGTTCAGCCTAGAGGCTAGAGGATGACTTGAGAAGATTCTGCTAACTAAAGAAACTTACTCAACTGAACATGAAGTTGAAGCCTCCCATGCAGAGAGAGAGAAATAATGTTCTGTATCTAGAATGACCTCAGTTCATCCTAGAAATGGGGGATAAATGGGAAGTATTATGGAATCCTTCACTCATGAGACATTGCCTTTTCAAGGAAGATAGTCTACTTATCCAATTGCAGACTCAACTTTCTTAATAATGTAATAATTTCTGAAGGTGAAGAAGGGGCAAGAATGACTAGCTTTATTGATTTCTTCTCTCTCCAAAATACAATGCAAAGTATGAAAATTACATAAAGATATCAACTCCTGACAGCCCATTATAGGAAAACTTTTGTGTTTTTAGTGTGAATGCATGAGTGGGTGGCATTAAGCAAATAACCACAGAAATTATTTCTGGGAGCAAAGTCAAGAGAACAAAGCCAAGAGTACACAAGGCAGAGATGCTCAGCTGAATTTCAAAAGGTGAGGAAACTAGGAGAAATGTGAAAATGGGAAAAGGGAAATGCTAATGAGCTGGGTTATTGAAGAATCTGAAAAGTGTTCATAAGAATGAACATTTACTCCCCTTTAATGAGACCCGGGATTGTCTGTAAAAACATTTAGCTCTGATTGTTTTAAAAAGAAGAGATAAAATGTTTAATATGTGGCACCCTGGAGTGAGTCTTTTTCCCTATTTTAAATGATAATTCTAATGAAACACCTATAATGTGTTAGAGATCAAGTCATATAGCTTCCCGTCAGAGAGTGCAATTGAGAACAATGGCACAGATGTTGTGTATTCAAATGATGTGAGAGCAGATTTGAGGATAAGAAGAACTGAAGTGCCTCATGTAAGACTATATGATTACTCCCAACTGGTCCTAGTTCTCACCCGCCTGACTTTGAGCAAGATGTTTCATATACATAGACTCACATACTTTGACTTATTTACCTTATAATTAAAAATACACACTGAGGCTCTTCCTTGAGATTTGAAAAAATGTAATTATCATGAGGCATTGAACCCAGATCAGTGATCCTAGGATGCTGTCTCGAAAGGCTGTGGCGGGTTTCCCCTGGTGGTCCAGTGGGTAAGGACACCGCCTTGCAGTGCAAGGGGCGCCAGTTCGATCCCTGGCCTCGGAAGATCCCACGTGCCGTGGAGCGGCTGGACCGATGTGTCCAATTACCGAGCCGGAGCTCTGGAGCGCATGCGCCCAGATCTGGTGCTCTGCGACAACAGAGGCCACCATGATGGGAGGCCCACAGGAGCCAAGGAACAAAGACGGATGAAAATAGAGAAATGAAAGACCAATAAAAGTGGCCCACCCGTCCCCCTCCCTCCCCAACCCAACCCCCGCCCAAAAATAAATAATAAAATAAATAAATCTTTAAAAAAGAAAAAGGCTGTGAGAATACACATCAATATGTAGAGAGGAAATATCGAAATAACTCACCATCTTTATTCTGGGCAAAATCTTAAGCTTTTTTGCAAATTTTTTTTTGGCCACTTCTAAGCGCTCCAGAGCTCCAGCTCAGTAGTTGGACACGTCGGTCCAGCCACTCCATGGAATCTTCCCAGGCCAAGGATCAAGGCAGCACCCCTTGCATTGCAAGGCAGTGTCTTTACCCACTGGACCACCAGGGAAGCCCAATCTTAAGTTTTAGATAGTCCTAAGGCTTGTCTATTTATCTTTCTTTGGGTTCTAACATTTACTCCCATAAGAATGAACATTTAATGAGACCCGGGATTGTCTGTAAAAACATTTAGCTCTGATTGTTTTAAAAAGAAGAGATAAAATGTTTAATATGTGGCACCCTGGAGTGAGTCTTTTTCCCTATTTTAAATGATAATTCTAATGAAACACCTATAATGTGTTAGAGATCAAGTCATATAGCTTCCCGTCAGAGAGTGCAATTGAGAACAATGGCACAGATGTTGTGTATTCAAATGATGTGAGAGCAGATTTGAGGATAAGAAGAACTGAAGTGCCTCATGTAAGACTATATGATTACTCCCAACTGGTCCTAGTTCTCACCCGCCTGACTTTGAGCAAGATGTTTCATATACATAGACTCACATACTTTGACTTATTTACCTTATAATTAAAAATACACACTGAGGCTCTTCCTTGAGATTTGAAAAAATGTAATTATCATGAGGCATTGAACCCAGATCAGTGATCCTAGGATGCTGTCTCGAAAGGCTGTGGCGGGTTTCCCCTGGTGGTCCAGTGGGTAAGGACACCGCCTTGCAGTGCAAGGGGCGCCAGTTCGATCCCTGGCCTCGGAAGATCCCACGTGCCGTGGAGCGGCTGGACCGATGTGTCCAATTACCGAGCCGGAGCTCTGGAGCGCATGCGCCCAGATCTGGTGCTCTGCGACAACAGAGGCCACCATGATGGGAGGCCCACAGGAGCCAAGGAACAAAGACGGATGAAAATAGAGAAATGAAAGACCAATAGAAGTGGCCCGCCTGCTCCCCTCCCTCCCCAACCCAACCCCCGCCCAAAAATAAATAATAAAATAAATAAATCTTTAAAAAAGAAAAAGGCTGTGAGAATACACATCAATATGTAGAGAGGAAATATCGAAATAACTCACCATCTTTATTCTGGGCAAAATCTTAAGCTTTTTTGCAAATTTTTTTTTGGCCACTTCTAAGCGCTCCAGAGCTCCAGCTCAGTAGTTGGACACGTCGGTCCAGCCACTCCATGGAATCTTCCCAGGCCAAGGATCAAGGCAGCACCCCTTGCATTGCAAGGCAGTGTCTTTACCCACTGGACCACCAGGGAAGCCCAATCTTAAGTTTTAGATAGTCCTAAGGCTTGTCTATTTATCTTTCTTTGGGTCTACTGAATCTACTGGTACTGGTGATTCTCTCTGGAAAACTGAAAGTGGTATTTCTCCAAATAATCTCAGGTTAGATGGGGTTCCTCCAGTGGATTCTAACAGAGACAGACATGAAAACTTTTTCCTGGCTCTTTTTTCTCCTTTCTTCTTCCATCCCCTTCTTTACTTGGAGTCAGGCCCTTGGAACAACACATTTATTTATCAAAATAAATCTGACTGGTACAAGAGGATAATTTATTTTTTATTTAGGCATGACTTCTTTCTACCAAGAAAGCTATTTGGAAAACTACACCTTGCTTGGTAAGATCTCTGAAATGAGAGCAGAGAAAGGGATCCCTACTGCAATCACCAGGGCAGGCTTGACAGGCTCCCTTCCCCTAGCCAGTGGGGGTGCAGACTCTGCTCTATTTGTCTTAATATTCCCTCTTCAGAAGCTGAGCTGCCCTCTCAGTTGTGTGGATTGCACTCACACTTGCATTGAGTACTTTCTGGCTGTTCCAAGCAGATAAGTTCCAGCAGCCTCCAATTTCAGCCTCCACAAAGGTCGACTTCTAAGTCTTAGGAAAGTCTGTGCCTTTCCCAGAAAGAAAATAGGTCTTTTTACCATTCTGTAGAAACCAAGAGATAGAGAGACAGTTTGAATCATTATCTCTTTCTATTAATAACGTCTTAAATTGTTCATAAGTGTCAAGATTCCTGTGACTTTTGAAGTAGTGAATATTTAAAAATGGATCTAAAAATATTTCTTTATGTTCAAGAGGAGTATATTACCCACATGCTCCAGCTAAGAGTATACTGAGGAAATGATTGACCACAAAAAAAAGAAAAAAGAATAGAGAAATTCAGCTGGGGAAAACCAGAAAATGAGGTGAACAACAGAATACCTGTAAATGGATATGGATAGACTGAAAGTCTTATTTAAAGAGAATAAAAGCAAAAATTCTTCAAACAGAAGGGGTATGGTAGAGGGAATTCTAATAAATGCTCAACAAATTTATGAGCTGGGAGGCAGAGACGCAGATGATGCAAAAGGATGCAGGTGAAGTTGTAAAGCAGTGGTGATTGTGAAACAGACATGAAGGAGGAGTGGAGATGTAAGTAAGAGCACAGGTGGCAAGTAAAGGTACATCGAAGGTTCCACTTTACTGTGGATGTGTAGAAACCACATGTATCATGGACTCATTAAAATGGCCCTGTTGAAATTAGAGTGGGATTGAAGGGTGAAAGCATCAAACAGGACAAATAAGGAAAGCTTAAGGAGGAAAAGAACAAAAACTCCTTCTCCTAAGAGACCTCCTCTTGTAAGAAAACTTTCCCTTGTAACTGTGGTGAACGTTGAGCTATGTTTAAAACTATACAAACCTGGAGTTAGAAAATGTGAAACCTTAGGAATAGGAGTCCTAACTCCAGAGATAACTCACAGCCCACCAGACCTGTGTCAGATAAGAAGACAGGCCTGGTACTTAGGCCAAAGGTTAACTCTGCATCTAAGCTTCCACAGGGCTAAGGAAACACTGTCATTTAAAGATTGATCATCAGTTGTAGACATACTTAACCGATCTGTGTTGACTAAAACCAGGCTTCATGTTGGAATGTAACCTGTGCCTTTCTCTAATCATATTTTTCATTGACAATACTTATGAAAAAACTTTGGAAGATTTGGGGAGGTGGGTTTGAGCATGTACACTTTGGGTATAAATGGTTGTCATAAAATTCAGTCAGGGTCCTTGGCTAAGAGGAGACTCTGCTAATGGGCCAGCTGGCATAATTAAACTGCACTCCACTATCACCTTTGTCCCTCTGTGAGTGTTAGTTTCTTGGTAATCGGCTACAACAATTCTATGCAATGATAAATCAAATATGTGTGTACCAAAAATAATAGCACTTAAATACATAAAGTAAGGAAGAATCAGTAAAAAATTAATTAAAGTGAGCACTCAATCACCTGTCTCAGAGTAGTACAGATTTTAAAAATAAACTATCGTTGGGGATGAGATCAAGATGGTAGAGTAGGAGGATGTGGAGCTCACCTCTCTCCACAAACATATCAAAAATATATCTACACGTGGAACAACTCTCACAGGAAACCAACTTAAAATTGGCAGAAGATCTCTTATACAACCAGAGCTGTAAGAAACATCTCCATATAACTGGGTAGGAGGAAAGGAAAAAAAAAAAAAAAAAAGGCATCAGAAAGGGACTGACGTCCCTGGGAAGGAGCTGTGAAAAAGGAAAGGTTCACATGTGTGACCCCTTGCTCTAGAGCCCTTCTTGCCTTCTGGGAGGTCTGCTGGGAAAGGCAGAGGACTAGAGGTGTCTGAACTCTGCACACGAGGAGTGTGGGCCTGCTGGCTTGCTAGCAATCAGGGCAAAGACGGACCTGCTCTGACAGATACCACCTCCTGTCCTTTCCAGTGGGGCTGCTAGTCCCAGCAGCAGCCAGGCACAAACTGTGGACTTCAGCAGGTGGATCCTGGGAGAGAACTCAGTCTAGATATGTGGAGACAGCCTGGAGGACCCAGAGTGTAGTCTGGGCCCAACCATTGTTAGCATATGCAGCGCTAGCCCATTGCCATTTTGGGTTGTATTCTAAGGAAACATCTTAAAGATGGATCATCAGTTGTAGACATACTTAACCGATCTGTGTTGACTAAAACCAGGCTTCATGTTGGAATGTAACCTGTGCCTTTCTCTAATCATATTTTTCATTGACAATACTTATGAAAAAACTTTGGAAGATTTGGGGAGGTGGGTTTGAGCATGTACACTTTGGGTATAAATGGTTGTCATAAAATTCAGTCAGGGTCCTTGGCTAAGAGGAGACTCTGCTAATGGGCCAGCTGGCATAATTAAACTGCACTCCACTATCACCTTTGTCCCTCTGTGAGTGTTAGTTTCTTGGTAATCGGCTACAACAATTCTATGCAATGATAAATCAAATATGTGTGTACCAAAAATAATAGCACTTAAATACATAAAGTAAGGAAGAATCAGTAAAAAATTAATTAAAGTGAGCACTCAATCACCTGTCTCAGAGTAGTACAGATTTTAAAAATAAACTATCGTTGGGGATGAGATCAAGATGGTAGAGTAGGAGGATGTGGAGCTCGCCTCTCCCCACAAACATATCAAAAATATATCTACACGTGGAACAACTCTCACAGGAAACCAACTTAAAATTGGCAGAAGATCTCTTATACAACCAGAGCTGTAAGAAACATCTCCATATAACTGGGTAGGAGGAAAGGAAAAAAAAAAAAAAAAAAGGCATCAGAAAGGGACTGACGTCCCTGGGAAGGAGCTGTGAAAAAGGAAAGGTTCACATGTGTGACCCCTTGCTCTAGAGCCCTTCTTGCCTTCTGGGAGGTCTGCTGGGAAAGGCAGAGGACTAGAGGTGTCTGAACTCTGCACACGAGGAGTGTGGGCCTGCTGGCTTGCTAGCAATCAGGGCAAAGACGGACCTGCTCTGACAGATACCACCTCCTGTCCTTTCCAGTGGGGCTGCTAGTCCCAGCAGCAGCCAGGCACAAACTGTGGACTTCAGCAGGTGGATCCTGGGAGAGAACTCAGTCTAGATATGTGGAGACAGCCTGGAGGACCCAGAGTGTAGTCTGGGCCCAACCATTGTTAGCATATGCAGCGCTAGCCCCATTGCCAGTGTATTCGTAGCCTGTGGTTCTAGCAGCCATGGGCTTTGTGGGTTGCACAAAGCTGACATTGGAGGCTGCTATCAGTGCCCCCACAGTCTTTTCAGCAAATGGTGTTGGAAAATCTGGACACATTCATATAAATCAATGAAGTTAGAGCACTTATACCACATACAAAAACAAATTCAAAATGACTTACTTTTTTCTAGATATTGAAATATCAGTTTTCTAAGGGTGTTCTTATCAGGTAGCCAGAGGATTGGAGCTTCAGCTTTAGCATCAGTCCTTCCAATGAGTACTCAGGGTTGATTTCCTTTGGATTGACTAGTTGGATCTTGCTGTTTAAGGGACTCTGAAGAGTTTTCTCCAGCACAACAATTCAAAAGCAGCAATTCTCCAACCACTTATGAAGAGACTGTCTTTTTCTCTATTATATTGAATATATTCTTGCCTCCTTTGTTATGGATTAGTTGACCATGGGTGTGTGGGTTTATTTCTGGACTTTCTATCCTGCTTCATTGATCTCCATTCAAAATTGTGTTCAAAATAAAGTAATTAGGAATAAACCTGAAAATTAGGAAACACTGATAAAGGAACTTGAAAATCTCTCAAAGAAATGAAAAGATATCCTATGTTAAGTGGAAGAATTAATATTCTTAAAATGGCCATACTACCCAAGGAATCTACAGATTTAATGCAATCCCTATCAAATCACCCATGATATTTTCCGTAGAACTAGTACAAATAATCCTAAAATTTATACAGAAACACAACAGATCCAAAATTACCAAGACAACTCAAAGACTGAGCCCTTCTTGCCTTCTGGGAGGTCTGCTGGGAAAGGCAGAGGACTAGAGGTGTCTGAACTCTGCACACGAGGAGTGTGGGCCTGCTGGCTTGCTAGCAATCAGGGCAAAGACGGACCTGCTCTGACAGATACCACCTCCTGTCCTTTCCAGTGGGGCTGCTAGTCCCAGCAGCAGCCAGGCACAAACTGTGGACTTCAGCAGGTGGATCCTGGGAGAGAACTCAGTCTAGATATGTGGAGACAGCCTGGAGGACCCAGAGTGTAGTCTGGGCCCAACCATTGTTAGCATATGCAGCGCTAGCCCCATTGCCAGTGTATTCGTAGCCTGTGGTTCTAGCAGCCATGGGCTTTGTGGGTTGCACAAAGCTGACATTGGAGGCTGCTATCAGTGCCCCCACAGTCTTTTCAGCAAATGGTGTTGGAAAATCTGGACACATTCATATAAATCAATGAAGTTAGAGCACTTATACCACATACAAAAACAAATTCAAAATGACTTACTTTTTTCTAGATATTGAAATATCAGTTTTCTAAGGGTGTTCTTATCAGGTAGCCAGAGGATTGGAGCTTCAGCTTTAGCATCAGTCCTTCCAATGAGTACTCAGGGTTGATTTCCTTTGGATTGACTAGTTGGATCTTGCTGTTTAAGGGACTCTGAAGAGTTTTCTCCAGCACAACAATTCAAAAGCAGCAATTCTCCAACCACTTATGAAGAGACTGTCTTTTTCTCTATTATATTGAATATATTCTTGCCTCCTTTGTTATGGATTAGTTGACCATGGGTGTGTGGGTTTATTTCTGGACTTTCTATCCTGCTTCATTGATCTCCATTCAAAATTGTGTTCAAAATAAAGTAATTAGGAATAAACCTGAAAATTAGGAAACACTGATAAAGGAACTTGAAAATCTCTCAAAGAAATGAAAAGATATCCTATGTTAAGTGGAAGAATTAATATTCTTAAAATGGCCATACTACCCAAGGAATCTACAGATTTAATGCAATCCCTATCAAATCACCCATGATATTTTCCGTAGAACTAGTACAAATAATCCTAAAATTTATACAGAAACACAACAGATCCAAAATTACCAAGACAACTCTGAGGAAAAAGAATAAAACTGGAAGCATAAATGCCCCAGACTTCAGCCATTTTTATGGTCCCACTCACATCTGTACATGACTACTGGAAAAAACGTGACTTTGACTATATGGACCTTTGTCAGCAAAGTGATGTCTCTGCTTTTTAATACATCTTTGCTTTAACTGTGTCTTTGCTTCTTCAGGTTGAAAGGTGTCCAGTATACTACTGAAGAAGAGCAGAAGGCAATCATTAATAACCAAATACATGCTTTATCCATATTTCCTTGATTTTTACCTAAATCCCCTTTTATCTTCCTGGATGCTATCCTGGACACCATCTTACTCTGTTATCATATGTCCTAGCTATGACAGCTGCTTTGGTGGCAGCTTTACTGAGATATAATCCACTTACCATAGAGTTCACTCACTTGAAGGAGTACAACTCAACTTTTTAGTGTCTCCAAAGTGTTCTGTAATCACCAGCATAATTAATGTCAAAACTTTAAATGAGAGATGAAAAAAGCAAATACAAACAAAACATTTAATTAACTATGTAGTTAACTTTACTGGTCATTCGATTTCTTCATGAGATTCTAGTTACTTGTCTTTCATTTCAGCCTGAAGGATTTCCTTTAGTATTTCTCGTAAAGCACATCTGCTAGTGAGAAACCATCTTATCTTTTTTTTTAGAATTTATATATATTTTTTTAATTTTGGCCTCTTTTATAGATTTTTTATTTATTTATTTTCATCCATTTTTATTCTTTGGCCTGTGTGGGCCTCTGACTGCAGTGGCCTCTCTTGTTGCAGAGCTCTGGGTCTGGGCGCTGGCTTGTATTAGACAAACCGGTCCAGGGGCAACACGTGGGGTCTTCCCCAGCCAGAGATTGAACCGGTGCCTCTTGCACTGTAAAGTGGACTCTTTACCCACTGAACCACCAGAGAAGCCCTCCCCTTTATTTCTGAAGGCTACTTTTGATGGGTATAGAATTATTAGTTGACAGGTGTTTTATTTATTTATTTTTTAATATATCTTTTAGCGCTTTTTACAGTCATTCCAATGCCTTTGGGCCTCCAGGATTTCTAACAAGAAATCAGCTCTAGTCTTTTTTGGGGGGAGGGGGGCACTTCTATAGGTATTTCATTTATCTATTTTCATCCATCTTTGTTCTTTAGCCTGTGTGGACCTCTCATCTCAGTGGCCTCTCTTGTTGCAGAGCTCTGGGTCTGGGCGCTGGCTTGTATTAGACAAACCGGTCCAGGGGCAACACGTGGGGTCTTCCCCAGCCAGAGATTGAACCGGTGCCTCTTGCACTGTAAAGTGGACTCTTTACCCACTGAACCACCAGAGAAGCCCTCCCCTTTATTTCTGAAGGCTACTTTTGATGGGTATAGAATTATTAGTTGACAGGTGTTTTATTTATTTATTTTTTAATATATCTTTTAGCGCTTTTTACAGTCATTCCAATGCCTTTGGGCCTCCAGGATTTCTAACAAGAAATCAGCTCTAGTCTTTTTTGGGGGGAGGGGGGCACTTCTATAGGTATTTCATTTATCTATTTTCATCCATCTTTGTTCTTTAGCCTGTGTGGACCTCTCATCTCAGTGGCCTCTCTTTTTGCAGAGCACTGGCTCTGGGTTCATGCACTCCAGAGCTCCAGCTTGGTAGTTGGACACATAGGACATGTGAGATCTTCCCAGGCCAGGGATTGAACCCACGCCTCTTGCACTGCAAGGCGGTGTCCTTACCCACTAGACCACCAGGGAAGCCCAGCTCTTAGGCTTACTGTGGGTCTCTTGTTCATGTTCATGAAGAGTTATTTCTCTCTTGCTATTTTAATCATTCTCTCTTTGTCTTTAGCTTTTGACTGATTATGATATCTAGGTATGGATCTCTTTGAGCTTAACTTGAAGTTTGTTGAGCTTCTTCAGTGAGTCGATTCATTTCTTTTATCAAAATTTGAAAGATTTCACCCATTATTTCTTCAAATATTCTTTCTGCCCTTTTCTTTCTCTCTAGCTTCCTGCTGGGCTTTCGGAACTCCCATTAGACATGTGTTGTGGGCTTGATGATGTCACAAAGATCCTTATGGTCTCTGTTTAATTTTCTTCATCGACTGAAAAATTTCAATTGATCTGAATTTTTTCAATTAATCCAAATTGAATGTTCAAGTTCACTGATTCTTCTTCTGCCTGCTTACATCTGCATTATATCTTATGTAAACTCCATATAGTAAATTATTTATTTCAGTTAGTACACTTTTTTTTTTTAATATTTATTTATTTATGGCGGGGGGTGGGTTGGGGGGGGTGGGGTGGGCAGGCCACTTCTATTGGTCTTTCATTTATCTATTTTCATCCTCTTTTTTCTTTGGCCCGTGTGGGCTTCCCATCTCAGTGGTCTCTGTTGTCGCAAAGCACCATCTCTGGGCGCATGCGCCCCAGAGCTCTGGCTCAGTAATTGGACACATCGGTCCAGCTACTCCACGGCACATGGGATCTTCCCAGGCCAGGGATCGAACCCGCGCCCCTTGCACTGCAAGGCGGTGTCCTTATCCACTGGACCACCAGGGAAGCCCAGTTAGTACACTTTTAACTCCAGATTTTCTGTTTGATTCCTTTTTTTATAAACTCTATTTTTATTTTATTTTATTTTTTTACTCTGTATTTGGTATATATTGTTTGCCTGATTCCTTCTGTTCTTTAAACATAGCTTTCCTTTTGTGGATATACTTAAATAGTTGATTTTAAGTTTTAGCTCCATGTTTAGATTTCATAGGAACAATTTTCATTGGATTCCTAAGTATATGAATTTTTTGCATATATCATATCTTTTGATTGTTGAAAACTAGTCATTTTAAATAATATGAAGATAAACTCTGAAAATCAGAGTCTCTACATTACTCAGGTTTTGCTATGGCTGTTTGTTATAGGTTTTATTGTTTGTTTAGTGATGTTTCTAAAAATCTCTCAAGTCTATATATTTGTCATGTGTGAATACTGATATCTGTTAGCGATCAGCTAATGATTGGACAGATGTTGAATACTGATAATCTTGTTAGCGGAAAATTTTTTGAACTGATTATGATATCTAGGTATGGATCTCTTTGAGCTTAACTTGAAGTTTGTTGAGCTTCTTCAGTGAGTCGATTCATTTCTTTTATCAAAATTTGAAAGATTTCACCCATTATTTCTTCAAATATTCTTTCTGCCCTTTTCTTTCTCTCTAGCTTCCTGCTGGGCTTTGAACTCCCATTAGACATGTGTTGTGGGCTTGATGATGTCACAAAGATCCTTATGGTCTCTGTTTAATTTTCTTCATCGACTGAAAAATTTCAATTGATCTGAATTTTTTCAATTAATCCAAATTGAATGTTCAAGTTCACTGATTCTTCTTCTGCCTGCTTACATCTGCATTATATCTTATGTAAACTCCATATAGTAAATTATTTATTTCAGTTAGTACACTTTTTTTTTTTTTAAAGATTTATTTATTTATTTCGGGCGGGGGTCGGGTTGGGGAGGGAGGGGAGCGGGCGGGCCACTTCTACTGGTCTTTCATTTATCTATTTTCATCCTCTTTTTTCTTTGGCCCGTGTGGGCTTCCCATCTCAGTGGTCTCTGTTGTCGCAAAGCACCATCTCTGGGCGCATGCGCCCCAGAGCTCTGGCTCAGTAATTGGACACATCGGTCCAGCTACTCCACGGCACATGGGATCTTCCCAGGCCAGGGATCGAACCCGCGCCCCTTGCACTGCAAGGCGGTGTCCTTATCCACTGGACCACCAGGGAAGCCCAGTTAGTACACTTTTAACTCCAGATTTTCTGTTTGATTCCTTTTTTTATAAACTCTATTTTTATTTTATTTTATTTTTTTACTCTGTATTTGGTATATATTGTTTGCCTGATTCCTTCTGTTCTTTAAACATAGCTTTCCTTTTGTGGATATACTTAAATAGTTGATTTTAAGTTTTAGCTCCATGTTTAGATTTCATAGGAACAATTTTCATTGGATTCCTAAGTATATGAATTTTTTGCATATATCATATCTTTTGATTGTTGAAAACTAGTCATTTTAAATAATATGAAGATAAACTCTGAAAATCAGAGTCTCTACATTACTCAGGTTTTGCTATGGCTGTTTGTTATAGGTTTTATTGTTTGTTTAGTGATGTTTCTAAAAATCTCTCAAGTCTATATATTTGTCATGTGTGAATACTGATATCTGTTAGCGATCAGCTAATGATTGGACAGATTGCCTTAAATGCCCCGAACTGATAAGTCTATGGGTATTGTGCAAGAGGCTCTGTGTGCATGTTTGGGAGTATCTTCAGTACTCAGGTGATTTACAACTCTACCACCATCTTAACTTGCTGCTTACATTGAGCCTCAAAGCTAACCAGAGGTGAGAATTTAGGACTTACCTCAAGCTTCACATCATTCTTGAGAATGTGTATACCCCTATCTATATGCATGGCTTTTCAATATCTTAGATACCTTATTTCTCAGCTTTTTATTCAAAGGTTTTTGGTATGTTTGCCCCAACTGTTACTCACTGCCCGAGACAACTAAGATTTTAACAGTTGAGAAATATCTTCAAAGGACAAGCTCTTAGCACAGAACTAATTTTATTGAAGTCAAATAAGATCTTTTGAGTGAGGTCTTCTACGGAATCATTATATTAGTTGCATGTTGTTGTTGTTCAGTCACCAAGTCATGTCCAACTCTGCCGCCCCATGGACAGCAGACCAGACTTCCCTGTCTCTCACAATCTCCTGGAGTTTGCCCAAGTTCATGTCTTTTGAATTGGCGATGCCATACAACCTTCTCATCCTCTGTTGCTCTTGTTTCCTTCTACCTTCAATCTTTCCCAGCATTAGGGTCTTTTCCAATGAGTCAGCTCTTCACATCAGGTAGCCAAAGTATTGGAGCTTTAGCACCAGTGTTTTTGAGGAGTATTCAGGGTTGATTTTCTTTAAGATTGACTAGTTGAATCTCCTTGATGCCAAAGGATTCTTAAGAGTTTTCTTCAGCACCACCATTCAAAACCATCAATTCTTTGATGCTCTGCTTTTTTTTTATGGCTTACAGTTCTTACATCCATACATGACTACTGGAAAGACTGCAACCTTGACTATATGGACCATTGTTGGCAAAGGGATGTCTTTGCTTTTCAATCCACTGCCTAGGTTTGTCATAGCTTTCCTGCCAAGAAGCAATTGTCTTCTAGTTTCATGGCCACAGTCACCATCTGCATTGATTTTAGAGCCTAAGAATAGGAAATCTGTCACCGCTTCCACCTTTTCCCTTTCTATTTGCCATGAATGATGGGACCAGATACCATGATCTTAGTTTTTCTAATATTGATTTTAAGCCAGCTTTTTCACCCTCTTCTTTTACCCTCATCAAGAGGCTCTTTAGTTCCTCTTCATTTTCTGCCATTAAAGTGGTATCATTTGCATATACAAGGTTATTGATATTTTTTCTGGAAAACTTGATTCCAGCTTGTAACTCATCCAGTCTGACATTTCACATGATGTGCTCTAGTGTATATGTTAAATAAACAGAGTGACAATAAACAACCCTTTGTACTCCTTTCTTTTGAACCAGTCAGTTGTTTCATATGAGGTTCTAAATGTTTCTTATTGGGCCACATACAGGTTTCTCAGGAGACAGGTAAGATGATCTAGTATTCCCATCTGTTTAAGAGTTTTCCACAGTTTGTTGTGATCTACGCAGCCAAAGGCTTTTAAAGAATGGTCGATGAAACAAAGATAGATTTTTTTGGAATTCTGTTGCTTTTTCTATGATCCAGTGAATGTTGGCAATTTGATGTTTGGTTCCTCTGCCTTTTCTAAATCCAGCTTGAACATCTGGAATTTCTTAGTTCATGTAATGCTAAAGCCTAGTTTGGAGGATTTTGAGCATAATCTTACTAGCACGGGAGATGAGTGCAATTGTCCTGTAGTTTGAACATTTCTTTAATACTGACCTTCTTGGGAAATGAGATGAAGTTTGACCTTTCCCAGTCCTGTGGCCACCGCTGAGTTTTCCTAATGACTCCTTTTTGATGATGAGGCTTTGAGAGAGAGCTCTGGCCTCACTCTGTTCCCTTTTGAATTAGGAATGCAAGTTATTATTTTTCAAGGCCTCCACAGTGCTGAAGAGTGGGGAATGTTAAGTTATAATGCCACAAAGTGTGCTGATTTCTCTGAGATTTAATTTTTTTGACCATTTTTACCAGTTCTTTTTCATTGCTTTTATGGAGGGAGGACTTTGGCTGTTCCTTATTCTACCATTTTTGCTGACATTTCAACCTTCACAGTTTTGATTATTAGTCAACTATTTTGTGCGGTGTCACTCAAGTGGTATTCTGTTTGATTTATTTCTCATGAGTAGACTTGATCTATGTTTTCTTGAGGAGAAATACCACAGAGTTAAAATGCCAATCCCTTTATATCATATCAAGGGAATACAGTATGAAAGTGACTTGCCATGTAGATATTAACCTTGATCACCTGGATGAAGCAGTGTTTGTCATATTTCTCCACTGTTATGTTACTTCCCCCTTCTCTTTTTGTACTGTAATCTGTGAAAGGAAGTCACTATGCACAACCCACACTTAAGAAGTGGGAGCTCTATTCCATGTCCTTAAAAGTAAAATTTAACACATTAATGATTTGGAATGCTGTTTAGGAGATGTATCTATTCTCTCCCAATACTACTTTTTGAAATTTACAGAGGGACAATAAACCACCCTTTGTACTCCTTTCTTTTGAACCAGTCAGTTGTTTCATATGAGGTTCTAAATGTTTCTTATTGGGCCACATACAGGTTTCTCAGGAGACAGGTAAGATGATCTAGTATTCCCATCTGTTTAAGAGTTTTCCACAGTTTGTTGTGATCTACGCAGCCAAAGGCTTTTAAAGAATGGTCGATGAAACAAAGATAGATTTTTTTGGAATTCTGTTGCTTTTTCTATGATCCAGTGAATGTTGGCAATTTGATGTTTGGTTCCTCTGCCTTTTCTAAATCCAGCTTGAACATCTGGAATTTCTTAGTTCATGTAATGCTAAAGCCTAGTTTGGAGGATTTTGAGCATAATCTTACTAGCACGGGAGATGAGTGCAATTGTCCTGTAGTTTGAACATTTCTTTAATACTGACCTTCTTGGGAAATGAGATGAAGTTTGACCTTTCCCAGTCCTGTGGCCACCGCTGAGTTTTCCTAATGACTCCTTTTTGATGATGAGGCTTTGAGAGAGAGCTCTGGCCTCACTCTGTTCCCTTTTGAATTAGGAATGCAAGTTATTATTTTTCAAGGCCTCCACAGTGCTGAAGAGTGGGGAATGTTAAGTTATAATGCCACAAAGTGTGCTGATTTCTCTGAGATTTAATTTTTTTGACCATTTTTACCAGTTCTTTTTCATTGCTTTTATGGAGGGAGGACTTTGGCTGTTCCTTATTCTACCATTTTTGCTGACATTTCAACCTTCACAGTTTTGATTATTAGTCAACTATTTTGTGCGGTGTCACTCAAGTGGTATTCTGTTTGATTTATTTCTCATGAGTAGACTTGATCTATGTTTTCTTGAGGAGAAATACCACAGAGTTAAAATGCCAATCCCTTTATATCATATCAAGGGAATACAGTATGAAAGTGACTTGCCATGTAGATATTAACCTTGATCACCTGGATGAAGCAGTGTTTGTCATATTTCTCCACTGTTATGTTACTTCCCCCTTCTCTTTTTGTACTGTAATCTGTGAAAGGAAGTCACTATGCACAACCCACACTTAAGAAGTGGGAGCTCTATTCCATGTCCTTAAAAGTAAAATTTAACACATTAATGATTTGGAATGCTGTTTAGGAGATGTATCTATTCTCTCCCAATACTACTTTTTTGAAATTTACTGATAGGTTTTTTATAATTTGTTATTTTATATTGTAATAGTACTGACTAACAATGTTGTGTTAGATTCAGGTGTACAACAAAATGATTCAATTATTTCCATTATGGTTTTTCATAGGCTATAGAAGACAGTTTTCCATGCTACAGAGTAGAATCTTGTTGTTCAACCATTGTACGTATAATAGTTTACATCTGCTAACCCCAACTTCCCACTCCATCCTTCCTTCAAGTCTGTTCTCTATGTCCGTGAGTCTGTTTCTATTTTGCAGAGAGGTTATTTGTGTCATAGTTTTTCATTTGGTATTTGTTTTTCTTTCTGACTTCCCTCATTGAGTATGATAATCTCTAGTTGCTCCATGTTATGTACCTTATCTTTTTTATCCATTCATCTGTCAGTGGACATTTAGGTTATTTCTGTGTCTGGCTATTGTGAATAGTGCTGCTATGAACAATGGGGCTGTCAGAATCTTTTTGAATTAGAGTTTCGTCTGGTTACACGCCTAAGTGTGGACTGCTGGGTCATATAATAATTATATTTTTAGTTTTCTGAGGAAATTCCACACTGTTTTCCATAGCAGCTGTACCAACTTACATTTGAGGGACATTTGCAAATGAAGACAATGATAGCTCTGACTAAATATGATTGATTACAGGTCAATCGTCTAATCTATCAATGTAATCCATTATAATAACAAAGGAGATAACCATATTCTAGCAACAGACACAGAAGATAGATTTGATAAAATTCAGTAGATATTAAAACTGTGAATAAAATACCAACAAAAGGAAATAAAACCATGGTTTAATAATAACAACAGCAAAAATGAACTAAACAGCAAACAAACTGATTTCATATGATTTGACAATAAATGGGGAATATCTACTCTGGCTAGTATTTAGTATTTAGTCTCTAAAATTGCAATACTATAAAGCATGAAACAAAGGACCACTAGTATAAACAATAAGGGAGACAACAATGCATTTGCTAATGGCATCTACAACATAGAAAATAAAAAGATTGCATTTTATAGGCTTTTAAAATTTGCTTTATAAGAAGATATCAGAATTTGGTAAGGTGACTGGGTATAAATAGAAAGATGAATTACATTACTCTAGAAAACAGTACATAAAAATGTTGGCTATAAAATATTGTTCTATGACATTGGTTTTAAATAACAAATTTTACAATATTTAGAATAAATTTAAAAGAAAAGCATGGAATCTATTTGAACATACTTATAAAATCAGAACAGTATGAAATTTGTTCAGTATGAAATGATACTGTTCAGAATGAAAAGGCAAAAGGATATGAAACTGAAGGATGAGCTCCCCAGGTTGGTAGGTTCTCAATATGCTACTGGAAAAGAGCAGGGAAATACCCAGAAGGAATAAAAGGGCTGAGCAAGCAAAAAAAACACACAGTTGTGGATATGACTGGTAGTGAAACTAAAGTTTGATGCTAAAGGAAAACGTTGCACAGGAACCTGGAATATTAGGTCCATGAATCAAGGAATGTTGAATGCGATCAAACAGGAGATGCCAGGAGTGAACATTGCCATTTTAGCAATCAGTGAACTAAAATGGACAGAAATGATTGAATTTAATTCAGATGACCATCACGTCTCCGACTGTGGGAAAGAATCCCTTAGAAGAAATGGATTAGGCCTCATAGTCAACAGAAGAGTCTGAGATGCAGTACTTGGGTTCAGTCTCAAAAACAACAGAATGATCTCAGGTTCCAAGGCAAATCATTGAGTATTACAGTAACCCAGGTCCATGCCCCAAGCACTAATGCTAAAAATGGTGAAGTTGAATGGTTCTATGAAGACCTACAAGATCTTCTAGAACTAATACCACCCGCCCCAAAAGTCCTCTTCATCACTGGGGACTGGAATGCAGAAGTAGGAAGTCAAGAGATACCTGAAATAACAGGCAAATTTGGCTGTGGAGTACAAAATGAAGCAGGGCAAAGGCCAACAGAGTTTTGCGAAGAGTGTTCTTCTAAAAACACAAGAGATGACTGTACACAAGGATATCAACAATGCATTTGCTAATGGCATCTACAACATAGAAAATAAAAAGATTGCATTTTATAGGCTTTTAAAATTTGCTTTATAAGAAGATATCAGAATTTGGTAAGGTGACTGGGTATAAATAGAAAGATGAATTACATTACTCTAGAAAACAGTACATAAAAATGTTGGCTATAAAATATTGTTCTATGACATTGGTTTTAAATAACAAATTTTACAATATTTAGAATAAATTTAAAAGAAAAGCATGGAATCTATTTGAACATACTTATAAAATCAGAACAGTATGAAATTTGTTCAGTATGAAATGATACTGTTCAGAATGAAAAGGCAAAAGGATATGAAACTGAAGGATGAGCTCCCCAGGTTGGTAGGTTCTCAATATGCTACTGGAAAAGAGCAGGGAAATACCCAGAAGGAATAAAAGGGCTGAGCAAGCAAAAACAACACACAGTTGTGGATATGACTGGTAGTGAAACTAAAGTTTGATGCTAAAGGAAAACGTTGCACAGGAACCTGGAATATTAGGTCCATGAATCAAGGAATGTTGAATGCGATCAAACAGGAGATGCCAGGAGTGAACATTGCCATTTTAGCAATCAGTGAACTAAAATGGACAGAAATGATTGAATTTAATTCAGATGACCATCACGTCTCCGACTGTGGGAAAGAATCCCTTAGAAGAAATGGATTAGGCCTCATAGTCAACAGAAGAGTCTGAGATGCAGTACTTGGGTTCAGTCTCAAAAACAACAGAATGATCTCAGGTTCCAAGGCAAATCATTGAGTATTACAGTAACCCAGGTCCATGCCCCAAGCACTAATGCTAAAAATGGTGAAGTTGAATGGTTCTATGAAGACCTACAAGATCTTCTAGAACTAATACCACCCCCCGCCCCCAAAAGTCCTCTTCATCACTGGGGACTGGAATGCAGAAGTAGGAAGTCAAGAGATACCTGAAATAACAGGCAAATTTGGCTGTGGAGTACAAAATGAAGCAGGGCAAAGGCCAACAGAGTTTTGCGAAGAGTGTTCTTCTAAAAACACAAGAGATGACTGTACACAAGGATATCACCAGATTGTCAATACCAAATCCAGATTGATTATATTCTTTGTAGCAAAAGATGGAGAAACTCTATACAATCAGCAAAAACAAGACTGGGAGCCGACTGTGGCTCAGATCAGAAACTTGCAAAATTCAGACTTAAATTGACAAAAGTAGGGAAAACCACTACACCATTCAGGTATGACCTAAATGAAATCCTTTATAATTATATAGTGGAAGTGACAAATAGATTCAAGAGACTAAATCTGATAGAGTGGAAGTTCATAGCATTGTACAGGAAGCAGTGATCAAAACTATCCCCAGGAAAAAGAAATGCAAAAAAGCAAAACAGTTGTCTGAGAAGGCCTTACAAATAGCTGAGAAAAGAAGAGAGATGAAAGACAAAGGAGAAAGGAAAAGTTATATCTATTTGAAAACAGAGTTCCAGTGAAAGCCTTCTTAAGTGAATAATACAAAAAAAAAAGAGAGAGAGAAAGATGAAAAAATAGAATGGGAAAGACTGGAGAATTCTCCAAGAAAATTAGAGAAACCAAGGGACCATTTCATGCAAACACGGGCACAGTAAAAGACATCAATCATAGGGACCTAACAGAAGCATAAGATACTAAGGAAAGTAATACACAAAAGAACTAGATAAAAAAGATCTTAATGACCTGGATGACCATGATGGTGTGATCATTCACCTACAGTCAGACATCCTGCAGTGTGAAGTCAAGTGGGCCTTAGAAACATCACTATGAACAAAGTCAGTGGAGGGGATGGAATTCCAGCTGAGCTATTTCAAACATTAAAAGTTGATGCTGTAAAAGTTCTTCACTCAATATGCCAGCAAATTTGGGAAACTCAGGAGTGGCCTCAGGACTGGAAATGGTCAGTTTGACAGTACATGAACTGAGAACTTCCAGATGTACAAGTTGGATTTAGAAAAGGCAGAGGAACCAGAGATCAAATTGCCAACATTCGCTGGATCATAGAAAGAGCAAGGGAATTCCAGAAAAACATCTACATCTGCTTCATTGACAAGGCTAAAGTCTTTAACTGTGCAGATCACAACAAACTGTAGAAAATTCTTCAAGAGCTGAGAATACCAGACCAGTTTGCCAGCCTCCCAGAAAAACTGTATGCAGGACAAGAATCAACAGTTAGAACTGGAAATGGAACAACAGACTGAATCAAACTTGGGAAAGGAGTATGTCAAAGCTGTATATTGTCACTCCGCTTATATAGCTTATATGCAGCAAAAACAAGACTGGGAGCCGACTGTGGCTCAGATCAGAAACTTGCAAAATTCAGACTTAAATTGACAAAAGTAGGGAAAACCACTACACCATTCAGGTATGACCTAAATGAAATCCTTTATAATTATATAGTGGAAGTGACAAATAGATTCAAGAGACTAAATCTGATAGAGTGGAAGTTCATAGCATTGTACAGGAAGCAGTGATCAAAACTATCCCCAGGAAAAAGAAATGCAAAAAAGCAAAACAGTTGTCTGAGAAGGCCTTACAAATAGCTGAGAAAAGAAGAGAGATGAAAGACAAAGGAGAAAGGAAAAGTTATATCTATTTGAAAACAGAGTTCCAGTGAAAGCCTTCTTAAGTGAATAATACAAAAAAAAAAGAGAGAGAGAAAGATGAAAAAATAGAATGGGAAAGACTGGAGAATTCTCCAAGAAAATTAGAGAAACCAAGGGACCATTTCATGCAAACACGGGCACAGTAAAAGACATCAATCATAGGGACCTAACAGAAGCATAAGATACTAAGGAAAGTAATACACAAAAGAACTAGATAAAAAAGATCTTAATGACCTGGATGACCATGATGGTGTGATCATTCACCTACAGTCAGACATCCTGCAGTGTGAAGTCAAGTGGGCCTTAGAAACATCACTATGAACAAAGTCAGTGGAGGGGATGGAATTCCAGCTGAGCTATTTCAAACATTAAAAGTTGATGCTGTAAAAGTTCTTCACTCAATATGCCAGCAAATTTGGGAAACTCAGGAGTGGCCTCAGGACTGGAAATGGTCAGTTTGACAGTACATGAACTGAGAACTTCCAGATGTACAAGTTGGATTTAGAAAAGGCAGAGGAACCAGAGATCAAATTGCCAACATTCGCTGGATCATAGAAAGAGCAAGGGAATTCCAGAAAAACATCTACATCTGCTTCATTGACAAGGCTAAAGTCTTTAACTGTGCAGATCACAACAAACTGTAGAAAATTCTTCAAGAGCTGAGAATACCAGACCAGTTTGCCAGCCTCCCAGAAAAACTGTATGCAGGACAAGAATCAACAGTTAGAACTGGAAATGGAACAACAGACTGAATCAAACTTGGGAAAGGAGTATGTCAAAGCTGTATATTGTCACTCCGCTTATATAGCTTATATGCAGAGTACATCATGTGAAATGCTGGTCTGGATGAAGCACAAGTGGAATCAAGATTCCTGGGAGAAATATCAATAACCTCACATATACAGATGATACTATCTTTATGGCAGAAAGTGAAGAGGACCTAAAAAGCCTCTTGGGGAAGGTGAAAGAAGAGGGTGAAAAAGTTGGCTTAAAACTAAACATTCAAAAAACGAAGGTCATGGCATTTGTTTCCATCACTTCATGGCAAGTAGAGAGGAAAACAATGGAAACAGTGACAGACTTTGTTTTCTTGGGCTTCAAAATCACTGTAAACAGTGACTGTAGTCATGAAACGAAAAGATACTTGCTTCCTGGATGAAAAGCTATGACAAACTTAGCAGAGACATCACTTTGCCAGCAAAGTTCTGTACAATCAAAGCTATGGTTTTTCCAGTAGTCACGCATGCATTGAGAGTTGAATCCTAAAGAAGGCTGAGCACCGAAGAATTGATGCCTTCAAACTGGTGTGTTGGAAAAGACTCTTGAGAGTTCCATGAATTGCAAGGATATCAACCCTTCAATCCTAATGGAAATCAATCCGAATATTCATTTGAAAGAATGATGCTACAGCCAAAGTTCCAATACTTTGGCCACCTAATGTGAAGAGATGACTCATTGGAAAAAGATCCTGATCCTGAGAGGAACAGAAGGCAGAAGGAGAAGGCAATGACAGAGGATGAGATGGTTGGATGGCATCAATGAGTCAACGGATATGAGTTTGAGCAAGCTCTGGGAGGTGGTGAAGGACAGGGAAGCCTGGCATGCTCCAGTCCATTGAGTCACAAAGTGTTGCACATGACTGAATGACTAGTGTGAACTGATAAAATTTCACTGATAAAAGAAAGATGGCCCCAAGAAACTTGTTCTTGAATAAGGAATTCAACTGTATGACAGCAAAGTCACAACAAACTGTAGAAAATTCTTCAAGAGCTGAGAATACCAGACCAGTTTGCCAGCCTCCCAGAAAAACTGTATGCAGGACAAGAATCAACAGTTAGAACTGGAAATGGAACAACAGACTGAATCAAACTTGGGAAAGGAGTATGTCAAAGCTGTATATTGTCACTCCGCTTATATAGCTTATATGCAGAGTACATCATGTGAAATGCTGGTCTGGATGAAGCACAAGTGGAATCAAGATTCCTGGGAGAAATATCAATAACCTCACATATACAGATGATACTATCTTTATGGCAGAAAGTGAAGAGGACCTAAAAAGCCTCTTGGGGAAGGTGAAAGAAGAGGGTGAAAAAGTTGGCTTAAAACTAAACATTCAAAAAACGAAGGTCATGGCATTTGTTTCCATCACTTCATGGCAAGTAGAGAGGAAAACAATGGAAACAGTGACGGACTTTGTTTTTTTGGGGCTTCAAAATCACTGTAAACAGTGACTGTAGTCATGAAACGAAAAGATACTTGCTTCCTGGATGAAAAGCTATGACAGACTTAGCAGAGACATCACTTTGCCAGCAAAGTTCTGTACAATGAAAGCTATGGTTTTTCCAGTAGTCACGCATGCATTGAGAGTTGAATCCTAAAGAAGGCTGAGCAATCAAGAATTGATGCCTTCAAACTGGTGTGTTGGAAAAGACTCTTGAGAGTTCCATGAATTGCAAGGATATCAACCCTTCAATCCTAATGGAAATCAATCCGAATATTCATTTGAAAGAATGATGCTACAGCCAAAGTTCCAATACTTTGGCCACCTAATGTGAAGAGATGACTCATTGGAAAAAGATCCTGATCCTGAGAGGAACAGAAGGCAGAAGGAGAAGGCAATGACAGAGGATGAGATGGTTGGATGGCATCAATGAGTCAACGGATATGAGTTTGAGCAAGCTCTGGGAGGTGGTGAAGGACAGGGAAGCCTGGCATGCTCCAGTCCATTGAGTCACAAAGTGTTGCACATGACTGAATGACTAGTGTGAACTGATAAAATTTCACTGATAAAAGAAAGATGGCCCCAAGAAACTTGTTCTTGAATAAGGAGACTAATGATTAGCAGCAGTTCTTCCCAAATGAGTATATATACTTCATGCAATTCTATCAGTAATACAAATACTTTTAAAAATCTCAGTGAGCAATCTTAGAATACATATTAAATAATAAATGCTTAGGAATAAATTAGAAAATCGTGAAGACCAACCAAGATAGAGAATTTTCTTTTCAAAGTTCTGCTATAGTCGCTGTGTTTAAATCAGTGTGATAGTTGCATGGGAATAGACAGTTCAGGGATATAGACAATAAACAACAAAATAAGTAACAATGTTTGAGAATTTTACATATGACAAAATATTGCTTCTATGGGAAAATATGAGTTATTTAATAAATGCACTAGTAAAATTAGTCATCTAGCTAACTAACTCTGACACCACATCCAAAGATAAGTCCTTTCTGGATTGTCCCAGAGTTCCAGTTATGATTAACAAAGGCCACACTGCACAATCTGTCTGCCCCTGCCCTTCACAGCAGAAAACAATGACAAAATCTGGATACAATACAAAAAGTGATTACCTGAAAGTATAGGAGAGTGAAAAGAAGCAGACTCTGACTAAAAGTGGGAGGCTGGTGGGTGTGGGGACCAGGGATATGCATATGACTGATCTGGGAACATACATGTCTATGAACAACAAAACTCTGTAAAACCTTTAAAATACAGAATAAAAAAAAAAAAAGAAAAAGAAACAAGCAGCTAAAGACTTGGTTATAATAAACCACTTTTTCCTGCTGAAAAAAAAAAAAAAAAGAAGTACACAGATACAGCATAGCTCACAAAGAGTGAGTCATCTTCGTTAGACCGATGATTGTCAAGCTTTTCTGAAGGGGACCCAGAGTAAGAAATAAGATGTAGATCACAGTTCAGTATATACATAAGCTATTGATGTGTGTGTTTGTGTGTATGAGTCTCTATGTATGTTTATGTGTCTGTTGCATGTATCACATCAAGTATCATAAAACATTTACCTCCAAAAAAAAGTGGGAGGCACATGATTATTGGAGAAGGGACCCAAGAAGTTCAGCAAGTTCCTCTCTGTGAGTCCACATGGCAGTGCCCACAGCAGCTGTAGGGGAAACAGAAAGTTGAAGCTGAAATACTTTGAGCTGCTGCTCAAAGACAGAATGCTCATAAGAGCAACATAACAGAATCCAGGATGTTCAGGATTTAACATTCACAATGTCCAGGATATAATCCTAAATTATCTAATTTACAAAGAACGAAGAACATAGAACTTATTCTCAGGAGGAGACAAACCCATCGAGTATGACCCCACCCCCAGGTAAATAAAAATCTTGGCAGAGGAGACAGTAACAGTTAAGAAAAGGAAGCAAGAAGAAATTCTAGAAATCAAAAATACAATGTCTAAACTTAAAAATTCATTGGATGGACTTAAAATCCAAATGGATATGAAAGAAGAAAATGTAAGTGAATATGAAGATAGAATGATAAACATGATCCAAAGTGAAGAACAGAAACAGGACTGAACAAAGAAAAACCAGTTCGATTGTTTGTTGTTCTAAAATCTCTCTTATGTCCCTGCTTATCATGTTCAATCTTCTAGCATGAACATATAGAAGGCAGTCATAATGACTGTATTAATATCTTGTCGACTAACACTATTATCTGTGTCATTTCTGGGTCAGTTTGATCAAAATTTCCTCTCATTATATAGCTTGTATTTTTGTTTTTCTGCTTATTTGCACACTTCTTAATTTTTGAATGTATTCTAGACTTTGTGAACTTTTCCTTGTGTACATTATTCTTCAATGTGTATTTGTTTGAATATACTTGAGTTTCATTGGGATGCAGTTACTTGGAAACAAATTGATCCTTTTGAGTCTTGCCTTAAGTTTTGTTAGTGTGGAAAAGTGTAGTGTTTAGGGTCAAAATTTCTTCACTACTGAAGCAAATTCTCAATTCCTATAATTATAGAATTTTGGACGTTTCACTCCAGATGATGTGAACAGGCACTATGCTGGTTCCTTATACTTCTCTGGGACTTCCTCTTCTAATCTTTTTGATAGTTTTCTCACACATATGTTGAAGAGGATTGGAAAGCTCATAGATCAAAACATAATTACCTCCAAAAAGTGGGAGGCACATGATTATTGGAGAAGGGACCCAAGAAGTTCAGCAAGTTCCTCTCTGTGAGTCCACATGGCAGTGCCCACAGCAGCTGTAGGGGAAACAGAAAGTTGAAGCTGAAATACTTTGAGCTGCTGCTCAAAGACAGAATGCTCATAAGAGCAACATAACAGAATCCAGGATGTTCAGGATTTAACATTCACAATGTCCAGGATATAATCCTAAATTATCTAATTTACAAAGAACGAAGAACATAGAACTTATTCTCAGGAGGAGACAAACCCATCGAGTATGACCCCACCCCCAGGTAAATAAAAATCTTGGCAGAGGAGACAGTAACAGTTAAGAAAAGGAAGCAAGAAGAAATTCTAGAAATCAAAAATACAATGTCTAAACTTAAAAATTCATTGGATGGACTTAAAATCCAAATGGATATGAAAGAAGAAAATGTAAGTGAATATGAAGATAGAATGATAAACATGATCCAAAGTGAAGAACAGAAACAGGACTGAACAAAGAAAAACCAGTTCGATTGTTTGTTGTTCTAAAATCTCTTTATGTCCCTGCTTATCATGTTCAATCTTCTAGCATGAACATATAGAAGGCAGTCATAATGACTGTATTAATATCTTGTCGACTAACACTATTATCTGTGTCATTTCTGGGTCAGTTTGATCAAAATTTCCTCTCATTATATAGCTTGTATTTTTGTTTTTCTGCTTATTTGCACACTTTTTAAATTTTTTGAATGTATTCTAGACTTTGTGAACTTTTCCTTGTGTACATTATTCTTCAATGTGTATTTGTTTGAATATACTTGAGTTTCATTGGGATGCAGTTACTTGGAAACAAATTGATCCTTTTGAGTCTTGCCTTAAGTTTTGTTAGTGTGGAAAAGTGTAGTGTTTAGGGTCAAAATTTCTTCACTACTGAAGCAAATTCTCAATTCCTATAATTATAGAATTTTGGACGTTTCACTCCAGATGATGTGAACAGGCACTATGCTGGTTCCTTATACTTCTCTGGGACTTCCTCTTCTAATCTTTTTGATAGTTTTCTCACACATATGTTGAAGAGGATTGGAAAGCTCATAGATCTTTAGAGTTCTCTTTTCTTGCAGCCTGCTCTCTCCTCTTCAACACTCAACTTTGCTAATTCTAGCTGCCTCAGCCCCTCCGGATCCCAACTCTTCTCTTCAACTTGGGGAGACTGTTGTGCTCCACTCAACTGGCCCTGCCCTGTGCTGCTGCTTGCAAATTCTCTCTTGACCATAGTTAGGGTAATTGTAGGGCTCACTTTTTTTTGTTCTTCGTCTTTCAGGGACGACTGTCTTTCTCTAGTTGACATTCAATGTCTTGAGACACATTAACATATTTTGTCTGATGCATTAGTTATTTCAGGCAAGAAGGCAAATCTGTTAGGGAGGTGATTAGAGAACAGATTAGGGCCCCTCAGTATCCACATCACTTCAATCTGTGATGCTCCAGGGTCTGAGAACATGAAAATGAGTAGATTTTTGGGAGAAATATAATAAGCAAATTGAAAAATCTATATAGAAAGGTAATAGAATACCTAAAACAATTTTGAAAAAGAAAATCAATTTGTAAGACTTAATTTGTAACAATCTAAATTGGTACAAGGATAGTTATAGAGACCAATGGAACAACAAGAAAAAAAGCCATGTGCAAATGTTTATAGCAGCACAATCTGCAATAGACAAAAACGGTTAGGTGAATAAACAAATTGTGGCGTACCTAAACTATGAAATTTTACACTACAACAAGAAAGGATTAATGCATTCAATATCATGGATTAATCTGAGAAACATTATGCTAAGTGAAAGAAGTCAGCAAACGATTCCATTTCTAAAGGTAACAGGAAGATCAGTGACTGCCTGGAGCTGGGGATAGGAGCTGTTACAGGGGCATAAGAAAGCATTTTATGATGAAGGAATTGTTCCATATCTTAACTGTGATTGCATTATCATATACAATTGTCACAATTCATCAAACTGCACACTTAAAATGTTTTTTATATAAATAATATTTTAACTTTTAAAAACCAGAAAATAAAAAAATTAAAATCGGTTCCTTATGATTTAAATGATTAGTATAAAACAAAACAACCTACCTCCACCCCATAAAACCTTCACAATGCTCTTGCAAAAAAATCTTGCAACTTAAAGAGTCAGGGAGAGCTTCTCAACTAAAAGCAGAAATTTACATGTTATGAAAGAAATTGTAATAATATTACAATTAAATCATTGGACAAAATAGATTGATTAAAATAGTGTAATATAAATGACAGATAAGGGGTAGGTTTTCTGTATTATTCAAAGTACTTTTTAAAAACTACTAAGAAAAATTTAACTTAAATAACTGATTAAGGAAAAATCAAAGAGGAGCAAATTAAAATGGCCACAAATGCATGAGAAGATGCTAAAATTCACTGGTAGCCAAGGAAAAGGCAAATTTAAAGAGCTATGGGTTTACGTTCATTAGAAAGAGCTGCACACCTAATACTTGTGGAGAGTTTGTTCTCATACTCCTGGTGGACATGTGCAGTGTTTTAGCCTTTCATAGAAGTAATCTAGCAGTATGTACTAAAAATAAAAACACATAAATCATTTAACTTTATCAGGCTTCTCCCAAGGATGCCAATACAAATAAAAGTAGATGTATAAATAGATATGAGCACTCAAGTGTTATTGCAGTGTTGTTTCTAACAGCATACCACTGAATCAAAGTGGATGTCGGTCAAGAAGGGACTGGTTGAGTACTTTTTACTGTATTCATACTCCATTCTGTTGAACAATTGGTGAAATGAGTGAATAAGAACTGTAGTAGGGACTTAATCTGAGAAACATTATGCTAAGTGAAAGAAGTCAGCAAACGATTCCATTTCTAAAGGTAACAGGAAGATCAGTGACTGCCTGGAGCTGGGGATAGGAGCTGTTACAGGGGCATAAGAAAGCATTTTATGATGAAGGAATTGTTCCATATCTTAACTGTGATTGCATTATCATATACAATTGTCACAATTCATCAAACTGCACACTTAAAATGTTTTTTATATAAATAATATTTTAACTTTTAAAAACCAGAAAATAAAAAAATTAAAATCGGTTCCTTATGATTTAAATGATTAGTATAAAACAAAACAACCTACCTCCACCCCATAAAACCTTCACAATGCTCTTGCAAAAAAATCTTGCAACTTAAAGAGTCAGGGAGAGCTTCTCAACTAAAAGCAGAAATTTACATGTTATGAAAGAAATTGTAATAATATTACAATTAAATCATTGGACAAAATAGATTGATTAAAATAGTGTAATATAAATGACAGATAAGGGGTAGGTTTTCTGTATTATTCAAAGTACTTTTTAAAAACTACTAAGAAAAATTTAACTTAAATAACTGATTAAGGAAAAATCAAAGAGGAGCAAATTAAAATGGCCACAAATGCATGAGAAGATGCTAAAATTCACTGGTAGCCAAGGAAAAGGCAAATTTAAAGAGCTATGGGTTTACGTTCATTAGAAAGAGCTGCACACCTAATACTTGTGGAGAGTTTGTTCTCATACTCCTGGTGGACATGTGCAGTGTTTTAGCCTTTCATAGAAGTAATCTAGCAGTATGTACTAAAAATAAAAACACATAAATCATTTAACTTTATCAGGCTTCTCCCAAGGATGCCAATACAAATAAAAGTAGATGTATAAATAGATATGAGCACTCAAGTGTTATTGCAGTGTTGTTTCTAACAGCATACCACTGAATCAAAGTGGATGTCGGTCAAGAAGGGACTGGTTGAGTACTTTTTACTGTATTCATACTCCATTCTGTTGAACAATTGGTGAAATGAGTGAATAAGAACTGTAGTAGGGGACTTTATCCACCACTTATTATTGAGTAAAGAATGTAAGGTGCAAAAAGAATGTATAATAGTCCACTTTCTTTTTTTGTAAAACAAAGAGTGAAATCCCACTTTGCATACATTCCTACGTATGTGTTTGTGTATGTGTATATTTGCTCTAGTATTGTGAGCATGAAGGAAAAATATAGCAGAATTCATACCAGAATTTTAAATTTTTCTTCCAGTGTAATCCTTGTTGTGTGCACTGCTACATATATAGGTAAGGGTTAGTCATTTCAGTTGAGTCCAACCCCATGGACTGTAGCCTGCCTGGCTCCTCTGTCCATGGAATTCTTTAGGCAAGCATACCAGAGTGGGCTGCCATTCCCTTCTCCAAGGTAGAGATAAAGCTAAGCAACAAACAACAAATGCTGAATTTGGAAAGCATGTAATTAGATGTGTATTATGTTTGTCATATAAGTTAGGCTATTATTCAGTAGTAAATAATTTAACTCAGTGAAACAATGTGAAAAACATTTATTTCTTGCTTACACAAACTCTGAGCGTCTTGAACACTTCTAGGCCATTTAGACCTTATGGACTCAATATCAACCTGTGGTTTCATGACTGATGCTAGGGGAAGGAAGTTAGTGGAGAATTATGCAACATCATTTTTCTCCTGGACTTTATGCCTGTCTTTGCCCTTTTTTTCTGTTTTGTCCAAATCAAGATGCATAACCGTATATACCTTTCTTTAATTAGGGAAATCTTTTCCTCCTGTACTCCTCTTGAAGGAGAGGAATAATGGAAATATTGGTGAGCAGTCATGCCTTCTATTTATAAGTTTATTCATATAAAGAAACTAAGCTTTAAAATGACTTTGAAATGGTTTATACTTGGTGAACAAGTAATTTATAAAATATAAGAAGTGGTTGATGAAAATGAAATTTTGATTTCTTAGCAGATGGGCTAAGATTTTAAAGGTTGATAAGGTCAAAGATGATGGAAGTGTGGAAAAAGAGAAATTCTCATATAACCCTTCTTTGAAAATAAGTGTAAATTTCTGAAATACAATAAGGCTGAAGATACCAAAATGGAATTTTGAATTCTCTTTTGGCCCAGTAATATGATTTGCAAACATTCACCTTGAATAATGATAAGTGCATATGTAAATATTGACTGCTGTGTTATTTATGATAATAAAAGGGAATAATATATAAAAGTACATCTATTAGGCATGAGTATAAATGCACGTAACATTGATACTGATCGGGGTTCTTGGCCTTCCCCAATCAATAGAAATTGACTGAGGACAGGCAAGGCTTTATTGATGCCCCTGCTGAAGCAGCAGGGAGTGAGAACAAACAACAGGTTCCCTGGTTTGCTTGCTCCTAGAGGGCAGCAGGTGAGCTTGTTGTTTAGATGGGGTGAGGGTGGAGGTGTGGCCAGGGGTTGAGCCGAAGGGGCAGCTTACATGGTTTGCCCACCCATTAGGTGGTGTTGTGTGCAAGGGGCATGGACAATACTACCTTTGCTCCAGATTCTTTAGAAGCAGCAGTTGGGTTTTTTCATCTGTGCTTTTTGTCCAGAATTTGCCCTAACTGTACAAGCATAGAGTTTCTTGGTATTTTGTTGCTTGAGGAGAGGTGTATCCAAGCACAAGCATTTCAGCACAGGGTTCCAGGTCCCATCCTATCTCAGTATGAGAACCACTAAAAGAGGTGAGGTGGATTCAATTTATTTTAAGAAAACATATTGGAAGAATATGCTTTAGTCATCTGGTGCTATGTTACAAACAACCCCAGAACTTCAGAGTTAAACCATTTTAATTCAGGCAGTCCTCTCTGGCTACAATATACAGAATGGACTGGAAGGGATCGTGCCTGGTTGAGGGAGCCCATTTAGATGACTGTTGCAGTGAGCTATGTAAGACAAGCTAGGACTGGCTAACATAATATAGTTCTGGACTTCAGTTTTTTACTTAGTATTCCATGATTCGTATTTTCTCGTTTCATTAAGAATTTCTTAGTAATCATTTTAAAAAGCAAGATTTTACTGTGCTTCTAATTTTGTAGATCAGGAATCAAAAAAGGCTCATCTGGGTGGTTTGTTCTTGAAACCTTCAGGTGTACCAGCTGGGTTAGCCAAGATCAAAAGATCTACTTCAAAGATGGCGTCTTCATTCGCAAATCTGGTGCCTTGGTGAACTTTGGTTTCTTCACCTCTCAACATGGAACCTAACCTTCCAGGCCTTCTTGGTCTTCCTGAAGAGCATGATGGTCTCAAGAGAGCCCTACTTCTTGCCTGGTGGCTAACTTCCAAGAAATAGGAAGTAGAAGTTGCCAGGCCACTTACAGGCTGTGCAGTGACATTATTAAGAGAAAATTATGGCCATTGTCTCTTCTTGATTGAAGTCATCCACAGGCTTGCTCAGATTCCTGGGGTGGAGAAAAAACCTTTTTTGTGAAAGAATGGATTGAAGGGGTAAAGGACACTTGTGGAAGCTCATGCAGGATGGGGATATTGTTGTTCTCCTCTTGGAAAATGCAGTCTGCTATGGTATTATATGGTTCAATTTTTATAGTTATTATTTCATAAATATTGATATTTCTTTATATTTAAACATCTATAAAAATATGGAAATAAAGCAGTATTTTTGTGGAACAGCAATTCTGAGTAGACACTGTTTTTTACTTTAGATTCTTCAGTGCTTTTTTTTTTTTTTTTTACAGTAAATGAATTACTTTTATAATCACAAATTTAAAATAACCAGTTTTGATGTTAAGAAGAAATAGGTTGTTTAAAGTTGTTTGCTCAAGGAATTTGCAGTGCTCAAAGTGTGCATTTAAATGGATGACATTTTTATGGAAAATTTCAGGAGGAACTTCTACATTTAAGTTTCCATATTTGCAGATGGAGTGGGAGTGATAGCTTCTTGGCAAAATTGAATTTAAATAATGGATTTAAATAACAGAAGCCGTTATTCAGGATGAGCTTAATGCAGTCCCCACCCAGATGAAAGAGTTCAGCAATGAGATGAAGCACATAAAACCTTTGCAGTGGCCTCATGCAAATTATTACATTACAAACTTAAGCAAAAAATTAAAAATGAAGCAGACCAAAAGCTTCAAGGAAGAAGGGCTGCAGGGTTAAGTGGCCTTTTCAGCAGGCAGAAAAGTGCTCTTTTCTGGGTGGTTTGTTCTTGAAACCTTCAGGTGTACCAGCTGGGTTAGCCAAGATCAAAAGATCTACTTCAAAGATGGCGTCTTCATTCGCAAATCTGGTGCCTTGGTGAACTTTGGTTTCTTCACCTCTCAACATGGAACCTAACCTTCCAGGCCTTCTTGGTCTTCCTGAAGAGCATGATGGTCTCAAGAGAGCCCTACTTCTTGCCTGGTGGCTAACTTCCAAGAAATAGGAAGTAGAAGTTGCCAGGCCACTTACAGGCTGTGCAGTGACATTATTAAGAGAAAATTATGGCCATTGTCTCTTCTTGATTGAAGTCATCCACAGGCTTGCTCAGATTCCTGGGGTGGAGAAAAAACCTTTTTTGTGAAAGAATGGATTGAAGGGGTAAAGGACACTTGTGGAAGCTCATGCAGGATGGGGATATTGTTGTTCTCCTCTTGGAAAATGCAGTCTGCTATGGTATTATATGGTTCAATTTTTATAGTTATTATTTCATAAATATTGATATTTCTTTATATTTAAACATCTATAAAAATATGGAAATAAAGCAGTATTTTTGTGGAACAGCAATTCTGAGTAGACACTGTTTTTTACTTTAGATTCTTCAGTGCTTTTTTTTTTTTTTTTACAGTAAATGAATTACTTTTATAATCACAAATTTAAAATAACCAGTTTTGATGTTAAGAAGAAATAGGTTGTTTAAAGTTGTTTGCTCAAGGAATTTGCAGTGCTCAAAGTGTGCATTTAAATGGATGACATTTTATGGAAAATTTCAGGAGGAACTTCTACATTTAAGTTTCCATATTTGCAGATGGAGTGGGAGTGATAGCTTCTTGGCAAAATTGAATTTAAATAATGGATTTAAATAACAGAAGCCGTTATTCAGGATGAGCTTAATGCAGTCCCCACCCAGATGAAAGAGTTCAGCAATGAGATGAAGCACATAAAACCTTTGCAGTGGCCTCATGCAAATTATTACATTACAAACTTAAGCAAAAAATTAAAAATGAAGCAGACCAAAAGCTTCAAGGAAGAAGGGCTGCAGGGTTAAGTGGCCTTTTCAGCAGGCAGAAAAGTGATGTCATCCTTTAGCGGGTGCTGGGGGTTCCTCCTCTCTGCTTTCAGGATCATTATTCCTATGGCTGTGAGTTATCAGAATAACAACACATGTGTACGTTCGAAGATTTTTCATTGCCTTCACCCATCTTCTCAAACATACCCAGAAGTCATAATGCAAGAATTACACTGACACATCATCCCCATGGAAACAGAACCTGGTGTCATAAACATGGCATTATGACTTCTCAGCAGGAGGAGGCAGATGGGACTTTGGCACTGAATCTGTAAGATTTATTTTAAAACACAAATGTCTAGGAGAATAATACCAAGGCAAAAAAGGGAAAAAAAAGAAAGAAAGGAAGGGCATAGTGTTTCCCGTATAATATACATGGGTCATTTTTTGGTTTTGATGTTTTCCAAAGATCTGTTTGCCTGTGGCAGGATTTGATTTTGCCTATTCTTTTTCTTTTTTTGTTGTGTTTGGAAAGGGCAAATTCTCAACTTATTCTTCACCTCTTTGTTCTGGTAGGGTTTTAGACAGAGAAGTCGTGACCCCAAGAAGAGATCTTACTCACTCAGTTCCCTAGTAAATTGGCCCGACTGAAGCCAGAGCCCTTCTCCTGACTTCCAATCACATGTTTTGGTTTCCTATTCAATGTCTCAGTTGTATTAAAGAAGGTGATTTTTGGTTAGAACATTGTTTGGGCTGGTCTAATGAGATCCTTTCCTCCAAAAATAGTGTTTTAAGGTTTTTCTCTCTCAAAGCAGACCATGGTATCAGGGACCCAGGTTGTTTTTCTATTATTTTTTTCCTTTGCTCAAGGAATTTGCAGTGCTCAAAGTGTGCATTTAAATGGATGACATTTTATGGAAAATTTCAGGAGGAACTTCTACATTTAAGTTTCCATATTTGCAGATGGAGTGGGAGTGATAGCTTCTTGGCAAAATTGAATTTAAATAATGGATTTAAATAACAGAAGCCGTTATTCAGGATGAGCTTAATGCAGTCCCCACCCAGATGAAAGAGTTCAGCAATGAGATGAAGCACATAAAACCTTTGCAGTGGCCTCATGCAAATTATTACATTACAAACTTAAGCAAAAAATTAAAAATGAAGCAGACCAAAAGCTTCAAGGAAGAAGGGCTGCAGGGTTAAGTGGCCTTTTCAGCAGGCAGAAAAGTGATGTCATCCTTTAGCGGGTGCTGCGCGGTTCCTCCTCTCTGCTTTCAGGATCATTATTCCTATGGCTGTGAGTTATCAGAATAACAACACATGTGTACGTTCGAAGATTTTTCATTGCCTTCACCCATCTTCTCAAACATACCCAGAAGTCATAATGCAAGAATTACACTGACACATCATCCCCATGGAAACAGAACCTGGTGTCATAAACATGGCATTATGACTTCTCAGCAGGAGGAGGCAGATGGGACTTTGGCACTGAATCTGTAAGATTTATTTTAAAACACAAATGTCTAGGAGAATAATACCAAGGCAAAAAAGGGAAAAAAAAGAAAGAAAGGAAGGGCATAGTGTTTCCCGTATAATATACATGGGTCATTTTTTGGTTTTGATGTTTTCCAAAGATCTGTTTGCCTGTGGCAGGATTTGATTTTGCCTATTCTTTTTCTTTTTTTGTTGTGTTTGGAAAGGGCAAATTCTCAACTTATTCTTCACCTCTTTGTTCTGGTAGGGTTTTAGACAGAGAAGTCGTGACCCCAAGAAGAGATCTTACTCACTCAGTTCCCTAGTAAATTGGCCCGACTGAAGCCAGAGCCCTTCTCCTGACTTCCAATCACATGTTTTGGTTTCCTATTCAATGTCTCAGTTGTATTAAAGAAGGTGATTTTTGGTTAGAACATTGTTTGGGCTGGTCTAATGAGATCCTTTCCTCCAAAAAATAGTGTTTTAAGTAAGACAGAAGTTTTTATCTCTCTCAAAGCAGACCATGGTATCAGGGACCCAGGTTGTTTTTCTATTATTTTTCTTCTGTTTCTCTTATGTTGCCCTCATCTTCTAAATTTTGCAGTGTAGGATGCCACACAGCATATTTGTACTCCATACAGAGAAAGAGGAGGCCATGTCCACCTTTTAAGAAGGTGCTCTGAAAGCTGCACACATCACTGCACGTATTTACGTCCCTTTGACTAGAATTTAGTTGTATGGCCGTATCTCATTTCAAGGGAAGCAGGATAGCCAGGTGACCAGGTAAAAGTGGTTGAATTATTATTACTATGGGAGAACAGAAGAGCAGATACTGGCAAAATCAGGGGTCTCTAATTTACATCCCCTTCAATAGAGTGCTGCTTTCAGTAGACTCGCATATTAATTTTTTTGCAGTTGATGCAATGGCTGGAGTCAGATTATGGTATTTATTTTCCCAAGGGTTATTTAAATTATATTATATTAATTATATTATAATTAATATTATATTATATAAATTATTCTATAACATAATAATATTAATTGCATATTAATATTATATACTATCCTGTATTATATATTATGTTATTATAATTATTGTATATTATATATTATATTATGTTTTGTTATATATAATTATATAATTATATATATATTTATATATTACATATGTATATATATTATATAAATATAGATATGTAATATATATTATATATGATATATAGATGATATTATCTATAATATATTGTGACATATACTATATATATTATATATTTATACATATTGTATCTTTATTATACAAATACAATATTATGAATAATACATATATATAATATATAATAGCATAATATGCTGTATATAACATACATATCATATACATTATATATTCTCTCTGTATATGATGTATATATTATATATTATACATGATATATATCATATGTAATATATGTTATATATAATCTGTATATATCGTATGTGATATATCATATATACCACGTGTGTAATATGATATGTAATGTATATTATATATATTACATAGTATATATAATATATATCATATATTAATATATCTTACATACATGATATAATATATATCACATATATAATATGTATTTATATAAATATAATTGTATATGA
This sequence comes from Tragulus kanchil, assembly GCA_022376925.1. Classification (NCBI taxonomy): domain Eukaryota; kingdom Metazoa; phylum Chordata; class Mammalia; order Artiodactyla; family Tragulidae; genus Tragulus; species Tragulus kanchil. Next base: position 137,183,550 of record JAIOJX010000031.1, read on the forward strand.
TATATCTTTAATATTATATATACCATATATAATATACATTTCATATATATTGTGATATATATTATATGTTTATATATATTATATCCTAATATAGAGCAGGCAAGCAAAATAGAAAGAACTTAGGCAGTAACTGCTTTACTCCAGCCATAAGCCATGGGAAAAGTTAGGACTCTTAAGCCATCCATTCCATCATAAGCCATGGGATCTTAGTGCAGAATCTAGACTTCTACCATCATGAGGCTGTAAAGAGGTATCTCAACATTTCCTCCAAAGATGTGGTGCCAGGGAGGTCCAAGTAGGGATGTGGAATTTACAACTGCTACCAGGTAATGAGGCCTAATCCCGACTAATCCTTGTGGTATGTGTGGAGACCATGTGGGAAGGATGGACATGCATGCTGCTCAGCAGTTAAACACTCCTTTTCTCTTCCCCTTGGGAGGTGTCAAAACAGGAATAGTGGAGAGTCAGGACTTTGACTATAGCTCAGTGGTAATGAAGCTACCCCCACTACAGTGTCAATGGAGACTGCATGGGGAGCTGAAACTCTCACCCCTACTCAGCAGTAATGAGGAGCCCTCAGTGCTCTCAGATATCGATGGAGACTGAAAGGGGAATCTACACTTCTCTTATCTGGTTAGAAAAAGGCACTATCCCTATGCCTCCTGCTAGAGCAGTGTCAGAAAACTCCAACTGAAAAACCTTCAAAATAATACCTCGAGGTTTATAATTGTAACTAGGAATTACTCATCATACCAAGAAGAACCAGAAAAAGATTAAACTAACTGAAAATACAGTTAACATAAGTCAACACCAAAAAGACAGAAATTTTAGAATTACCTGAGAAATACTTTAAAGCAGCAGAAAACTGCTTCAAAGAGCAATTAGGAATTTATTATGAATTATTAAATAGGAGAAAAATAGAATGTACCAGCAAAGAAACAAGAGATTAAAAACAATAGCTAAATGAGAATTTTAGAACTGATTCATGCAAAAATCTCAGGGTATGGTATCAATGGCAGTATGGAAGGAACAGAGAGAGTAAGTGAAAACAATAGAAAATGCCCAGTCTAACAATAGAGTGAAAGCAAATAAAGCAAAATTAATTGCAGAAAGATTCAGGGATCTGTGAGTCTATAAAAAAGATTTAACATTTGTGTCATCAGAGTTTCCAAAGCAGGAAAAAAAAGAATGGTTGAAAAAAGAACTGAAGAAATAATAGTTTAAAATTCCCCAAATTTGGCAAGATATAAATTCACAGACTAAAGAACTTAAGAAATTTCCCAAAGAATAAACCCCACAAAATCCATGCTAAGACACATCGGAATCAAACTTTGGAAAATTAAAGACAAAAACTCTTAATAAAAGTCAGAGGAAAAAAATGACACCTTATTTATAAGGACAAATTAGAATGACAGTAGATTTCTAAACCAAATAATGCAGGTCAGAAAGAAGTGGCATAAAATTTCTTAAGTGCTGAAAGAAAACAAAATTCTATCCAGGATCCCATCTTCAGAGAGAATACTTTTCAGACTAGTAGAGGAGATAAAATCTAATTATATAAAATGCTCAATTAAAATCACAGGAAAAAAATGTGGAAGACAAAACAAAAAGTAAATGTAATAAATAGAGAAATTATATGTATTGTAGATATTAAACTATTTCAATAATCACTTTAAATGTGAATAGTCTAAATATGCCAATTAAGAGACAGAGGCTATCAGAATGGGTAAACAATCATCACCCAACTATGCAACTATATGTTGTCTACAAAAAAGCTATTTTAAATATAAAAACACAGATAAGATAAAAAGATAAAGAAATGGACCATGTATAAAGCTGCTAGCATCATATTCAGTGATGATAGATGGAAGATTTTCCTTTAAGATGAGGAATAAGACAATGATATCCACTATTACCATTTGTATTCAGCATAGTACTGAAGTCCTGATCACAATAATTAAATAATTAAATAATCAAGAAAAAGAAAAACGTCATCAAATTTAGAAAGGAAACAATTAAATGATCTCCTTTCACAGATGACATGATCTTCTATGTAGAAGGCTCTAAAGATGCCACAAAAAGCCTGTTAGAACTAATAAATTCAGCAAAGTTGAAAGATACAAAAGCAACATAAAAATCTGTTGCGTTTCTGTATACTAATAATCAGAAAAGAAGAAATCAAAAAAGGAGAAGGAAAGGGGGGTGAAAACAATAGAAAATGCCCAGTCTAACAATAGAGTGAAAGCAAATAAAGCAAAATTAATTGCAGAAAGATTCAGGGATCTGTGAGTCTATAAAAAAGATTTAACATTTGTGTCATCAGAGTTTCCAAAGCAGGAAAAAAAAGAATGGTTGAAAAAAGAACTGAAGAAATAATAGTTTAAAATTCCCCAAATTTGGCAAGATATAAATTCACAGACTAAAGAACTTAAGAAATTTCCCAAAGAATAAACCCCACAAAATCCATGCTAAGACACATCGGAATCAAACTTTGGAAAATTAAAGACAAAAACTCTTAATAAAAGTCAGAGGAAAAAAATGACACCTTATTTATAAGGACAAATTAGAATGACAGTAGATTTCTAAACCAAATAATGCAGGTCAGAAAGAAGTGGCATAAAATTTCTTAAGTGCTGAAAGAAAACAAAATTCTATCCAGGATCCCATCTTCAGAGAGAATACTTTTCAGACTAGTAGAGGAGATTAAATATAATTATATAAAATGCTCAATTAAAATCACAGGAAAAAAATGTGGAAGACAAAACAAAAAGTAAATGTAATAAATAGAGAAATTATATGTATTGTAGATATTAAACTATTTCAATAATCACTTTAAATGTGAATAGTCTAAATATGCCAATTAAGAGACAGAGGCTATCAGAATGGGTAAACAATCATCACCCAACTATGCAACTATATGTTGTCTACAAAAAAGCTATTTTAAATATAAAAACACAGATAAGATAAAAAGATAAAGAAATGGACCATGTATAAAGCTGCTAGCATCATATTCAGTGATGATAGATGGAAGATTTTCCTTTAAGATGAGGAATAAGACAATGATATCCACTATTACCATTTGTATTCAGCATAGTACTGAAGTCCTGATCACAATAATTAAATAATTAAATAATCAAGAAAAAGAAAAACGTCATCAAATTTAGAAAGGAAACAATTAAATGATCTCCTTTCACAGATGACATGATCTTCTATGTAGAAGGCTCTAAAGATGCCACAAAAAGCCTGTTAGAACTAATAAATTCAGCAAAGTTGAAAGATACAAAAGCAACATAAAAATCTGTTGCGTTTCTGTATACTAATAATGAACAGTCAGAAAAGGAAATGAATAAATCAGCTTTATTTATACTCGTATGAAAATTATGAAATATTCAGAAATAATCAACAGATAAAAAATGTGGCATAAACACACAATGGAATATTATTGAGCCTTATAAAAGAAATTCTTGTCACATGGCTACAACATAGATAAACCTTGAGGACGAAATACTATTGAAATATGTTAGTCAAAAAAAGACAAATGTTTGGGCTTCCCTAGTGGTCCAGTGGGCAAAGAGTGCACCTTGCAGTGCAGGGGGCGCCAGTTTGATCCCTGGCCCTGGAAGATCCCACGTGACCCGGAGCAGCTGGACAGGTATATCCAATTACGAGTCAGCACTCTGGAGCACGCGCCCAGAGCCAGTGCTCTGCAACAAGAGGCCATTGCAATGGGAGGCCCACAAAGGCCAAAGAATAAATGTGGATGAAAATAAATAAATAAAAAACCAATAAAAGAGGCCAAAATTAAAAAAAAAAAAGACAAATGTTTTATGATTCCACTTATGTAAGGTATTTAAGAGTCAAACTCATAGAAACAGAAAGTAGGATGATGTGAAAATACACACTTCAGATGGGACTTGAACCCACAGATGTGAATTAAACCCACTATCTTTCCATGAAATCACACACCTGGTCTCAAGAATTAATGAAGTTCAGGTTCTTTATGTCTTACCACAGAAATAATTTAGTGAGAGGCGGTAAGATGTAGATTTATTGAGAGAGACACACACTCCACAGAGTATGGGCCATCTCAGAAGGTGAGAAGATCCAAAATATGGGGTAGTTAGTTTTTATGGGCTGGGTAATTTCATAGGATAATGAGTGTGAGGATCATAGCAACTATTTTGGAGAAGGGATGGAGATTTCCAGGGACTGGGTTACCACCCAGTTTTGGTCTTTCATTTAGTGGGCTAGTGCATTACAGTGATTGCATGATGAGGCTCCAGGACTGCTGGAAGTCAATTTTTCTACCATCTTTGGCCTATTTGATTCTAACCAGTTATACTGTATCCTCAAGGGCCATGTCATTTTCTTAAAGGTTTTGCCCTCCTCCTTTCTCTCTTGTTTCACCAGGACTAGGGAATTATTTAGTGGGTATGGAGTGTTAACGCTGAAATCTCACCCTTTGTGCACTAGTGCAGAATCAAATCTTGAAAACAGAGTTTTGGTTGAAGTAGAAAAAAATAACGTTATTGCTTTGCGAGGCAAAGGGGGACACAGTGGGCTTCTGTCTCTCAAAACTATGTACGCCAGCTATGGGAGGATTTGATGAGGAGTTTTACAGCAATGGTTCAAGGGAGAAGTGTTGCTGGACTTATCCGCCTCTACTCTGGTATCAGGTTATGTTCTTGATGAGTTTATCTGGTTCCTTTAGCCTGGCTTCAGGTGATCTTTTCCAAGGTGGAGCAAGGGGTAAAGAACCCTCCTGCCAATGCAGGATACATAAGAGATATGGTTTCAATCCCTGAGTCAGGAAGATCCCCTGGAGAAGGCAATGGTAACCCACTCCAGTATTTTTGCCTGGAAAATCCCACGGACAGGGGAGCCTGGTGGGCTACAGTCCATAGGGTCACAAAGAATTGGACATGACTCAAGCCACAGCACGCACACATAAACTGCTTCTGGAATCTTAGTTACCTGACAAGGAATTGAACCCTGGCCCTCAGCAGTGAAAGCATGGAGTCTTAACCACTGGGCCACCAAGGAATTCCATCAGGATGTCTTCTTTAGTATGGAAAATGCTGACATCATCCACTTGTTGGATTATAATTGTATAACGATGACACACTTAAAGACATTGTTATGTATATATCTCTTGAAGTGGAACCAGGGTTTTGCCCCAAGGCTGCACTCCTGTTTCTTGGCTGTCATTTCTTTGACCCCGTCACTTTCTTTGGAACTCAGGGAAGGTCACTTTTTTAGAGGGGGTGTGAGGATGGTCTGGGTAATTTCATAGGATAATGAGTGTGAGGATCATAGCAACTATTTTGGAGAAGGGATGGAGATTTCCAGGGACTGGGTTACCACCCAGTTTTGGTCTTTCATTTAGTGGGCTAGTGCATTACAGTGATTGCATGATGAGGCTCCAGGACTGCTGGAAGTCAATTTTTCTACCATCTTTGGCCTATTTGATTCTAACCAGTTATACTGTATCCTCAAGGGCCATGTCATTTTCTTAAAGGTTTTGCCCTCCTCCTTTCTCTCTTGTTTCACCAGGACTAGGGAATTATTTAGTGGGTATGGAGTGTTAACGCTGAAATCTCACCCTTTGTGCACTAGTGCAGAATCAAATCTTGAAAACAGAGTTTTGGTTGAAGTAGAAAAAAATAACGTTATTGCTTTGCGAGGCAAAGGGGGACACAGTGGGCTTCTGTCTCTCAAAACTATGTACGCCAGCTATGGGAGGATTTGATGAGGAGTTTTACAGCAATGGTTCAAGGGAGAAGTGTTGCTGGACTTATCCGCCTCTACTCTGGTATCAGGTTATGTTCTTGATGAGTTTATCTGGTTCCTTTAGCCTGGCTTCAGGTGATCTTTTCCAAGGTGGAGCAAGGGGTAAAGAACCCTCCTGCCAATGCAGGATACATAAGAGATATGGTTTCAATCCCTGAGTCAGGAAGATCCCCTGGAGAAGGCAATGGTAACCCACTCCAGTATTTTTGCCTGGAAAATCCCACGGACAGGGGAGCCTGGTGGGCTACAGTCCATAGGGTCACAAAGAATTGGACATGACTCAAGCCACAGCACGCACACATAAACTGCTTCTGGAATCTTAGTTACCTGACAAGGAATTGAACCCTGGCCCTCAGCAGTGAAAGCATGGAGTCTTAACCACTGGGCCACCAAGGAATTCCATCAGGATGTCTTCTTTAGTATGGAAAATGCTGACATCATCCACTTGTTGGATTATAATTGTATAACGATGACACACTTAAAGACATTGTTATGTATATATCTCTTGAAGTGGAACCAGGGTTTTGCCCCAAGGCTGCACTCCTGTTTCTTGGCTGTCATTTCTTTGACTTCCTGGATTAGCAGCTGTTGAAATCTGCCGTCTGGAACTCAGGGAAGGTCACGAGGGCTGGAGTCTGTTCCCTAGAAGAAATGGGGAACACAGAAAGGCTTCTGTGCCCAGGAACCCCAGAGGATCATGTTCTGTCTAGTTTCAGTTTTGCAAAATGAGAAAGTTCTGGAGCTCTATTGCACAACAACATGAATATATTTAACACTACTGAATTGAATACTTAAAAATGATTAAGATAGTAAAGTTTATGCTGTTTTTTTTTTAAATTTTAGCCTCTTTTATTTTTATTTTATTTTATTTATTCATTCATTATCATCCATCTTTATTCTTTGGCCCTTGTGGACCTTCCACTGCATCGGCCTCTCCCGCTGCAGAGCACTGGTTCTGTGCGCATGCGCCCCAGAGCACCAGCTCGCAATTGGACACACCGGCCCAGCTGCTCTGCGGCACGTGGGATCTTCCCCAGCCAGGGATCAAATCAGATCCCCTTGCACTGCAAGGTGGACTCCTCACCCACTGGACCTCCAGGGAAACCCTGTATTGTGATGTTTACCACAAGGAAAGTAGGAGAAAAACTAAAAGAATAGAGAAAGATATACTGAACTGTATTGAAAAAAGGAAGCCGAAGAAGTTACACTAATTACAGAGGGAGCAAACCTCAGAGCTCTATGCATTTCCTCTATTTGTATCCTTTATAATAAAACTGCACTAGTAATGATGCTGAAAACTTGGCCTTTGTGCACAGGGGTCGAATCGACTCTTGGAGAGAGAGATTTGGGTGAAGCAGAAAAGAATAGCTTTATTGCTTTGCTAGGCAAAGGGCAACACAATGGGCTCATTCCCCTCAAAAACTTTGTGTCCCAACCTGGGAGGATTTGATGAGGCGTTTTATAGCAGTGGTTCAAGGGTAGGGTTGCTGGTTAGATTAGGGTGTGTGCAGGGCCTAGACTCCTATAACCTGGCCTCAGGTGGTCTTCTCTGGAATGAAAAGTGATGACGCTTCCTTTTATTGAGGGTTTTAGTTTTGTAAAAAGTTCAAAGATATTGTTAAACCAAGACCCTGCTCCAAGGCTGTGCTATTGTTTCTCAGTTGCTCCTCCCTTGTCTCTACATTCCCTCTCTTCCCTGATTATTTGAATCTTTCCTTTGGAACTCGGGAGTTTATGGGGTCTATTCCCTACACGAGAAATGGGGGACATGAAAATACTTCCATGCCCAGGAGACCCAGTTTTATCTTTCCTGAGTTCTGTGAGTCATTCTAGCCAATTATCAAAGTTGTGGGTGGGTCTTGGGAACCCTTGAATTTGTAGTTGATCAGGCCGATATGCAGGTGACCTGGGGATCCCATGTATAAATGGTTTCTGAAGTGGAAATAGTCTTATGGAATTGAAGCCTTATCTTGTCAGGTCTGTGTTAACTCTGGATAATTACTGTCAGAATTAAATAGAATTGTAGGACACCTAGTTGGTGTCAAAGAATTGAGAACTAGTTATTATTGGAAAAAAGACACAGCAGAGGATCACTGTTGTTTAGAGGACACTGTGAAGGTGACCAACAGCGGAATAAACAGGGAAACCAATCAGGAGCCTGGTGCAGTAATCAGGGGAAACATAGCAATAGTTGCAATGAGATGTGTTTGTACTATGGATTGATTATGAAGGCAAAACCAACACTATTTGCTGATGAATCAAACATGGGGTAGGAGAGATAGGGAAACAGAGCTTGATTCAAGATTTTGTCATGTGGAACTACAATGTATTTCTCAATGTCTTATTGAAGGAAGTGTCCCCTGTGCCATCTTGAAATGTAATAAAGGTTTAGGTGAAAAGATCTCATATGTATAAATGAAAACTTGGCCTTTGTGCACAGGGGTCGAATCGACTCTTGAGAGAGAGATTTGGGTGAAGCAGAAAAGAATAGCTTTATTGCTTTGCTAGGCAAAGGGCAACACAATGGGCTCATTCCCTCAAAACTTTGTGTCCCAACCTGGGAGGATTTGATGAGGCGTTTTATAGCAGTGGTTCAAGGGTAGGGTTGCTGGTTAGATTAGGGTGTGTGCAGGGCCTAGACTCCTATAACCTGGCCTCAGGTGGTCTTCTCTGGAATGAAAAGTGATGACGCTTCCTTTTATTGAGGGTTTTAGTTTTGTAAAAAGTTCAAAGATATTGTTAAACCAAGACCCTGCTCCAAGGCTGTGCTATTGTTTCTCAGTTGCTCCTCCCTTGTCTCTACATTCCCTCTCTTCCCTGATTATTTGAATCTTTCCTTTGGAACTCGGGAGTTTATGGGGTCTATTCCCTACACGAGAAATGGGGGACATGAAAATACTTCCATGCCCAGGAGACCCAGTTTTATCTTTCCTGAGTTCTGTGAGTCATTCTAGCCAATTATCAAAGTTGTGGGTGGGTCTTGGGAACCCTTGAATTTGTAGTTGATCAGGCCGATATGCAGGTGACCTGGGGATCCCATGTATAAATGGTTTCTGAAGTGGAAATAGTCTTATGGAATTGAAGCCTTATCTTGTCAGGTCTGTGTTAACTCTGGATAATTACTGTCAGAATTAAATAGAATTGTAGGACACCTAGTTGGTGTCAAAGAATTGAGAACTAGTTATTATTGGAAAAAAGACACAGCAGAGGATCACTGTTGTTTAGAGGACACTGTGAAGGTGACCAACAGCGGAATAAACAGGGAAACCAATCAGGAGCCTGGTGCAGTAATCAGGGGAAACATAGCAATAGTTGCAATGAGATGTGTTTGTACTATGGATTGATTATGAAGGCAAAACCAACACTATTTGCTGATGAATCAAACATGGGGTAGGAGAGATAGGGAAACAGAGCTTGATTCAAGATTTTGTCATGTGGAACTACAATGTATTTCTCAATGTCTTATTGAAGGAAGTGTCCCCTGTGCCATCTTGAAAAATGTAATAAAGGTTTAGGTGAAAAGATCTCATATGATAAATACATTCCAATGCTCTCATCTATTTTCTGTGGATTTTTTCTTTTGAATTGCACCAAGAAATTTCTGGCATTTACACTACATTCAGTGCAGGTCAGCATTTAGTCCAGCTTCACTGAACCAAACAGGCAGCCATTTAGAACCACAGTTAGTGATAGCTAGTGCACTGAACACAGAGTCTCTGGTGAGCACATCCACATTGATGGATCCAGCCTGAACTTAGTCTTCTTCTGCCTTTTGTTCCTAGTATCTTCAGAATGCAGGCCATACATTTTCTTTAGGGTTTAGCTGATGAATTAGCACATTCTGTAGTTATTTGTAGAGTTTTGGCCTTTTCCTGGATTTGACTTTGAGTGAGCTGACTCCAGATCAATCTGAAGTTCGGCCTAAATGCAATGGGAGGTGTTGATACAGGATATGAGAAGAATGACTGTCATCTTGCTATGTAATCACCTCTGGTGAGGTCATTCTGACTTCAGATGAAGTCATTCTTGTTTTTTTTTTTTGTGGGGGGTGTGGGTTGGGGAGAGAGGGGGGCAGGCGGGCCACTGCTATTGGTCTTTCATTTATCTATTTTCATCTATCTTTGTTCTTTGGCCCGTGTGGGCCTCCCATCACAGTGGCCTCTCTTGTTGAAGAGCACCAGCTCTGGGTGCACGCGGTCCAGAGCTCCGGCTCGGTAATTGGACACATTGGTCCAGCAGCACGTGGGATCCTCCCAGGCCAGGGATCAAACTGGTGCCCCTTGCACTGCAAGGCGGTGTCCTTACCCACTGGACCACCAGGGAAGCCCTGAAGTCATTCTTTACTGAGGCATCACAACCTTCAGGTAGAGTAGAAACAACTGTTTCTGCCATACACAGGGTTATTGATGGGGCTTGGGTGGCTTAGAATACTCAGAGTCAACTTATATCATCAAATATTGCCAACCCAATTTTGTGGTGTCATTCAAAGTCCTAAATTTCATAGAAAGGTTTAGAAAAGAGTAGAAATTCAACAGGGCCAGACTTTGTTTCTCATTTTTGCTTAGATACAAAAAACTAAGGTTCCTTTGTAACAGTTTTAAAAATTTTCCACCATAAAATTTATAACTCAGAACCTATAACCTTTTTCCTTTAAGCTTTCTAATCCAATGAGAAATGCCTTGCATTCTTCTTGAACCCATCAGTCATTCTGTCCACTGAAGTTTTGATTTCAGTAGGCCTTTGATTTCAAGTGACCACATCACTTTTACCTTTGGAGCCCCTTGGTCATAGGTATAGTCTTCCAACAGTCATTAGATTTCCAGTGTTTCCAAATCTGTGTGAGTTAATCATGTTCACATTCTCATTCCCTTGAAGACTTTTGGTCTTAAAGTAACCACTTTTGTGGTTTACTCCATCAATTGAAATTCTTAGTTACAGGAAACGAGCTTAAGGAAAAGGCACTTATTAAGAACTGTAGTTAGATCACAGCAATACAGAGACAGACAGACAAACAGACACAGAATGAGAGATAGACAGAGAGAGAGAGAATCTAAAGAATTAGTTACATGCTTATGGAAACAGACAAGTTCCAAGATCTGCAGGGTGAGCTATAAAGCTGGAAACCCAGGAGAGATGAGAGTTTAGTTCAATCTAAAATCAGAAGCTTGAGACCAGGAGAGCAGATTGTGTAGACCCAGGAAGAGCCAGTGTTTTAATTCAAATCCAAAAACAGGAACAACACAATGTACCAATTGAAATGCAACCAGGAGTTCCCTATTACTGGAGGAAGAACCAGTGTTTTTTCTCTGTTCCAGCCTTCAGCTGACTTTTTGAGGCCCACCCACATTAAGTGGTCACTCTGCTTTACTCAGTCTGCCAATCTAAATGATAATCTTTACCCAGAAGCACACTCATGGAAACACCCAGAATAATTTTGACCACATGTCTGGGCAATTGCCGTTGTACTCTGTTGCTTTTGCAAAAATGCTTCATCTTCCAAACGGTTAAGGGGAGATCTTCTGACAAGTATAAAACTCTGATAAATTTCAGCCAATACACTGAATTGCATAAAAGAAAGTTACAAAAACCTAGTGAGAAACATCATGGTTTCATAAAGCAGGTAACAAACAGATTAGTTGCTTAGATACAAAAAACTAAGGTTCCTTTGTAACATTTTTAAAAATTTTCCACCATAAAAGTTATAACTCAGAACCTATAACCTTTTTCCTTTAAGCTTTCTAATCCAATGAGAAATGCCTTGCATTCTTCTTGAACCCATCAGTCATTCTGTCCACTGAAGTTTTGATTTCAGTAGGCCTTTGATTTCAAGTGACCACATCACTTTTACCTTTGGAGCCCCTTGGTCATAGGTATAGTCTTCCAACAGTCATTAGATTTCCAGTGTTTCCAAATCTGTGTGAGTTAATCATGTTCACATTCTCATTCCCTTGAAGACTTTTGGTCTTAAAGTAACCACTTTTGTGGTTTACTCCATCAATTGAAATTCTTAGTTACAGGAAACGAGCTTAAGGAAAAGGCACTTATTAAGAACTGTAGTTAGATCACAGCAATACAGAGACAGACAGACAAACAGACACAGAATGAGAGATAGACAGAGAGAGAGAATCTAAAGAATTAGTTACATGCTTATGGAAACAGACAAGTTCCAAGATCTGCAGGGTGAGCTATAAAGCTGGAAACCCAGGAGAGATGAGAGTTTAGTTCAATCTAAAATCAGAAGCTTGAGACCAGGAGAGCAGATTGTGTAGACCCAGGAAGAGCCAGTGTTTTAATTCAAATCCAAAAACAGGAACAACACAATGTACCAATTGAAATGCAACCAGGAGTTCCCTATTACTGGAGGAAGAACCAGTGTTTTTTCTCTGTTCCAGCCTTCAGCTGACTTTTTGAGGCCCACCCACATTAAGTGGTCACTCTGCTTTACTCAGTCTGCCAATCTAAATGATAATCTTTACCCAGAAGCACACTCATGGAAACACCCAGAATAATTTTGACCACATGTCTGGGCAATTGCCGTTGTACTCTGTTGCTTTTGCAAAAATGCTTCATCTTCCAAACGGTTAAGGGGAGATCTTCTGACAAGTATAAAACTCTGATAAATTTCAGCCAATACACTGAATTGCATAAAAGAAAGTTACAAAAACCTAGTGAGAAACATCATGGTTTCATAAAGCAGGTAACAAACAGATTAGTTGCTTAGTGAACTTGTGATGTAGTTATGATGTTTTCATCTGAAATATTACTGGTTTTGATATGTGTTTTCCAAAGATAGGGAAGCTATTCCCCTCAAGCTACTTATAACATAGAGCAATTGGATAAATTATTCCTCGGTAAGTAAAATTGAAATCTTTTTCTTTTCTCTTTGCCTGTTCCCTCTAGAAATTAGAGACTCTTGAGTCCTAAGCAGTCTTATCAAGTGAGTGGGAAAGATTGTCTTCTGACATATGTAATAATCTTGATATTTTGGGGACTTCTAGAAAAGAGAAATTCACCAAGGCAGAATTTAGTGGCAGGTTTATGGTATGGCTTTCCTGTCCTTTTGGAATTTAGTCTGAGATTGCTTCTGAGGAATTACACTAGAGTCAATCAGAAGGAGCCAATGTGCTCAAAGCCTTGGTTTGACTGTGTTTGATGGAGATAATCATAATTTTAGAGAAAAAAGATTATGCTCAAAAGATATGAAATTCTAGTTCTGTTAAGTGAAATCTGTATTTATAAAAGTTATTATGTTAGCCACAAGTTTGCCCTGATGTTCAGGATGAAAGAAAATTACCTAGTGAAGTTGTCAGAGTGTAATTACTCATGATGTATCACTGTTTGCTTGAGGTCTATTGCTAAAAGTGCATGTACAATGCTTGTGTGACAATTGGGTATAAATAATAAAATGTATCGCCTACATAGCATTTCCTCATTAATATACTTCTGAGCTTGTTTGCAATAGTAGATCAATTTTCCTCCAACGTGGATTAACTAGGTATATAAAAGAGGCCTGGCACTGAGGGACATAATCTACACCCAGGACAAACAGCTGAATCACCTCAGCACTGAGGGACAGATAGTGGATCATCAACATTTTCTATTGAAAGACTTACAATCCAAAGGGAAAGTGATGAGAAAAACAATCTGCATGTATTGAGGTATGGGGAAGTCATGGTGGCTTATACATGATTTATCTTAAACTTTATTAACTGGAGTGGCCTGTTCTCTGGCCTTTCAGACATGCAGTGTGCATCTGCCTTGGCCATTGAGGAGTGGAATCCACTTGAAAGTCAAAAAGGAGTAAAGATGGTGCAGACCACCAAGCTAAAACTAGGTGATCATTTTGGGTGAGATTTCAGGTACATTCCTGCATTGTTGAAAGCTTGAATTTTCTGAGCTATGTCAGACTTGGGATGCCACTGCTGCTGCTGCTTAGTCACTTCAGTCACATCCAACTCCATGGACTGCAGACTGCCAGGTTCCTCTGTCCGTGGAATTCTCCAGGTGAGGATACTGTAGTCATTGCCATGCCCTCCTCCAGGGGGCTCTTCCCAACCCGAGGACAGAACCCCAGTCTCCTGCATTGTAGGCAGATTCCTCACCACTAAGCCATCAGGGAAGCCCCACATATAAAGATATGTAAGACCCCATGGACTGTAACTTGTCAGACTTCTCCGTTCATGGAATTTTCCAGACAAGAATACTGGAGTGGGTTGCCACTTCCTTCTCCTGGGATGTCACTAGCCATTCCCAAAACAGTGTTTGCTGGAAGCTGGTAGTTGCAACCTTGGGTTTTCAAAGTCTTCTCTTATAACTATTGACATTTTTAGACAAGGAAAATTGCTTTGGGTCAGATATTAACAGAAAGAGAAGACATATGTGTAGTGGTCAGTAACTGCTGTTATGTGTGTGTTAATGTTATGTGAAGTGAAAGTCGCTCAATCATGTCCCACTCTTTGCGCTCCATGGATGGTTAGCCTGCCAGACTCCTCTGTCCATGGAATTCTCCAGACAAGAACACTGGAGTGAGTAACCATTCCCTTCTCCTAGTATTTACCCAGCCTAGGGATAAAACCTAGGTATCCGATAATGCAGACTATTCTTTACTATCTGAATCAGTAGAGAAGCCCAATACTATAACAGAAGTTAAAACCTACTAGGTAAAATTAGACAACTGGTTATAAATCTCCCTGAAATGGTAGTTTCAGATGGGGTTTTAGGCTTAGTCTCCTGACTTCCCCAGGGAATGAGATCTATTTTGTCTATTACTATTTCAGTTGCCACTCTTCCTCCTTCTTAGTAGGTCTGTTGTATTAAAATGGCAGGTCAAGGGATTGAGATCTTAATCATACAAGACTCAGAGCCAGAACTTGAGACTCAAGTATGTCTAATTCTGTATCCATTTCTCCCAGATTGAGGCAGGATTATATACTATTTCAGTTGGAAGTAGCCAGACCAGTCATTGCCCCATTCCCTGAAAGACTTGGGGAAAGATAAAATAGAGGATTAAAACTGTCTCTGGTGGAAGGATTGTCAGTGGCCTGGCAACACAACTTCTTGAAGGCTCTTGGTGCACCGCGGCCACAGGCACTCAACTCTCGCTGGCCCTGCTGCCAAGATGCCCAAGAAGAAGGTCAGCTGCCCTGATGGGGCAGCAAAGGAATATGCGAAGAGGATGTCTGCAAAGTTGTCAGCCAAACCGGCTCCTGCAATAGTGGAAATGAAGCCAAAAAAGGTGGCGGAAAAGAGTAGATCTTCAGGCAAAAAAAAGTTCAAACAAAAGGGAAAAGAGGAGCAAAGGAAAAATAGGCAAAAGTGACCAACCAAGAGACATACCGGCAGAAAACGGAGAGATTAAAAACAAGGAGAGCCCAGCCTCTAATGAAGCAGAAGACAGACAGGCCTAGTCTGAATAATATCACACATGCAGTCCTATCAGAGGTCCCTGTCTCCCTTCTTGAACAATCCAGTGCAATATTTTTATCAACTATTTTGTAAATGCAAGTTTTTCAGTAGCTCCAGAAATATTTTTAAAAGGGAGTCCCACTTCATCTCATTTTTTAAGTGTAAATGCTTTTCTTTAAGAACTGAAATCATTTGCTGGTTTTTTATTTTTCGATATGTCGACTAAAAAGATGAACAACTTGAGAGTTGTGGGTTAAGTTTTATTTGGGGCATAATTAGGACTGCAGCCCAGGAGGCAGCACCCCAGATATCTCTGAGAGACCGCTCCAAAGAGGCAGCAGGAGGAGGGTCAATATTTAAGGATTTTGGTGAGGGAGGAGTTTCATATCATTAAACAGTCATTTTACAAAGGGTCCCAGTTAGTCACGAGGATCTGTGTCACCAAGAGGAGATTTAGTGCTTTTCTAAATATGAGGAGATGCAAGGATTGAGACAATAAAATCTGTTCGTAAAAGCATCCACCTATCTAAAGACTGGCCTCACCAGATTCCCTGGCGCACAGACTGCCTCTACCCTACCCTGATCTCCTTCAGGGGGTATTGAAGGTCAGCAGCTCTCAACAGCATAGGGTCTGGTCTCTGCAGAGGCAGAGGGCAAATGTCCTTGCTGTCTAGACATTGGCAATGTAATTGGTAAATGCCAGTTTGTAGTTGACAGGTACAATCAGAAAATAGTGGAATATTGAATATGGAAGGCTTCAGTTGTCTGGGGTGTCAGCTTAATATTCCATAGATGGGGATAACTCTTATACTCTATAATAAGAAGCATACTAAAAAGCAGTTTGGAGTCAGTTCTGCATTTATGCCTTGAACACTTTAAATTACTTCTCTTCCCACATTGTTTTGGTAGAATAACTTCCTACAGCAAACTGCTCACTTCTTGATTTTGGCTCTCCTGGTCAGAATTTTGTACCCTCTATAACATCTTGGTTGTGGTAGCCCAGTTTTCCTGGTAACTTTGTTTACATGCTGTGAATGATTGACAGTGTGTATGTAGTGTATCTGATATTAAATTGTGAATCAGTGGGACATTCGTTTTTGAAAGGATAGATACCTGTTAAGAGGTCCCTGTCTCCCTTC
Organism: Tragulus kanchil; assembly: GCA_022376925.1. NCBI lineage: Eukaryota > Metazoa > Chordata > Mammalia > Artiodactyla > Tragulidae > Tragulus > Tragulus kanchil. The sequence goes on from JAIOJX010000031.1 coordinate 137,199,884, forward strand.
TTGAACAATCCAGTGCAATATTTTTATCAACTATTTTGTAAATGCAAGTTTTTCAGTAGCTCCAGAAATATTTTTAAAAGGGAGTCCCACTTCATCTCATTTTTTAAGTGTAAATGCTTTTCTTTAAGAACTGAAATCATTTGCTGGTTTTTTATTTTTCGATATGTCGACTAAAAAGATGAACAACTTGAGAGTTGTGGGTTAAGTTTTATTTGGGGCATAATTAGGACTGCAGCCCAGGAGGCAGCACCCCAGATATCTCTGAGAGACCGCTCCAAAGAGGCAGCAGGAGGAGGGTCAATATTTAAGGATTTTGGTGAGGGAGGAGTTTCATATCATTAAACAGTCATTTTACAAAGGGTCCCAGTTAGTCACGAGGATCTGTGTCACCAAGAGGAGATTTAGTGCTTTTCTAAATATGAGGAGATGCAAGGATTGAGACAATAAAATCTGTTCGTAAAAGCATCCACCTATCTAAAGACTGGCCTCACCAGATTCCCTGGCGCACAGACTGCCTCTACCCTACCCTGATCTCCTTCAGGGGGTATTGAAGGTCAGCAGCTCTCAACAGCATAGGGTCTGGTCTCTGCAGAGGCAGAGGGCAAATGTCCTTGCTGTCTAGACATTGGCAATGTAATTGGTAAATGCCAGTTTGTAGTTGACAGGTACAATCAGAAAATAGTGGAATATTGAATATGGAAGGCTTCAGTTGTCTGGGGTGTCAGCTTAATATTCCATAGATGGGGATAACTCTTATACTCTATAATAAGAAGCATACTAAAAAGCAGTTTGGAGTCAGTTCTGCATTTATGCCTTGAACACTTTAAATTACTTCTCTTCCCACATTGTTTTGGTAGAATAACTTCCTACAGCAAACTGCTCACTTCTTGATTTTGGCTCTCCTGGTCAGAATTTTGTACCCTCTATAACATCTTGGTTGTGGTAGCCCAGTTTTCCTGGTAACTTTGTTTACATGCTGTGAATGATTGACAGTGTGTATGTAGTGTATCTGATATTAAATTGTGAATCAGTGGGACTTAGGATGTAACAGCATATTAATATTTGAAGATGCTGATAATTGATATCCTGTTAAGGAAAATTTGACTCCGAATTTTAAGCTGGAACATCACTGTTAAGAGAAGCTACATAATTTTTTAGATTTTGGGACGTATGTGAAGAATTGTGTACAAATTGAAATGTCTGTATACTGACCCTCAAAACAACCAATAAACATCTCAATTATGAATTTCTTAGAAAAACAAAAAAACCGAGTCTCCCTCAAGCTAAGTTCGTCTGCTGAGTTTATAATTAACATCTCTATACACAATGATTATTTACTCCCTTGGTCAACATTCTGTTCTCAAAATTGAGGAATATCAAAGAAAAGGGGGTAGTGGAACTGAGCAGGACCCTGTGGGGCTCCACTGCATGAAAGGCTTTCGGTGTCCCCTGTTTCTTGTGTGCAGGATATGCGCTTCAACCTCCATGACCTTCCCTGAGTTCCAAAGGGCAGTTTCAAATAGTTGTTGATCAGAGAAGGAGGGATGCAGAAACAAGGGAGGAGGACCTAGAAACAAAAGTACAGCCTTGGGGCAGCGTCTTGGTGCTGCCTGAAGGGATATACATAACAATATCTTTGAGTTCTTTACAGAACCAAAGCCCCAACAGTGGAAGATGTTAGCATTCCTCATTCAGATTAAAAAAGTGTAGAGCCCTTCAAGAGATCACCTAAAACCAGATTAAAGGAGTGCAGGTTCCTGTTTAGCCCGCACTGCTGTAAAACTGCTCATCAAATCCTCCTGAAAGTGATTCCAGTTTGTAGTTGACAGGAAATCAGAAAATAGTGGAATATTGAATATGGAAGGCTTCAGTTGTCTGGGGTGTCAGCTTAATATTCCATAGATGGGGATAACTCTTATACTCTATAATAAGAAGCATACTAAAAAGCAGTTTGGAGTCAGTTCTGCATTTATGCCTTGAACACTTTAAATTACTTCTCTTCCCACATTGTTTTGGTAGAATAACTTCCTACAGCAAACTGCTCACTTCTTGATTTTGGCTCTCCTGGTCAGAATTTTGTACCCTCTATAACATCTTGGTTGTGGTAGCCCAGTTTTCCTGGTAACTTTGTTTACATGCTGTGAATGATTGACAGTGTGTATGTAGTGTATCTGATATTAAATTGTGAATCAGTGGGACTTAGGATGTAACAGCATATTAATATTTGAAGATGCTGATAATTGATATCCTGTTAAGGAAAATTTGACTCCGAATTTTAAGCTGGAACATCACTGTTAAGAGAAGCTACATAATTTTTTAGATTTTGGTACGTATGTGAAGAATTGTGTACAAATTGAAATGTCTGTATACTGACCCTCAAAACAACCAATAAACATCTCAATTATGAATTTCTTAGAAAAACAAAAAAACCGAGTCTCCCTCAAGCTAAGTTCGTCTGCTGAGTTTATAATTAACATCTCTATACACAATGATTATTTACTCCCTTGGTCAACATTCTGTTCTCAAAATTGAGGAATATCAAAGAAAAGGGGGTAGTGGAACTGAGCAGGACCCTGTGGGGCTCCACTGCATGAAAGGCTTTCGGTGTCCCCTGTTTCTTGTGTGCAGGATATGCGCTTCAACCTCCATGACCTTCCCTGAGTTCCAAAGGGCAGTTTCAAATAGTTGTTGATCAGAGAAGGGAGGGGATGCAGAAACAAGGGAGGAGGACCTAGAAACAAAAGTACAGCCTTGGGGCAGCGTCTTGGTGCTGCCTGAAGGGATATACATAACAATATCTTTGAGTTCTTTACAGAACCAAAGCCCCAACAGTGGAAGATGTTAGCATTCCTCATTCAGATTAAAAAAGTGTAGAGCCCTTCAAGAGATCACCTAAAACCAGATTAAAGGAGTGCAGGTTCTGTACTCACCGTGATTATTATCAGCACCTTGCCCTAGAACAACTGCTGTAAAACTGCTCATCAAATCCTCCTGAAAGTGAAGTCGCTCAGTCTTGTCTGATTCTTTGCAACCCATGGATGAGCCATGGAATTCTGTAGGCAAGAATACTGGAGTGGGTAGCCTTTCTCTTCTCCAGGGTATCTTCTCAACCCAGGCGTCCAACCAAGGTCTTCCACACTGCAGGCAGATTCTTTACTATTTGAGCCACCAGGGAAGCCCTCCTTGGTTGGGATAAACAGTCTTTCAGAGGCAGGCACCTACTATATCCCTCTGTACCTAGCAAAGCAACGCAGCTATTCTTTTATGGGAGTGGTGATGTAAGTCACTAAGCCATGTCTGACTCTTGGGACTCAGTCGACTGCAGCCTGCCAAGCTCCTCTGTCCATGGGATTCTCCAGGCAAGAATAGTGGAGTTTGTTGCTATTTTCTTCTCCATGGGATCTTCGTGACCCAGGAGCCAAACCCAGGTCTCCTGCACTGCAGGAAGATTGTTTTCTGACTGAACTACGAGGGAAGTCCCAAGGTGTCTGGATTTAAGGATTCTTTTATACTTCATCTGAAACTCTGTCTCCAAGGCCCAATTCAGTACGGTACACAAAAGCTGAAGTTTTGGCCTCATGTTCTTCAATGTGAGTGTGCTTTCCAGTTCACTGCATCCCTCCTGAGCCCGCCCTTCTTCACTTGGCCTGCTTCATGCATTCACCCGTCCTTTGTGGTCCTTTTGTGGCTCTTAACTCCTTGTTCATTTGTTTGTAATATTTTGAGGGTTGTGGATCCTCTTGAGGATCAATGGAAACTGTCTCTTCTCACCCTACAATGACTCACATATCACACATAGGATAAAATCTTGTATGTGATTTCAAGATACTTATAATTGCCCTGGATGAGATCCTTCCCTAAGATGCATGGACCCCTTCAGGTAAGTTACATTGACGATGTTTTGGCCCACTGGAGTTGGTGGATTCTTTGCAATCTTCTGCTGCTTTGGAGTGGAGAGCACTCTGTCACAGCCTTCCACATATAACTGTGTGCATAGTTGTCATGCACAAGGTCAGGTGCCCATATCCTCAAAACTAAGGACTGCCATAGGCCACACAGAACACACATAAGCGGAGTTGACTTGATTATCTGGGGGAACATCTCTAAGGCCCTTGACACTTTTTCCTAGGAATCTGAAAAGGGATTTTCTTTGGTTAGATTCTGGATAAACCCTAGACACAGGCATTACTGTTGAGCTGTCTCCTACCCTCATAGAAAAAGACATTCCCTGAGCAAAAAAGCCAGTGTCAGAGGGGAAGGGGGTTCTTCCAAGAGGCCTGGAAGTGACTCTGCTCAGCACATGGCTACTTACCTTCTGAAGCTGTTGACTGTCTCCACTAAATACAACCTTTGTGACTAGAGAAGAAGTTCTCTTAGTGGCTCCCTCCCAGGGAAGCATGGGGAGTTGTGCTTTATCAAAGCTCATCTTCCCAGGGAGGGTAGAGGATGAGGCACCTGGAGGCAGGGAGAACAGTGAGCTTGGTCACCAACAGAATTGAGTCCCAGTCCCATGAAATCATACTGTCAGCTAAACTGCTTATGTGATAAGCAAGCCTATGAGCTAGATCCTATTATTCCTGTTTTACAGATATGGACACTGAAGCACAGAAAGGTGAGGTGATTTGCCCCAGGTCACACAGCTTGGAAACCATGGGTCAGGCCAACCTGACTCTGTCAGCTTTCTTATCTACAATGCTGAGAGTTGCTCAGTGTGTAAGTGGGTGAGTGACTCAGACTCTTCATTCAGGTGACGGGGGGGGAAAGGGGGGTGTAACCACCTGCATCCCTCCTGAGCCCGCCCTTCTTCACTTGGCCTGCTTCATGCATTCACCCGTCCTTTGTGGTCCTTTTGTGGCTCTTAACTCCTTGTTCATTTGTTTGTAATATTTTGAGGGTTGTGGATCCTCTTGAGGATCAATGGAAACTGTCTCTTCTCACCCTACAATGACTCACATATCACACATAGGATAAAATCTTGTATGTGATTTCAAGATACTTATAATTGCCCTGGATGAGATCCTTCCCTAAGATGCATGGACCCCTTCAGGTAAGTTACATTGACGATGTTTTGGCCCACTGGAGTTGGTGGATTCTTTGCAATCTTCTGCTGCTTTGGAGTGGAGAGCACTCTGTCACAGCCTTCCACATATAACTGTGTGCATAGTTGTCATGCACAAGGTCAGGTGCCCATATCCTCAAAACTAAGGACTGCCATAGGCCACACAGAACACACATAAGCGGAGTTGACTTGATTATCTGGGGGAACATCTCTAAGGCCCTTGACACTTTTTCCTAGGAATCTGAAAAGGGATTTTCTTTGGTTAGATTCTGGATAAACCCTAGACACAGGCATTACTGTTGAGCTGTCTCCTACCCTCATAGAAAAAGACATTCCCTGAGCAAAAAAGCCAGTGTCAGAGGGGAAGGGGGTTCTTCCAAGAGGCCTGGAAGTGACTCTGCTCAGCACATGGCTACTTACCTTCTGAAGCTGTTGACTGTCTCCACTAAATACAACCTTTGTGACTAGAGAAGAAGTTCTCTTAGTGGCTCCCTCCCAGGGGAAGCATGGGGAGTTGTGCTTTATCAAAGCTCATCTTCCCAGGGAGGGTAGAGGATGAGGCACCTGGAGGCAGGGAGAACAGTGAGCTTGGTCACCAACAGAATTGAGTCCCAGTCCCATGAAATCATACTGTCAGCTAAACTGCTTATGTGATAAGCAAGCCTATGAGCTAGATCCTATTATTCCTGTTTTACAGATATGGACACTGAAGCACAGAAAGGTGAGGTGATTTGCCCCAGGTCACACAGCTTGGAAACCATGGGTCAGGCCAACCTGACTCTGTCAGCTTTCTTATCTACAATGCTGAGAGTTGCTCAGTGTGTAAGTGGGTGAGTGACTCAGACTCTTCATTCAGCGTGAGTCATACTGGTGGTGAAGAGAGAAGGAGGAGGGGAGGGCAAGATGCTAACCAACTCCTGCAGCATCTCCTGCCTGAACCCAGCACCACAGAGCAGCCACTTCTCCTGTGAGAAGAGCCATAGGAGTTGCCTAAGGGAGCCCAGAAGGAACTCAGTTCAGAATAGGAAGCAGTCAACCTAAACAGTCTCCCTGAAGGTGTGAAAACTCTTGGCTTAGACTTAATAACCAGTTAGGGTAACTTAGCACCTAAACTCCCCAAACTCCCTTCTCTAGCATCATTTCATTTTCCTCTGAAATAACCTTGGGGCATTGTATATTTATTTCACCTACTTTTCTGTTTGTACATTATCTTTCATAATAAAATGGTAAAAGAATTCGCATAAACAACTCAAGCTGGGCAGCTGGTATTTGTTTTTTGCAGATGAGGAAACAGAGGCTCATAAGTTATGTGCTTTGACTAAACAGAACTGCTATGCACAGTTGTGCAGATCTTTTTTTTTTTTTTCCCCTGTATAATGAAGCAGCAGAGAAGTACATAAAGCTGAAAAACAGCCTGTGCTAGATAGCCAAGCAGTCCATAGGCTACATCTTCTGGAGAAACGATACCTTTTGCTATTGTTCAGAAAGGTGTCCTTTGAATGTAATTCCTCTAATTACACACCCTGATCTTGTTAGCAACCCCACCCTTGACCTATTGCTATAAGACTCCTCACCTTCCCAGATTGGGACAAACAGTTTTCTGGGACAGGAGTTTACTGAGTCCCCCTTTTGCCTGGTAAAGCAATAAAGCTGTTTTTTCTACTTCACCTAAAGGCCTGCCTCTGAGATTTGATTCAGTGCACAGAGGCCAAGCTTTCAACATCAACCTCTGTCCATACCCTTTTGTCCCTACCGACCCTCAACTGCCCTCAGTCTCTGCCTGCAACTCCCAACCCTGCCTTCTACATCTAACAGCCTTACAGAGAGAGAGAGAGAGAACAATGCAAAGGGAGGCCAAGTGGAAATGAAAACAGAAATGTAATGAGCTTTAAGAAACCTCAGTGGCTTCCTCAGGTTGGGACAGAAAGGTATGCAAATGAAAAGACATGGAACTCTCTCCCAGAAGCTCTTTAAAAGCAGAGATCTGCTGTTTATTGATGCCTCTGGGTTCTTGGCACCCTGCCAGGTGCAGCAAAAGGTCGCTTTCTAATTGGTAATTTGATGATTTCTTTGTATGCCCCTGTTTCCCTGGAGTAGGTTTTTTCACTCCATCTTAGTGCCTTGCAGTTCCTGCCTGCTGCTTCCCACAGACTAGAGACTCCCTGGCTTTCGCTTCCTTTCCCTTCATGCTTTCCCTACCCTGGACAGACAATACTGCCTGGGCTTGGTGTGATTTCCTGTGGTCCCAGAGGCCCTGGGCACCTGAAGGGAGAACAGAGTCCTCCTTTCATGCAGACTCATCTGGCTCAGGCTCATTCCCATCTGCACCAGAGTGTGTGCTCTCAGTATTGACCACCCATAATTCCTCTCCCTGCCCAGTGGTACCCAGGTTCCTTCCAGGAGTTTCCTCTCTCCCAGCCTTTGCTGCTTAGGGACTGATATGTTCCAGGTCCTGCTTCCCACTGCAGAAACTGAGCAGAAACTGAGAGCCTTCCTTCTGCTCCTCAGACCTTGGTTGTGGCCAATGGGACAGGACCTCTCAGGAGTTAGAACAGAGGACACATGAACAGAAGGGATGGCTGGTGTCCCACTCAGACTGTTCAGGTGCTAAAATGCTTCCCAATGTCCATCTCCCAGCATTGGTACCCTCTAGTCGGTGCCCTCCCAAATGGTGCCCTCCTGGGTCTGCCCTTTCCCCCACCCAAGGCTCTACTGATTCTACCAGGGCCTTGATATCCCTAACAGATTCTCTTTGTTTTTGTTGCTTGCAGCCAAGAACCCTGTTTTAGCTTGGGCTGCCATAACAGAACACCACAGACTAGGTGGCTTAAACGACAGATATTTATTTGTCACAGTTCTGGAGGTGAGAAATCTAGTCTAAAACCAAGGTGCCTGCAGATTCTAATCTTGGCGAGGCCCCTCATCCCAGCCTGCAGACAGCTCTCCTCTCCCTGAGTTCACCCGATCTCCTCTTTGTGCCCATGTGGAGAGAGAGAACTTGCTTGTCTCATTCTCTTCTTCTAAGAGTCTAATCTAATCAAAAGATAGAGTTCTCATCACTTATTCTAAACCTAATTACCGGGCTTCCCCTGGTGGTCCAGTGGGTAAGGACACCGCCTTGCAGTGCAAGGGGCGCCGGTTCAATCCCTGGCCTGGGAAGATCCCACGTGCCGTGGAGCAGCTGGACTGATGTGTCCAATGACCGAGCCGGAGCTCTGGAGCGCATGCGCCCAGAGCCAGCGCTCTGCAGCTACAGATGCCACTGTGATGGGAGGCCCACAGGAGCCAAGGAACAAAGACGGATGAAAATAGAGAAATGAAAGACCAATAGAAGTGGCCCGCCCGCTCCCCTCTCTCTCCAACCCGACCCCCGCCCAAAATAAAATAAATAAAATAAATCTTAAACCTAATTACCTCCAAAGACTCCCTGTCTAATACTTTTATATTTGAATGTTAAGGTTTCAACATATGGATTTTGGAGGGACAAAAACATTCAGTCCATAAAAATCCAGGAATGAACCAACCTCCTATTCGCAGGCTTAGTACGTTGCAGTGGTCAAGTAATGAGTAGTGTTTATCATTTTATTCTGAGGAAACGGGTGCTGTGGACATAGCTTTGCAATGGCCATCTCCCAGCATTGGTACCCTCTAGTCAGTGCCCTCCCATAGCTTTGCCTCCCAACTTCCTGATTCTCTCCCCAGTGCTTCCCTTGCCACCTTGCATTTGCCTGCAGGCTGCCTGAAGGCAGCATCTCTTTAGCTCCCATCTTCCAGTTTCTTCAGACAGATACCCACACACTTTTATTTTTAGGAGGTAATAACAAAACTAAGCTTAGGAAATCTTTAAAAGGATTAAAACTCAAGTTCTCTTTGATCTTGGGCTGCCATAACAGAACACCACAGACTAGGTGGCTTAAACGACAGATATTTATTTGTCACAGTTCTGGAGGTGAGAAATCTAGTCTAAAACCAAGGTGCCTGCAGATTCTAATCTTGGCGAGGCCCCTCATCCCAGCCTGCAGACAGCTCTCCTCTCCCTGAGTTCACCCGATCTCCTCTTTGTGCCCATGTGGAGAGAGAGAACTTGCTTGTCTCATTCTCTTCTTCTAAGAGTCTAATCTAATCAAAAGATAGAGTTCTCATCACTTATTCTAAACCTAATTACCGGGCTTCCCCTGGTGGTCCAGTGGGTAAGGACACCGCCTTGCAGTGCAAGGGGCGCCGGTTCAATCCCTGGCCTGGGAAGATCCCACGTGCCGTGGAGCAGCTGGACTGATGTGTCCAATGACCGAGCCGGAGCTCTGGAGCGCATGCGCCCAGAGCCAGCGCTCTGCAGCTACAGATGCCACTGTGATGGGAGGCCCACAGGAGCCAAGGAACAAAGACGGATGAAAATAGAGAAATGAAAGACCAATAGAAGTGGCCCGCCCGCTCCCCTCTCTCTCCAACCCGACCCCCGCCCAAAATAAAATAAATAAAATAAATCTTAAACCTAATTACCTCCAAAGACTCCCTGTCTAATACTTTTATATTTGAATGTTAAGGTTTCAACATATGGATTTTGGAGGGACAAAAACATTCAGTCCATAAAAATCCAGGAATGAACCAACCTCCTATTCGCAGGCTTAGTACGTTGCAGTGGTCAAGTAATGAGTAGTGTTTATCATTTTATTCTGAGGAAACGGGTGCTGTGGACATAGCTTTGCAATGGCCATCTCCCAGCATTGGTACCCTCTAGTCAGTGCCCTCCCATAGCTTTGCCTCCCAACTTCCTGATTCTCTCCCCAGTGCTTCCCTTGCCACCTTGCATTTGCCTGCAGGCTGCCTGAAGGCAGCATCTCTTTAGCTCCCATCTTCCAGTTTCTTCAGACAGATACCCACACACTTTTATTTTTAGGAGGTAATAACAAAACTAAGCTTAGGAAATCTTTAAAAGGATTAAAACTCAAGTTCTCTTTGATCTTGTGGAATCAAACGTCTGCCTGGCAGTTTCCTAACAGTGTTGCTTTGGGCAAGTTACTGGCCCCCAGGCCTCTAGGTTCTCATTTTAAATATGCAATAAATAATACCCATGTCTTGGGAGTCTTGTTAAGAGTAAAAAGATGACCAAGTAAGGTGCTTAGTATGCTGTTTAACACACACGTATGTGCATGTGAAGTTGCTTCAGTCATGTCTGCCTCTTTGGGACCACATGCACTGTAGCTTGCCAGGTTCCTCTGTCCATGGGATTGTCCAGGCAGGACTATTGGAGTCGGGTGCCATTTCCTACTCCAGGAGATCTTCCCAACCCAGGGATCGAACTCAACATCTCTTACATCTCCTGCATTGGCAGGCGAATTCTTTACCACTAGTGCCTTCGAGGAAGTCTTGCTTAACATATAATTACTTAACAAATATGAACAGTTATATGAGTGCAGTATTTTAGAGGAGCATTTGTAGCTATAAGTTCTTTTTACTGTCCCCTACCTATGATCTTTGATGATTCAGGAAGGTCTATTTTTAGTCTATTTGCCCATCTTCTTCTGAGCCATGGTGATGAAGCACATGAAGTTTCATCCCACCTTCCTCTAGGAATAATCTCCCACCCTGGCACTGAGCATCCCCACTGTGTACCTGGCCTGGTCACACAACTCCCAGGTGGGCCCATGTGCCTCTGTGGTCCTACAGTGGGTACAAGGCACGATGACCTCTCAAGCTGGTGTCTATCCTCTTAGTCTCTCTACTTTCAGTGAACAAAGTCCTCTCCCTTTAGCCCTTCAGAGCTTTAGGCTTTCTGCAACTTCTAAGCTTTTTTTTCTTTCACCTTTGCTGAAAGTTCTCCAGCTGCCTGCTCCTACAACCCACCTCCTCCAGGAAATGTTCTCTGAGTAGCTGACAGCACCGTGATGTTTCTCCCCTGAGATTCAGCCTACTTACAAGCCCAACTCACTCTGTTCATTTTCCTGGGCTGAGGAGCAAACTTCTTCCAAAGGCTAGAACTTCTGGGACCTGGGGGGCACCAGGACCAGTGAGGAAAGAGGGAAGGTTTCCCACAGGCTCCTTTCTAGTGCAGTGCTCTATGGTCCTAATTCAAATTCTTAGACTCCTACAACTCATAACTCCAAGGAACGTCAAGCAATCACCTACCTTCACTGAAGACAGCCTCATATTATTGTTGAGATTTTGTGACAGCACAAGGTCACATGGCTGGAGCAGAAAGAGGAGCCAAACTTGGATCTTCTTCGTTCTGCTCAGAAGCGTTGCTGGAGGAGCCATTCTCTCTCCAAGCAAGTCTGTTCTCAAAAGTAGTGTGACTTTGGTTCTCCTGATCTCTGTCTCTGTGTCTGTCTGTCTGTCTGGCACTGTGAAAGCAAAGGCCAGTCATCCAAGATGCAATTGAAACATTAACAGGCCTATGGAGAGGACTACAGAGAAGGTGGTTGGGGGAGGGGATCAGAATTTTCTGATGCCTCTCCTACACCCTCCATCCTGCTCACTGCTGGAACCTGGCTTTGCCTCTGCTTGCACCATGATACGTTCCCCTCCCTGCATCCTGGAGTGTCTTTTCCAGTTGTGTTAACCTCACATCAGCATCGCTTCCTCCATAATTATAACTGGCTTGAAGATTTCAAGGCTCAGATTCATCCATTTGATTCATCCTTGAGACTCCTCACATTCTCAGATAATTGGTTTTAAGGGTACACACTCACAGACTACAGATGCTATTAGAAGAAGTCAAGTGTTTCTTGTCCTCTGACTGCAAGGAGAGTACTTATTCAGAACCAGGGACAATTCCCATGTTTTTCTTCACTTAGAGTGTTTATAAACAGTTGAATCCTTTTCAGATGTGTTGGATTTTCATTCTTTTGTGAATTCAGGCAAGATGTGGGCTTGATTTGGGGCCTCTAGTGTTTAAGAGGGCCACATTTTAAAATGTTAAAAGGCTCTTTAATAAAAGATGAAAGAAAAAGCAAGTAGCAGTGAAGAGTTGTTTTTTTTTTTTTTTTCTTTTTTTTTTTCAGTTAAGGAACTTGGAATTCTGAAGAGTTACATGTGAAATTCAGCTGCAGCATATCTGGATATAAATAATACACTGAAATTTTTATGTAGTTAAGCATTACAGGAGTCGGACAAGCTCTGCAAGGATTTGCATTTAATTCTGTTTTCTAAAAAATGTGTTAACTAAAAAAAAAATTCGGGGCATGTAGAGTTACTAAGACAGTAAGGAGAATTGGGAAAAAATCTGTTTAATTTATTGACAGGTCACCATGAAAGCGATGTTTGCTTTTGGAGGAGCCATTCTCGAAAGAGGAGCCAAACTTGGATCTTCTTCGTTCTGCTCAGAAGCGTTGCTGGAGGAGCCATTCTCTCTCCAAGCAAGTCTGTTCTCAAAAGTAGTGTGACTTTGGTTCTCCTGATCTCTGTCTCTGTGTCTGTCTGTCTGTCTGGCACTGTGAAAGCAAAGGCCAGTCATCCAAGATGCAATTGAAACATTAACAGGCCTATGGAGGGGACTACAGAGAAGGTGGTTGGGGAGGGATCAGAATTTTCTGATGCCTCTCCTACACCCTCCATCCTGCTCACTGCTGGAACCTGGCTTTGCCTCTGCTTGCACCATGATACGTTCCCCTCCCTGCATCCTGGAGTGTCTTTTCCAGTTGTGTTAACCTCACATCAGCATCGCTTCCTCCATAATTATAACTGGCTTGAAGATTTCAAGGCTCAGATTCATCCATTTGATTCATCCTTGAGACTCCTCACATTCTCAGATAATTGGTTTTAAGGGTACACACTCACAGACTACAGATGCTATTAGAAGAAGTCAAGTGTTTCTTGTCCTCTGACTGCAAGGAGAGTACTTATTCAGAACCAGGGACAATTCCCATGTTTTTCTTCACTTAGAGTGTTTATAAACAGTTGAATCCTTTTCAGATGTGTTGGATTTTCATTCTTTTGTGAATTCAGGCAAGATGTGGGCTTGATTTGGGGCCTCTAGTGTTTAAGAGGGCCACATTTTAAAATGTTAAAAGGCTCTTTAATAAAAGATGAAAGAAAAAGCAAGTAGCAGTGAAGAGTTGTTTTTTTTTTTTTTTTCTTTTTTTTTTTCAGTTAAGGAACTTGGAATTCTGAAGAGTTACATGTGAAATTCAGCTGCAGCATATCTGGATATAAATAATACACTGAAATTTTTATGTAGTTAAGCATTACAGGAGTCGGACAAGCTCTGCAAGGATTTGCATTTAATTCTGTTTTCTAAAAAATGTGTTAACTAAAAATAAAAAATTCGGGGGCATGTAGAGTTACTAAGACAGTAAGGAGAATTGGCAGCAGAAATGATCTGTTTAATTTATTGCCTGTATTTCAAACCATTCATGGGTTTGTTTATAGGACAGGGTCACCTGAGGCTGAAGAAGGAGGATGCTGCTTTGAAATGATGAGGCAGGACATTGTTTGGGACCTTCAAATATGTCCCATCTTACTCTTCCCCTTGCTTTTTCCAGAAGCAGCTCTCCTTTTGCTAAACGACGCTGGAGAAACATTCCTGTAGCCAGACAGGATACACAGACAGAGAGTGAGAAGATAGGAATAGGTTAGGAAGACTTGGAGACTCCAGTCCCTTTGCCCTCATGTTCACCTTGATCCATCAATCTGGGGCCTCTTCCTTCTTGTGGTCAGGACAACTCCGTGTCTATTGGTATGGCTGCCAAAACAAATACCACAGTTGGGTGATTCGGACAACATAAACTGGTCCTTCCAGTTCTGGAGGCTAGCAGTCCAACAACATCAAGGTGTTGGTAGGATTGTTCTCCTGAGACCTCTCTCCTTGGCTTGCAGATGCTGCCTTCTCCCTGTGTTCTCATCTGGCTTTCTCTGCGCCCACATGTTGCTGGGTCACTTCCTTTTCTTTGTAAGACACAAGTACTGTTGGATCACGGTGCCACTCTTGTGACCTCATTTAACCTTAATTCCACTTTTAAGGCTCAACCTCCAAACACAGTTACACTGGGATTAAAGCTTTGATGCATTTGGGGACACACAATTTAGTCCCTAACATGGTTTTACAGGTGCTGAGTGGCGGTACCTTCAGAGAATGTCTTGAATCCATTCCACGTTCTCTCTCCTTCATATTGCCTAGTATATTATACAGCCTTCTAGGTCTGGGTTTCCTTCTATAATACAAAATGATATTTATGATCTGCCTCGGTTCTGGGGTTCCAGCTGATCCTCCAGACTCATACTCACTGATACTTTCAGAGATTAAGACCAGCTCCATTTCCATTTGGCTCTGAAACCTTGGGAAACTCTCAATTGATCCAATAATAGATGTATATTCTAGACTCTCCACTGGGCACCAGTGACATACCCAGCACTTTTCACACAGAGACCCCAGGCAGGTAAAGCAAAAGTTGCTATGAATATAAGAGCTGGAGTAGACGGCAGAAAGGGGCTTAGGGACACAGCCTTGGCCTGGAGAGGTGGGATAGCACTCACTCTGTGCATCCATCCCTTAAGCCAAGTGCCCAGACAGCTTGGTGCAGCTGACCAACCACACTCTGATCCTCAGACACACATCACACTTTTAGTCACGTGACCTCACTGTGGCATGTATATGGCTTTTTAAAAACTGAATTTTGCATAACATATATGTACTAGCCTGGACGGGAGAGGTGTTTAGGGGGAATGGATACATGTATATGTACAGCCGAGCCCCCTCACTGTTCACCTGACACTATCACACAATTGTTAATTGGGGATGAGGGGGAATGGGAGATACATATGACTAATATGGAATTATACATATCTGTAAACAGCCAAACTCTGTAAAATCAAAAAAGCAAAAGCAAAAAAAACTTGTGATTGTAGAAATGAAAATAGAGTGGGTACTGAAGGTACAAAAAAGAAATCGTTCATTGGCTATACCCCACTAAAAATGTTTTTGGTGTAAAAACAAAAGTGAAAAGGAAAAAAGAAAAAATATTACATAACATTTGCTATTTTAAGCACTTTAAGGTATATAGCTCAGCTTTCAGTATGTTCACCATGTTACTTAACCTTCACCACTGTCTAATTCCAAACATTTTCATTGAACAGTTTCACCTAACAAAGGAACTGCTCTCTCTTATTCCATTCCCACCACCCTTAGCTACGGGCAGCCACTAGTCTAAGCTTTCTTTCCCTATGAATTTGCTTGTTCTGGACATTTCACGTAAGTGGAATCGTACAAGATATGTCTCTCTGTCTGGCTTCTATCATGTAACATAATGTTTTTAAGGATCAGCCATATTATTGCCTGTATCTGTACTTTGTTCCTTTTTATGCCCAAGTAACTGTTCATTTTATTGCTATATTATATTTTGTTTGTCAAGTCATCAGTTGACATTTTGTTTATCATCAGTTGGTAGACATTTAGGTTGTTTCTGTTTTGAGGATATTTTGAATAATGTTGCATGAACATTTGTGTACAAGTTTTTGTTTGAAAGGATGTCTTTATTTCTGTTTGGCACATGCCTAGGTGTGCAGTTTCTGGACCATATATTAACTCTATGTTTAATGTTTTGAGGGACCACCAATTTCATTCTCACTGAACAGATGAGCCAGTTGCAGAGCTGGGATTTCAGGCCAAGACCTCTCATTCTAGAGCCCATGCACTGACACTGTCATGCTACCTTAGAAGTGATGCTTGAACTGGATGCTGAAGGAAGGGATGCTATCTTGGTTGATGGGGGCAGGAAGGACATTCTGGATAAATGTGTTATGTCTTAGAAGTATGAAAGGGCGTCTTTGCATTTGTAGCAAGTGGCAGTTGAGGCTGTCTAGAGAATACCTTTCCATGGGAAGAACTGCCAGGGTAGAGGTGGAAGGAGGCAGACCTCAACAGCCTTGCATACCATGCTCAGAAGATGAATGCACAAAGAATTTAAGCAGAAGACAAAGTATGAAAAATACACGTGAATTAAAGAAATGAAAACCACACCTGAAATGTAAAGGCAAGCATACCAAGAAAAAATATTTGCCAGTCACATGACATAGGGTTAACAGTTTCCTTACATAAAAACCTCCTAAAACTGATTGTGTAAACATTTAAAACCAAGCTAGATAAATGGGCAAAGGACATGAACAGATGATTCACAAAATAAAAAATGCAAAGCAGTAAACAAACATATGGAAAAATGCAACTTCCAGTATAATCAAAGGCAAGCAAATTTAAACAACAGTAAGGGAACCATTCTTTCTGATGAGATTAGCAAATGTTTCTCAAAATGATAATGACTTATTCTGGGGAGAGTAAGCCAGAATTCTTACACATCTTTGGTATGTTCAAATTCTGAACGCCAAATGCTCCTTTCCCTGTAAGTCTGTAACTCCAGTTCTAGTCATTAACTCACTCAGAAGCTACATCTCTATGTTGTTTACAATTAAGAAAAAGCTGGAAACAAGAAGGTACAGGGTGCAGGTGGCCGAAGTTCAAAACATCATTCATGTGTGAATACCAAGAAAACAGTCCAGCCCCAACTTCTTGCTAGAGATCCAGAACTATGCCAAGCCAAACTGTTCATTGTTTTCTCCAAATCTGCTTTGCCACACCCATGTTCATTTTCACTGTCAGTATCACTTGGCTAAATTGTAACCAAAGCTAAAACCATGGAAGTTGCCTTTGCCTCACTGTTTCCTTACTATCATCTGATATTGTGTATCTACTCTACCCAGATTCATATGTTAAAATCAAATTTCCTACAGATTGTACTTTTAAGAGGTAGGAGACTTTGGTAGACACTTATATTGGGAAAGTACAGCCCCTGTGAATGAAATTACCTTATAAAATCCCTCACCTCTGCTACTAAGTGAGGACACAGTGAGAAGTTTTGGTCTATGAACCAGAAAGTAAGCTTTCACCAAACACGGAATCCTCCATGATCCTGGACTTTGAGCCTCCAGATTGTGAGAAATAAATATCTTTTTTAAAATTTTTGCCTCTTCTATTCTTTTTCTAATTTTTAAATTTTCATCCATCGTTATTCCTTGGCCTGTGTGGGCCTCTCATTGCAGCAGCCTCTCTCGTTGCAGAGCACCAGCTCTGGGCACATGCGCTCCAGAGCATTGACTCACAATTGGACATGCTGGTCCAGCCACTCCATGGCACGTGGGATCTTCTCAAGCCAGGGATCAAACTGGTGTCCCTTGCACTGTAAGGCGGTCTCTTTACTCACTGGACCACCAGGGCAGCCCAGAAATAAATTTCTGTTGTTTATGAACTGCTCAATTTGTGATATTTTGTTATATTAGCCTGAACAGACTGAAATAAACCTCCTCTCCTTTATTTAATGTATATGCCTTTAATTTTGTCAGTTACACCTTAGAAGGCTTCTCAGATCTTTTCTTGCAGCTTTCTCATTGCCATCACCTTAAAATATCCTTTATATTTTCACCCCTGTATTAGTTTCAAATTCCTTTCCTGTAAGTCTGTAACTCCAGTTCTTGTCATTAACTCACTCAGAAGCTACATCTCTATGTTGTTTACAATTAAGAAAAAGCTGGAAACAAGAAGGTACAGGGTGCAGGTGGCCGAAGTTCAAAACATCATTCATGTGTGAATACCAAGAAAACAGTCCAGCCCCAACTTCTTGCTAGAGATCCAGAACTATGCCAAGCCAAACTGTTCATTGTTTTCTCCAAATCTGCTTTGCCACACCCATGTTCATTTTCACTGTCAGTATCACTTGGCTAAATTGTAACCAAAGCTAAAACCATGGAAGTTGCCTTTGCCTCACTGTTTCCTTACTATCATCTGATATTGTGTATCTACTCTACCCAGATTCATATGTTAAAATCAAATTTCCTACAGATTGTACTTTTAAGAGGTAGGAGACTTTGGTAGACACTTATATTGGGAAAGTACAGCCCCTGTGAATGAAATTACCTTATAAAATCCCTCACCTCTGCTACTAAGTGAGGACACAGTGAGAAGTTTTGGTCTATGAACCAGAAAGTAAGCTTTCACCAAACACGGAATCCTCCATGATCCTGGACTTTGAGCCTCCAGATTGTGAGAAATAAATATCTTTTTTAAAATTTTTGCCTCTTCTATTCTTTTCAAATTTTTTAAATTTTCATCCATCGTTATTCCTTGGCCTGTGTGGGCCTCTCATTGCAGCAGCCTCTCTCGTTGCAGAGCACCAGCTCTGGGCACATGCGCTCCAGAGCATTGACTCACAATTGGACATGCTGGTCCAGCCACTCCATGGCACGTGGGATCTTCTCAAGCCAGGGATCAAACTGGTGTCCCTTGCACTGTAAGGCGGTCTCTTTACTCACTGGACCACCAGGGCAGCCCAGAAATAAATTTCTGTTGTTTATGAACTGCTCAATTTGTGATATTTTGTTATATTAGCCTGAACAGACTGAAATAAACCTCCTCTCCTTTATTTAATGTATATGCCTTTAATTTTGTCAGTTACACCTTAGAAGGCTTCTCAGATCTTTTCTTGCAGCTTTCTCATTGCCATCACCTTAAAATATCCTTTATATTTTCACCCCTGGATTATTTTCAGAATCTCCCATCACAGACTGGTCACATGGGGCTGCCAAGTGAGAGGGAGGGGGGTTTGTCCAGGAGAGAGACACAAGGCCAGGTTTCAGCAGTGCCGTGAGCATTTTTCTCTTTTGGAACATCTATAGCAAATATTCTTAAAAGTTTAAGGCTGGGCTTCCCCTGGTGGTCCAGTGGGTAAGGACACCGCCTTGCAGTGCAAGGGGCGCCAGTTCGATCCCTGGTCTGGGAAGATCCCACGTGCCACGGAGCGGCTGGACCGATGTGTCCAATCACCGAGCTGGAGCTCTGGAGCGCATGCGCCCAGAGCCGGCGCTCTGCAATGACAGACCTGGATGGGAGGCCACCTGGATGGGAGGCCCACAGGAGCCAAAGAACAAGACAGATGGAAATAGAGAAATGAAAGACCAATAGAAGTGGCCCGCCCGCTCCCCTCCCTCCCCAACCGGACCTTCGCCCAAAATGTAAAATAAATAAATAAATCTTAAAAAAAAACAAAAAACAAAAAAAACACAACCAGACAACTCAGCACAGGTAAAACGAACAACCCAATCAAAAAATGGGAGAAAGATCTAAAGAGACGCCTCTCCAAAGAGGACATACAGATTGTCCCAAAGCACATGAAACGATGCTCAATCTCACTTATTATTAAAGAAATGCAAATTAAAATTACAATGAGATACCACTTCACACCCGTCAGAATGGCCATCATCAAAAAATCTGCAGACAATAAATGCTGGAGAGGGTGCGGAGAAAAGGGAACCCTCTTGCATTGCTGGTGGAAATGTCAATTGATACAGCCTCTATGGAAGACAGTCTGGAGATTTCTTAAAAAACTAAAAATAGAAGCACCCTACGACCCAGCAATCCCACTATTAGGCTTATACCCTGATGAAATCAAAACTGAAAGAAGCACCTGTACCCCAATGTTCATTGCAGTTCTCTATACAATAGCCAGAACTTGGAAGCAACCTAGATGTCCGTCGACGAATGAATGGATCCAGAAGCTCTGATACATATATACAATGGAATACTTCTCAGATCTTTTCTTGCAGCTTTCTCATTGCCATCACCTTAAAATATCCTTTATATTTTCACCCCTGGATTATTTTCAGAATCTCCCATCACAGACTGGTCACATGGGGCTGCCAAGTGAGAGGGAGGGGGGTTTGTCCAGGAGAGAGACACAAGGCCAGGTTTCAGCAGTGCCGTGAGCATTTTTCTCTTTTGGAACATCTATAGCAAATATTCTTAAAAGTTTAAGGCTGGGCTTCCCCTGGTGGTCCAGTGGGTAAGGACACCGCCTTGCAGTGCAAGGGGCGCCAGTTCGATCCCTGGTCTGGGAAGATCCCACGTGCCACGGAGCGGCTGGACCGATGTGTCCAATCACCGAGCTGGAGCTCTGGAGCGCATGCGCCCAGAGCCGGCGCTCTGCAATGACAGACCTGGATGGGAGGCCACCTGGATGGGAGGCCCACAGGAGCCAAAGAACAAGACAGATGGAAATAGAGAAATGAAAGACCAATAGAAGTGGCCCGCCCGCTCCCCTCCCTCCCCAACCGGACCTTCGCCCAAAATGTAAAATAAATAAATAAATCTTAAAAAAAAACAAAAAACAAAAAAAACACAACCAGACAACTCAGCACAGGTAAAACGAACAACCCAATCAAAAAATGGGAGAAAGATCTAAAGAGACGCCTCTCCAAAGAGGACATACAGATTGTCCCAAAGCACATGAAACGATGCTCAATCTCACTTATTATTAAAGAAATGCAAATTAAAATTACAATGAGATACCACTTCACACCCGTCAGAATGGCCATCATCAAAAAATCTGCAGACAATAAATGCTGGAGAGGGTGCGGAGAAAAGGGAACCCTCTTGCATTGCTGGTGGAAATGTCAATTGATACAGCCTCTATGGAAGACAGTCTGGAGATTTCTTAAAAAACTAAAAATAGAAGCACCCTACGACCCAGCAATCCCACTATTAGGCTTATACCCTGATGAAATCAAAACTGAAAGAAGCACCTGTACCCCAATGTTCATTGCAGTTCTCTATACAATAGCCAGAACTTGGAAGCAACCTAGATGTCCGTCGACGAATGAATGGATCCAGAAGCTCTGATACATATATACAATGGAATACTACTCAGCTGTTAAAAGAAATGCAGAAGACTCAGTCCTAATGAAGTGGCTGGCTCTAGAACCTATCATAAAAAGTGAAGTAAGTCAAAAAGAGAAAGACAAATACAGTATACTAACACACATATATGGAATCTAGTAGGACGGTCTTGATAACACACGCAGGGAACTCATGGAAAAACAGACAGAGCATAGACATAGGGACATTGTGGGGAAGAAATAGGGAGGGGGAGGCATGGAGGGAGTAACATGGAAACCTATACTGATATGTGTGGAAAAGATAGCTAGTGTCATAGTGCTAAGGGAATAGGAGTGCTTACAATGGCTTGGGGCGAAGGCCTGGAGGGAGGGGGGGAACTGGGAGGGTGGGGACCATGGATATGCATATGACTGATCTGGGAACATACATGTCTGTGAACAACAAAACTCTGTAAAACCTTTAAAATAAAGAATAAAAAAATATTAAAAAAAAGTACTTTTAAGTCTCCCGTCTGACCTCCTTTTTGGAACTCCCCCTTCATACCATACTGGGCTTCCCAATTCCTTCACAATTCCACTACATATTTTGATAAATTAATGTTATTATTTAATATTATACTTATATCTTAAATATAAGCAATATTATTTAATATTTGTTATTTTAATAATACATGAATCTAATTCTGTCCTTCTCTACTTGAAAACTTCCATTAGAATAGTTTCCCATTTCTTACAGAATAAAATTCAAACTTGTTAGCTTGACGTGAGATCATCCTAAATGACTCTAACCTGACCTAACTTTAATGACCCAAGACTCTGGTCATGCCTTGGCATATGCTCTGCCTCATATACCCATCTTCCAGCTTCCCATTTGACAGATCTCAGCTCATTTTTCAAAGCCAAGTTCAACCATTGGTTCTTGATTTCCTCAAGAAGAGACAGGTCATTCCATCTTTCAGATTCTCAAAAAATAATCGTTCATGACACATATCAATGCTCTTCTTCTAGTAGGCTGTGCACTCTTCAAGGATAGTGCTGAGGTCTTCTTTGCAATTCTCAGGCTGAGAATGGTGCCCAGAATACCAACAGCCCTGTGAGTGCTATCTGAATGAAGGTATGAGATAAGGAGAACCAATATACACTGAATCATGAAGCCTTTTCCTCTTTGAGGGAAACTTGAGAAAGTGGGGATGGAAGAACTGTTATCAGTCTGGGTAACACACACTCAATAATCAGAGGCTATGTTATAAGAGAGGATCAAACCCAAGGAAAGAAGGCAAGACAGAAATTTTAAATGTTTGAAGCCCTTCTGTGAGTGTGGAGGCTCCCCTGTCTGCCAACAGGGATGGTATGGATGCTCTGGCTTGGATTCATACAAAAAATGGGGAAAAGGAATGGGGCTAAAGTTTTCATAGGGCTAAGGGAACAGGGGTGCGAACATTGGCTTGGGGCGAAGGCCTGGAGGAGGGGAACTGGGAGGGTGGGGACCATGGATATGCATATGACTGATCTGGGAACATACATGTCTGTGAACAACAAAACTCTGTAAAACCTTTAAAATAAAGAATAAAAAAATATTAAAAAAAAGTACTTTTAAGTCTCCCGTCTGACCTCCTTTTTGGAACTCCCCCTTCATACCATACTGGGCTTCCCAATTCCTTCACAATTCCACTACATATTTTGATAAATTAATGTTATTATTTAATATTATACTTATATCTTAAATATAAGCAATATTATTTAATATTTGTTATTTTAATAATACATGAATCTAATTCTGTCCTTCTCTACTTGAAAACTTCCATTAGAATAGTTTCCCATTTCTTACAGAATAAAATTCAAACTTGTTAGCTTGACGTGAGATCATCCTAAATGACTCTAACCTGACCTAACTTTAATGACCCAAGACTCTGGTCATGCCTTGGCATATGCTCTGCCTCATATACCCATCTTCCAGCTTCCCATTTGACAGATCTCAGCTCATTTTTCAAAGCCAAGTTCAACCATTGGTTCTTGATTTCCTCAAGAAGAGACAGGTCATTCCATCTTTCAGATTCTCAAAAAATAATCGTTCATGACACATATCAATGCTCTTCTTCTAGTAGGCTGTGCACTCTTCAAGGATAGTGCTGAGGTCTTCTTTGCAATTCTCAGGCTGAGAATGGTGCCCAGAATACCAACAGCCCTGTGAGTGCTATCTGAATGAAGGTATGAGATAAGGAGAACCAATATACACTGAATCATGAAGCCTTTTCCTCTTTGAGGGAAACTTGAGAAAGTGGGGATGGAAGAACTGTTATCAGTCTGGGTAACACACACTCAATAATCAGAGGCTATGTTAAAAGAGAGGATCAAACCCAAGGAAAGAAGGCAAGACAGAAATTTTAAATGTTTGAAGCCCTTCTGTGAGTGTGGACTCCTGGCCTGGACTACCCAGGCATGTTGCTTGCCAACAGGGATGGTATGGATGCTCTGGCTTGCAGCCCAGTTCTGCAACTGATTGGGAGCATTGGGGCATGCAATCCCCCAGCTTCTGGGAGTGTGGTAGCCAATGGCTCTCAGTTGAGTCATTCTCTGGGAATTACCCTCAGTTAAAGAAAGCCCTCAACCAAAGTCGTACCCACTCTTGAGGGCATCCCTCATCCAGTGACTGGTCAGTAAGGGAGTCCATCTTGCTCACCTCCAGACTGGACAACCCATCCCAGAACCAGAGCTCCTCATGGGTCAGCTGAGGTTTGTTTTTTTTTTATATTTGCAACAAACTTCAGCTTCTCCTCCTACCAGTTCCCCCTTCCTTCAGTCTCACATGGGTGTTGATTCCTAAGTCACTTTCTAATACATTTCCAGCCTGCAGATTTCCACCTCAGAATCTGCTTGACAGAGAATAATCTAAGGCAAATGATGCTCCAAGGGCTTCCATTTCCATCCCAATATTTCCAACTAGATTGGCAAATGTTTCTTAGACACAGCTACCAAGATCAACTACACAGATCTTTGGTGATCCTTTTGCATTTTGGAATCTTGTTGGTGGCCTCAAGGCTGAATGGTCCCACCTTCTAAATGTGACCTGAGTAATTGCTCTTTTGTAGCCATTGATTTGAGTCATGTTACATTTTGTCATACAGAGGTGTGAAATTTAAAATAGATACAGCAGTGAACTATGAGGCAGCAGGAACACTTGAAATTTTGGCCCCATCTCCATTAGCTGACTTTTAAGCAAAATTTACACTTTTACAGAAAACTCCAACAGGAACACTTGAAATTTCATTCCAGATTCTCAAAAATAATCGTTCATGACACAGATCAATGCTCTTCTTCTAGTAGGCTGTGCACTCTTCAAGGATAGTGCTGAGGTCTTCTTTGCAATTCTCAGGCTGAGAATGGTGCCCAGAATACCAACAGCCCTGTGAGTGCTATCTGAATGAAGGTATGAGATAAGGAGAACCAATATACACTGAATCATGAAGCCTTTTCCTCTTTGAGGGAAACTTGAGAAAGTGGGGATGGAAGAACTGTTATCAGTCTGGGTAACACACACTCAATAATCAGAGGCTATGTTAAAAGAGAGGATCAAACCCAAGGAAAGAAGGCAAGACAGAAATTTTAAATGTTTGAAGCCCTTCTGTGAGTGTGGACTCCTGGCCTGGACTACCCAGGCATGTTGCTTGCCAACAGGGATGGTATGGATGCTCTGGCTTGCAGCCCAGTTCTGCAACTGATTGGGAGCATTGGGGCATGCAATCCCCCAGCTTCTGGGAGTGTGGTAGCCAATGGCTCTCAGTTGAGTCATTCTCTGGGAATTACCCTCAGTTAAAGAAAGCCCTCAACCAAAGTCGTACCCACTCTTGAGGGCATCCCTCATCCAGTGACTGGTCAGTAAGGGAGTCCATCTTGCTCACCTCCAGACTGGACAACCCATCCCAGAACCAGAGCTCCTCATGGGTCAGCTGAGGTTTGTTTTTTTTTTATATTTGCAACAAACTTCAGCTTCTCCTCCTACCAGTTCCCACTTCCTTCAGTCTCACATGGGTGTTGATTCCTAAGTCACTTTCTAATACATTTCCAGCCTGCAGATTTCCACCTCAGAATCTGCTTGACAGAGAATAATCTAAGGCAAATGATGCTCCAAGGGCTTCCATTTCCATCCCAATATTTCCAACTAGATTGGCAAATGTTTCTTAGACACAGCTACCAAGATCAACTACACAGATCTTTGGTGATCCTTTTGCATTTTGGAATCTTGTTGGTGGCCTCAAGGCTGAATGGTCCCACCTTCTAAATGTGACCTGAGTAATTGCTCTTTTGTAGCCATTGATTTGAGTCATGTTACATTTTGTCATACAGAGGTGTGAAATTTAAAATAGATACAGCAGTGAACTATGAGGCAGCAGGAACA
Source organism: Tragulus kanchil (assembly GCA_022376925.1). Classification (NCBI taxonomy): domain Eukaryota; kingdom Metazoa; phylum Chordata; class Mammalia; order Artiodactyla; family Tragulidae; genus Tragulus; species Tragulus kanchil. The sequence goes on from JAIOJX010000031.1 coordinate 137,224,990, forward strand.
CTTGAAATTTTGGCCCCATCTCCATTAGCTGACTTTTTAAGCAAAATTTACACTTTTACAGAAAACTCCAACTTTTGAAGGAAAGATGGCTTTGACCAGACATGTTTTTGTTCCTAGTTAGCTGAGTTAGATGGATCGAAGTGTTTACTTCAGATCAGGACTGAAGACAAGGCTGTGCTTTAGGAACAGTAGCTAAATTTTGTTTGGGATTTTTAATTTATGGCTTGGGGTGCCAATACATTTATTTGAGACAGCAAAGGCAGAAGTGTCAGACTTCCAATCACTGTGGTATTTGCCCCCGAATGTGCCTTCCCAACAGCACTCTCCCCTGCTGCAGGGATGTGGATAGCTGTGGTGATGCACTGAAAGGCAAATGGGGTCCATAGGAGCTCTCTTGTTATTGTTAGAACATCCTCTTCTCTTTAGAATTAACTTCAGTTCCCTTTTTCTCTAATTTTTCTTGAAACCTGCTTCTCACTTTTGACCCTCAGCTCCAGTAGGACACCTCTCTCTCTCTCTCTCTTCTCTGTATAGTGTCTGCTTCTTCATCCACATTCCTGTTCATGTTGTGGTAGATTTTCCCCAGGCTCCTTAGTTCATTGTTTCATACAATTGCTTTTTAATATTTGTGAATTGATTTGGCAGACAGGCATTGCAATTATGGACAAGATTGACTATTAGGAGAAATTCTCCCCTCTGCCTCCAGTTCTCTCCCCCATGGAGCAATTGAAAGCATATCACACATTAAATCAAATGAGCAAGCATTACCATCAGTTGTAAACAATTTACACTGCAGAACTCCTGCCATCTTGCCAAATCTCCCAAGAACTAGATGTGGATTCCAACTCACTCACCTTGCTAATTAATTCAGAATAAGATGATATCCCAAAAAAGAAGTACTCTTTCATACTGGTGGAAAATTACGTAGACAATTTAAGATGTTTTAATATCCATCCTGTTATTAGCTTAAAAAGATTTCTTTGCCAAAAATATCCATCCTGTTATTTTTAGTCTAAGGAAAGTTCTTTGCCAAAGACTGTTTCCAAAATTTCATCACGTTCTGAGTACAATTATGCATGAAAGCAGGTGGATATTATTGCTGTCTGATTCATCTTTGAAACGCCAGCACCTACCACAGTTCTGGACATGTTGTATGACGTTGAATTAAATCTTAATGTGAAACAGACAGAGCACAGACATAGGGACATTGTGGGGAAGAAATAGGGAGGGGGAGGCATGGAGGGAGCAACATGGAAACCTATACTGTCATGTGTGGAAAAGATAGCTATTGTCATTGTGCTAAGGGAAAAGGAGTGCTCACAATGGCATGGGGCGATGGTCCAGAGGAGTGGGATGGGGGGAACTCGGGGGGTGGGGACCAGGGATATGCATATGACTGATCTGGGAACATATATGTCTGTGAACAACAAAACTCTATAAAACCTTTAAATAAAAAAAAAAAAAGAAAAAAAAGAAACCAATGGGAGATTTAGCTTAAAACAAACAAACAAACAAAATCTTAATGTGCTCTTATAGTGAAATAGTTACTTCAAAAATTCATAGATGACTGAGATTTTAGAGAGTCTTAGCTTGGGCTGCCATAGCAAAAATACTACAGACTGGGTAGCTTATAAACAAGAGAAATTGACTTCTTACAATTATAGAGATTGGAAATCTGATATCAGGGTGCTCGCATAATTAAATTCTCATGAGGACTCTCTCCAGGTTTCAGGCTGCCAGCTTTTTGTTGTATCCTCACATATGGAGAACAGAGAGGAAAAGCAAGCTTTCTTGTGATATTCACACACTAATCCTATTCGTGAGGGCTCTCCCCTCCTGACTTTATCTAATCCTAATTACCCCTCAGAGACTCCACCTTCTAATACCATCACATTGAAGAGTGGGATTTCAGCATATAAATTTTGGGAGGATGCACACATTCAGTCCATAACAGCAAAAAAAAAAAAAAAAGCCCATTTTTTGTGTGTTGTGGCTGATTTTCTAAGAACAGAAATTGCCCAACGTTAGCAAGTAGGAGAACAGAGGAATCAGATTTTCAGTTTAACCCTCTTTGATTCCAAAATTAACAATCTCTCCTTCTTGCCATGCTGGAGGATCTTTTTTCAATGTTTGCCCTTGGCAATTTGTGTGTATGTGTGTGTGTGTGTCTCAGTTTCTCGTGTATTCTTGCTTTTTGAAGTACTTCTCTGTGCATTCAGTATCTCCCAGTCAGACACCTGTGCTTCCAATCTGTCTGGACTGCAATGAATGGAGAAAGGGGTGTGGCCAGTAGATTTTAATTAAAATACTGCCTCCATCAAGGGTATTTGCATTTTGCACTGAGAAATCTGGAAAATTCAACATTAAAGTCACTTGAATATGTTCACTCAACAACCTGAGTGTCACTCCCTGCCTTAGGATCCCCTAATTGGTCTCCCATTGTATTATTGCTTTGTTGGTCAGTTGTTCAGTTGTGTCCAACTATTTGTGGCTCCATGCACTGGAGCATGCCAGATTTCCCTGTCCTTTACTAAGGCTCTAACTCATGTCCATTGAGTCAGTGACACCATTCAACCATTTCATCCTCTGTCACTTCTCTTGTCCTCAGTGTTTTCCAACATCAGGGTCTTTTCCAAAGAGTCTGCTTTTCCAATGAGCTGGCCAAAGTACTGGAGCTTCAGCTTCAGCGTCTGTCCTTCCAATTCAGGGTAGATTTCCTTTAAGATTGATTGGTTTGATGTCCTTGATGTCCAAGGGACTCTCAAGAGTCTTATCCAGTGCTACTGTTTGAAAGCATCAGTTCTTCAGTGCTCAGCCTTCTTTAGGGTCTTCTTTCTTTGAACTACATGGCACAGTTTTTATGAAAATAAGTGTGTGTCTGAGACTGTTCATTAGTCCTAAATGTAGTTCTTGACTTCCAGACCCTTCTCTGTTAGGAGCCCAGTATTTCCAGTTCTAGATGTAATAACTTTCCAGTGTCTTTGTTGCTTTATTACTTTTAAAAACAATTAAAAAGGGGCAAACCATGGTAGAGACTCCACCTTCTAATACCATCACATTGAAGAGTGGGATTTCAGCATATAAATTTTGGGAGGATGCACACATTCAGTCCATAACAGCAAAAAAAAAAAAAAAAGCCCATTTTTTGTGTGTTGTGGCTGATTTTCTAAGAACAGAAATTGCCCAACGTTAGCAAGTAGGAGAACAGAGGAATCAGATTTTCAGTTTAACCCTCTTTGATTCCAAAATTAACAATCTCTCCTTCTTGCCATGCTGGAGGATCTTTTTTCAATGTTTGCCCTTGGCAATTTGTGTGTATGTGTGTGTGTGTGTCTCAGTTTCTCGTGTATTCTTGCTTTTTGAAGTACTTCTCTGTGCATTCAGTATCTCCCAGTCAGACACCTGTGCTTCCAATCTGTCTGGACTGCAATGAATGGAGAAAGGGGTGTGGCCAGTAGATTTTAATTAAAATACTGCCTCCATCAAGGGTATTTGCATTTTGCACTGAGAAATCTGGAAAATTCAACATTAAAGTCACTTGAATATGTTCACTCAACAACCTGAGTGTCACTCCCTGCCTTAGGATCCCCTAATTGGTCTCCCATTGTATTATTGCTTTGTTGGTCAGTTGTTCAGTTGTGTCCAACTATTTGTGGCTCCATGCACTGGAGCATGCCAGATTTCCCTGTCCTTTACTAAGGCTCTAACTCATGTCCATTGAGTCAGTGACACCATTCAACCATTTCATCCTCTGTCACTTCTCTTGTCCTCAGTGTTTTCCAACATCAGGGTCTTTTCCAAAGAGTCTGCTTTTCCAATGAGCTGGCCAAAGTACTGGAGCTTCAGCTTCAGCGTCTGCCCTTTCCCAATTCAGGGTAGATTTCCTTTAAGATTGATTGGTTTGATGTCCTTGATGTCCAAGGGACTCTCAAGAGTCTTATCCAGTGCTACTGTTTGAAAGCATCAGTTCTTCAGTGCTCAGCCTTCTTTAGGGTCTTCTTTCTTTGAACTACATGGCACAGTTTTTATGAAAATAAGTGTGTGTCTGAGACTGTTCATTAGTCCTAAATGTAGTTCTTGACTTCCAGACCCTTCTCTGTTAGGAGCCCAGTATTTCCAGTTCTAGATGTAATAACTTTCCAGTGTCTTTGTTGCTTTATTACTTACACATTGTTCCACTCAATTCTTAAAGTGTTTAAAGAGGCAGATGGGGCAAACCATGGTGTTTGCATAACGGAGGAAACTGAGACATTTTGGGAGATTCAGGAACTTATTCAAGATGACAAACTAGTACCCATGTCAAGATAAATCTTGAACCGGGATCTCTTAGGAGTCTAGAGAGAAAGCAATCTGATAAACTAATCACAATGATGCTTAATGGCTCTCATAATGTATTCTCTTTTCCAGATTTATTTGCATTTAAATACCAGAACTGGAAATAATCACTACTTAATGTGCCCTGTCAAGCCAGGGGAAGAACTATTTTGGAGTCTGGGGCCTGCCTACCTCTTAAATCACACTCTGAGGCTATCCACCTACTTCATCTATTCATGGTCCTGGCACCACTGTCCTATCATGGGTTGACTTGAAATACCAATGATGACAATCTGAATATATACAATGTAATGCCCCAAACAAGTAGAAAATAGAAGCTGTTTCTCTTTTTCCTCCTCCTCTTTCTTCTTCTCTTCTCTCTCTCTAGCCTTTTTATTTTTAATTGTCTTCTCCCTGCAGAAATGTATTTTCTCATTTTCTTCACAAAATTGCTCAGAGCTGTTTTCCTTTTCACTGCAGTTAAAAGTTACTAACTGCATCTCAGGCATATTCTCTAAGTTCCCAGAAGAAAAATAACCAGTTATCTAGACTCTATCAGCAGCAGGGATAGTTCCTCTCTGATGCTGTTAGTCTGTTACAGCTTCCTTAACCCACAGACCATTTATGATAGACTTACCCTGGATAGGATGCCCTGGACCCTTAGTGGACAACCTGCCTTATCAGGGCAGGCAGTGTTCTCTGAATGCTACCTTTCCCAACGTTCTTACTGCGTGGTGAAAGCATCAGTGCTTCAGTGCTCAGCCTTCTTTAGGGTCTTCTTTCTTTGAACTACATGGCACAGTTTTTATGAAAATAAGTGTGTGTCTGAGACTGTTCATTAGTCCTAAATGTAGTTCTTGACTTCCAGACCCTTCTCTGTTAGGAGCCCAGTATTTCCAGTTCTAGATGTAATAACTTTCCAGTGTCTTTGTTGCTTTATTACTTACACATTGTTCCACTCAATTCTTAAAGTGTTTAAAGAGGCAGATGGGGCAAACCATGGTGTTTGCATAACGGAGGAAACTGAGACATTTTGGGAGATTCAGGAACTTATTCAAGATGACAAACTAGTACCCATGTCAAGATAAATCTTGAACCGGGATCTCTTAGGAGTCTAGAGAGAAAGCAATCTGATAAACTAATCACAATGATGCTTAATGGCTCTCATAATGTATTCTCTTTTCCAGATTTATTTGCATTTAAATACCAGAACTGGAAATAATCACTACTTAATGTGCCCTGTCAAGCCAGGGGAAGAACTATTTTGGAGTCTGGGGCCTGCCTACCTCTTAAATCACACTCTGAGGCTATCCACCTACTTCATCTATTCATGGTCCTGGCACCACTGTCCTATCATGGGTTGACTTGAAATACCAATGATGACAATCTGAATATATACAATGTAATGCCCCAAACAAGTAGAAAATAGAAGCTGTTTCTCTTTTTCCTCCTCCTCTTTCTTCTTCTCTTCTCTCTCTCTAGCCTTTTTATTTTTAATTGTCTTCTCCCTGCAGAAATGTATTTTCTCATTTTCTTCACAAAATTGCTCAGAGCTGTTTTCCTTTTCACTGCAGTTAAAAGTTACTAACTGCATCTCAGGCATATTCTCTAAGTTCCCAGAAGAAAAATAACCAGTTATCTAGACTCTATCAGCAGCAGGGATAGTTCCTCTCTGATGCTGTTAGTCTGTTACAGCTTCCTTAACCCACAGACCATTTATGATAGACTTACCCTGGATAGGATGCCCTGGACCCTTAGTGGACAACCTGCCTTATCAGGGCAGGCAGTGTTCTCTGAATGCTACCTTTCCCAACGTTCTTACTGTGTGGTGACAGTTCATATTTTACAAAGTGACAAAGACATAGCAAGACCTCTCTGAGGCATATTCTCCCTTATTCTGGTTGCTGGCCTTCTCCTGACATCTCTGCCTTCGTGTTTTCCCTGAAAGATTTCACCTTAATGACATAAATATTTTATGAGAGGGAGCTTTGAAATATATTATTTGCAAAATTTGGGGGCAATATTTGGTGACTGGGTTGGGAAAATCCCCAGGAGAAGGGATAGGCTACTCTCTCCAGTATTCTTGCCTGGAGAATTCCATGGCTCATCCATGGGGTCACAAAGAGTCGGACATGACTGAAAGCCTAACACGTTGGCTTTCTGGGATCCAGAGTGCATGTTGGCAGGCCAGTCAGAGCTGGATAATGAAGACATCAAGCTGTGTAACTGTGAGACATCATGGTGAAGTGCTTCCATCTTCAAAGGAAACATTTCAAAAGCTAGAATGACAGATGTCAGTGAATCGATTTTTAAAACACAGCCTTTTTCAAATATGAAAAGAATTCAAATAATGTATTTCAGAGAAAGATGTGCGAGCCATGAGAGTCAGCTCTCAGAGTGTCTCTGGTGGTTTCACACCCATGCACATGGGTGGCCGAGCTGCCCGGATGAGCAGGAAGGGCAGCAGGCTCATGGCAGCAGCTGTTTCTGCTGGAGCCAGAGCTATACTTTTCTCTCATTTTGTCAGACACAACGTGTTATTTTGGTAACTCTTTATTTTCCGCACCGCAGCTCCCCATGTAATTATTGAATGCAATTAGGTATTCCATGCTGCATAATTACTCAGCTATCTGTGCCTCTGAAAGATATGAAAATAAATGATCATGAAAGTTCGTGGTGAAAAGCCTCCATCCAAAGAATAAGCCTGGGTTTTCTAACTGCCTGATAATGTGTCTGAATGAGACAAAATAAAATTTAAACATTGTGGGGTGTTCTTCCATTGGCTGTACATGTGTATGAATGAAATGTAACATTCACATGACAGGGCAAACTGGCTGGGTTGACATTTTCTCTCATCTAAATCTATGGCTGCCTCTTCTTTTTTGTGAAGGCATCCAAATAAAACCTCTCTATGACATGGAAGAAAGGAGTAATGGATCAAGGTCCAAAAAATCCATAAATTCAGTCTAACTGACTAGTGCCCAGGTAGCAGACTCTCTGAGGCATATTCTCCCTTATTCTGGTTGCTGGCCTTCTCCTGACATCTCTGCCTTCGTGTTTTCCCTGAAAGATTTCACCTTAATGACATAAATATTTTATGAGAGGGAGCTTTGAAATATATTATTTGCAAAATTTGGGGGCAATATTTGGTGACTGGGTTGGGAAAATCCCCAGGAGAAGGGATAGGCTACTCTCTCCAGTATTCTTGCCTGGAGAATTCCATGGCTCATCCATGGGGTCACAAAGAGTCGGACATGACTGAAAGCCTAACACGTTGGCTTTCTGGGATCCAGAGTGCATGTTGGCAGGCCAGTCAGAGCTGGATAATGAAGACATCAAGCTGTGTAACTGTGAGACATCATGGTGAAGTGCTTCCATCTTCAAAGGAAACATTTCAAAAGCTAGAATGACAGATGTCAGTGAATCGATTTTTAAAACACAGCCTTTTTCAAATATGAAAAGAATTCAAATAATGTATTTCAGAGAAAGATGTGCGAGCCATGAGAGTCAGCTCTCAGAGTGTCTCTGGTGGTTTCACACCCATGCACATGGGTGGCCGAGCTGCCCGGATGAGCAGGAAGGGCAGCAGGCTCATGGCAGCAGCTGTTTCTGCTGGAGCCAGAGCTATACTTTTCTCTCATTTTGTCAGACACAACGTGTTATTTTGGTAACTCTTTATTTTCCGCACCGCAGCTCCCCATGTAATTATTGAATGCAATTAGGTATTCCATGCTGCATAATTACTCAGCTATCTGTGCCTCTGAAAGATATGAAAATAAATGATCATGAAAGTTCGTGGTGAAAAGCCTCCATCCAAAGAATAAGCCTGGGTTTTCTAACTGCCTGATAATGTGTCTGAATGAGACAAAATAAAATTTAAACATTGTGGGGTGTTCTTCCATTGGCTGTACATGTGTATGAATGAAATGTAACATTCACATGACAGGGCAAACTGGCTTGGTTGACATTTTTCTCTCATCTAAATCTATGGCTGCCTCTTCTTTTTTTTGTGAAGGCATCCAAATAAAACCTCTCTATGACATGGAAGAAAGGAGTAATGGATCAAGGTCCAAAAAAAAATCCATAAATTCAGTCTAACTGACTAGTGCCCAGGTAGCTGGAGGGTCCACATCAAATCCATTCCTTTGCACAAAGATGAAGAGAACAGCAAGACAAATTAAAATAGAGAAAGGGGCTTGGTTTTTATACACATCTATGCTAACTGAGAGTCTTGATTGGAAGTAACAGAAACCCGATTGCAGCCAGCTTAAGCAAAGAAGGGGATTTGGTAACAAGATTCTGGGGCACCTCAGAGAATAAAAATGAGCTACAGGAATATTTGAAACTCAGAAACTGGACCTGGGGACTTGATTCTAAGACTCTGTCTCCCCCTGTCCATCTCTTTGTTTATTCTATTTTGGCTTCATTCTTTTCTATGCCAGAAAACTTTTTTCCATTCTGTAGTGTTCAACACTATTAGAAACTCTGGGGTCACATCTCTGAGGCTCCTATCAAAAGCAAAGGGATCCTCCTTGTTAGTTCTGTTAAGGAAAAAATGTTTAAAAAAGCCAAAGAATCTGATTGACCTAGATTAGGTCAAACCCCTGGGCCAATTCCTGGCTTGAGAGGCAGGTTAAGGTACTAAAAGGTAAGTTACTGAGAAGGGTAAGTTAAGGTCCTAACCTGAGGGGTAGGTTAAGTTCACAGAAGAAGGTGGGGGCTGGGACAGGAGAAGCAGAAAGCTAGTCAGATAACAACAGTAGTAGCAAAGCACCCAAAGACACTTGCTCCTTGGAAGAAAAGCTATGACAAACCTAGACAGCACCTTCAAAAGCAGAGACATCACTTTGCCAACAAAAGTCCGTACAGTCATTGCTATGGTTTTCCCAGTAGTTATGTATGGGGGTGAACGTCAAAGAACTGATGCCTTTCAATATGTGCGGTGTTGCCTTCAAAGATAAGCCTGGGTTTTCTAACTGCCTGATAATGTGTCTGAATGAGACAAAATAAAATTTAAACATTGTGGGGTGTTCTTCCATTGGCTGTACATGTGTATGAATGAAATGTAACATTCACATGACAGGGCAAACTGGCTTGGTTGACATTTTTCTCTCATCTAAATCTATGGCTGCCTCTTCTTTTTTTTGTGAAGGCATCCAAATAAAACCTCTCTATGACATGGAAGAAAGGAGTAATGGATCAAGGTCCAAAAAAAAATCCATAAATTCAGTCTAACTGACTAGTGCCCAGGTAGCTGGAGGGTCCACATCAAATCCATTCCTTTGCACAAAGATGAAGAGAACAGCAAGACAAATTAAAATAGAGAAAGGGGCTTGGTTTTTATACACATCTATGCTAACTGAGAGTCTTGATTGGAAGTAACAGAAACCCGATTGCAGCCAGCTTAAGCAAAGAAGGGGATTTGGTAACAAGATTCTGGGGCACCTCAGAGAATAAAAATGAGCTACAGGAATATTTGAAACTCAGAAACTGGACCTGGGGACTTGATTCTAAGACTCTGTCTCCCCCTGTCCATCTCTTTGTTTATTCTATTTTGGCTTCATTCTTTTCTATGCCAGAAAACTTTTTTCCATTCTGTAGTGTTCAACACTATTAGAAACTCTGGGGTCACATCTCTGAGGCTCCTATCAAAAGCAAAGGGATCCTCCTTGTTAGTTCTGTTAAGGAAAAAATGTTTAAAAAAGCCAAAGAATCTGATTGACCTAGATTAGGTCAAACCCCTGGGCCAATTCCTGGCTTGAGAGGCAGGTTAAGGTACTAAAAGGTAAGTTACTGAGAAGGGTAAGTTAAGGTCCTAACCTGAGGGGTAGGTTAAGTTCACAGAAGAAGGTGGGGGCTGGGACAGGAGAAGCAGAAAGCTAGTCAGATAACAACAGTAGTAGCAAAGCACCCAAAGACACTTGCTCCTTGGAAGAAAAGCTATGACAAACCTAGACAGCACCTTCAAAAGCAGAGACATCACTTTGCCAACAAAAGTCCGTACAGTCATTGCTATGGTTTTCCCAGTAGTTATGTATGGACGTACAGAAGGCTGAACGTCAAAGAACTGATGCCTTTCAATTCTGGTGTTGGACAAGAGTCGTGAGAGTCCCTTGGACAGCAAGGAGATCAAACCAGTGAATCCTAATGGAAATCCATCCTAGATACTCATTGGAAGGACTGATATTGAAGCTGAAGCTCCAATACTTTGGCCACCTGATGTGAAGAGACCACTGATGCTGGGAAAAATAGAAGGCAAGAGGATACGGGGATGACAGTAGATGAGATGGTTGGATGGCATCACTGAGTCACTGGACATGAGTGTAAACAATCTCTGGGAGATGGTGAAGGACAGGGAAGCCTGGCATGCTGCAGTCCATGGTTCACAAAGTGTCGGACACGACTGAATAGTTGAACTGAACTGAACCCACATGCGACTGTGCAAACTTGGAAATTGTCCTCAGGGCTCAAGAGAATAATCTGATGTATACTGAGGTGGATAATTTTGTACAGAATCTTAGAATTCAGTTTTCTATTCCTGGAACTTGTATTTTCTTTTGTGACCAGGACCCTGGTGAGGCCACATAAAAATGCATAAGAATTACAATTTTCAGGAGAAATCCAATATCAAAACCCCAGATATTGGGGCCAGGAATCGTGATGATGGAGACAAGCAAAGTCTTGGGGAGCCAGTTTTAAGAGTTGTCTTGTTGTGTTTAAGTTAATCAAGGCAGTCATGGACAAAAAGAATGTTGGTTATTTTTTCCCACTCAGAAGTTTCAGTGATGGGAAGATTTATATTTTCTTGCCTCACTTAAAGATTATTTCTAAAGGAAATTTTGCTTCTTTCTCTTGGTAGATAAGTACACAGGCAGACTGGCAAAAATAATTGCCCAATGGCACTCTACTTTCTAAAAACAGTCAGAAATGAAGTATAGAACTTTGGGTGTTTCTATTGGACTATAAATTGCACAAAGACTAATTTGAATACTCCCAATGTCTTAGCTTAGTTTTCTCAGAAAGCAAGGCCTGAGGCAAACCTCCTGTGCTATCTCTTTATTAGGAAATAAGATTCTAGGGAGCATTCTATGCTGTATACATAAAAGGGTAATGCTGAGTTAATCTTAGCTGGTCACTGCAGTTCTGGCCAACACTGGAACAAGTGACCCTGAGTCAGATGAGGCTAAGAGGACTGAAAGTGACCTACGAGAGGCCCCTGTTTCCCCTAGAATCATATTTTCAGATCTCAACAGGTATTCAAATAAGCAGATTAAAATCCAGAGAGTAAGAGACTTCAAAAGCCTCACAGCCAGTCATTTCAGTTAGTGACAGAGCTTAGAACACATCTATTTCTAGCTCAGTCTATTCATTCATTTACCATGTTCTCCAAACATCAGACAGTCCTATGTGGCAAAATTTCCCAAACACCTCATGAGGTGAGAAGCACGTCAACACCTCCTAAATATTCATGAGCTGTTTAACGGTTCAATCTTGGTGGGTTGCAATATGTCTATCAGGATCTATTTATTCTCATTACTTCACTGCTGTTCTGGAGTGATGCATTATAAACAATTTATGATGTGTTGACAGGACAGATGAATGCTAGGATAATAGGCTGGAGAGGAGAAAATCTCACCATGGCACACAGAATGCAGAGGCGTGACTCTGTAAAGGTTTATGGGAATGACACTGATGGCTTGCGTGCTTAGCCATTGATGCACCAGCCTGCAGCTCTGCTAGGCTTGTGTTGCAGAAGTTGTGTGTCTGCCTGCCTTTGCTGGCACTGGGTATCATTCTACAGGTAGAATCTGAACCTGTAGAATCTCTTTTTCCAAATGAAGGGTACCATGGCTGGGAGGTGCTAGTGGTCAGTAGTCTGTGGGCACAAATATCTTTGAATGCTTAATGCCTTAGTAAAACTTTGGAGGGGTGGGGGGAGAAATCTAAACGTCATTTAGCTCAAGTTGTGGTTGAAAATTAAGTTTCCAAAAGTCAAAGCTAATCGCTTAGCCTAAGTAGTGCTATCATTTAGAGCTGCTGTTTTGAAAATTGTATCTGAGAACAGAACCAGGATATTCCTCAAATGCTGAGTATTTATCCTTCTCTGCCGCTCACAATGAGAGAGCACTGACTCACTTACCCAGAGTGAGGACAGAACTCTGCTTTTCTCCCACTCCTCTTACACACCTCGCCTAGACACAGCTCCAAATGAGTAAACAGAAACCCTGTTAAGCTTTTTTCTTCCCAGGATACACATTAGGAAAAAAATGTTATGTACTCATTAAGTATTATCCAGGTAAATAGATAAAAGTATTATCGGGTAAAGAGGTAAATGGGGGTTGTTCAAGGACACAGAGATGGCACCTTTTAGAATCGGAAACCTGAGTTCTGGCTGTCATCTCCACATGACCCTGAGAAGTGCCTCATATTTCTTATCTGTGAAATGTGTGTTTAGATGAATTGCCTACATACCTTAAAGGTAAATGAACACATCTGAAAGCACATTGAAAAGAGTGAAAAGATATAAGGAAAACAAAGGAAGGGAATCAATTTTAGGTTCAATCCCTTGGTGAGGTTTTGCAATATTGTTCTATCAGGATCTATTTATTCTCATTACTTCACTGCTGTTCTGGAGTGATGCATTATAAACAATTTATGATGTGTTGACAGGACAGATGAATGCTAGGATAATAGGCTGGAGAGGAGAAAATCTCACCATGGCACACAGAATGCAGAGGCGTGACTCTGTAAAGGTTTATGGGAATGACACTGATGGCTTGCGTGCTTAGCCATTGATGCACCAGCCTGCAGCTCTGCTAGGCTTGTGTTGCAGAAGTTGTGTGTCTGCCTGCCTTTGCTGGCACTGGGTATCATTCTACAGGTAGAATCTGAACCTGTAGAATCTCTTTTTCCAAATGAAGGGTACCATGGCTGGGAGGTGCTAGTGGTCAGTAGTCTGTGGGCACAAATATCTTTGAATGCTTAATGCCTTAGTAAAACTTTGGAGGGGTGGGGGGAGAAATCTAAACGTCATTTAGCTCAAGTTGTGGTTGAAAATTAAGTTTCCAAAAGTCAAAGCTAATCGCTTAGCCTAAGTAGTGCTATCATTTAGAGCTGCTGTTTTGAAAATTGTATCTGAGAACAGAACCAGGATATTCCTCAAATGCTGAGTATTTATCCTTCTCTGCCGCTCACAATGAGAGAGCACTGACTCACTTACCCAGAGTGAGGACAGAACTCTGCTTTTCTCCCACTCCTCTTACACACCTCGCCTAGACACAGCTCCAAATGAGTAAACAGAAACCCTGTTAAGCTTTTTTCTTCCCAGGATACACATTAGGAAAAAAATGTTATGTACTCATTAAGTATTATCCAGGTAAATAGATAAAAGTATTATCGGGTAAAGAGGTAAATGGGGGTTGTTCAAGGACACAGAGATGGCACCTTTTAGAATCGGAAACCTGAGTTCTGGCTGTCATCTCCACATGACCCTGAGAAGTGCCTCATATTTCTTATCTGTGAAATGTGTGTTTAGATGAATTGCCTACATACCTTAAAGGTAGATTCTGAAGAGAAAATAAATGAACACATCTGAAAGCACATTGAAAAGAGTGAAAAGATATAAGGAAAACAAAGGAAGGCCTTTTCCCTCTGTCTCTCTGTTCATTTCACTCAATTCTTGAGAATTATTTGGATAGTTTATACAAGTTATTCCTCGTATCCACCATGGAGGTGAACTATGCATGTGTGCTAAGTTCCTCAGTCATGTCTGACTCTTTGTGATCCTGTGAACTATAGCCCACCAGGCTCTTCTACTAATGGGATTTTCTACGCAAGAATACTGGAGTGGATTGCCCGTCTCCAGGGGATCTTCTAGAGCCAGGGATTGAACCCATGTCTCTTACATCTCCTGCATTAACAGGTGACTTCATTACCAATAGTGCCACTTGGGAAACCCTGAAGGTGAGCTGTAGTGCTCTGCAAAGCACATTCATGCATATCCCCCAATCTCATCTTTAGAATTTTGAGAGTTGGGGTGATGAGCAGCAGGGGTGATGCTCTCTGATTTCTGAGCAAACTGAGGAACATGGACTCATCTGCCCAAGACTGGTAAAAGGCCCTCCCAACACTGTGCAATAAGCTAGTCACAGAGCCCAGCACTTGGTTATGGGCTCTGGGTTCTTTCTTCACACGCCAGAGTCTAAACCAAGTTTTTATACAAGAAATTCTTGAAGTTGGTGCTGTGGTGTGTGATGGTCAGGCTTTGGGGCTTGAGATGAGGAAGAAAAGGACTCTGGAGATTTCCTTGTTGGATACTATCCTTCCTTCACATCTGCACTACTTACATGCCTTCCTGAAGCACCCTGTGCATATTCTCAGCCTTGATCCTTGTTAATCTCTCTTTCCCTCAACACCAAGTACAGAGTGAGACAGTCAAAGAGGGAAGAAGTGGTCATGCAACTATTTTTAGCTATTATCGGTGTAAAGAGGTAAATGGGGTTGTTCAAGGACACAGAGATGGCCCCTTTTTAGAATCGGAAACCTGAGTTCTGGCTGTCATCTCCACATGACCCTGAGAAGTGCCTCATATTTCTTATCTGTGAAATGTGTGTTTAGATGAATTGCCTACATACCTTAAAGGTAGATTCTGAAGAGAAAATAAATGAACACATCTGAAAGCACATTGAAAAGAGTGAAAAGATATAAGGAAAACAAAGGAAGGCCTTTTCCCTCTGTCTCTCTGTTCATTTCACTCAATTCTTGAGAATTATTTGGATAGTTTATACAAGTTATTCCTCGTATCCACCATGGAGGTGAACTATGCATGTGTGCTAAGTTCCTCAGTCATGTCTGACTCTTTGTGATCCTGTGAACTATAGCCCACCAGGCTCTTCTACTAATGGGATTTTCTACGCAAGAATACTGGAGTGGATTGCCCGTCTCCAGGGGATCTTCTAGAGCCAGGGATTGAACCCATGTCTCTTACATCTCCTGCATTAACAGGTGACTTCATTACCAATAGTGCCACTTGGGAAACCCTGAAGGTGAGCTGTAGTGCTCTGCAAAGCACATTCATGCATATCCCCCAATCTCATCTTTAGAATTTTGAGAGTTGGGGTGATGAGCAGCAGGGGTGATGCTCTCTGATTTCTGAGCAAACTGAGGAACATGGACTCATCTGCCCAAGACTGGTAAAAGGCCCTCCCAACACTGTGCAATAAGCTAGTCACAGAGCCCAGCACTTGGTTATGGGCTCTGGGTTCTTTCTTCACACGCCAGAGTCTAAACCAAGTTTTTATACAAGAAATTCTTGAAGTTGGTGCTGTGGTGTGTGATGGTCAGGCTTTGGGGCTTGAGATGAGGAAGAAAAGGACTCTGGAGATTTCCTTGTTGGATACTATCCTTCCTTCACATCTGCACTACTTACATGCCTTCCTGAAGCACCCTGTGCATATTCTCAGCCTTGATCCTTGTTAATCTCTCTTTCCCTCAACACCAAGTACAGAGTGAGACAGTCAAAGAGGGAAGAAGTGGTCATGCAACTATTTTTAGCTGTTGACACTTACGTGATATAAATTCTTGAATGCCTTATAAGAGGCATAAAAACAATAAAGCTCATATATGCCCCCATGAGTCAATAACTGCTAAAGCTGAGTGATGGGTATATGGAAGTTCACTAGATCAGGGGTCAGTACATGTTTTAAAAAGCCACAGAGTAGATATCAATAACCTCAGACATGCAGATGACACTACCCTTATGGCAGAAAGCAAAGAGGAACTAAAGAGCTTCCTTTTTTTTTTTTGGCCACTTCTATTTGTCTTTCATTTAATTATTTTCATCCATCTTTGTTCTTTGGCCTGTGTGGGCCTCTCATCACAGTGGCCTCACTTGTTGCTGAACACCGGCTCTGGGTGCATACGCTCCAGAGCTCTGGCTTGGTAGTTGGACACATCAGTCCAGCCACTCCACGGCACATGGGATCTTCCTAGGCCAGGGATCAAACAAGCGCCCCTTGCACTGCAAGGTGATGTCCTTACCCACTGGACCACCAGGGAAGCCCACTAAAGAGCCTCTTGATGAAGGTGAAAGAGGAGAGTGAAAAAGTTGGCCTTAAACTCAACATTAAAATAAACAAAGCTCATGACATCTGGTCCCACACTTCACGGCAACTAAATGGGCAAATAATGGACACAGTGACAGACTTTACTTCTTGGGTTCCCAAATCACTGTGAATGGTTGACTATAACTATGAGATTAAAAGATGCTGTTCCTTGGAAGAAAAGCTATGACAAACCTAGACAGCATACTGAAAAGCAAAGACATCACTTTGATGACAAAAGCCTATATAGTCAAAGCTACAGTTTTCCAAGTAGTCATGTGTGGATGTGAGAGTTGGACCACAAAGAAGGCAAGGTGCTGAAGATATGATGTCTTTGAACTCTGGTGCTGGAGAGGACTCTTGACAATCCCTTGGACTGAAAGGAGATCAAACCAGTCCATCCTAAAGGAAGTCAACCTGAATATTCATTGGAAGGACTGATGCTGAAGTTGAAGTTCCAGTACTTTGGCCACCTGATGTGAAGTGCCAACTCATCGGGAAAGATGGTTGGATGGCATCACTGAGTCAACGGACATGAAAATCAGCAAGTTCCAGGAGATGGTGAAGGATAGGGAAGCTTGGTGTGCTGCAGTCCATGGGATCACAAAGAGTCAGACAATTGAACTGAACTAAACTGAGATAATTTAGACTTTCAGGCCATACAATCTCTGTTGCAACACCCAACTCTGCTCTTGCAGCAGAAAGGCAGATGAAGACCATATGTAAATGAACGAACATGGCTGTGTTCCAGTATAACTTGGCAAAAGGTGTTGGGCCAAATCTGGCCCATGGAACACAATTTGCTGACTCATGCTTTGTTCTGTTTAGTTTAATAGATGTTTTACATTTTCCATAGTGAAATATTAAAGTATTAGTGCCTAAAATTATATGTGATAATTTCTTAAAGAGTGAAACTTAGTTACAGCATCCTTACTCTCTGTTTCTGTGCATAGAGCAAATGGGTCACCTAACAGTGATCACATTTTGATAAAAGTTTTTTTCAAGTAAATGAAGGAAACTATTCAGTGATTATCTTGAAAATATTGGAGACAACAAGGTAGTTTTTATGCAAAATTTGGATACAAAATAAAAATCTAGTTTTGCCTGAATTATTTAGACTGATGAAGCTTAGCTGAGGAATTGGGTGCCTGATCTGGCAGAACTCTTCTTTTTACTTTCCATAGTCAATGCTCTACAAACTCTAGCCACATATCCCGTGCCTCAGGCTCAGCAGGTGTGATTTAGAAAACGACAGTTCTGATCTCAGGCAACAATTGTTTCCTATGCTCACCATAGCCAATTCTCCCTACACTGTTATTATCACTTCTATTTCATGGAAATGCACAGCAGCTCAGCTAAAACAAGGCAACTGAAATTTTAAAACACTGATTATTTGGACTTTCATTTTCTATAGAAATCTAGTTCGCAGTAAAGATCACTATTTAGATCATGTTTTTTTCCATTTCTGAAATAAAATACCAGGCTTTGGGCAACAATCTTATCTGTAAAATGGGGATGATATTAGTGCCTACCTCATAGAAACTCTCCAGATGACTAAAGGCAAGTAGTAAATTATAGTATATTATGCAGCTATTAAGAATAATGCTATGGGATATACTGTAAGACTAAGGGAATGTATAAAGGGGCTACGCAACAACCTGGAGGAGTGGGATGGGGAGGGACTAGAAGGGGGGCTCAAGTGGGAGGGGTCAAGGGTATGCCTATGATTGATTTGGATTTATGAATAGCTGTAAACAACAAAACTCTGTAAAGGTAAAATAAAAAGAATTATATGTAGAAAAAGTAATGCTATGGGGAGTGATGAATGGCAGGTAAAATGTTCACATTAAAAAGGCAAGATAAAAATTATCTACATACTATCATGTCAATAACTTTAAAATATGTATATAGAAAAACAGGAAGTAATATTGTAAATGCGATTCTTACTAGTGAACTCACAAATTACTTTTATCTTTGCAAAGTGGGTTTGTGCTCAGTTTTTAACACTAGCTTTTAGGATTATGAGTTGTTTTCTGTGGCTACATTTTGTGTGCTTGATTTTCATGTGGTTTGAATGTTTCAAAAAGTGTGTTTCCTGAGAGCAAAAAGATAGTTTTTTTTGATATATACAATATAAAATGATGTTTTGAATTCAGTTATTTAGTAATAGCATTTCTCAAGGAATCTGGAATGTCTCACTGTGAAATGGGCTGAGTAGTCTGTGTTTTCTTTTAGGTAGGGGTTACTTTTTCCAGGCAAGACTGGCGCTCCGGCTTCCAGCCCACTCCTGCAGGATGGAGTGAGCGGACTCCTCTGTGGGATGGAGTGCAGGCGATGCAGCCAAGGACGTGTGTTGTCCTGCCCTCCGATGGCTCGGGTAGAGAAGGTGGTCCTTCTCACTGTCTCTGTCTCTCATATAATTTGCTCTATAGTGAAACTGTATTTTAGACAAATTAAAGCACTGTTTTATGAAATTTCTCTCTGAAAGACATAAAAAGAGATTAGAAGAAATATATAAAAAAGTTGTTACAACACAAAATTTTCCTCTTGTACACTTGTACACTTGCTTTAGTGTACTTCCGGTTGACAAATATGTCCCTTGACATGTTATTTTTTCTTCAGATGAAAAACGGAGAGTAACTCCCATAAGGAAGGAATGGTTTAGTAAATTATACAGACTTATATGAATGGGCCTTTGTGCAACCATTAAAGATGCTTACAGAGGGCTTTTTTTAAAAAATAAAAAATCATTATGATATAATTAGTAGAAAAAAAAAGGGCTTCCCTGTTGGTCCAGTGGGTGAAGAGTCCACCTTGCAGTACAAGGGGCGCCGATTCAGTCCCTGGCCCAGGAAGATCCCACGTGCCGAGGAGCAGCTGGACCGGTGTGTCCAGTTGCGAGCTAGTGTTCTGGAGTGCATGCGCCCGGAGCTGGTGCTCTGCAACGGGAGACACAGCTGAAATGGGAGGCCCACACAGGCCAAAGAATAAAGAAAATAAATAAATAAACCAATAAAATAGCCACCCCCCCAAAAAAAATTAAAAAAAAAAACAATAAAGATTTTAAATTTCAAATATACAGTACTCATATCTATGCAATAACATATAACATAAGCATAAAATATACTAGTATATAGTCTTTTGGGACTGAACCCTTTAATACGTGTTTCCAAGTGGACAGTGTCAGAACTGAGTTCAAATCTACATTTTGTGTGATTTATTTATTTAAGCCTGAGAGCAAAAGATAGTTTTGATATATACAATATAAAATGATGTTTTGAATTCAGTTATTTAGTAATAGCATTTCTCAAGGAATCTGGAATGTCTCACTGTGAAATGGGCTGAGTAGTCTGTGTTTTCTTTTAGGTAGGGGTTACTTTTTCCAGGCAAGACTGGCGCTCCGGCTTCCAGCCCACTCCTGCAGGATGGAGTGAGCGGACTCCTCTGTGGGATGGAGTGCAGGCGATGCAGCCAAGGACGTGTGTTGTCCTGCCCTCCGATGGCTCGGGTAGAGAAGGTGGTCCTTCTCACTGTCTCTGTCTCTCATATAATTTGCTCTATAGTGAAACTGTATTTTAGACAAATTAAAGCACTGTTTTATGAAATTTCTCTCTGAAAGACATAAAAAGAGATTAGAAGAAATATATAAAAAAGTTGTTACAACACAAAATTTTCCTCTTGTACACTTGTACACTTGCTTTAGTGTACTTCCGGTTGACAAATATGTCCCTTGACATGTTATTTTTTCTTCAGATGAAAAACGGAGAGTAACTCCCATAAGGAAGGAATGGTTTAGTAAATTATACAGACTTATATGAATGGGCCTTTGTGCAACCATTAAAGATGCTTACAGAGGGCTTTTTTTAAAAAATAAAAAATCATTATGATATAATTAGTAAAAAAAAAAAATAGGGGCTTCCCTGTTGGTCCAGTGGGTGAAGAGTCCACCTTGCAGTACAAGGGGCGCCGATTCAGTCCCTGGCCCAGGAAGATCCCACGTGCCGAGGAGCAGCTGGACCGGTGTGTCCAGTTGCGAGCTAGTGTTCTGGAGTGCATGCGCCCGGAGCTGGTGCTCTGCAACGGGAGACACAGCTGAAATGGGAGGCCCACACAGGCCAAAGAATAAAGAAAATAAATAAATAAACCAATAAAATAGCCACCCCCCCAAAAAAAATTAAAAAAAAAAACAATAAAGATTTTAAATTTCAAATATACAGTACTCATATCTATGCAATAACATATAACATAAGCATAAAATATACTAGTATATAGTCTTTTGGGACTGAACCCTTCACCTATGGGATCTGACGTGTTTCCAAGTGGACAGTGTCAGAACTGAGTTCAAATAGAGGACAAGAATCTTCCTGCAATGCAGGAGATCTGGGTTTGATACCTGGGTCAGGAAGATACCTTGGAGAAAGGAATGGTGACCCATACCAGTATTCTTGCCTGGGAGATCCCATGGACAGAGGAGCCTGGCAGGCTACAGTCTGTGGTGTCGCAAAGAGTCAGATACGACTGAGCGACTAGCACAGATACTGACAGATAATATAAAAAGAAATATCCCAATAAGAGTATCATAATTTTTAAAATTTAATTCTTAAGTATAAGAAACACATGAATACATTTTTATGTAAAAAATTAAAATATTACACTAAGGCTAAATATCCTTTGATCACTGAAATAATCACTTGTGATAGTTTGGTGTATTATATTTTTAAAGGATTTTCTTCATACTTTTCTATTTCTCTATTTTTTTATATTAGTTTACGTTGCTTTTATAGTATATATATGTGTTTGCACTCAGAAAATAATTTAAAAGAGAAATGCAAAATAAAACAGTCATAAGTCACTATTTCACATCCACTGGAGTGGAAAATAGTTTACAAATCTAATAACATTATTTACTTACAAGGATGTGGGGAAGGAATGGAGGAGTGTCAACTGACACAACTACTTTAGAGAGTATTTCATAATATATAAGATATAACCTTTTTTCTCAGTAGTGACATTTCTAGGCATATGTTTTTAAAAAAGCTCACACACATGGACATGAGGAAACATGTACAAGCAAGGATGTTTAGTACAACATTTTCACAGTAGTAAAAATTTAGAAACTAAGTATTGATCAGTAGTAGACTAACAGATATAGCAGCTAATAATATGTATTAACAAGATCTGCATGACAGTATAAATTAAATGAAATAGTAAACTAAGTGAGTGAAATAGTCTGACATAATCTATATATAAGCTTTAGAAATATACAAAAACCTTTCAGGTTCCAATTAAGATAAAGTAAACAGACTCTATCCTGTTTCTTTCACTGAGTATATCTAAAAGCCCTGGACAGAATACATGGAACAACTATCTGAAGACTGAAAAGTAAATGGTATCAGATTGGGAAAGAAAATGTGAACTTGAAGTATGACTGATATATCGATGACTTTCCTGCCCTTTCCTCCACATTCTGTGACAGTTCAAAGGCACTAGAATTCTGGAACAGCTCACTGAGCACAGGGAAAAAAGAGCTCCAGGAGAAGCCCTACCTTTCTGGACAGAGGATTAGGAAGAAGAGTCCCTATTAGTGAGAGGATGGAGAAATTTTCCTATACATTTTTTCTTTTCTCCCTAGATCTGAAGGAAAAATTTGTCAGAGGGTGATTATGGCAGCAATAACCAGGCAGACAGCTAAAATTCTGAGGAAGATGAATCGTTCTTTCTAAACATAACTGTTTTCTGGAGAGTGAGGGTGTTTGTCATTGCTTTTTCTCTTCATTCTCAAACTTTTTGGCCCTTGTGGTGAATCCTATTGTCAGAAATACATAGTACATTAGAGAGATGAAAGTCCTGGATTTCCAGCCAAAGGGCAGGAAAGGGCAGAGTGTGGAGACTGTGGAGAGGAGGAAGATTGAGGAAGGGATCCCATAGAACTCAAGCTTAGTCTCCAAGACACACAAGTCACTATTTCACATCCACTGGAGTGGAAAATAGTTTACAAATCTAATAACATTATTTACTTACAAGGATGTGGGGAAGGAATGGAGGAGTGTCAACTGACACAACTACTTTAGAGAGTATTTCATAATATATAAGATATAACCTTTTTTCTCAGTAGTGACATTTCTAGGCATATGTTTTTAAAAAAGCTCACACACATGGACATGAGGAAACATGTACAAGCAAGGATGTTTAGTACAACATTTTCACAGTAGTAAAAATTTAGAAACTAAGTATTGATCAGTAGTAGACTAACAGATATAGCAGCTAATAATATGTATTAACAAGATCTGCATGACAGTATAAATTAAATGAAATAGTAAACTAAGTGAGTGAAATAGTCTGACATAATCTATATATAAGCTTTAGAAATATACAAAAACCTTTCAGGTTCCAATTAAGATAAAGTAAACAGACTCTATCCTGTTTCTTTCACTGAGTATATCTAAAAGCCCTGGACAGAATACATGGAACAACTATCTGAAGACTGAAAAGTAAATGGTATCAGATTGGGAAAGAAAATGTGAACTTGAAGTATGACTGATATATCGATGACTTTCCTGCCCTTTCCTCCACATTCTGTGACAGTTCAAAGGCACTAGAATTCTGGAACAGCTCACTGAGCACAGGGAAAAAAAAAGAGCTCCAGGAGAAGCCCTACCTTTCTGGACAGAGGATTAGGAAGAAGAGTCCCTATTAGTGAGAGGATGGAGAAATTTTCCTATACATTTTTTCTTTTCTCCCTAGATCTGAAGGAAAAATTTGTCAGAGGGTGATTATGGCAGCAATAACCAGGCAGACAGCTAAAATTCTGAGGAAGATGAATCGTTCTTTCTAAACATAACTGTTTTCTGGAGAGTGAGGGTGTTTGTCATTGCTTTTTTTCTCTTCATTCTCAAACTTTTTGGCCCTTGTGGTGAATCCTATTGTCAGAAATACATAGTACATTAGAGAGATGAAAGTCCTGGATTTCCAGCCAAAGGGCAGGAAAGGGCAGAGTGTGGAGACTGTGGAGAGGAGGAAGATTGAGGAAGGGATCCCATAGAACTCAAGCTTAGTCTCCAAGACACACAAGTGTAGCTCTAATTCCAATAGCAAACCAACTACTTTGAGAACTGAGCTTTGGGGGTAGATGACCACTCAGCTTCCCAACTGTCCCCAAGGTGACACCTAACAAAGAATATATCTGAATAACAATGCACAATTAATATAGCTTTAGTCAAAAAAAGCTTATTAGAGGGACTTTCCTGGTGTTCCAGTAACTGACGCTGACTCTCAATGCGAGGGGCCTGGGTTCAATCCCTGGTCAAGGAACTGGATCCCACATGCTGGAATGAACAGTTCATGTGCTGAAATTAAGATCCAGTTCGGCCAAATAAATAAACATATAAAAAATATTTTTAAAAAATGTCATCTACTCAAATGGTAAGATTTTAAAATCACTAAGATTTATGTGCAACCAAAAACACAGCCTCACAATGTATCAGGGAAAAATTACAGAGCTACAACAAGAATCTAAAATCATATTAGGGATTTTTTATCATCTATCCTTCTGTGAGTGCTTGGAAGAACAGGCAAACTATCATAAGAATATAAAATATTTGATTAACTCTTCAAAATGAAAATCAAAAAGATTAGTATACCATAATTACAGGATACTTGTACTTTTAAACCACACATAAATATCTTGCATTAATAGGTCTTAAAGCAAGTCTCAATAAAGTTTAAAAGATTTAAATAATTCAGAGTATGTTTTCAGAGTTAATGTTCTTAAGGTGGAAATCAGTTATAAAAATATAGCTTATATACATGAAACTTAAGAAATATGTTTCTATTTTGCCCATGATAATATTGACCGGGGGTCGAAGGAAATGTCTCAACTGAAATTAGAAATGTGGCTCATTAAAAAAAGAGTCAGATTTGTGGTTATCATAAGTAAGGGGTGGGATAGGGGGAATTGGAGGAAGAAGGTCAAAGGCACAAATTTCTAGTTGCAAGATAAATAACTTCTAGGGTTGTAATGTACAAGATGATAACTATACTTACCACTGCTGTAGGACATAAAGGAAAATTATGCAGAGAGTAAATCCTAAGAGTTCTCATCACACACACACATACACACAAAATAAACAAAGAAGAAAAGAAAAAATAGAGAAGGTGAAAGGTCTGTAAGGTCTAAAGATGTATCTATTTTACTTCACAATTTTGTCAAGGGCCTGCTGTACTTTCCTCATGATTGACTTTCTCACTATAGTGCTGACTTAATTATCAGAAAACTTTGGTGCCTCAAAGCATTAATAAAAAATACATATATGCTGTAACATTTGGAGAAAAATGTTTGAACTGACTGAAAATTTAAATTCTGCATTCAAGACTTGCTCATGGTATGTACTTAAAGCTGTTCCTAGAGCTTAAACTTCAAATACACATAAAAAAGAAGAAAGACTGATAGTCAATGAACTAAGTATCTAATTCATGAAGTGGAAAAAAGTCAAAGAAAACTCAAAGGAAGTAGAAGGAAAGAAAGAAAAGAGTTAAGTAAATACATAAAAAGAGTTAAATAATGTTATTAAGGTTAATAATAGTTGATACCCTTATGGAGGCTGATAAAGAAAAAATGAGAGAATGCACAAGTAAGCAATGCCTGATGTGAAAAAGAGAACATTATTTCCAACACCTTAGATATAAAAAAATTAATATGTGGATATCATGAATAACTTTATGCCAATAATTTAGCGTAAGAATAAATAAACAAATTTCTAGACAAATACAACTTATGCTCAAAAAACAAACACTCAAAAAAATTAGAAAATCTGAATAGTATAGTTTTCTGTATATGTGATATATGCCACAATGAAAAAGGGTAAAAATTAAACATAGACTAAAATCAAGAATCACAGAGCTAGAAGGGTACCTAATAAGTCAGTTGCTTTATTATGTGGCTTTGAACAGATTACTGTCTAGATTCCAATTTTATGAAACCTCTGATATGCAGTATTATTTAAGAGGGTAAAGATGACTTTAATTTAAATTCAGATAAATAAAAAGCCAATTTAGAGTTCTTTTATATGATGTGAGCTTCTGCAAAACTGGATAACCTGATGTTAGAACTTTACCAAACTCCTAAAAAGTTGATAACCAAGAGAAAGGCAGACTTTCCAATTGTCTTCTTGGCACAGTTTTGATTGATTCCATTCTTTTTTACCTCCTGACAGTCAAGCAATTTTTCCTATGTTAATATCGGTACATTCTCTTCTTGTTTGAATTAAGAAAACCACTAGCCTGTATCTGCCTTGTAACATCTCTGAAGAGAGAAACAACCTTGCTCAATTTCTCTCTTCTTCCCCCAAAAAAATATACTTTTCACTTGTTTTGGGATGACCCACTGGTAAACTACAGATATATTTTTAGGCCTACTCTATATTTTTAAAGGAGCTTAAACATGAGGAATCTGTCTTTCAGAAAACAGCCATAGCTCAGGTGTCCCCAGTGACCAACTGGCTATAAATTTGGGAGCTTCCATGATCCTCTCAGGTTTGACAATTCACTAGAATGACTCACAGAACTCAGGAAAGGACTATACTTATTATTATAATTTTACTATGAAAGATACACATAGGGAGGTCTGGGAGGGTCCCGAACGAGAACTTCCATGTCCTCTTCCTGGACAGGCAGGCCATGCCACCATCTTGGCACATCAATGTGTTTACCAGCTAAGAAGCTCTACTGAATTTTGATGGCCAGGGCTTTATTGAGATTTTATTAGCATGGTTGATCAAATCCTAGACCTTGTGATTGGCCTTGGTGCCTTCTCTTCTCTCTAGCAGGTGGTCTGGCCAGAGGTCACTTTAACTGATTGGTTCTTGTAGTGACCAGCACCATTCTGAAGCTATTTGAGGGTCCACTATGAGTCACCTTATTAACACAACCAGGACACTCCAATCTCTCAGTAGGTTTTGAGGTTTTTAGAATCTCCCTGCCGAAAACCGAGACAAAGATTAGACAAATTCTTATTATACTATAGCATCTAATAGGCGCTCTGACTAGGATGAAAGATTTTTATCTTCCCCAGTAGATAAAAAGACACATTCCAAAGCCAGAGTGTGTGATGTAGCAAAAGATAGAAAGCAGGCATATTTTAGAATACATTTGGCTCCTGAACTTACTTCAAATCAAGGTGCACATACCTAAGCTAACCCCAAAATAAGAATGTACTAAGTGAATTCTTTTATATGATGTGAGCTTCTGCAAAACTGGATAACCTGATGTTAGAACTTTACCAAACTCCTAAAAAGTTGATAACCAAGAGAAAGGCAGACTTTCCAATTGTCTTCTTGGCACAGTTTTGATTGATTCCATTCTTTTTTACCTCCTGACAGTCAAGCAATTTTTCCTATGTTAATATCGGTACATTCTCTTCTTGTTTGAATTAAGAAAACCACTAGCCTGTATCTGCCTTGTAACATCTCTGAAGAGAGAAACAACCTTGCTCAATTTCTCTCTTCTTCCCCAAATAAATATACTTTTCACTTGTTTTGGGATGACCCACTGGTAAACTACAGATATATTTTTAGGCCTACTCTATATTTTTAAAGGAGCTTAAACATGAGGAATCTGTCTTTCAGAAAACAGCCATAGCTCAGGTGTCCCCAGTGACCAACTGGCTATAAATTTGGGAGCTTCCATGATCCTCTCAGGTTTGACAATTCACTAGAATGACTCACAGAACTCAGGAAAGGACTATACTTATTATTATAATTTTACTATGAAAGATACACATAGGGAGGTCTGGGAGGGTCCCGAACGAGAACTTCCATGTCCTCTTCCTGGACAGGCAGGCCATGCCACCATCTTGGCACATCAATGTGTTTACCAGCTAAGAAGCTCTACTGAATTTTGATGGCCAGGGCTTTATTGAGATTTTATTAGCATGGTTGATCAAATCCTAGACCTTGTGATTGGCCTTGGTGCCTTCTCTTCTCTCTAGCAGGTGGTCTGGCCAGAGGTCACTTTAACTGATTGGTTCTTGTAGTGACCAGCACCATTCTGAAGCTATTTGAGGGTCCACTATGAGTCACCTTATTAACACAACCAGGACACTCCAATCTCTCAGTAGGTTTTGAGGTTTTTAGAATCTCCCTGCCGAAAACCGAGACAAAGATTAGACAAATTCTTATTATACTATAGCATCTAATAGGCGCTCTGACTAGGATGAAAGATTTTTATCTTCCCCAGTAGATAAAAAGACACATTCCAAAGCCAGAGTGTGTGATGTAGCAAAAGATAGAAAGCAGGCATATTTTAGAATACATTTGGCTCCTGAACTTACTTCAAATCAAGGTGCACATACCTAAGCAACTGAGTGAATGCCTTTCTAAAATAAGAATGTACTAAGTAGAATTTTCTTTCAGTCCTCAAGTGTGATTTTTGTAGGTGTTAGCATGTTTACTAGAAATTCTTTTCTATTAACCAAAGATAGCAGTATTGTGAACTTTGCTTTGCAAAATGCTCTGTTCCACAAAGCACGTCCTTAGCTGAAATGACTGGGATGTTTTCAATGTTATCAAATTATTTTTCTCTAAGGAAGTACTAAGAATAAAAAAGGAGATAGCATTGAAATCTGGGGTTAGTCAAGTCCTCAGAGGTTTTCCAGTTCAATTCCTGTGTGTAATGCCTGTATTATTTCTCAGCATTTCCAGCAAATGTTTATTCAGCTCAACTTCTGTAATGGGTGGTTCGCTACCTCTAGAGGCAGTCTGTCTCATATTCAGATAGTCTTACCTCTGAGGAAGTTCTGCTGCTCTATGGAGCTGAGACTAGTCTCCCCGTGCTTTCCAACTGTTGGTTCTACTTCTGGTTCTCAGACTAGTTGGGATCTGACAAAAGAATGAGGAACATTGTTCCAAAAGTGTGTGAGAACAGACATTCCTATAGGCAAAAGAGGAGTCTGGATATCGTATGCGTGTCTCAGCTCCAGGAAAAATGATGGTCAAGAGCCTGTTTTATGGCTCTTCTTAGCTCTTAATCTGGGAGTTTTAGCACCCAAAACTTTACTAATAATGATGATAGAGCAGATAAAACAATAGGTAACATTTTTTGAGTGCTACTATGTGCCAGGTACTGTGTGTTGGGAATTTTCTTGCATGATCTCCTTCAACTTGTAAAATAACTCTGGGTGGTAGATGCTCTTGCTGCCATCACTTTTTGGATGAGTTTATCAAGCCTCAGAGAAGTCAGATAACTTTCCCAAGTTTCCTCAACTAAGGAAGCCAGTTTTGAACCATGAATCTTAACTCTTGAACTTACATTTTTAGTGACTGACATTCCACTGCATTTCATTTTCATTTTAATGACCCACATGCATTGTTGATAAGTTTTTCCAAGAGTCTTTTGTCTTCAGATCTTCCTGTATGCTATAGACTCCCAGAAGAGTCACTATCACTGGGGACAGGGGAGGGCAGTTTAGCTAGCTGCAGTTTGGGCAAAAGTTGGTAGCAACAGTACAAGGGAATGAAACAAAATAAGAACCAAAATGATGCCTAGTACCAGAATCTAAGTCTCTGACTAGTGGCTTCCGTCTATTTTTCTAATCTAGACAACTTTCCTGGGAATGCCCCACTCCAGGACATGCTTGCTGGCCTGAAATCATCTCACAGATTAGTAACTGCCCAGGGTCACAGTAATTCAATATATGAAGATTCTTCTAAGCTGAGGATGACACATAGCTTCCACTGTAAAGGACTCAGAGGGGTGGGGACAAAGAAAGGGAGGTTTCAGGGAGTCTCATCAGAGAATATACACAGGATCTTTCCCTGCTTCTTACCCTCAAAGCTTTCAGGAAATAATCTGATTGTGCTTTGTGAGGTGCTGCAGTTAGTAAAACATACACAATTTTGCCTGTGTGTATTTTCTCCCAGAAAATTTTCAAGAAATTTCTTTCAGAATTTTCTTTAAGAAATCCATCAAGGCTAGGCATCATGATACTATAGAAATAAATAACCTATGATTTTTGCCTTGGAAATACAGAGATCAATATGAAAGTTAAGATGGATGCACAAATCACAACAGGACATGTTATGAGTGGTCAAAGAGAAAGACCAGAGAAAGGTAAGGTGTCTGCCGAGTGTTCACCTCCTCTTGTTGAGACTCAAAGAAGGCTTCAACAAAAAGGTGGAATTTTAATCTAGAGGTCACAAACTGGAGGATACCATCTGTATCTGGTCCATAAATATGTGGGAAGATGAAAGATACAGTCTATATAAGGCAGCACATCAAACAAGAATGGAAACTGTATAGAAAAATTCTTTGCTCCAGATTTGTTGCAATAGAGACCAAACAGGAGAACTGAGGGACTGAATTAGAAAGATGGGCCAGTTCAAGACTATGGAGAGTCTTGTCAAGGTGTTGGAAGGTTCCTTCTTATTGAGTATGTGCCATAGAGGGGACCTCATGAGGTAGAATTGTCCTGGAACTCTCCAGGCGTTCTCTCCAGGAGAACACTTAGCAATGATGCAGGTGAAATTGTCAAATGAGTAAGTCATCATCTGCTTATTTGTTGACAGTATTCTGTGCCTACTTAGAAGGAAACAGCAACCCACTCCAGTATTTTTGCCTGGAAAATACCATGAATGGAAAGGCCTGATAGGCTATAGTCCATGGTGTCCCAAATATATATACATAGGGGCTCCCCTGGTGGTTCAGTGGTAAAGAATCTGCCTGCAACGGGGAAGATCTGGGTTCAAACCCTGAGTTGGGAGGATCCCTTAGAGGAGGGCATGGCAACCCACTCTAGTAGTCCTGCCTGGAGAATCCCATGGACAGGGAAGCCTGGTGGGCTGCAGTCCATAGAGTCGCACAGAGTCAGACATGACTGAGCAACTAAGCAGTAGCATTCTGTGCTTGGAGGGACTATTATGGAATGCAGAAAACCCCAAGAGGATTAGCAGATGCAGTGTTTTTGTGGTTAAACTGAGGAAAAAAGCACATCTTAAATTCTACATTATTGGGAATAAAATGTATTCTTTGTGAGCTTCACTTTCAGTACAATGCACAGATAAAGATCCTCAAAGGAGCCAGTTCTGAATGGTGGTTCCCTGGAAACAAATCACACCTGCCACCCTTCTTTCTGCTCTCCTCCAACCCGCCAGTCCATTTGCATTGTTCTGTGGATTTCAGGTTGGAAGAATTCCTCCTTCAGCCTCTCTTTATTTTGATTTAATATGCCAATTATGGTCTTGCTGATCTGCTCGTGGGCTGTTCTCCAGAAGACCTGTCTCACTTTGTATAGATTAAATCAATAATGCTTATTCAATTCCATTGGCTGCACACATGGGACAATTATTACCCAGGTTCTCTGCTTCTCATTTCTAATTTAGTTCTGCAGCTCCTTTCAGGAATCCCCTCTCTTCTTGCATTCCATCTTTACATCAAACAGAAGCTATAGAAAATTCTTTGCTCCAGATTTGTTGCAATAGAGACCAAACAGGAGAACTGAGGGACTGAATTAGAAAGATGGGCCAGTTCAAGACTATGGAGAGTCTTGTCAAGGTGTTGGAAGGTTCCTTCTTATTGAGTATGTGCCATAGAGGGGACCTCATGAGGTAGAATTGTCCGGGAACTCTCCAGGCGTTCTCTCCAGGAGAACACTTAGCAATGATGCAGGTGAAATTGTCAAATGAGTAAGTCATCATCTGCTTATTTGTTGACAGTATTCTGTGCCTACTTAGAAGGAAACAGCAACCCACTCCAGTATTTTTGCCTGGAAAATACCATGAATGGAAAGGCCTGATAGGCTATAGTCCATGGTGTCCCAAATATATATACATAGGGGCTCCCCTGGTGGTTCAGTGGTAAAGAATCTGCCTGCAACGGGGAAGATCTGGGTTCAAACCCTGAGTTGGGAGGATCCCTTAGAGGAGGGCATGGCAACCCACTCTAGTAGTCCTGCCTGGAGAATCCCATGGACAGGGAAGCCTGGTGGGCTGCAGTCCATAGAGTCGCACAGAGTCAGACATGACTGAGCAACTAAGCAGTAGCATTCTGTGCTTGGAGGGACTATTATGGAATGCAGAAAACCCCAAGAGGATTAGCAGATGCAGTGTTTTTGTGGTTAAACTGAGGAAAAAAGCACATCTTAAATTCTACATTATTGGGAATAAAATGTATTCTTTGTGAGCTTCACTTTCAGTACAATGCACAGATAAAGATCCTCAAAGGAGCCAGTTCTGAATGGTGGTTCCCTGGAAACAAATCACACCTGCCACCCTTCTTTCTGCTCTCCTCCAACCCGCCAGTCCATTTGCATTGTTCTGTGGATTTCAGGTTGGAAGAATTCCTCCTTCAGCCTCTCTTTATTTTGATTTAATATGCCAATTATGGTCTTGCTGATCTGCTCGTGGGCTGTTCTCCAGAAGACCTGTCTCACTTTGTATAGATTAAATCAATAATGCTTATTCAATTCCATTGGCTGCACACATGGGACAATTATTACCCAGGTTCTCTGCTTCTCATTTCTAATTTAGTTCTGCAGCTCCTTTCAGGAATCCCCTCTCTTCTTGCATTCCATCTTTGTCTGGACTCAGATCCAGGAGTTTCTCTCTCTGCCTGAGGAATGATATGAATT
The DNA here is from genome assembly GCA_022376925.1 of Tragulus kanchil. Classification (NCBI taxonomy): domain Eukaryota; kingdom Metazoa; phylum Chordata; class Mammalia; order Artiodactyla; family Tragulidae; genus Tragulus; species Tragulus kanchil. The sequence continues at coordinate 137,257,024 of JAIOJX010000031.1, forward strand.
TAGCACTGTCATTTCAGAATCTGTATAAAATTATTCGAGTGCAAAATCCATTGACAATATCTTGGTGCCATGGAATCTTGACTGGCTTTGCCAGAATGTGATCAAGCCATTGAATCAGAGCCAGGAGACCTGGCTACTAGCCTTGACTTTGTCAGTGGCTCTGTGGCAAACAGCTGTGGATTGCATCCAGAGCATCCATTCTCCTATCCTCTTCACAATGGCATCCAAAATCTCTCAGCTATCCGATTCCAATGGACTGATCCTACCAGCAGCTTTAGGATGAGGCTCAGTTTGCCTTAAATCAGCCTTCTTTTCCTTTTCCGTGGCCACAGTGATAAATTCAGAGATATACCACACACCAAGCTAGGTTAATCAAGGCCAATAAAATCAACTTCTGGAGCGTTGGTCAGATTATTGGGAAATGGAATCCAGTGAGGAAGTGTAAACTTCTGGGATGTCCAAGGACCCGTTTTGGTACCACAATCCGAGAGGCAGAAAGAGAGCATGCACTAATCCCAGTTCTCATTATCAAAGCCCTGAACAAGTCTCAGCTAACCCTAGGTATACTTCTGGACTGTTCAATTGCTAGAGACAAGAATCTATTTGTGTAAGGCAGTTTGGGTTGAAATGTCTACTTACTAAAGAGTTTTTGTTAGGGCATAGTTGCTTTACAATGTTGTGTTAGTTTCTGCTGTACAGCAAAGTGAATCAGCTACGTGTACACATATATCCCTCTTTTTGGATTTCCTTTCCATTTAGGTCGTGATAGAACACTGAATAGAGGTTCGTGTGCTATACAGTAGGTTCTCATCTTTTTATACTGTATATGTGTCAATCTTAATCTCCCAGTTCATCCCATCCCTCCATCCCCCCCCTTTTGGGGACAAAATTTTATTTTTAGCCAATTATGGTCTTGCTGATCTGCTCGTGGGCTGTTCTCCAGAAGACCTGTCTCACTTTGTATAGATTAAATCAATAATGCTTATTCAATTCCATTGGCTGCACACATGGGACAATTATTACCCAGGTTCTCTGCTTCTCATTTCTAATTTAGTTCTGCAGCTCCTTTCAGGAATCCCCTCTCTTCTTGCATTCCATCTTTGTCTGGACTCAGATCCAGGAGTTTCTCTCTCTGCCTGAGGAATGATATGAATTTAGCACTGTCATTTCAGAATCTGTATAAAATTATTCGAGTGCAAAATCCATTGACAATATCTTGGTGCCATGGAATCTTGACTGGCTTTGCCAGAATGTGATCAAGCCATTGAATCAGAGCCAGGAGACCTGGCTACTAGCCTTGACTTTGTCAGTGGCTCTGTGGCAAACAGCTGTGGATTGCATCCAGAGCATCCATTCTCCTATCCTCTTCACAATGGCATCCAAAATCTCTCAGCTATCCGATTCCAATGGACTGATCCTACCAGCAGCTTTAGGATGAGGCTCAGTTTGCCTTAAATCAGCCTTCTTTTCCTTTTCCGGTGGCCACAGTGATAAATTCAGAGATATACCACACACCAAGCTAGGTTAATCAAGGCCAATAAAATCAACTTCTGGAGCGTTGGTCAGATTATTGGGGAAATGGAATCCAGTGAGGAAGTGTAAACTTCTGGGATGTCCAAGGACCCGTTTTGGTACCACAATCCGAGAGGCAGAAAGAGAGCATGCACTAATCCCAGTTCTCATTATCAAAGCCCTGAACAAGTCTCAGCTAACCCTAGGTATACTTCTGGACTGTTCAATTGCTAGAGACAAGAATCTATTTGTGTAAGGCAGTTTGGGTTGAAATGTCTACTTACTAAAGAGTTTTTGTTAGGGCATAGTTGCTTTACAATGTTGTGTTAGTTTCTGCTGTACAGCAAAGTGAATCAGCTACGTGTACACATATATCCCCTCTTTTTTTGGATTTCCTTTCCATTTAGGTCGTGATAGAACACTGAATAGAGGTTCGTGTGCTATACAGTAGGTTCTCATCTTTTTTTTATACTGTATATGTGTCAATCTTAATCTCCCAGTTCATCCCATCCCTCCATCCCCCACCTTGGTGGTCATATGTTTGTTCTCTATGTCTGTGTGTCTGTATTTCTATTTTGCAAATAGGTTCATCTGTACTATTTTTCTAGATTTCACATATATGCATTAATATACAATATTTGTTCTTCTCTTTCTGACTTACTTTACTTTGTATGACAGAATCTAAGGGAATATTACTTAGCCATAAAAAGAAAATTTCTATTTCTTACAGTAAAAGCATCTGAATGTGGTGGTGGTAAATGACTTTCCCCATCTAAGCCAGTTTTTTCATGTGCCTCACAAGGGACTAGGCATGCTAATGTCCACTCTGACTCTGAAATTCTGAGACTCCCATGTTTTGTTTGCAATTCTTTATAATGCACCTGGCCAATTTTCCTTGATGAGAAAGAAAGGAAGTGTGAGTGGAGACTTTCTCATTGTACACTGGCCGGGATGGATCAGGAGAGGCTGCTCTGAGGGAAATATTTATTTTCAGTTGAGGCCTAAAGAATGAGGGGCAGTGAGGATGACACAGCATGATGTATGTTCTCCAGGCAGTAGGAGAAGCCAGGAGCAGAAAGGAGATTAGGGACGGGTTGATTTGATGTCTTTAAGTCATAATTATGAAAGGAAGCAGCTGCCTATTCTTGAGCTGCATGTGCCCACTCCTCTCCCACTTCTGCCTTTGTAAGGAAAGTCCTCCTCTCCCTTAGAGAAACATCTTTCATTTTCACTTTTTTTTTTAAACCTTTATTTTGCTTTTAACTTTTACAGGGTTTTGTTGTTTACAGATATGTATATTCCCAGATTAGTCATATGTATATCCCCCCCTTCCCACCCCTCCCAACCATCACACAGCACCCCTGAAGGATCCCCTTTTCTCACAGAGCAATGACTAGAGCTATTTTCTTCACTTATGATAGTACAGGCCTTCATGCTACTTTCTTTACGTCTTCCACCTTCTGTTCCTTCCCCACAATGTCCATATGTCCACTGTCCATGTCTGTCTTTCCGTCGTTTCACTGCATGTGCCATCATCACCATCCTACTAGATTCCATATATATGTGTTAATATACTGTATTTGTCCTTCTCTTTCTGACTGACTTCACTTTTTATGATACGTTCTAGATCCAGCCACCTCATTAGGGCTGATTCTTCTGCATTTCTCTTTACAGCTGTGTAGTATTCCATTGTATGTAAGTCCCAGAGCTTTTGTATCCATTCGTTTGTCGATGGGCATCTAGATTGCTTCCATGTTCTAGCTATTGTATAGAGAGCTGCAATGAACAGTGGGGTACAGATACTTCTTTCAGATTTGATTTCATCAGGGTATAAGCCTAAGAGTGGGATTGCTGGGTCGTATGGTGCTTCTATTTTTAGTTTTTTAAGAAATCTCCAGACTGTCTTCCATAGAGGCTGTATCAATTTACATTCCCACCAGCGATGCAGGAGTGTTCCCTTTTCTCCGCACCCTCTCCAGCATTTATTGTCTGTCGATTTGTGGATGATGGCCATTCTGACGGGTGTGAGGTGATATCTCATTGTAGTTTTGATTTGCATTTCTCTAATTATAAGTGAAGTTGAGCATCATTTCATGTGCTTTTGGGCCATCTGTATGTCATCGTTGGAGAGGTGTCTGTTTAGGTCTTTTCCCCATTTTTTGATTGGGTTGTTCGTTTTTCCAGTGCTGAGTTGTCTGAGTTGCTTGTAGATTTTGGAGATTAATTCTTTGTCTGTTGTTTCATTTGCTATGATTTTCTCCCACTCTGTGGGCTGTCTGTTGAGCTTTTTTGTGATTTCTTTTGCTGTACTAAAGCTTTTAAGTTTCATTAGGTCCCACATGTTCATTTGTCTTTTGAGTTCTGCTATTCTAGTAGGTGTGTCAGAGAAGATCTTGCTTTGATTGATGTCCTTGAGGGTTTTGCCTATATTCTCCTCTAAGAGTTTGATGGTTTCTGGTCTTATATTCAGGTCTTTAATCCATTTTAAGTTGATCTTTGTGTATGGTGTCAGGGAATGTTCCAACTTCATTTTTTTGCATGTAGCTGTCCAATTTTCCCAGCACCATTTGTTGAAGAGGCTGTCTTTGTTCCATATTATATGTTCACCTCCTTTGTCAAAAATAAGGTACCCATAGGTGCATGGGTTGATCTCTGGGTTCTCTGTCTTGTTCCATTGGTCTATATTTCTGTTTTTGTGCCAGTAGCATACTGTCTTGATAACTGTTGCTTTGTAGTAGAGTCTGAAGTTAGGGAGGCTGATCCCTCCAGCTCCATTCTTCTTCCTCAGGATTGCTTTGGCTATTTGAGGTCTTTTGTGTTTCCATATGAACTGTGTGATTCTTTGGTCTAGTTCTGTGAAGAATGTCATTGGAAGTTTGATAGGGATCTCATTGAATCTATAGATGATATTTGGTAGTATGGTCATTTTCACAATATTGATTCTTCCGACCCAGGAACATGGTCATTTTCACTTTGACTGAAATTCCTTGAGGATAGAAGCTGTGTCTTAATCAGCTCAGTGCCTCCAGATGCCTAGCAGAGTGGACACAATGTGTCTCTGGACACAGGGAGCTGAATTTCAGCTCATGGGATGAGTCAAGCCTCAAAGGTGGGGAAAAGCCTTAAGAAGTCTGATAATGGAAAGGACATGGGGGGCTGGAGTGGGGACTTGGGTAGGAGAATGGAAGAAACTGGGTTACAGAATTACATCTGGAGAGAGTCTCAAGTGCTAAGATAAGGTCTTAGGGCCATAAGTTACCTTTTAAAGGTAATAAGGTAATTGAAGGACACATTTGTGCCACCAAGATGCATTCAATCTCTTCAAATGTCCAGGTCATGGACAGAGCATTTGGCAACAAGGGATTTGCGTGAGCTGAAAAGAGAAGAGAGATAGCTTGGGAAATTGCTCTGGAAATAGCTTGGGAAATTTCTGGCTTATATTTTTACTCTTGGACACCTTCCAAGAGTAATCAGTTATATATTTAGGCTCTTTTTCCACAGGTGTGGATAATCAGGGTGTTAGAGAAAAGGATATATGATGGTTGAATCTTTCTAAGTTGATTTTCTTTTTGGTTGATGGTTTCTGGTCTTATATTCAGGTCTTTAATCCATTTTAAGTTGATCTTTGTGTATGGTGTCAGGGAATGTTCCAACTTCATTTTTTTGCATGTAGCTGTCCAATTTTCCCAGCACCATTTGTTGAAGAGGCTGTCTTTGTTCCATATTATATGTTCACCTCCTTTGTCAAAAATAAGGTACCCATAGGTGCATGGGTTGATCTCTGGGTTCTCTGTCTTGTTCCATTGGTCTATATTTCTGTTTTTGTGCCAGTAGCATACTGTCTTGATAACTGTTGCTTTGTAGTAGAGTCTGAAGTTAGGGAGGCTGATCCCTCCAGCTCCATTCTTCTTCCTCAGGATTGCTTTGGCTATTTGAGGTCTTTTGTGTTTCCATATGAACTGTGTGATTCTTTGGTCTAGTTCTGTGAAGAATGTCATTGGAAGTTTGATAGGGATCTCATTGAATCTATAGATGATATTTGGTAGTATGGTCATTTTCACAATATTGATTCTTCCGACCCAGGAACATGGTCATTTTCACTTTGACTGAAATTCCTTGAGGATAGAAGCTGTGTCTTAATCAGCTCAGTGCCTCCAGATGCCTAGCAGAGTGGACACAATGTGTCTCTGGACACAGGAGCTGAATTTCAGCTCATGGGATGAGTCGAGCCTCAAAGGTGGGGAAAAGCCTTAAGAAGTCTGATAATGGAAAGGACATGGGGGGCTGGAGTGGGGACTTGGGTAGGAGAATGGAAGAAACTGGGTTACAGAATTACATCTGGAGAGAGTCTCAAGTGCTAAGATAAGGTCTTAGGGCCATAAGTTACCTTTTAAAGGTAATAAGGTAATTGAAGGACACATTTGTGCCACCAAGATGCATTCAATCTCTTCAAATGTCCAGGTCATGGACAGAGCATTTGGCAACAAGGGATTTGCGTGAGCTGAAAAGAGAAGAGAGATAGCTTGGGAAATTGCTCTGGAAATAGCTTGGGAAATTTCTGGCTTATATTTTTACTCTTGGACACCTTCCAAGAGTAATCAGTTATATATTTAGGCTCTTTTTCCACAGGTGTGGATAATCAGGGTGTTAGAGAAAAGGATATATGATGGTTAGAATGCTGCATATTCACACAATTATTGGGGTAGACCCAGGACGAACCAAGCCTAGCAATGATTTACTTCCCTCCCCAAACACATATACACATGGACACACACTTGTATTTAGCTTCTTTTCTTATCCAAATCCTCAGAAAGACCAGGATTCTGAATAGACTGTGAACTACTCTTTCAACTCAACATATCTAGTATATCCAAAATACAAACTATTCTTGTCCTCCTTCAATATTCTTCCTAATTTATACATTTCTACTTTTCTTTTTCTAATGAGACACCAGTATTTTCTCAATCATCAAGATCTGAAAACAATCATCCTAGTCTCCACCTGTTATTGCTGCCCCCACATCCACAGTTCACCAAGCCTTCCCAATTTCCTCTTTGTCCCCCTGTCCTCTCCCTGATCGCTTCATGTGCATACTTTCATTGAGGTTCATTTGAACAACTGTTACAATCACTCGAACAGCCTTCATTTTTGAAAAACCTTATAGAAAATTGTAAAAAGCATTTGTAAAAACATCTGACAATAAGTTGCTAATATCATGCTTCATTACCCTTGAATACTTCAGTAACCACAAAAACCATAACACAACTATCAAATTCAAGAAATTAAAATGGATACATTATTACCGTCTAATCTTCAGATTCCCTTCAAGTTTTCCCAGTTGGTCTAAAGTGCCTTTTAATAAAAATTTCCAGCTCCGGATTACATGTTATATTTACCCTTCAGTCTGTAAAGCGACCCTCTTTCTTTGACACTTTTCTTGACACTTTTGAAGATTATAGCCAGTTCTTTTACAAAATGTCCTTTATTTTGGGTTTTTTTTTCTGATGTTTCCTCATGATCAATCAGGGTTTGCATCTTTGGCAGGAATATCACAGAAGTGATACAATATCACATCATATTGCATCTTATCAGATGGCACATGATTATGACTTCTAGCATTATTGGTTACATTAGCTTTGATCATTTGTCAATCAGTCTTTATAAAGTTATTATTCTTCCCTTTGCAACTGACATGTTCTTGTTGGAGGGTGAATATTTTGAGGCTATGTAGATGCTCTATTTCTCCTCAAACTTTCAATTTAATATGTCTATTGGTATGAATTCATGAAGTCCTAGCTAGTTGTTATATAGTTGGTTACTATCATTCATTTTGATGCTCAAATTATCCAAGTGGGAGTTCCTTCAGGCTGTTTTCTGTGCCCTTTTGACATGACTCCATCAATATTTGAGCACTTAGACTTATCCTGTACCTGCCTGGTGCTAGCCCAGAAATCAATCATTTCTCCAAGGAGCTCAGATCCTTTTACAGAAGAATGATGTTTAGAAACTCAGCTCTGGTGTGCTTATTGATGCTTGGGTGTCACTGCACCTAGACCTTCACAGTGAGGCACAAGGAAATTTATATCTACTTTGATATCTATATTTATTTCCATACTTATTTATTTATTCTAATTTTCTCCCTTTTCCTAGTCCCTATTTCTTCTCTGACAATAAGAAATATGCCTCCAAAGACTTCCAGTTTTGGTTCACATGTAAGAAGCTTGAAAGTCCCCACCCTGTCCTAATAAGTAGAAAGCTGAACAGGAAGGATCATCAACTCTTCTTGGGTCAGTGGTTGGAAAGGTGGGAACTCGGGACAAACTGCTGCTCCCCCAATTGAGAGAAAAGCAAATGCAGACAGTGCTAAGCGACAGCTTACAGCAGCAGAGACTCACCACTGAGGCAACAAGTCCCAGGGTAGAAACTGACAACTGCAATTGACAATTGCTAGAGACTCAGGGTGGACAATGTTGAAAGCTGAAAAATCTGGCCAAGGTGGGGTAGGAGTGCAGATTTACCTTTAGTAACTAGAATAAGTTCCCATAGTACATACCAGAGAAAAAAATCCCGTTTTGATACTGGTGGTGGTGGTTTAGTCACTAAATTTTGTCTGACTCTTTGCAACCCCATGGACTGTAGCCCTCAGGTTCCTCTGTCCATGAGATTTTCCAGGCAAGAATACTGGAGTGGGTTGCCATTTCAGGATCTTCCCAATGCAGGGATCAAACTCATGCCTCCTGCTTGGCAGGTGGATTCTTCTTACCACAAAGCCCAAAAAAGGAAACCAAACTCAGATGGCACATGATTATTGGTTACATTAGCTTTGATCATTTGTCAATCAGTCTTTATAAAGTTATTATTCTTCCCTTTGCAACTGACATGTTCTTGTTGGAGGGTGAATATTTTGAGGCTATGTAGATGCTCTATTTCTCCTCAAACTTTCAATTTAATATGTCTATTGGTATGAATTCATGAAGTCCTAGCTAGTTGTTATATAGTTGGTTACTATCATTCATTTTGATGCTCAAATTATCCAAGTGGGAGTTCCTTCAGGCTGTTTTCTGTGCCCTTTTGACATGACTCCATCAATATTTGAGCACTTAGACTTATCCTGTACCTGCCTGGTGCTAGCCCAGAAATCAATCATTTCTCCAAGGAGCTCAGATCCTTTTACAGAAGAATGATGTTTAGAAACTCAGCTCTGGTGTGCTTATTGATGCTTGGGTGTCACTGCACCTAGACCTTCACAGTGAGGCACAAGGAAATTTATATCTACTTTGATATCTATATTTATTTCCATACTTATTTATTTATTCTAATTTTCTCCCTTTTCCTAGTCCCTATTTCTTCTCTGACAATAAGAAATATGCCTCCAAAGACTTCCAGTTTTGGTTCACATGTAAGAAGCTTGAAAGTCCCCACCCTGTCCTAATAAGTAGAAAGCTGAACAGGAAGGATCATCAACTCTTCTTGGGTCAGTGGTTGGAAAGGTGGGAACTCGGGACAAACTGCTGCTCCCCCAATTGAGAGAAAAGCAAATGCAGACAGTGCTAAGCGACAGCTTACAGCAGCAGAGACTCACCACTGAGGCAACAAGTCCCAGGGTAGAAACTGACAACTGCAATTGACAATTGCTAGAGACTCAGGGTGGACAATGTTGAAAGCTGAAAAATCTGGCCAAGGTGGGGTAGGAGTGCAGATTTACCTTTAGTAACTAGAATAAGTTCCCATAGTACATACCAGAGAAAAAAATCCCGTTTTGATACTGGTGGTGGTGGTTTAGTCACTAAATTTTGTCTGACTCTTTGCAACCCCATGGACTGTAGCCCTCAGGTTCCTCTGTCCATGAGATTTTCCAGGCAAGAATACTGGAGTGGGTTGCCATTTCCAGGGGATCTTCCCAATGCAGGGATCAAACTCATGCCTCCTGCTTGGCAGGTGGATTCTTCTTACCACAAAGCCACCTTTTTATCTGATAGGAGGAGGGGAAAAGGAATCATTTTGAAATCCACTGGAGAACTCTGTTTTTAACAAGCCCTGCTCTCAGAAGAAGCTAGTTAACTAGTCCTTAACCTACTGGAGTATTACCAAACCTTAAATGACCCAGGGAAAAATAAAGGAGATACCCAATTCCAATGCACTGTAGCCATCCTATCCTACTAAGGAGGAAGAAAAAAAACTGAGAAACTATTGTGAAGCTCACAGTCCGGAGGCATAGGCTTATTAAAAGGCTGAAACCTTAAAAAAAAAAAAAAAGGCTGAGACCTACTCACTGGACTGCAGGATGCTTACCCTCCACCCACACCTCACCATCACAATACCAAAGATCTTTTTATAGCAGTTCCTATTATTCAGTAGGTTGTACCTGGCTTTCAAGGAAAAAATTACAAGGCGTACCAAAAGGCTAAAAACATAATTTCAAGAGACAGAGCGAGCATCAGGAATTATCAGACCAGGAATTCAACTAGGATTAATATAAGACTCTAATAGGTAAAGTAGACAGCATGCAAGAAGAGATGGGTGGGCAATGTAGCAGAGAGATGGAAATCCTAAAATAGGCACCTGCCTCCATGATCCTTATCATCCTTATTGACCAGTTCTTCTGTGTGTGACCAACCTCCCCTTGCTGCTGCCCTTCCCACCAATGTGGACATCTCTTCACCCCCTGCAGTGTCTGACATCCCACACTGGCCACTGCCCTATAGTGCCTGTGTGATAGCCTCTTCACTCACCAGGACCTCACACCCTCTTCTGGGCTGCCACTCCTGTGGAGATGCACCTTGCCCCAACTCTAGCACCCTGTGACAGGCTGCCCTTCCCTCAAAACATACAACAGCCTTCCTCATCCTTCAGCATATTGGACTGGGATGCCTCCCGCATTCTCATCCTCCTGTTGGACTCTGATACTCTGCATTGTATGCTCTGTATACTCCCAGACATCCTCATCATCCCAGGCTGTAGCATCTTACACATACCATCCCCCGTGGGAATGATCTTGAGGACTCTAGTTACAGTATCTTGCCATGTGTAAAACAAACCCTCTGATCATGCCAGTACTCTGCTCAAAAAACCTTCAGAAGAACGCTTCTTACCACAAAGCCACCTTTTTATCTGATAGGAGGAGGGGAAAAGGAATCATTTTGAAATCCACTGGAGAACTCTGTTTTTAACAAGCCCTGCTCTCAGAAGAAGCTAGTTAACTAGTCCTTAACCTACTGGAGTATTACCAAACCTTAAATGACCCAGGGAAAAATAAAGGAGATACCCAATTCCAATGCACTGTAGCCATCCTATCCTACTAAGGAGGAAGAAAAAAAACTGAGAAACTATTGTGAAGCTCACAGTCCGGAGGCATAGGCTTATTAAAAGGCTAAAACCTTAAAAAAAAAAAAAAAAGGCTGAGACCTACTCACTGGACTGCAGGATGCTTACCCTCCACCCACACCTCACCATCACAATACCAAAGATCTTTTTATAGCAGTTCCTATTATTCAGTAGGTTGTACCTGGCTTTCAAGGAAAAAATTACAAGGCGTACCAAAAGGCTAAAAACATAATTTCAAGAGACAGAGCGAGCATCAGGAATTATCAGACCAGGAATTCAACTAGGATTAATATAAGACTCTAATAGGTAAAGTAGACAGCATGCAAGAAGAGATGGGTGGGCAATGTAGCAGAGAGATGGAAATCCTAAAATAGGCACCTGCCTCCATGATCCTTATCATCCTTATTGACCAGTTCTTCTGTGTGTGACCAACCTCCCCTTGCTGCTGCCCTTCCCACCAATGTGGACATCTCTTCACCCCCTGCAGTGTCTGACATCCCACACTGGCCACTGCCCTATAGTGCCTGTGTGATAGCCTCTTCACTCACCAGGACCTCACACCCTCTTCTGGGCTGCCACTCCTGTGGAGATGCACCTTGCCCCAACTCTAGCACCCTGTGACAGGCTGCCCTTCCCTCAAAACATACAACAGCCTTCCTCATCCTTCAGCATATTGGACTGGGATGCCTCCCGCATTCTCATCCTCCTGTTGGACTCTGATACTCTGCATTGTATGCTCTGTATACTCCCAGACATCCTCATCATCCCAGGCTGTAGCATCTTACACATACCATCCCCCGTGGGAATGATCTTGAGGACTCTAGTTACAGTATCTTGCCATGTGTAAAACAAACCCTCTGATCATGCCAGTACTCTGCTCAAAAAACCTTCAGAAGAACGATCCCATATTTAAAGACCTCTGGACAAAAACCTTATGTTCATGTAGACTTTCAAAGCTTTCCTAATCTGAGACCATTTTTGATGCTTACAATTATTGATTTTCTATGAGATCCATAGCTTTCTTGGACCTGACTACTTAATTTCTCATATGCACCTCATACTACTTGTGCCGTGTCTGGACTCCCACAGCCTGTCTGCTCTAATGATAGTACTCCAAGTTCTTGCACATCCAACCTCTGTCTTCCTTATAGTCTCAGCTCAAATGCCACCTCATTGATGAGGGATTTCTTGACTGCCACCCACTCCAAATCCAGAGATAATTTGTTGAGTGTTTCCATGTACTTCACTCTACTAGTAACACTTTTATGAGGCAAATAAGCATATGGAAAAGTGGCCGATCTCACCAGTCCTTAGGAAAATGCAGATTAAAGCCATAATGAGATATCACGACACATCTATTGAAATGGCTGGAGTGATTAAAATAATAATAATGCCAAGTGCTGGCAAGGACGTGAAACTACGTTGTGTGTACATGTATATATGTCTATATAAAATATATACCTCAAGTTTACTAAGGCATAATTTATATATAATTAAATTTCCTCTTTATATCCTATACTTCTATGAGTTTTGGATAATCCTTACAATCACATAGCCACTGCTATATTGCTTCATAGGCAACTCCTCCCCAAACCCAGCCTCAGCAACCACAGACCTGTGTTTGTCATGTAAATGGAATCATGTGCTCAGAATCATATTCTTTGAGTTTGGCTATTTTTTTCACTTAGAATAATGCATTTCAGATGCATCCATGTTATGGGAAGCAATTGTTGCTCTTTTTTATTGCTGAATTATTATATGTATTAATTATTCTTTAGTCACTATTCATCAGCTGAAGAACTCTTGGGTTGTTTCAACTTTTGATGACTATGAACAAAGTCATTATACATATTCATGTACATGTTTTTGTGTAAACACTTTTTAAAATTTTTTGTTGTTCAGCTACTCAGTTGTGTCTGGCTGTTTGCAACCCCATGGACTGCAGCATGCGAGGCTTCCCTGTCCTTCACCACTCCCTGGGGTTTGCTCAAACTTATGTCCATTGACTCAGTGATGCTGTCCAAGATGCTTGTCTTCTGTCATCCCTTCTCCTCTAGCCTTCAGTCTTTCCCAGCACCATGGCTTTCCAATGCATCAGGTGGCCAAAGTATTGGAGCCTCAGCTTTCAATGAATATTCAGGGTTGATTTCCTTTAGGATTGACTGGTTTGATCTTGCTGTCCAAGGGACTCTCAAAAGTCTTCTCCAGCACCATAGTTTGAAGGCATCAATTCAAAGGCATAATGCTAATTTTAGTAGGGTAATTAAATAACAATTAGTTATTGGGTCATATGGGAGGAAAACCTTTAACTTAAAAAACACTTTCAACTATGTTTTAAATTGATTATGCTCTGCTGCATTCCCATCATCAATGTCTCAAAGTTCCATTTGCTCATCATCTTTGTCAGAGCTTGATATATATATATATATATAAATTTTTTAAAATTTCTAGTTGTACCTCACTGAGGTTTTAATTTGTATCTACCTAAGGATTAATTATATTGGGAATCCTTTCATATGTTTCTTTGCCAACAATTTATCTTCTTTGATGAAGTATATGTTCAAATATTCTGCCATATCTTTGGGTTTTATATTTTCTTATTATTGAGTATTGAGAGTTATTTGTATGTATTCTAGAAACAAGACTTTCATCAAATATTTGCTTTGCACATTTTTTCTCCTAGTCCATGCCATGTCTTTTCTTTTTATTTATAATCATTTTATTGTGGTTAAACACATATAAAATAAAATATACCATCTTAAATATCTTTAATTTTTAAGACAATCTTTAAAGAGCAGAAGTTTTAAGTTTTGACTAAGTCTAATTTATGAAAACAATGTTACGAATCACTCTTTTGCATCATATCAAAAAACCTTTGTCTAACCTAAGGTCACAAAGATTTTCTCCGATGATGACTTCTAGATGCTTCATAGCTGTAGGCTTTACAATTTTGACTATAATCCAATTTGCAGAATTGTGTGTATGGTGTGAAGGATAGTAAAGATTCATCTGTTGCATATGCATATTCACTTAATCTAGACCATTTAATGAAAAGACTATGATTTCTTAATTAAATTGCCTTTTTACCCTTGCTCAGAAACAATTTGTGATATCATCAAGTGGCAGGAAGTTGCAGGTCCTCATTCCCTCACATAGACCTGAAATTAATAGCAATATATTGGCCAAAATACCATTGTGAGTGTTGTAGTAATCAGTTGGGAAGTTGAGTAACAAAGCGGGGAGGGTGTGTGTGTGTTATCCAAGCCACTGAAAATGGTAAGAAGGTTTGTGGCATTATGCACATTTTAGCCCTTTCTCCTGCCCAGTTTGTTGCAGTCTTATTGGGAGGAAACCTCCCAAATCCGGCTCCTCCCTTGGGAGAGAAAGGAAAGAGTGAAACTTGTATTCAATACTCTGGCGGGTCCAGTGACTGCCCGAGGGACTGGTTTCTGTCTTATGACATTAGAGCTAACGGCAATAGTGACATTGTTTGGATATTAACTTGGAGACCATGCTGAAAACAGAGGCAAGCACTGCAGCATGTCAGAGCAGCAGGGAGCCTGAATTCTGGAGAGAGGCCTCAGGGGAATTATAGGCAAAAGAATACAACGCAACCAGAAACTAAAAGCTCCTGAAATGGAGCAGGGTAAGCTTCTTAATTAAATTGAGAATAGTGAAAAGCAGCTGTATATGCTGAAATAAATGCATGCAAACAAGCCCAGAGAATATGCCAAGGAAAGATTTGAGAAGTCCCAGAACCTTTAGGAAGGCTGATTAGAGAAGGTCTTCGCTTTCATGAAGTTAGTCTAGAAAGATTGGGAGAAGTAAGTAGCTCTTCAGTCAAATGCACAAGACTCAACAAAGGATCACAAATTGTTCAAAAAACAAGGCCATACAGACAAAGCAAAAGAATAAAATAAATCTCTAGAAAACAATCCTAAGAATCTCTTAAAATTGGACCCAACAGACACATACAGGATACTACTCCAAATAAAGAGAATATGCATTCTTCAAATGTTCTCCAGGATAGATCACTTATTAGATCACAAAACTCTTAAAACTTTAATTAACATTTTAATGTTAGCTTAAATTCTCTAAGTAGAATGAAATCATGCTAAGTGTCTTTTCTGACACAATGGAATGAATTTAGAAATCAATAGTAGAAGGAAAGATGAAAAATCCACATGTGGAAATTTCAGTATGTGAACATTAAACAGCATACTCTTAAACAGCGAATGAATCAAAGAAGAAATGACAGGGAAATTAGAAAATATCCTACCCATAGCAAAAACATATATTGGCCAAAATACCAGGTTTTAGACGTGGAAGGTCAAAGCGGGAGGGTGTGTGTGTTATCCAAGCCACTGAAAATGGTAAGAAGGTTTGTGGCATTATGCACATTTTAGCCCTTTCTCCTGCCCAGTTTGTTGCAGTCTTATTGGGAGGAAACCTCCCAAATCCGGCTCCTCCCTTGGGAGAGAAAGGAAAGAGTGAAACTTGTATTCAATACTCTGGCGGGTCCAGTGACTGCCCGAGGGACTGGTTTCTGTCTTATGACATTAGAGCTAACGGCAATAGTGACATTGTTTGGATATTAACTTGGAGACCATGCTGAAAACAGAGGCAAGCACTGCAGCATGTCAGAGCAGCAGGGAGCCTGAATTCTGGAGAGAGGCCTCAGGGGAATTATAGGCAAAAGAATACAACGCAACCAGAAACTAAAAGCTCCTGAAATGGAGCAGGGTAAGCTTCTTAATTAAATTGAGAATAGTGAAAAGCAGCTGTATATGCTGAAATAAATGCATGCAAACAAGCCCAGAGAATATGCCAAGGAAAGATTTGAGAAGTCCCAGAACCTTTAGGAAGGCTGATTAGAGAAGGTCTTCGCTTTCATGAAGTTAGTCTAGAAAGATTGGGAGAAGTAAGTAGCTCTTCAGTCAAATGCACAAGACTCAACAAAGGATCACAAATTGTTCAAAAAACAAGGCCATACAGACAAAGCAAAAGAATAAAATAAATCTCTAGAAAACAATCCTAAGAATCTCTTAAAATTGGACCCAACAGACACATACAGGATACTACTCCAAATAAAGAGAATATGCATTCTTCAAATGTTCTCCAGGATAGATCACTTATTAGATCACAAAAAACTCTTAAAACTTTAATTAACATTTTAATGTTAGCTTAAATTCTCTAAGTAGAATGAAATCATGCTAAGTGTCTTTTCTGACACAATGGAATGAATTTAGAAATCAATAGTAGAAGGAAAGATGAAAAATCCACATGTGGAAATTTCAGTATGTGAACATTAAACAGCATACTCTTAAACAGCGAATGAATCAAAGAAGAAATGACAGGGAAATTAGAAAATATCTCAAGATAAATAAAAATGAAAGCAGAACACATTAAAACTTATGGATAGTATGAAAGCAGTGTCAGGAGGGAGGTTTGTATCTTTAAATGCTTTAAAAAGTGGAGAGAAGTGAATACTTGCAAACTCATTCTATGAGGTTAGCATTACCCTGATACCAAAACCAGAGAAAGACACTATAAGACAAAACAAACAAATAAACGATCCCGTCCTCCCAAAACCTCCAAAAAATTCCAAAATTCATAGAGAAAAATATATTTAATGAATATGGGTTGAAAAATCCTAAACAAAATATTAGCAAGTCTAAATCACTGGTACCTTTAAAGGATTATAACCCATGGCCAAGTGGGATTTATATCTGGAATGCAATGATGGGGTCAACATACAAAAGTCAATTTATCATACCAAATTAATAGTAGGAAGAAAAAAAAACACATGATAATTTCAATTTTTGCAAAAAAGGATAGTGACAAAATTTAAGAGCATTTTATGATAGAAGCATTCAAGAAATTAGGAGAGAATTAAGAAAGGCTATATATGAAAAGCCTCAGCTAATATCATACTCAATGTTGAAATATGGAAAGATCAGGAATAAGGCAGGGTGCTCTCATCATTTCTTTTCAACATCGTAGTGGAAATCTTAGTCAGAGCAATTAGTCAGGAAAGATAAATAAAACACATTCAAATTGGAAAGTAAGAATAAATTTATATCTTTGGAGTCAACATGATCTTACAGGTAGAAAATTCTCAAGATTCCACCAAAAATTGTTAGAACTAATAAATGAATTCAGTGAAGTTGCAGGATATAAAATCAAACCACAAAATCAATTCTGCTTCTGAAAGGGTTTTACCTCAATTTGAGACTTCAACCCAGGGCCCAGACCTGATCGAACCCTGCTTGGGACTTTAACCCACAAAGCTGGAGCTTGAATTACAGCCAAAACCCTGTCTGGGACTTGAACCCACATGACTGGGGCTTGAACCTAGCCAATACCTGGTTTGGAACTCGAACCCACGTGGCTAAGGCTTAACCCCAGCCAAAACCCTGCTTGGGACTTGAATCCACGTAGTCAGGACTCAATCCTGGCTAAAACCCTGTCTGTGACTCAAACCCACGCGGCCAGGACTTAATCCAGCACTCACCCAATGTCTGGACCCACTGAGGCTCAGGTTCTTTGTGCCTCAATGCAGAAGGAATCCAGCGAGAGGCAGCGTGATAGGCAAGAAGAGGATTTATTAGGATAGGGTACTTGTAAGAGGTGCAAGCGGACAGACAGGAAAGCTCTGCTCTCTCCAATTGAGTGGGCAGCCATATATATAGGATGGTAGAAGACCGCCCCCCTCAAGTAGATGCAGATGCAGGACATACATCATTGATTGCTTCTTCGTCAGCTCCTCCTTCATCAGTTGTTTATACCCAGTCAAGCCTGCTTTACTGAACAAGGAGCAGCTCTCCTGAGTTATTGTCAACTCACTGCCCTCCCAACCTTTCTCAGGTGTCTCCCTTCTACCTACCATCCCCTACTAGGACTCTACAACCACCTACCTATTCTACTCTGTCCCTATCACTTCTATACACTAACAATGAACAATCACAAAAGGAAAATAAGAAATCAGTTCTGTTTATGATAGCATGAAAAAATACTCAAATAAAAAGTTAATCAAGGAGATTAAAACTTGTACATTGGAAACTATGGAGCATGGCCTAAAGAGATAAAAGCAAAAAAGAAAATATTCTTTGTTTATGGACTAGAAGACTTCATATTTAAAAGACTTTGAGCAATTAGTCAGGAAAGATAAATAAAACACATTCAAATTGGAAAGTAAGAATAAATTTATATCTTTGGAGTCAACATGATCTTACAGGTAGAAAATTCTCAAGATTCCACCAAAAATTGTTAGAACTAATAAATGAATTCAGTGAAGTTGCAGGATATAAAATCAAACCACAAAATCAATTCTGCTTCTGAAAGGGTTTTACCTCAATTTGAGACTTCAACCCAGGGCCCAGACCTGATCGAACCCTGCTTGGGACTTTAACCCACAAAGCTGGAGCTTGAATTACAGCCAAAACCCTGTCTGGGACTTGAACCCACATGACTGGGGCTTGAACCTAGCCAATACCTGGTTTGGAACTCGAACCCACGTGGCTAAGGCTTAACCCCAGCCAAAACCCTGCTTGGGACTTGAATCCACGTAGTCAGGACTCAATCCTGGCTAAAACCCTGTCTGTGACTCAAACCCACGGGGCCAGGACTTAATCCAGCACTCACCCAATGTCTGGACCCACTGAGGCTCAGGTTCTTTGTGCCTCAATGCAGAAGGAATCCAGCGAGAGGCAGCGTGATAGGCAAGAAGAGGATTTATTAGGATAGGGTACTTGTAAGAGGTGCAAGCGGACAGACAGGAAAGCTCTGCTCTCTCCAATTGAGTGGGCAGCCATATATATAGGATGGTAGAAGACCGCCCCCCTCAAGTAGATGCAGATGCAGGACATACATCATTGATTGCTTCTTCGTCAGCTCCTCCTTCATCAGTTGTTTATACCCAGTCAAGCCTGCTTTACTGAACAAGGAGCAGCTCTCCTGAGTTATTGTCAACTCACTGCCCTCCCAACCTTTCTCAGGTGTCTCCCTTCTACCTACCATCCCCTACTAGGACTCTACAACCACCTACCTATTCTACTCTGTCCCTATCACTTCTATACACTAACAATGAACAATCACAAAAGGAAAATAAGAAATCAGTTCTGTTTATGATAGCATGAAAAAATACTCAAATAAAAAGTTAATCAAGGAGATTAAAAACTTGTACATTGGAAACTATGGAGCATGGCCTAAAGAGATAAAAGAAAACACAAATAAATAGAAAGATATTCTTTGTTTATGGACTAGAAGACTTCATATTTTTAAAGATTTTGCTACTTTCCAAAGCAATCTACATAATCAATTCATTTTATACCAAAATATCAATGGCATGTTCTGTAGGAATAGAAAACCCATGCTAGAATTTATACAAAATCTCAATGGAACCTGAATATCTAAAACAATCTTGAAACATAAGAACAAAGTTGGAGCTCTCATATCTCTTAAATTTCTAAGCATATTACAAAACCACACTAACCAAAACAAAGTTGCCCTCCTGTCTGGCATAATGACAAGCATATAGACCAAAGGAATAGAATAGAGAGCCCAGAAACACACCATTATGTATATAGTCAGAGGATTCGCAACTGGAGGGCCAAAGGCACTCAGGAGGGAGAGGACAAATGGTGTTAGGAAAACCTGATCCCCACATACAGTGCAATAAAGTTGTGCACCATTGGAAAGGCTGTAAATTGGTACAGACACTATGGAAAACAATACAGAGGTGTATGGACTTAAAAAATATTCACAGCCTACAAGGTGAGAGTTGTGTTTTATTTGGTGGGAATTTTTAGAACGTCAAGCCTGGAAGACAGCATCTCAAGTAACCCTGAGAGAACGGCTCTGCAGAGTCACGGAGGGTAGATTGGAGGGGACAGGTTATATAGAAGCTTTGCAACAGAAGGCATGTAGTCTGAACATCAAAAGATTATTGTAAACGAGAGAACACCAGCTACTCCAAGTTAGGAAATTTAGCCCTTTTCTATACATGGTAAAGTACAATCATTCCTCAGCCTACTAGAGCCAGGATCCTGTACTTTCACACCCTGAGTTTATTCAGGGCGCACTTGGGTAATGGCTAAAGTCTGATAGTTGGTAGACGGTGAGTATTCTTTCCTTCCTGAGTTCCCTCTGGGCTCACCAGCTCACCATCCATGGAGGCTGCAATTGCCGGTAGCTATGACATCTTTTGTCTACTGATATAGCAGAAAATGTTCCATCTCTTTCAGGTGTCTCAAAAAAATTAAAAGCAAATAGAATTATCATATAATCCAGCAATTCCACTATTGGATAGTCATTCAAAAGAATTGAGAATTTGCCCCCTGTCCTGCCATGCAGAGCACTAGCCCTCCACATGTTGTCCTGCCACATACCCCTGGGCCTCTGCACATCACGATTTTCTCTCTCCTAGAATGCCTTTCCTTCACTCTTCCCATTGGGGGAAATCTCATCCATACTTCTAAGTTCAGCCATAACATTCTCCTGTCCCTAAGGGAGTGTTCAGTTTTCCTATTCTGTGTTCCCTCAGTTCTTTATACAAAGCATTATGCCACAACGCTCTTTCAGTCTGCCCCTGACTTATAAGCTCCCAAAGACCCAAAGGCTCTTCCTCTCTCGTCACTCAATCTTAGCACAGTGCCCATAGACTATAGTTACTCAATAGCATCTTTGGAATGAATGTAGACACAAGTGTGTAAACAGTGGTAAGAGAATTGAGACCACCATGACTCAGATTGGGGGAGGCCACCTAGTCCAGTTTTGACAAGGTATGGCATGTGTATCAGTCATGATCCACAAGATAACTTTAGCTGGCACAAGGATGAATACATTTTTTAAAGTGATAAATGTATTTTAATCTTTCCAAAAATATATAACTATATCTCAAACTTGTACTTTTGTAAATCTCATTGTTTCTCATGAGGCTAAGTGAAAAGAAGGGAGTCAGTTTAACAAGAGCTACTGATTAATTGGGGGCTTCCCTGGTGGTCCAGATGATAAAGAGTCTGCCTGCAAAGCAGGAGATCTGGGTTCTGTCTCTGGGTTGGGAAGATCCCCTGAAGAAGGAAATGGCAATCCACTCCAGTGTTCTTGACTGGAAAGTCCCATGGACAGAGGAGCTTGGCAGGCTACAGTCCAAGGGCTCACAAACAGCTGGACATGACTGAGCAACTAACACAGAACCTAAGTAAATAATACTATAGATGGTACATGGACAGAGTAAAACTCCCAGATGAGAGAAATGCTGAGTTAGTCTTTGGTTTCACCTTTGGTCAAAATTATAGACTGATGTTCCCAACGATTCCTGGAGAATGAATGATATTTTCCATGATTCAGTCTATTTTTCAGTCTTCACCAGTAGGAAGGAGTAGAGTGAGCTGGTGGGGGAGATAAAGGTGTCTTCACTGGGTTTTCATCCGTCCCCCAAGATGCTGTCTTTGGTTTGGGGCTGAGTGAGAGATGCTGAGCCATTCTCTCAGAGAATGTCAGCTAGTTCCTTTCATAGCCAAGCTCATCAGCATTTCTGGTGATTGTGCATTGTGGTATCTGCAAACAAGTGATATATATTTCACAGGCCTCTCTATCAGGAAGTCTGTAAGATTCACGTTAAAAAAGATGGGCTTTGGTTTGCTTCCAAGTCGTAGAGACGTAAGTCCTCTTTTAAACATGTTATTTATGCCCAGAGCTGACCTTACTGAATGGAGTGGGCGGGGGCAGGACTACCATGAGGGGTGAAGTGGGGAGGAAGAGTGAGATGGGGGCAGGTGGTAGTGGTGATTTTATATTACAGAAAGATTCTTTGCCTTACAAAAGGATTAATCAAAGGGTTCCTTTTAAACCAAAAGTTTCATGCATTTTAAAAAAGGATTTGATTTACAAGAAAGTTTTCAGGAACACAGCTGCTGGGCAAAGCAAGCTATTTACACCGACTTGAAATCCATTTTATGAGCCAGGAGTCTGGATGTCAGGGTGAGTGATAAAACTCCTTTCGTTTTTAATTGACGAGAGATATTGACTCACACAGTTAGGAGCCCGAGTCTTGGGCCTGGGCCAGTGTGTTTCTGTAGTAAATACGTGTGAATGTGCTGAGTGCTTGAGTATTGATTCATTTATGTACCTGTTTGGCTTTTTCTGTGCAGGGCTTTGTATTTTGCAGCTTTAGAGCCAAGCTGGCTTTCACAGAAGACAGTGTTAGAATGTACCAGGTTGTACAGCATGAATCATCTGGCTCAATGGCCTTTGGGGAGGGGCCTGGCTTTGTGCAGCACAGCAAGGAGCAGCCACAGAGACTTCAGTGGAGGGGAAGACCTGGGGGCAAGCAGGCTGCACAGGCAAGGAGAATGGTCTTTACCTTGGAAACAAACCTCAAGGCTTCTTTTAAGCCCTTCCCTCTCGATGTTGCCAGCTAATAGTTATCTCCCTCCCAATTGTCCCACTCCATTGAGTTTTTATTATCACCTCGGTCTTGTGGCAATTCCACACCAACCCTGACGGCCTTAAATAATTTCCTCTTTCCTGCTCCCTACTGCTAAGGCACAATGGCAGCGTATCAGGCTGAGAGCTTCCAGAAAGAGAGAGTGTCCTACTGCTGAGCCTCAGATCGCAACTAAGCAAAGAAAACCATAGAAGGTCTTTGTTGCACAGGTTCTAAGACCTACCTTGAATATTGTCCATAGGATTTCATCTTGGAGCGTTAAAAAGATGGGCTTTGGTTTGCTTCCAAGTCGTAGAGACGTAAGTCCTCTTTAAACATGTTATTTATGCCCAGAGCTGACCTTACTGAATGGAGTGGGCGGGGCAGGACTACCATGAGGGGTGAAGTGGGAGGAAGAGTGAGATGGGCCAGGTGGTAGTGGTGATTTTATATTACAGAAAGATTCTTTGCCTTACAAAAGGATTAATCAAAGGGTTCCTTTTAAACCAAAAGTTTCATGCATTTTAAAAAAGGATTTGATTTACAAGAAAGTTTTCAGGAACACAGCTGCTGGGCAAAGCAAGCTATTTACACCGACTTGAAATCCATTTTATGAGCCAGGAGTCTGGATGTCAGGGTGAGTGATAAAACTCCTTTCGTTTTTAATTGACGAGAGATATTGACTCACACAGTTAGGAGCCCGAGTCTTGGGCCTGGGCCAGTGTGTTTCTGTAGTAAATACGTGTGAATGTGCTGAGTGCTTGAGTATTGATTCATTTATGTACCTGTTTGGCTTTTTCTGTGCAGGGCTTTGTATTTTGCAGCTTTAGAGCCAAGCTGGCTTTCACAGAAGACAGTGTTAGAATGTACCAGGTTGTACAGCATGAATCATCTGGCTCAATGGCCTTTGGGGAGGGGCCTGGCTTTGTGCAGCACAGCAAGGAGCAGCCACAGAGACTTCAGTGGAGGGGAAGACCTGGGGGCAAGCAGGCTGCACAGGCAAGGAGAATGGTCTTTACCTTGGAAACAAACCTCAAGGCTTCTTTTAAGCCCTTCCCTCTCGATGTTGCCAGCTAATAGTTATCTCCCTCCCAATTGTCCCACTCCATTGAGTTTTTATTATCACCTCGGTCTTGTGGCAATTCCACACCAACCCTGACGGCCTTAAATAATTTCCTCTTTCCTGCTCCCTACTGCTAAGGCACAATGGCAGCGTATCAGGCTGAGAGCTTCCAGAAAGAGAGAGTGTCCTACTGCTGAGCCTCAGATCGCAACTAAGCAAAGAAAACCATAGAAGGTCTTTGTTGCACAGGTTCTAAGACCTACCTTGAATATTGTCCATAGGATTTCATCTTGGAGCAGGCTCATGATAAGATGATTATACTTTAAAAAAGCTACTGTTCTCAGAGGGTAAAGATATTAGAGATTCAGTTAGCAACGGCGAATATTTACTGAGTTTTGGAGAGGTAGAAGTTTCCTAGGGCATCATATTTTGCGTAAATAAGACAAAAGAAACCCGGTGGAGACAGACCTCAAGGACCTTGCAATCTAATAGGAGAGAAAGCCCAGGGTAGTTCGTGCATTATCCTGCCCGAGGACAACGTAATGGTTCAACATACTCGCTTCTTCTTTGGCTGTGTGGCTTGACTGCTTTAGCTGATGAAATGTGAAGACACCTAAGAGAGATTCACATTTTGCTGGACTGTCTTCTTTCCTTCAGGCAAGTACATTGGTTCAATGTCAACTAGGCTCTAAGAACAAAAAAGATGACCACGTAGGTGGTGATGCTGGAACAAAGTCCCCAGCTAATCTGTGGGGGACTTTTGTCATCTTAAGCCCTGACATTTTAATGGTATTTTCTGCCTCAGTGTAAGCTAGCCTCTGACTCACACTCTGGCTCAATTCTGTGTAGCAGCAAAGGTTAATCTTAAATGCTTTTCAGTTGATTAAAGCTAACTTTCTTGTGCTTCCCTTGTGGCTCAGATGGTAAAGAATCCGCCTACAGTGTGGGAGACCCTGATTCGATTCCTGGGTCAGAAAGATTCCCTGGAGAAGGGAGAGTATACCCACTGCAGTATTCTTGTCTGGAGAATTCCATGGCTTGTGCATGGGTCGCAGAGAGTAAGACACGACTGAGCGACTTCACTTCCTTACTTACTGTTAACTTATCTTCATATTATACTATAGCAAATATTGGCTAACTGGTTAGGAAATCAATATACAAGCGACTGGGGGAAGAAAAGGACCTTTGAAATTTGCCAGCTCAGGATTGACGGCCTTAAATAATTTCCTCTTTCCTGCTCCCTACTGCTAAGGCACAATGGCAGCGTATCAGGCTGAGAGCTTCCAGAAAGAGAGAGTGTCCTACTGCTGAGCCTCAGATCGCAACTAAGCAAAGAAAACCATAGAAGGTCTTTGTTGCACAGGTTCTAAGACCTACCTTGAATATTGTCCATAGGATTTCATCTTGGAGCAGGCTCATGATAAGATGATTATACTTTAAAAAAGCTACTGTTCTCAGAGGGTAAAGATATTAGAGATTCAGTTAGCAACGGCGAATATTTACTGAGTTTTGGAGAGGTAGAAGTTTCCTAGGGCATCATATTTTGCGTAAATAAGACAAAAGAAACCCGGTGGAGACAGACCTCAAGGACCTTGCAATCTAATAGGAGAGAAAGCCCAGGGTAGTTCGTGCATTATCCTGCCCGAGGACAACGTAATGGTTCAACATACTCGCTTCTTCTTTGGCTGTGTGGCTTGACTGCTTTAGCTGATGAAATGTGAAGACACCTAAGAGAGATTCACATTTTGCTGGACTGTCTTCTTTCCTTCAGGCAAGTACATTGGTTCAATGTCAACTAGGCTCTAAGAACAAAAAAGATGACCACGTAGGTGGTGATGCTGGAACAAAGTCCCCAGCTAATCTGTGGGGGACTTTTGTCATCTTAAGCCCTGACATTTTAATGGTATTTTCTGCCTCAGTGTAAGCTAGCCTCTGACTCACACTCTGGCTCAATTCTGTGTAGCAGCAAAGGTTAATCTTAAATGCTTTTCAGTTGATTAAAGCTAACTTTCTTGTGCTTCCCTTGTGGCTCAGATGGTAAAGAATCCGCCTACAGTGTGGGAGACCCTGATTCGATTCCTGGGTCAGAAAGATTCCCTGGAGAAGGGAGAGTATACCCACTGCAGTATTCTTGTCTGGAGAATTCCATGGCTTGTGCATGGGTCGCAGAGAGTAAGACACGACTGAGCGACTTCACTTCCTTACTTACTGTTAACTTATCTTCATATTATACTATAGCAAATATTGGCTAACTGGTTAGGAAATCAATATACAAGCATAGAATCTGGGAGGAAGAAAAGGACCTTTGAAATTTGCCCAGCTCAGGTCTTTTCCTATCCTGCTGTATTTGCTTGTGGGTATCTCTCTCCATCTACTGTCCCTCTGCCTATCCTTCAATCTAAATAGGAATGATGCATTTCATGTAAGCTTTTACTGTAGTGCTTTTAAATGATTATCATTTATATTACTCACTTTGACCTGGGTTGGACAATTATACCATTAACTTCATGTAGTTATGAGACTTAGATAAGGAATAAAGAATATTTAAATAAGTAAGGAATATTTAAAAAATTAAAAGCAGCATTCGAATATGTTTATCTCATAAATGTTTATTGAAAATGTTGGCAAAAGTAGTTTTGTGTGTGATCTGGGAATCAGTCACAGAAACAAGGATCAATGACTGTTTGTGGTGTAGGAGCTTAGAGGCTTCTCGAAGGAAACAAAGTGTTAGCTTCATTGTATAGTGCTGATATTTACAATTCTTTTTGTTTTTTTGCCTCTAAGTCATCGTTTTATTTTTCATCCGTCTTTGTTCTTTGGCCTGTGTGGGCCTCCCATTGCGGTGGCCTCTCTCAGTGCAGAGCACTGGCTCTGGGCGCATGCGCTCCAGAGCACTGATGCGTAATTGGACACACCAGTCCAGTCACTCCGTGGCATGTGGGATCTTTCCGGGCCACAGATCGAACTGATGCCCCTTGCACGGCAAGGTGGACTCTTTACCCACTGGACCACCAGGGAAGTCCTACAGTTTTAATATAATCTCAGGATTATCAGTGACCACATTTGTAATAGGCAAACCAGGGAATCAGAAATTGAATGCCGCTAGTCCCCCAGATGGTAAAGAATCCGCCTACAGTGTGGGAGACCCTGATTCGATTCCTGGGTCAGAAAGATTCCCTGGAGAAGGAGAGTATACCCACTGCAGTATTCTTGTCTGGAGAATTCCATGGCTTGTGCATGGGTCGCAGAGAGTAAGACACGACTGAGCGACTTCACTTCCTTACTTACTGTTAACTTATCTTCATATTATACTATAGCAAATATTGGCTAACTGGTTAGGAAATCAATATACAAGCATAGAATCTGGGAGGAAGAAAAGGACCTTTGAAATTTGCCCAGCTCAGGTCTTTTCCTATCCTGCTGTATTTGCTTGTGGGTATCTCTCTCCATCTACTGTCCCTCTGCCTATCCTTCAATCTAAATAGGAATGATGCATTTCATGTAAGCTTTTACTGTAGTGCTTTTAAATGATTATCATTTATATTACTCACTTTGACCTGGGTTGGACAATTATACCATTAACTTCATGTAGTTATGAGACTTAGATAAGGAATAAAGAATATTTAAATAAGTAAGGAATATTTAAAAAATTAAAAGCAGCATTCGAATATGTTTATCTCATAAATGTTTATTGAAAATGTTGGCAAAAGTAGTTTTGTGTGTGATCTGGGAATCAGTCACAGAAACAAGGATCAATGACTGTTTGTGGTGTAGGAGCTTAGAGGCTTCTCGAAGGAAACAAAGTGTTAGCTTCATTGTATAGTGCTGATATTTACAATTCTTTTTGTTTTTTTGCCTCTAAGTCATCGTTTTATTTTTCATCCATCTTTTATTTTTCTTTGGTCTGTGTGGGCCTCCCATTGCGGTGGCCTCTCTCAGTGCAGAGCACTGGCTCTGGGCGCATGCGCTCCAGAGCACTGATGCGTAATTGGACACACCAGTCCAGTCACTCCGTGGCATGTGGGATCTTTCCGGGCCACAGATCGAACTGATGCCCCTTGCACGGCAAGGTGGACTCTTTACCCACTGGACCACCAGGGAAGTCCTACAGTTTTAATATAATCTCAGGATTATCAGTGACCACATTTGTAATAGGCAAACACAGACACTTGAACTTGTTAATTCGCTTCTCAGTTCTCTTTCCTCAGACTTCCAAGGTGTTCAGTATGGATATAAAGATACATACTTTCAAAAAGCACAATTGTGCTCACATGCATGCTCACTTTAACAAAAATGCAGCTAGCATGATGCACAACAGAGCCTGAAAGAAATCAGTGATTGGAAAGATGACATGAAGGAGAATGAGCTCTCCCAGCTCTAAGTTCTCAAATGCCTTTTATACTCTGAAGACCAGTTTGGGGGAGGTGGGGAGAAAAATCCTCTCCTTACCAGTATGAGTCAGGGCTGAAGAGCAAAGCAGTTTCAGGACTAAGGGGCAGAAGAAGCATCATGCTGGGCTGATGGTATCCATAGCAACTCCGGTACCTGGTGGAGTTAATAACTCTGTTTTTCAGATCTTGGCTATTCTTCGGTGGGGAGAGAAGGGCTGGGTTAGATTCCTTTTTAAATTTTTATGCATTTCCCAGTTGGCACCTCATGTCTGAGGTGCCAGTCCCTTCCTCTTAAATAACTCAGCATAATGGGGTGTGGATGACAGGCCTGAGGCTTTGAACAGTCTTTGGGGTTCCCTGTGAGACACAGAACAGTGTTTGTTTCAAGGACAAAAATGGATTCCCCTGCTACATCCTAAAGTCAAATTTGCCTCGTGGCACGTCATTTCCTCAACCTACCTTTTTTTCCTGGTATCTCTATTCATGGCTGCTTAATGCCCTGCAGAAGTTTAGATTCAAGGTGGACAACCTATGTTCAAGTCCAGGCTTGGCCACTCACACGTTCCCTGAGCTTCCCCATGCTTCGGTTTACCCATCTTTAGAATCATAAGGATGTTGACTAAGTAGGATTATCTGTGTCCAGTGTTTAGATCAGCGCCTGGCATATGTTATAATGGCCTTGCTATTTGTACTGCTGGGGAAGTTCACCGAGGGCCTGAGGTACATGTGTGGTACAGGTGGGGTGTGGGTTTGGGTTGTAATTGTTGGTGACCCAGGAAGACAAGCTGATGGTTTGGTGACTGGAAACAGCTCAAGCTTGTCAATTCCTCCCCACCTCCACTTCCATCCTGAAAACGTGTCCATTTTCTAGTCCTCCAAATCTGGGCAGATGACGCATCCCCTCACCCCATTGCCAAAACCACCCTGGTGGTCATCTGTAACTCCTTTCTCTGCCTCTTTCCCAACCAATCACCACGTGCTGTTAGCATTTGAGTTGATTAATCAGTAAATATAGATTGGGTCCCTACTGTGTCTTAGCCATTGTTCAGATATATTAGCTAAGAGAACAGCCCAAACACTTCTACTTTCATGGAGCTAGAAGGGGAGAAAGGAAATAAACATAAAAAAGAAGGAATTTTTATAATATTGTCAATGTCCTCGAGGCAAAGACCACCAGGAACACAAGAGTAGTGGAGTAAGTCTAGTTTATTGCTCATTACACCAAACAGGGCCCCATGGCTCCCTGGTACCTCACCTCTGTCGCTGCAACAGTGATAAACTGAGCCTGAGGCACAGTAGGCATATTCCTGGTAGTTTATGGTCAGAGGGCATTGAAAGCTTTTTAGAAGATGAGCACTACAAAAAAAAAAAAAAAAAAAAAGCAGAGTGAGGTATAAAAGCAGGAGGGAGATATTAAGGTCTCGTGTAGGTCTTCAGTATTAAATGGGTGACCATGGTAACCTTCAAACTACCACTTAACTGGATTCATTTCACATGCTAGCAAGGTAATGCTCAAAATCCTCCAAGCTATGCTTCAAGAGCATGTGAACTGAGAACTTCCAGATGTACAAGCTAGATTTAGGAAAGGCAGAGGAGAACCAGAGATCAAACTGCCAACATCCTTTGGGTCACAGAAAAAGCAAGGGAATTCAGAACAGCATCTACCTCTGCTCTACTGACTAAAGCTTTTGACTGTGCAGATCACAAATTGTGGAAAATTCTGAAAGAGATAGGAATACCAGACCACTTTACCTGCCTCTTATGAAACCTGTATGCATCACAAGAAGCAATAGTTAGAACTGGACATGGAATAATGAACTGGTTCCAAATTGGGGAAGGAGTACATCAAGGCTGTATATTATCACACTGCTTATTTAACCTGTATGCAGAGTATATTGTTCAAAATGCTGGGCTAAATGAAGCTTGAGCTGGAATCAGGATTGCTGGGAGAAATATCAACAACCTCAGCTATGCAGATGACACCACCCAGATGGCAGAAAGCAAGGAGGAACTAAAGAGCCTCTTTTTTTTTTTTTTAAACATTTATTTTTTATTTATTTATCCTTTGGGGGTTGGGGTGGGGAGGGAGGGGGACAGGCAGGCCACTTCTATTGGTCTTTCATTTCTTTATTTTCATCCGTCTTTGTTCTTTGGCTCCTGTGGGCCTCCCATCGTGGTGGCCTCTGTCGTCGCAGAGCACCGGCTCTGGGCGCATGCGCCCCAGAGCTCTGGCTCGGTAATTTGACACATCAGTCCAGCCACTCCGCGGCACGTGGGATCTTCCCAGGCCAGGGATCAAACTGATGCCCCCTGCACTGCAAGGCGGTGTCCTTACCCACTGGACCACCAGGGGAAGCCCTAAAGAGCCTCTTGATGAAGGTGAAAGAGGAGAGTAAAGAAGCTGACTTAAAACTCAACATTCAAAAAATGAAGATCATGGCATCCTGTCCCATCACTCTATGGCGAATAAATGGGCAAACAATGGAAACAGTGACAGATTTTATTCTATTGGGTTCCAAAATGACTGCAGATGGTGACTGCAGCCATGAAATTAAAAGATACTTGTTTCTTGGAAGAAAAGCTTATGAAAAACCTAGACAATGTATTAAAAAGCAGAGACATCACTTTGCCAACAAAAGTCCATATAGTCAAAGCTATGATTTTTCCAATAGTCATGTACAGATGTGAGTTGGACCATAAAGAAGGCTGAGTGCTGAAGGACTGATGCCTTTAACTGTGGTGTTGGAGAAGACTCTTGAGAGACCCTTGAACAGCAAGGAGATCAAACCAGTCAATCCTAAAGGAAATCAACCCTAAATATTCATTGGAAGGACTGATGTTGAAGCTCCAATAATTTGACCACCTGATGTGAAGAGATGACTCATTGGAAAAGACTCTGACACTGGAAAAAGAAGACAAAAGAAGGGGACAACAGAGGATGAGATGTTTGGATGGCATCACTGACTCAGTGGACATGAGTTTGATCAGGCTCTGGAGGATGGTGAATGAATGATAGGGAAGCCTGGCATGCTGCAATCCCTGGCGTCACAAAGAGTCAGACATGACTGAGCCACTGAACTGAACTTAATGGTCAGCTTAACTGGGACAGTAAGATTTGAGCAAAGAGATGAAGAGGAGACAACAGCAACCACCAGAAAGTCCTAAGTGGGAAGTTGGGGTGACTGGAAATGTGTAGTTGATGGGTTTCCTAAATGAGCATGGGCGTGACTGGCCAGGTCTCTAAGGCTCATGAGGACTTTGGCTTTTACACAGAGGTAAATGGGGAGCCATTGGAGGGAACTGAACAGAGGCACAGTGTGATCTGACTGACATTCAGCAGATTGCTTAGCATGCTGAATTGAGATAAATTGCAGGTGCCAAAGGACTCGTTGGAAGGTTATTGCAGGGAATCCCCCATTTCTCTCCACTTCCTCCCCCACCATGTTTAAAATGACTCACCGATGCCCTTAGAAAGAAATAAAACTCCCTTAGTACAAGTTATAGAGTCCTGTAGGCCTACACTCCTCCCCAGTCTCCTTTCTTTCCTCTCTTCCAGGCACATTTTTGCTCTAGTCACACTAATTTTCTTTGTGTTATAAACCCCTTGTTGAAATGGCACAATCTTCCTGAACCCTCAAGGCCAGGATTATTCCGTGATGTGTTTAAGCCTCCTGAATGCCCCTCAGTGGTCCCTCATGCACTGGGATAGAGGTTGTTACTCATCCTTTCCCTTCCCCACCCCAAAACACACACACACACACACACACACACGCAGGCACACACACACACCCTGCCTATAGCTCCCTACAGGCAGGAAATTTGGCCACCTGATGATGTTGTAGCTTTGTGTCCAGCACTGTGCCTTGCAGTATAAAATAATCCCTAATTATCTTAAGCAAATGAATGTATACCAGGCTCACGACCCGCACTTTATACTCTATTTCTAAATTTCATGAAAAGCCTGGGAGATTGTAAATTATTCTCATTATACAGAAGATGATATGGAAGCTGCAAGGCCATGCCCAGGGTCATGGTCATTAACTTCTCCAAGCCGCACTTTCCTCCTCTGTAAAGTTGGGAGAATCTTACAACCTTAAGAGAGGCCTGGAGGAAAGTGCCAGCTGAGCTGGGCACATTGCCATTTGCTTCTGGGTGCTCCCTTCATCCCCCTCACTGGCCCAGCCCCCACCTAGTGATGCAGACCCTTGTAGACCGAGACTCTGCTGGAGGAACGTCTTTCCTTCTGAGAGAAAGTCCTAAGGGGGGGGACTGGAAATGTGTAGTTGATGGGTTTCCTAAATGAGCATGGGCGTGACTGGCCAGGTCTCT
This sequence comes from Tragulus kanchil, assembly GCA_022376925.1. NCBI lineage: Eukaryota > Metazoa > Chordata > Mammalia > Artiodactyla > Tragulidae > Tragulus > Tragulus kanchil. Next base: position 137,289,071 of record JAIOJX010000031.1, read on the forward strand.
AAGGCTCATGAGGACTTTGGCTTTTACACAGAGGTAAATGGGGAGCCTTTGGGAGGAACTGAACAGAGGCACAGTGTGATCTGACTGACATTCAGCAGATTGCTTAGCATGCTGAATTGAGATAAATTGCAGGTGCCAAAGGACTCGTTGGAAGGTTATTGCAGGGAATCCCCCATTTCTCTCCACTTCCTCCCCCACCATGTTTAAAATGACTCACCGATGCCCTTAGAAAGAAATAAAACTCCCTTAGTACAAGTTATAGAGTCCTGTAGGCCTACACTCCTCCCCAGTCTCCTTTCTTTCCTCTCTTCCAGGCACATTTTTGCTCTAGTCACACTAATTTTCTTTGTGTTATAAACCCCTTGTTGAAATGGCACAATCTTCCTGAACCCTCAAGGCCAGGATTATTCCGTGATGTGTTTAAGCCTCCTGAATGCCCCTCAGTGGTCCCTCATGCACTGGGATAGAGGTTGTTACTCATCCTTTCCCTTCCCCACCCCAAAACACACACACACACACACACACACACGCAGGCACACACACACACCCTGCCTATAGCTCCCTACAGGCAGGAAATTTGGCCACCTGATGATGTTGTAGCTTTGTGTCCAGCACTGTGCCTTGCAGTATAAAATAATCCCTAATTATCTTAAGCAAATGAATGTATACCAGGCTCACGACCCGCACTTTATACTCTATTTCTAAATTTCATGAAAAGCCTGGGAGATTGTAAATTATTCTCATTATACAGAAGATGATATGGAAGCTGCAAGGCCATGCCCAGGGTCATGGTCATTAACTTCTCCAAGCCGCACTTTCCTCCTCTGTAAAGTTGGGAGAATCTTACAACCTTAAGAGAGGCCTGGAGGAAAGTGCCAGCTGAGCTGGGCACATTGCCATTTGCTTCTGGGTGCTCCCTTCATCCCCCTCACTGGCCCAGCCCCCACCTAGTGATGCAGACCCTTGTAGACTGAGACTCTGCTGGAGGAACGTCTTTCCTTCTGAGAGAAAGCTGGTGGTTGCATTGGGGTGTCTGGTCTTAGGGGCTCAGAAGCAGTCTAAACAGCAGGGAAAGAAGCAGAAAGAGGCCCTGATCCTAGCAAGAGGTGGGTCAAGAAGCCCATCAGGCCCGTTGAGGATACAGTCACATTTATGGGGAACAGTGGGATGCTGCTGAGTGCGGTGCATAGCTCCTCAACCTGAGACGCCTTTTGAGATGTCTTTTGAGGGGTGGCTTGCTGGGCTCAACTGCATCTCTAGACATGTGAAGCTCCACAGAGGCTCGGTAGATATCCTGCAGAATTCCCGAATTCTGGCCTCACATTGCTTATACTCCATTTCAACTTCCTAGAATACAGCCTCTCTGCAATGTTCCCAGAATCTCAAGTGGGTATTCTGCTTACATCTTTCCCCATGCCCTTCACTCATTTTGGCAACCCCATTTCCTTTACTGCTCCATTCTAGTGATAGTAACCTACCTTACATACGAAAAGGACTTCTGTATTTAAAACTCTACTTTCCTATAAAGTGTGTTAATTGCTCAATCATGTACGATCCTTTGTGACCTCATGGATGGTAGCCTGCCGGGCATCTCGGTCCATGGGATTGTCCAGGCAGAAATACTGGAGTGGGCTGCAGTGCCCTCCTCCAGGGGAATCTTTCTGACCCAGTGATTGAACCCAGGTCTCCCAAATTGGAGGCAGATTCTTTACCATTTGAGCCATGAGAGAAGCCTACGCATGCTTTAAGGCCTGGTTCATATTTGACCTCAGCCTGAAATCTGTTTTTCATTTCTCCTTCCTCTCATCCAGGGATTCATTGTTTTTTTGTTTTTCCTGTGCAGGCCCATAGACTCTCATTTGTACTCTAGCCCTGAGTTCACTCTGCTCACTCAGCAGGTAAAGTCAACAAGTAAAGCAGCCTGAGAGGGAAGACAATAGGGAGTGTGAGGGCCTAGGGGAAACTAGAGCACATGTCCTACCCAGAGCAGCAGCCAGTTCTCCTCTCAGTTCTCAGTGGAACAGCTGCCACATGGAATATGGACTCAGTATTCAGAAAGAGGCCCTGATCCTAGCAATGAGGTGGGATTTCTAGACTGTGAGGAACGCTTTCCTTCTGAGAGAAAGCTGGTGGTTGCATTGGGGTGTCTGGTCTTAGGGGCTCAGAAGCAGTCTAAACAGCAGGGAAAGAAGCAGAAAGAGGCCCTGATCCTAGCAAGAGGTGGGTCAAGAAGCCCATCAGGCCCGTTGAGGATACAGTCACATTTATGGGGAACAGTGGGATGCTGCTGAGTGCGGTGCATAGCTCCTCAACCTGAGACGCCTTTTGAGATGTCTTTTGAGGGGTGGCTTGCTGGGCTCAACTGCATCTCTAGACATGTGAAGCTCCACAGAGGCTCGGTAGATATCCTGCAGAATTCCCGAATTCTGGCCTCACATTGCTTATACTCCATTTCAACTTCCTAGAATACAGCCTCTCTGCAATGTTCCCAGAATCTCAAGTGGGTATTCTGCTTACATCTTTCCCCATGCCCTTCACTCATTTTGGCAACCCCATTTCCTTTACTGCTCCATTCTAGTGATAGTAACCTACCTTACATACGAAAAGGACTTCTGTATTTAAAACTCTACTTTCCTATAAAGTGTGTTAATTGCTCAATCATGTACGATCCTTTGTGACCTCATGGATGGTAGCCTGCCGGGCATCTCGGTCCATGGGATTGTCCAGGCAGAAATACTGGAGTGGGCTGCAGTGCCCTCCTCCAGGGGAATCTTTCTGACCCAGTGATTGAACCCAGGTCTCCCAAATTGGAGGCAGATTCTTTACCATTTGAGCCATGAGAGAAGCCTACGCATGCTTTAAGGCCTGGTTCATATTTGACCTCAGCCTGAAATCTGTTTTTCATTTCTCCTTCCTCTCATCCAGGGATTCATTGTTTTTTTGTTTTTCCTGTGCAGGCCCATAGACTCTCATTTGTACTCTAGCCCTGAGTTCACTCTGCTCACTCAGCAGGTAAAGTCAACAAGTAAAGCAGCCTGAGAGGGAAGACAATAGGGAGTGTGAGGGCCTAGGGGAAACTAGAGCACATGTCCTACCCAGAGCAGCAGCCAGTTCTCCTCTCAGTTCTCAGTGGAACAGCTGCCACATGGAATATGGACTCAGTATTGCCATATCTAATACATTTTAAATTTGTCATTGGAATTAACAGCTGCACACTGCTATGTATAAGAGTTTCCCAGGTGACCCAATGGTAAAGAATCTTCCTGCCAATGCAGGAGATACAAAAGTTATGGGTTTGACCCCTGGGTTGGGAAGATCCCTTGGAGTAGGAAATGGCAACCCATTCCACTAGTCTTGCCTAGAGAATTCCATAGATAGAGGCACCTGGTGGGCTATACAGTCCATGAGGTCACAAAGAGTCAGACATGACTGAGCACACATACACACACACACACATGCACACACACACTGTATATAAACCAGATAGACAACAGAGATCTACTGTGTACCACAAGGAACTATATCCGAGATCTTGTAATAACTCATTGTTGTTTTTGTTTAGTCACTAATTTGTGTCTGACTCTTGCCCCCCATGGACTATAGCCTAGCAGGCTCCTCAGTCCATGGAATTCTCCAGGCATGAATACTGGAGCAGGTTGCCACTTCCTTTTCTAGGGGAGCTTCCCAACCCATGGGTTGAATCCACATCTCCTGCATTGCAGACTAATTCTTTACCACTAAGCCAGCAGGGAAACATCTGGAAAAGAATATATATATATATATAACTGAAGCACTTAATTGTACATTTGAATCATTGTAAGTTATCTATATTTTGATTAAAAAAGTTAAAAAGGAAACATTATTGATTGTGAAATGTCTTATCTCTTCACTATTGGTGACAAGTCCAAAGTAAGCTAAAATATCATGTGGGACATGTGAAATATGGTCGGGATCAAACTAGTTTGTGACAGTTTTTTCATTTTATCTTACCTAAGATGGTGAGCAACTTAAGAGTGAGTCAAACAGGTAGAGTGGACATGGAAAACTGTGACCTAGTCCTCTTTGGAAACGTTCTACTACCCAGGAGCATCTGATCAGCTACGTTTCATCCTAGTACCACCAGGTCACCTTCCAGAAGGAGCCCAGTTGGGGCTTAAGGAAGTTAGTGCCTGAAGTGCCTCCATGACCTTCTAGTCATAACAGACATCTCAGCTCAGTGCTTGGTACACAGTAGGTGCCTAATAATTGTGGAATGGATGCATATTATCTGGGCTTTCATTTATTCTGAAGCAGCAGGTAGACCAATGCTCTAATATGGAGTACAAGAGAACTGGGCCAAAAGTTTGGTTTCTCCACTTCTGGGATGTGGAGTTGGACAAGTTATCTAACATTTTTAATTCTGGTTCATTAACAGGAAGAGATAGTGAAGTTAAAGTCTTGGCACATAGCTGACAATTAATAACAGCTATTCAAACAAGGGCTGTACGAGAACTTAATGTGCCCCTAGTCACAGTGTTTGGCCCATGGGCAAGTGTGACTCAGGCAGGGCCAGTCAGAGTCATGGTGAAAGCCTTTGTTGGAATTTTTGTTGAAAGTGCTGGCAAAGAAATATTATCCTTCTGGGGGAGAACAAACTGGCAAGATGTAGGCTTGAATGGGAGCTGCCGGAACCCCTCCTTCAGGCACATGAATATGGTGCACATGGGTATGGAGCAGGTATGGAAGACAGCAGAGTGTAAATAGCGAATCATGTCTGGAAATAGTTTTTGGACATTTAGAGGCATCTGTGCCTGAACAGACTACTCTCTAGTTTCTCAGTCACAGGGTCCCCTAGGCTTCCTTTTTGGCTTATGCTAAGTTCAGTTGAACCCAACTTAGTCACCTACCCTCAGGAGTCATGACCAATATAATCCTCTCTAAGTGAGGAAGGAAGTATCTCAGAGGAAGACCAGTTATTTCTAAATATATGTGCTTGGTAGGGATTTGGACAAGTGACTTCTGTGTGAATCAGGGGTCTACATTTGTGCAGCTAGTCATACACAGATGGAACACAGTGGTTTCCAAAGGGGTCTCATTTGTTTATGCGTAAGGCTAACCTATGATAGTCCAGCCTTCCTGACCAGAACAGGGAGAAGGTGCCCTGGGAATGGTTGTTGTGAGCCTAGGGCAAAATCGTTTTTATAGATGCTTGACTCCAAGACCTTAGGAAACAGGAGGGCCTCTGTTTGACAAGATTCCTATCAAAATCAGAAGTGACAAAGGAGTTATGGGGACGCTTCAACAAGGTTTGGCAGCTAGCTGCTGTCCTGGCCTCTCAGATCGCCCTGAAAGACTTAATCCAAGGTGAAGAGGCATCCTTGCCTGTCCTTAGCTATTCTGTTTCCTGATCAACATGCAGAGTTTCATAAGCCGTGATTCCGAGTCAGCTGTGAGGGCACAGCAGCCGTAACCCTCACCTCCAACACCCTGGTGTCATCTGGCAGCCTCTCACAGGCATTTTTGAACTGCATCCTCATGAGTCTCTATCCTCAGGCCTTCTCTACACCACCCTGTGCTCTGGCAAAGGGAGTTAAAACAAACCCTTGTTTTCCCAACCCACTGGAGCAAGGCTGACACAGTGTGCTGCCGAAGAAGAATTGGGTTGGGTGGGGGTGGGGACAGTGCAGGGAGAAGGGAAGGAATGTGTGCCAAATCCCTCCTTCCCAAAGAGGACTTGGCAGGAAGCCGGTGTTTCAGGTTTATTTTGACAGTTCCAGGCCAAGAATCATGGGATGATAGCTGGAGAAAGCACAAGAAACATATTTTTTGTTATCCTATCAAAATATTCCAGGAAGCCCGGCTGTTGGACAAGTTCTGTGTCACTGCTGACATCAAAGGAGAAAAAGAAATAAGAGGTCTGGCTCAGGTGCTGAAGCTCTCATCCCAGGGAGGAAGATGAACTTTCCCTAAGCCCTGTGATAGTGGCAAAAATATTTACTGAGCGCTTTGCATGTGTCAGGTGCTGTGAAACACCTAATGGGAACACACCCAGTGAGTCCTCCGCTCATCCTCTGAGACAGGCTACTCTTGATAACCTATTTTAAAGATGGGGAAGTGACTTCTGTGTGAATCAGGGGTCTACATTTGTGCAGCTAGTCATACACAGATGGAACACAGTGGTTTCCAAAGGGGTCTCATTTGTTTATGCGTAAGGCTAACCTATGATAGTCCAGCCTTCCTGACCAGAACAGGGAGAAGGTGCCCTGGGAATGGTTGTTGTGAGCCTAGGGCAAAATCGTTTTTATAGATGCTTGACTCCAAGACCTTAGGAAACAGGAGGGCCTCTGTTTGACAAGATTCCTATCAAAATCAGAAGTGACAAAGGAGTTATGGGGACGCTTCAACAAGGTTTGGCAGCTAGCTGCTGTCCTGGCCTCTCAGATCGCCCTGAAAGACTTAATCCAAGGTGAAGAGGCATCCTTGCCTGTCCTTAGCTATTCTGTTTCCTGATCAACATGCAGAGTTTCATAAGCCGTGATTCCGAGTCAGCTGTGAGGGCACAGCAGCCGTAACCCTCACCTCCAACACCCTGGTGTCATCTGGCAGCCTCTCACAGGCATTTTTGAACTGCATCCTCATGAGTCTCTATCCTCAGGCCTTCTCTACACCACCCTGTGCTCTGGCAAAGGGAGTTAAAACAAACCCTTGTTTTCCCAACCCACTGGAGCAAGGCTGACACAGTGTGCTGCCGAAGAAGAATTGGGTTGGGTGGGGGTGGGGACAGTGCAGGGAGAAGGGAAGGAATGTGTGCCAAATCCCTCCTTCCCAAAGAGGACTTGGCAGGAAGCCGGTGTTTCAGGTTTATTTTGACAGTTCCAGGCCAAGAATCATGGGATGATAGCTGGAGAAAGCACAAGAAACATATTTTTTGTTATCCTATCAAAATATTCCAGGAAGCCCGGCTGTTGGACAAGTTCTGTGTCACTGCTGACATCAAAGGAGAAAAAGAAATAAGAGGTCTGGCTCAGGTGCTGAAGCTCTCATCCCAGGGAGGAAGATGAACTTTCCCTAAGCCCTGTGATAGTGGCAAAAATATTTACTGAGCGCTTTGCATGTGTCAGGTGCTGCGTGAAACACCTAATGGGAACACACCCAGTGAGTCCTCCGCTCATCCTCTGAGACAGGCTACTCTTGATAACCTATTTTAAAGATGGGGAAGTGGAGGCTCAGAGAAGATAGATGATATGACCAAGGGTCATCGATGTAAGCGGTGGAAGTGAGATTTGAACCAGGCTGCCTGGCCTGAGGCCTGTGCTCTAACTCACAATGCTGAGATCCTCTGACTGGAGGGAGCAGGGGTCTCTCCTCAAACTCCCAGGCCTAGGCTGGGTGAGTCACACTCATTGACTCATTTAAGCTTCACAACAATCCTGAGTGTAGAGATTATTAACTGTGCTCAGAGGTAAACAAATTGAGGTCCAGAGGTGCTCATTTTCATTACCCATAAAAAGCACAGTGAAGGTTCCCAGATGAGTTTTCTGGCTCCAAAGCCAATGATTTTTCCACTGCTTTCTACCAACATGGAAGGCAGAGAGGACCAGGTGTTCTGTCAGCGCTGAATTCAATATACAGACAAGCAGGAAGTCTGTATCTTTTCTTTCTGTTTTCAATTCATTTCTTTCTCTTTTATTAAATGTAGTTGATTTTCAATACTGTGTTAGTTTTAGGTATATAGCAAAGTGATTTGATTATACATATGTATGTGCATATTCTTATTTCTATTATTTCCCATTATAGATTATTACAAGATATTGCAAATAGTTCCGTGTGTGTGTTGTTAGTTGCTCAGTCATGTCTGACTCTGTCACCCCATGCATTGTAGCCCACCAGGCTCCTCTGTCCATAGGATGTGCCAAATCCCTCCTTCCCAAAGAGGACTTGGCAGGAAGCCGGTGTTTCAGGTTTATTTTGACAGTTCCAGGCCAAGAATCATGGGATGATAGCTGGAGAAAGCACAAGAAACATATTTTTTGTTATCCTATCAAAATATTCCAGGAAGCCCGGCTGTTGGACAAGTTCTGTGTCACTGCTGACATCAAAGGAGAAAAAGAAATAAGAGGTCTGGCTCAGGTGCTGAAGCTCTCATCCCAGGGAGGAAGATGAACTTTCCCTAAGCCCTGTGATAGTGGCAAAAATATTTACTGAGCGCTTTGCATGTGTCAGGTGCTGCGTGAAACACCTAATGGGAACACACCCAGTGAGTCCTCCGCTCATCCTCTGAGACAGGCTACTCTTGATAACCTATTTTAAAGATGGGGAAGTGGAGGCTCAGAGAAGATAGATGATATGACCAAGGGTCATCGATGTAAGCGGTGGAAGTGAGATTTGAACCAGGCTGCCTGGCCTGAGGCCTGTGCTCTAACTCACAATGCTGAGATCCTCTGACTGGAGGGAGCAGGGGTCTCTCCTCAAACTCCCAGGCCTAGGCTGGGTGAGTCACACTCATTGACTCATTTAAGCTTCACAACAATCCTGAGTGTAGAGATTATTAACTGTGCTCAGAGGTAAACAAATTGAGGTCCAGAGGTGCTCATTTTCATTACCCATAAAAAGCACAGTGAAGGTTCCCAGATGAGTTTTCTGGCTCCAAAGCCAATGATTTTTCCACTGCTTTCTACCAACATGGAAGGCAGAGAGGACCAGGTGTTCTGTCAGCGCTGAATTCAATATACAGACAAGCAGGAAGTCTGTATCTTTTCTTTCTGTTTTCAATTCATTTCTTTCTCTTTTATTAAATGTAGTTGATTTTCAATACTGTGTTAGTTTTAGGTATATAGCAAAGTGATTTGATTATACATATGTATGTGCATATTCTTATTTCTATTATTTCCCATTATAGATTATTACAAGATATTGCAAATAGTTCCGTGTGTGTGTTGTTAGTTGCTCAGTCATGTCTGACTCTGTCACCCCATGCATTGTAGCCCACCAGGCTCCTCTGTCCATGGGATTCTCCAAGCAAGAATACTGGAGTGGGTGGCCATGCCCTTCTCCAGGGTATCTTCCTGACCCAGGAATTGAACCCATGTCTCTCATGTTTTCCGCATTGGCAGGAGGGTTCTTTACAACCCAGCTAGACTAAATTAAAAGGGAGTCATTAGAAAGATGCTGTTATTCATTGAAAAACTATTTATTGAGCATCTAGTATGTGCCAGGCATTATTCTTGGTGTTGAGATACTTATGGAAAAAATAAAGATGCTTGAACTTAGAATATAGTCTCTTGTGGGGGAAGTGCTGGTGGGTAGACATACAGTACATAAAGAAAAATAGGTTAATAGAATATACGAGAAGTGATAGGTTATGTGGAGCAAATGAAAGTAGAGTGAGGCAAAGGAGTCAAGTGAGACTGAGGTGGCACTTTTGATAGGGTTGTCAGGGCCGGCCTTATTGAAGAGGGGAGATGTGAGGTAGGTGAGGGTTCAGTTGTGCCTGCCAGAGCTCCTGAAGGCAGATGCATGTCAGGATGATTCAGGGCAGCTGGCAGGGTCATGTGGAGCAGACAGAGTTAAGAGGAGAGTAAAAGGGGGCCCTTTTAAATTCAGCAGATGAATTAAAGATGATTATAGTCACCATTAAGGCTCAGGCTGGAGGCGTCGAAGACCTCATGCACAGAGTACAAATGAAGACTAGAAAACAGAGGGGAAAGGCAGTGTCTTGGAGAACATACCCAGACTTAACTCTCTGGTAGCTCATTTGGTAAAGAATTCACTTGCAATGCATGGGATCCTGGTTGGATTCATGGGTCTAGAAGGTCCACTGGAGAAGAGATAGGCTACCCACTCCAGTATTCTTGTGCTTCCTTGGTGACTCAGATGGTAAAGAATCTGCCTGCCATGTGGGAGACCTGGGTTCAATCCCTGAGTTGGGAAGATCTCCTGGAGGAAAGAATGGCTACCCACTTCAGTATTATTTTGCCTAGAGCATCGCCAAGGATAGAGTAGACTGGTGGGCTGAAGTCCACGGCGTCACAAAGAGTTGGACACAATTGAGTGACTAAGCTCAAAAAGGGGCTCTAGATCATTGGGTTATTGTTGGCCATGGTAGGGACTTTGGAATTGACTCTGAGCTCAATGATGAGCCTGAAACCTCTGAAGAGAAGAGTGATACTCCCTGATTTTCATTTTGGAGGATATACGCTAGCCTCCAGGAGAGGAGACTGCAGAAGCAAGGAAGTCGATTATGAGGCAGGTGCAGCAAATCCACTTCAGGGACATGTGTGGACATCGCTGGCATTTCTTTCCAAGTCTTCCTGATCCTGTCAAATGAAGGTAAGTGACGTCGCTCCTAGCAGGCTTTCCCATCTGCTCAGAAAAATCTCCTTGTCTGGATGAAGAGTGATGGGATGTTCGGGCTATCTTATTAAATGCTATTTATCTCCTAAAAGCAGTCAGCAGTGTGTTTAATCAATGTCAGAGTAGATGTGATCTGCAACCTCCAAAATTCACTTTTCATCCTGCTTTCTTCCCTCAAAGAAATAACTTCTTACCTCAAAGAAATAACTAGTAGGTGATTCGGGCGTTGTGCCTGCCAGAGCTCCTGAAGGCAGATGCATGTCAGGATGATTCAGGGCAGCTGGCAGGGTCATGTGGAGCAGACAGAGTTAAGAGGAGAGTAAAAGGGGGCCCTTTTAAATTCAGCAGATGAATTAAAGATGATTATAGTCACCATTAAGGCTCAGGCTGGAGGCGTCGAAGACCTCATGCACAGAGTACAAATGAAGACTAGAAAACAGAGGGGAAAGGCAGTGTCTTGGAGAACATACCCAGACTTAACTCTCTGGTAGCTCATTTGGTAAAGAATTCACTTGCAATGCATGGGATCCTGGTTGGATTCATGGGTCTAGAAGGTCCACTGGAGAAGAGATAGGCTACCCACTCCAGTATTCTTGTGCTTCCTTGGTGACTCAGATGGTAAAGAATCTGCCTGCCATGTGGGAGACCTGGGTTCAATCCCTGAGTTGGGAAGATCTCCTGGAGGAAAGAATGGCTACCCACTTCAGTATTATTTTGCCTAGAGCATCGCCAAGGATAGAGTAGACTGGTGGGCTGAAGTCCACGGCGTCACAAAGAGTTGGACACAATTGAGTGACTAAGCTCAAAAAGGGGCTCTAGATCATTGGGTTATTGTTGGCCATGGTAGGGACTTTGGAATTGACTCTGAGCTCAATGATGAGCCTGAAACCTCTGAAGAGAAGAGTGATACTCCCTGATTTTCATTTTGGAGGATATACGCTAGCCTCCAGGAGAGGAGACTGCAGAAGCAAGGAAGTCGATTATGAGGCAGGTGCAGCAAATCCACTTCAGGGACATGTGTGGACATCGCTGGCATTTCTTTCCAAGTCTTCCTGATCCTGTCAAATGAAGGTAAGTGACGTCGCTCCTAGCAGGCTTTCCCATCTGCTCAGAAAAATCTCCTTGTCTGGATGAAGAGTGATGGGATGTTCGGGCTATCTTATTAAATGCTATTTATCTCCTAAAAGCAGTCAGCAGTGTGTTTAATCAATGTCAGAGTAGATGTGATCTGCAACCTCCAAAATTCACTTTTCATCCTGCTTTCTTCCCCTCAAAGAAATAACTTCTTACCTCAAGATAAGCTTTTCACTAATAACTAAGCTTTGCATCTAACTCCTGGGAACAGACTGGATGGGTCCACCCTGCATTCACCCTGCATTCGCCCCTGCTCTCAGTCTCCCAGTTCTTTGGAAATGGAAGAGAAAGAGGAAACCAATGTCTATATTTACTTTGTTCCAACTCTTATGGGAAGGAGGAAATGCAAACCACAGAAGGCTCAAATCACTGCTCTTCCCATCTTGGGACGTCCCACTGGAGAGCATTTCATGTTGAATGGACAAGTCTCAGGGCCCTATTTACTCTTAAAGAAAAGCAGTCAATGGATCTATGCTTCTTTATCTTTCATTTCTTCATATGATTATCTGAGGAAATAAGCTCTACCCTGATATAATGGGCTGAATTGTATCACATGCTAAAGTTCTAGCCCCTTCCCCAGTCCCTCAGAATGTGTCTGTAATTTGAGGATAGTGTGCATAAAGAGGTGATTACATTAAGATGAGCTCATCAGGGTGAACTATTCCAATATGACCTATGTTCTTATAGGAAGGAGAAATTTGGATACGGACATGAACAGAGAGAAGACACAGGGAAAAGACAACCATCTACAAGTCAAGGAGAGAAGTTGCAGAGGAAACTATTCTGCCTACACCTTGACCTCAAACTTCTAGAGGCCAGAACTGTGAGACAATACCTTTCTGTTGTTTAAGCCACCTGGGGTTTTGGTACTTTGTTATGGCAGGCTGAGCAAACAAATTAATACCTAGAAGGCCAAGGTTAACTTGCTAGCCTCCAGGAGAGGAGACTGCAGAAGCAAGGAAGTCGATTATGAGGCAGGTGCAGCAAATCCACTTCAGGGACATGTGTGGACATCGCTGGCATTTCTTTCCAAGTCTTCCTGATCCTGTCAAATGAAGGTAAGTGACGTCGCTCCTAGCAGGCTTTCCCATCTGCTCAGAAAAATCTCCTTGTCTGGATGAAGAGTGATGGGATGTTCGGGCTATCTTATTAAATGCTATTTATCTCCTAAAAGCAGTCAGCAGTGTGTTTAATCAATGTCAGAGTAGATGTGATCTGCAACCTCCAAAATTCACTTTTCATCCTGCTTTCTTCCCCTCAAAGAAATAACTTCTTACCTCAAGATAAGCTTTTCACTAATAACTAAGCTTTGCATCTAACTCCTGGGAACAGACTGGATGGGTCCACCCTGCATTCACCCTGCATTCGCCCCTGCTCTCAGTCTCCCAGTTCTTTGGAAATGGAAGAGAAAGGAAACCAATGTCTATATTTACTTTGTTCCAACTCTTATGGGAAGGAGGAAATGCAAACCACAGAAGGCTCAAATCACTGCTCTTCCCATCTTGGGACGTCCCACTGGAGAGCATTTCATGTTGAATGGACAAGTCTCAGGGCCCTATTTACTCTTAAAGAAAAGCAGTCAATGGATCTATGCTTCTTTATCTTTCATTTCTTCATATGATTATCTGAGGAAATAAGCTCTACCCTGATATAATGGGCTGAATTGTATCACATGCTAAAGTTCTAGCCCCTTCCCCAGTCCCTCAGAATGTGTCTGTAATTTGAGGATAGTGTGCATAAAGAGGTGATTACATTAAGATGAGCTCATCAGGGTGAACTATTCCAATATGACCTATGTTCTTATAGGAAGGAGAAATTTGGATACGGACATGAACAGAGAGAAGACACAGGGAAAAGACAACCATCTACAAGTCAAGGAGAGAAGTTGCAGAGGAAACTATTCTGCCTACACCTTGACCTCAAACTTCTAGAGGCCAGAACTGTGAGACAATACCTTTCTGTTGTTTAAGCCACCTGGGGTTTTGGTACTTTGTTATGGCAGGCTGAGCAAACAAATATACCTGACCAAAGGGTTAAAGACTCTTTTAACCAAATTCTAGATTTAACTGTTCTGCCTTTTCTTGAGAGATGATCAGGAAATCCACATATTTACATTGTTGCCCTAAAATGAGAGACATCTCATATTCAGTTGTGTTGGAAAGAAGAGTAAGGAAGGGCAAGGAATTATTAGGAAACATTTGTGACTTACTGTTTAGACAGTGTTTTCAAGATAATTTTGTCTTAATAACCTAAGTGAGGGAAATATTTATAGATACTCTCCAAGTGGGCAAACCCATGGGACATCTTTGGCAGTGTTTGGACATCTTTGCAGCTCCATGGTAATGTTCTGTTTTCTTCCAATAGTCGCCTCATCTACTTTTCTTTAAGAAATGTTTGCTGGGGAAGGAAAAAAAAATTTCCTTCTGGAACTAAATGATTTAGTGTTTGGGATGCAGGCCAATTAGATGTGACTCTAAGAATATATTTAACCTTGAAAATGCTTTCATTTCAAACAGAATGCAGCCCTAAGGCAAGAGAGTGACTTACTGGCCCCAGAAATGCTGTGCTAGTCTATACTCTGCTCACTCATTCAACAAAAGGTATTGAGTTTCTTAGCATGTACCAGGTTCTTTGTCAGGTGAGTGATATTCAATGCCAGCTGATGGGGAGTCTACAGGGAAAAGACAGATGACTAAGTAAATAATAATGGCCCATTGTGATTCTGCAACAAGGTGGTCACAAGACCTGGATGATTAGGGGAGAGTTTCAGAGGAAGTGTTATCACAGCTGACTTTAAAGGCAAGTAGGAATTAAATGGTAAAGAGGGATTTGGGAGATCTTGGCAAATAAGCAAGCTGGTTCAAAGAACTCAACATGGCTGAAGTGCAGTGCTCAATAAGTCCCACTCCATTCTGGATGCCTGGGGGAAGAATCTTTGTGTTCAAGGTCAAGTCTGACTGTCTAGTAAGAAACCTCAAGTATCTAAAGGAATAGCTGAGACAGTAATTTTCCTTTCCTCTAATTTTGAAGTCTTTCTTCCTTCCAGTCATTTTCTGTGTTGAGCCTGAAGTTCCACGTTGCTTTCTCTGTACCTTTGCACTTTGAGTACAAATAGTTTTAAGTCACCAAGCAGTATCAATAACTGAGTCTCTCTCAGAAAGAAATAATTTTCCAAGATGAATTTGAGCTTCATTTTATGGTCTCCTGTTCATCCTTCACCTTGTAAGATTCTTAAATAAGGATTTTCCTCACCAAGAAGCAGCCTGTGGTTAAGAATTCTCATCATTTTCCTTCTTCTTTTCTATGCCTGAGGCAGTTTCCTATGAAAGTGTGGGCACAAAAGAAAATGGACATTTTCCTGCCTATCTCAGAGGCTGTGGATTTTATTACGAACATTCAAAAAGAGCCACGGAACAGCAGGGTTCCCGAGAGCCAGCCCATGGAGCTCCCAAAGCATCCAAGGGTAGAGGTACCATGTGTTAATATTAATAGGCTGAGCTGGCTCTCCAGAGGAATTTTCAAAGGGCTCATTTTCCATTTAGTGTTTGGGATGCAGGCCAATTAGATGTGACTCTAAGAATATATTTAACCTTGAAAATGCTTTCATTTCAAACAGAATGCAGCCCTAAGGCAAGAGAGTGACTTACTGGCCCCAGAAATGCTGTGCTAGTCTATACTCTGCTCACTCATTCAACAAAAGGTATTGAGTTTCTTAGCATGTACCAGGTTCTTTGTCAGGTGAGTGATATTCAATGCCAGCTGATGGGGAGTCTACAGGGAAAAGACAGATGACTAAGTAAATAATAATGGCCCATTGTGATTCTGCAACAAGGTGGTCACAAGACCTGGATGATTAGGGGAGAGTTTCAGAGGAAGTGTTATCACAGCTGACTTTAAAGGCAAGTAGGAATTAAATGGTAAAGAGGGATTTGGGAGATCTTGGCAAATAAGCAAGCTGGTTCAAAGAACTCAACATGGCTGAAGTGCAGTGCTCAATAAGTCCCACTCCATTCTGGATGCCTGGGGGAAGAATCTTTGTGTTCAAGGTCAAGTCTGACTGTCTAGTAAGAAACCTCAAGTATCTAAAGGAATAGCTGAGACAGTAATTTTCCTTTCCTCTAATTTTGAAGTCTTTCTTCCTTCCAGTCATTTTCTGTGTTGAGCCTGAAGTTCCACGTTGCTTTCTCTGTACCTTTGCACTTTGAGTACAAATAGTTTTAAGTCACCAAGCAGTATCAATAACTGAGTCTCTCTCAGAAAGAAATAATTTTCCAAGATGAATTTGAGCTTCATTTTATGGTCTCCTGTTCATCCTTCACCTTGTAAGATTCTTAAATAAGGATTTTCCTCACCAAGAAGCAGCCTGTGGTTAAGAATTCTCATCATTTTCCTTCTTCTTTTCTATGCCTGAGGCAGTTTCCTATGAAAGTGTGGGCACAAAAGAAAATGGACATTTTCCTGCCTATCTCAGAGGCTGTGGATTTTATTACGAACATTCAAAAAGAGCCACGGAACAGCAGGGTTCCCGAGAGCCAGCCCATGGAGCTCCCAAAGCATCCAAGGGTAGAGGTACCATGTGTTAATATTAATAGGCTGAGCTGGCTCTCCAGAGGAATTTTCAAAGGGCTCATTTTCCTGCCTCCTTTCTCCTCCCTAGCCCTCACTGATTTTTTTTTTTTTTTAAGTTTGGATTGCTTAAATCAAATATAGAAAAAGGAAATTCATCTCTGGGAGGACAGTTTTCATTTCTCAAAATTTTCAAGTCCTCCTGGATTGATGGTGCCACCAGGGCATGTTTCAAGCATTTTTTTTCTCTGCTTCTTCTCTGTGGAAAAAGTCTGTGGACCCCAAAAATCAAATCTGCTTTTTGAGAGGAGGTAGGGCATTTCCCCATAGCATCCTTCCGCAGTATAGAAGTTGAGGGCTATTCTCACTCTAGGGAGCTTCCCATGCGAGGTTAGTGGTAAAGAATCTGCCTGCCAATGCCAGAGATGCAAGAGACTTGGGTTCGATCTCTGGGCCGGGAAGATTCCCCTGGAGGAGGAAATGGCAACCCACTCCCATATTCTAGCCTGGAGAATCCCCATGGACAGAGGAGTCTGGTGGGCTACAGTTCAAAGGGTTGCAATGAGTTGGATGCATGGAGCATATGAGAACACACATTCTTGATGCTTGGATTTAATGTGGAAAGTCTTTCAGAAATAGGAGGGTGTTTGCCACTGAGGCCCTACTTTACTCAGGATGCTGCTTGAATTCTTTGCATTCTGACTCCCCTAAATTATTTAAGACCAGAGTATATCTTATGTAATGTGGTGAAATAAACCACAGAGGAAGCAAAAATTTGTAGAGAAAATTCAGAATATTTTCAGAGAAACTGAGAGATTACTATAGGGCAAGGTTCTTGAAGGACATCCAGACTGCACCAGATGGTCTATACTTCCCGGAAAATAAACTTCCTGGAAAATAAACTTAGAAATTTAATAAACAGTCATTCAATGAATATTTACCAGCATTTATTTTGTGCAATAGTTAGCAGATCATTTAACAGCCTACCTAGAAAATTCAAGATACTAAGCCAAAATATTACTAATTCTCATAAGTGTTCTGTAATATGGTCAAATACAAAAATCACAGAACTATTAATTATCCTACATACCATTAATAATTAGTTAGCAAACATAAAGGGCAAAGGATCCCACCCACAACAGCAAGATGGTCCTAAACGGAAGCGTGTGCTTAGTCGCTCAGTTGGTCTGACCCTTTGCAACCCTTTGGACTATAGCCCACCAGGCCTCTCTTCCCATGGGATTTCCCAGGCAAGAATGCTGGGATGGGTTGCCATTTCCTTCTCCAGGGGATCTTCCTGACCCAGGGATCAAACCAGCATCTCCTGTGTCTCCTGCATTTCAGGCAGATTCTTTACCCACTGAGCCATCAGGAAAGCCCCCAAAGAAGCCTAACACCTATGTAAAAGAAACACTCACATTCACAGATGGATGTAAATATTGCGCATTGTCCTGTTTACTTGTCTTCCTCTAAGATTCTTAGTGCCTTTAGGGCAGGACTCTGGCCATCCTGCTTGTTACTTCCTCCTCAATTCTGACCACAGTACCAGCTTTGAACAGTTATGGAGTGAAAACTTAGAGGAGGAGGCCCAGAGGCCAGCTGCAGGAATGTTTCGAGAAAGCAAAGTGTGGTTAACCCCTGAGAGGTATCAAGATGGGAAAGTTCTCTTTAGAGTAATTTGAAGCTCATGACTGACTTTGTACAGTATAATAGTTTCAGGGCAGTGCTGGGGTCGGGGAGGGAGAGGTCAGACTGAGGTGGGATGAACAGTGAGTGGGTGGCGAGGAAGTGTAGGTGGTGAGTGCAGAAGACTTTTTGACTCTTGGTAGGGGAAGGTTAAGTAGAGGAGGATTTTTAATGACAGGAGAGATTCAAACATGTTATTAATAAAAGGCCAGAGGAAAAGGTCTAACAGAGAGGGAGAGCTTGAATATAACTGCAAGAGAGAGGCTATTGAGAGGGGAAGGAGTGTGAAAAAGTGGGGTAGGGGTGGGATGCAGAGCATGGGCATGGGAGTGTGTGCCTTTATGAACATTTGTCCTGTTCAGGGTGTTTCAGCTTCTGCCCAGTTCTCTTGTGCTGGAGGAAATCTCTGTTGAGCATGGTCTTGGGGGAGCAGGTGTCCTGTCTCCACATGGAAAGTGAGGGGCACACTTTCCCTCTGCCCTCCTCTGAGCAGCCAGCACATGGCTTATGATTTGGACTCAGCCAGTGAGACCCTCACAGCCAACTTTGAATCTTGGGAGAGAGACATATATCTGTGTGGTCCATGAGGACTCTCATGGCAACGATGGATGCCAGAAACTTGTGTGCATCCTTTCTTTGGTCTTCAGGTTCTGCCCTAATTAGAAGCTCCTCCTGGGTCTATGAGTCCTCATTTTTCCTTCCAGTAAATTTGTTTTTTCCTTTCTCTGTCTTCTGTTTCTATTGTTGGTTATTTCTGCTTAAGTTAGTACCCATTTCTGTCACCTGCGGTCTCTTTATTTTTAGCAGAAGACTGAGGAGTGAGGTGAGAAGCTGGGAAGGCTGACGCCAAGCTCCAACTTTTGTTCATCCTGGTCCACCTCTGTCACGTGAAGCTGAACAGATTAATGGTACCATAGGATATTTTGTCATGTTTTCCAACCTTCAGTCCTTTGTCTACCACCTTCCCAACACTGCTAGGTCCACACATGATATGTATAAATGCATTATTATGTTCTATAACATACTAATGTTAATTGCTCGAACCCCTGAGAGGGTTTATTCAAGATGGGAAAGTTCTCTTTAGAGTAATTTGAAGCTCATGACTGACTTTGTACAGTATAATAGTTTCAGGGCAGTGCTGGGGTCGGGGAGGGAGAGGTCAGACTGAGGTGGGATGAACAGTGAGTGGGTGGCGAGGAAGTGTAGGTGGTGAGTGCAGAAGACTTTTTGACTCTTGGTAGGGGAAGGTTAAGTAGAGGAGGATTTTTAATGACAGGAGAGATTCAAACATGTTATTAATAAAAGGCCAGAGGAAAAGGTCTAACAGAGAGGGAGAGCTTGAATATAACTGCAAGAGAGAGGCTATTGAGAGGGGAAGGAGTGTGAAAAAGTGGGGTAGGGGTGGGATGCAGAGCATGGGCATGGGAGTGTGTGCCTTTATGAACATTTGTCCTGTTCAGGGTGTTTCAGCTTCTGCCCAGTTCTCTTGTGCTGGAGGAAATCTCTGTTGAGCATGGTCTTGGGGGAGCAGGTGTCCTGTCTCCACATGGAAAGTGAGGGGCACACTTTCCCTCTGCCCTCCTCTGAGCAGCCAGCACATGGCTTATGATTTGGACTCAGCCAGTGAGACCCTCACAGCCAACTTTGAATTTTGGGGAGAGAGACATATATCTGTGTGGTCCATGAGGACTCTCATGGCAACGATGGATGCCAGAAACTTGTGTGCATCCTTTCTTTGGTCTTCAGGTTCTGCCCTAATTAGAAGCTCCTCCTGGGTCTATGAGTCCTCATTTTTCCTTCCAGTAAATTTGTTTTTTCCTTTCTCTGTCTTCTGTTTCTATTGTTGGTTATTTCTGCTTAAGTTAGTACCCATTTCTGTCACCTGCGGTCTCTTTATTTTTAGCAGAAGACTGAGGAGTGAGGTGAGAAGCTGGGAAGGCTGACGCCAAGCTCCAACTTTTGTTCATCCTGGTCCACCTCTGTCACGTGAAGCTGAACAGATTAATGGTACCATAGGATATTTTGTCATGTTTTCCAACCTTCAGTCCTTTGTCTACCACCTTCCCAACACTGCTAGGTCCACACACATGATATGTATAAATGCATTATTATGTTCTATAACATACTAATGTTAATTGCTCAGTCATGTCCAACTCTTTGTGAGCCCATGCACTGTAGCCCACCAGACTCCTCTGTCCATGGATTCTCCAGGCAAGAAGACTGGAGTGGGTAGCCATTCCCTTCTCCAGGGGATTTTCCTGACTCAGGGAGTGAACCCAGGTCTCCTGCATTGCAGGCAGATTCTTTACCATATGAGCCACCAGGGGAGCCCCTACCTTGTAATATTTGCTTTAAATTGATTAGATTTTTGTTTAAATACATTGGCTTAAAAATTATAACTTTGAGACTTCCCTATAGCTCAGAGGCCAAAATTCCCTACTCCCAGTGCAGGAGGCCCTGGTTCAGTCCCTGGCCAGGGAATAGAGTCCACATGCTGCTCTTGAGTTCCCATTCTACAACTAAAGATCCTGAGAACCAAGACTAAGACCTGGCACAGTCAAATAAATACGTAAATAAATGGATAGATAAATTTAAAAAAGTAAAATAGGAATCATGACTTCAAGTGAAAAAAACAAAATGTGTATAGTCGCTTCAGTCATGTCTGACTCTCTGTGACCCCATAGATTGTAGCCCACTGGACTCCCCTGTCCATGAGATTCTTGAGGCAAGAATACTGGAGTAGGTTGCCATTTCCTTCTCCAGGGATCTTCCTGACCCAGGAATCAAACCTGTGTCTCCTGCATCTCCTGCATAGGCAGGTGCATTCTTTACCACTTCAGTGCCTGGGAAGCCACCACCCCCCGCCCCCCGCCCACAAAAAAAATAAAAATAAAAAAATAAATTGCTTTAAAAATAGATGTAATTAAAAAGCAAAATAATGCCATTAAATTCTAGATGGATATTAATGAATAATGAGGAGTCTCATCCAAAACTCTTCCTTTGTTAAAAGAAAGGGAGATGAGTAAATGTCATAGTTGTTACAGACATATTAATACCAAAAGGAGACTTTCTTTTTGACTTCACCAGATGCACTGAAGCAGAAGCAAGAAGGGAGAGACTTTTCCATTCTGTGACTTAATGTCATTTCAGGTCAAGTCAGTCTACCTTTCGGTCTTCTCACGTATTAACAGTGGGGTGCAATGCCTACTGTGAGAAGCAGAGTGAAGCACTCTGGGGCAGGTGCATGGAGAATGTCAAAGGGAGACACCAGAACATTTGTGCCAGAGGAATGACCAGGGAGGGTTTGGTGGAGGAGGTGAAGCCTGCATTCTGAGAAATGGAGAGAGGAGCAGAGGTCATTTCTGGCAGGAAATCATGAAAATATTGGGGTGAAATGTGATGGTGGTGTTATGGGACAATGATAACCTGGCTGGAGGAAGAGTTTGACATAAGCTCTCAAGAGATGGTTCCCCACTTTGTTCCCCTATGGTGCCTCCCCCGCCCCACCCTTTGTAGGCAGGATCTTTGATGTTCCCATCTCTTATTGTGACTTATGTCTTTAACCTGTCCTTGCCCCTGGGATGGGAGGTGTGAGGCTTCACGTGTAGCCACTGCTTCATGGCGACTTGGTCTAAGACTCACTGATCATAGTGGCCTGTGGGTCCTCCGAGGGCTTCATGCCAGTGCTGGGCTCACTCTACTGCACAGCAAGTCCCAAACTGCTGGGACTCAGACTGCATGCTCTCTGCCCTCTCTGTCTTCAACACATACTGCTACTTACGAATGGTTCAGCAATGGAAGTGATAGGGATAAAATAGGATACAGGGAGTTGTAGAAGTTCTAAGAGGGGACTATGGATAGAGACAGAAGCTTAGGGAACTGTGGGAGACCACTGTAAATTTATGATTACTCAAGACAACTATTGGATGTCAGAGAGAGAAAGATAAATATTGTATCCTGACACATATATATGGAATCTAGAAAGATGGTGCTGATAGATGAATGTGCAGAGCAGCAATGGAGAGGCGGACATGGAGAACAGTCTTATGGACATTGGGGTGACAGAGGGGAATATGCTGTGGGATGAAGGCATCTCAACTAGGGGCTCTGTTGTGACCTGGAGGGGTGAGATCGTGAGGGAGATGGGGGGTAAGTTCGGGGAAGGAGGGACGGATGTATACCTGTGGCAGATTCAGGCTGATGTGTGAGAGGAAACAACAAAGCTCTGTAAAAAATAAAACAACAACAAAAAAGAAAGCTAATGGAACACCTTGGAATGGAGAAGTCCTGCTTAACTATAAAGGCATAAATAAAAGCACAAGATATGCCCCAGGCCATTAGATGGAAGAAAAATGTCACCACTCTTTTACTGATTTGAGTAAACCCTATAATAATCCTAGTTTGACCTCACAGCGTCAGACACTCTCCTTCCTGATAGGAAAGAGGAGCTAGTGAGGTAGGTACTCAGAGAAGAGTCTCTTCCTTCCTCCTTTCCTAAAGGGTAATAATCTGCTGAGAGATGTGGGCTTCGGAAACATAAGCTCTCAAGAGATGGTTCCACTTTGTTCCCCTATGGTGCCTCCCGCCCCACCCTTTGTAGGCAGGATCTTTGATGTTCCCATCTCTTATTGTGACTTATGTCTTTAACCTGTCCTTGCCCCTGGGATGGGAGGTGTGAGGCTTCACGTGTAGCCACTGCTTCATGGCGACTTGGTCTAAGACTCACTGATCATAGTGGCCTGTGGGTCCTCCGAGGGCTTCATGCCAGTGCTGGGCTCACTCTACTGCACAGCAAGTCCCAAACTGCTGGGACTCAGACTGCATGCTCTCTGCCCTCTCTGTCTTCAACACATACTGCTACTTACGAATGGTTCAGCAATGGAAGTGATAGGGATAAAATAGGATACAGGGAGTTGTAGAAGTTCTAAGAGGGGACTATGGATAGAGACAGAAGCTTAGGGAACTGTGGGAGACCACTGTAAATTTATGATTACTCAAGACAACTATTGGATGTCAGAGAGAGAAAGATAAATATTGTATCCTGACACATATATATGGAATCTAGAAAGATGGTGCTGATAGATGAATGTGCAGAGCAGCAATGGAGAGGCGGACATGGAGAACAGTCTTATGGACATTGGGGTGACAGAGGGGAATATGCTGTGGGATGAAGGCATCTCAACTAGGGGCTCTGTTGTGACCTGGAGGGGTGAGATCGTGAGGGAGATGGGGGGTAAGTTCGGGGAAGGAGGGACGGATGTATACCTGTGGCAGATTCAGGCTGATGTGTGAGAGGAAACAACAAAGCTCTGTAAAAAATAAAACAACAACAAAAAAGAAAGCTAATGGAACACCTTGGAATGGAGAAGTCCTGCTTAACTATAAAGGCATAAATAAAAGCACAAGATATGCCCCAGGCCATTAGATGGAAGAAAAATGTCACCACTCTTTTACTGATTTGAGTAAACCCTATAATAATCCTAGTTTGACCTCACAGCGTCAGACACTCTCCTTCCTGATAGGAAAGAGGAGCTAGTGAGGTAGGTACTCAGAGAAGGCAGTCTCTTCCCTTCCTCCTTTCCTGTAAAATTGTGGCCCGCTTAATCCTCAGGGCAGAGCTCCCTCGCCTGTCTGCTTGCATCTGTTACAAGCGTCCTATATTAATAAATCTCTTTCTTGCCTCTTGCTGAATTCCTTCTGCGCTGAGACACAAAGAACCTGAACCTCTGTGAGTCCAGACAAAAGGTGAGGGACTCTAATGAAGTCTGTGGGTTAGAAGCCCAAGCAGGGTTTCGCTGGGTTCATGTCCTGGTACATGGGCTTAAGTCTCAATCTGAGGTGAATGGTTTCAAAAGCAACTCACCCTGTAAAGGGATAGCTAGGCTACCTTTCAAAAAGACATTTTGCATCACATATTCATATTATAGATGCAAAGCCAGCATCAATTCCTATAAACATGAGAAACCACTCATGTGTGTGCTAGCAATTTCTTTTCTACCACTGATGCCCTTTGGTCTTTTTTTTTTAAGCTGGAAGCAATACAGAATGCAGAGTTGCTCTGGCTGAACCCTTGCATGGACTCTCCCTGGTTCCCTGGGGGAACCAATTCTCCCCAGAAACCCAATCTGCAAAGTTCTCCCCAAGTTCCTTCCTTCCTTGATCCCTGCCTACCCTTTCCATACAGAAATAGTGGGATTGCCCCCAACCCCTCCCGTCAGCAGCCTGGGGGGAGCAGAAGCGTGTCACAGGCCAAGCGGTGGGCTGGGCTGCAGACAGCCTACTCTGCTGTGGGACACCAGTGCACCCGACATTGGGTAGCACCCCAGGCTTTCATCAGATATTGACGGCTGTGTGTGAGAAGCCAGCAAAGAGCACCCCAGCAGCCGCCAGCATCCTTTCAGAGACATCAGCCAGAGCCTCTGTTCTCTTTGTTACCAAGCACTATGGAGACTTTAAAGAGCGAGCGCTTCCTTTCTGTGTGTGCATTCAGGGCTCGCTCCATCTTACCCTCCCTGTGGTCTCCCGGATACTCTTTTCCTGAATATCATTTCTTTCTCTTTTTCCAACAGACAAAACTTGAATGCGGAGTTCATTCTGTGAGCCTGACCTTTTCCTTCTCTACTTGACTGGCTCCAACGCCACTTGCAAAAATGCAAATCTCTTTTGGGCTGAGTTTTCTGCTGCCCTTTCCAAGTTCTTCTTCCTCTGAATCACTATCCAATTCTCTGTGGAGGCTTCAGCGCCGTCCACGCCTTGGAGAATCCACCAGCTGGGCTAATTCATCCCCGGTTAGGTGCATAGTCTTCATCTGGAGAAAGACTTTAGAGGCAAATCTCAACTCATCCAGTGGGAAGGAAGACTCCAGTACCAATTCTGAGACTTGTAGTGAGACCACTTATATCTAGAGTTGATCTCCATTATAATTTGAAAAGAGGCAAATAACATTGTTCCTGGTACATGGGCTTAAGTCTCAATCTGAGGTGAATGGTTTCAAAAGCAACTCACCCTGTAAAGGGATAGCTAGGCTACCTTTCAAAAAGACATTTTGCATCACATATTCATATTATAGATGCAAAGCCAGCATCAATTCCTATAAACATGAGAAACCACTCATGTGTGTGCTAGCAATTTCTTTTCTACCACTGATGCCCTTTGGTCTTTTTTTTTTAAGCTGGAAGCAATACAGAATGCAGAGTTGCTCTGGCTGAACCCTTGCATGGACTCTCCCTGGTTCCCTGGGGGAACCAATTCTCCCCAGAAACCCAATCTGCAAAGTTCTCCCCAAGTTCCTTCCTTCCTTGATCCCTGCCTACCCTTTCCATACAGAAATAGTGGGATTGCCCCCAACCCCTCCCGTCAGCAGCCTGGGGGGAGCAGAAGCGTGTCACAGGCCAAGCGGTGGGCTGGGCTGCAGACAGCCTACTCTGCTGTGGGACACCAGTGCACCCCGACATTGGGTAGCACCCCAGGCTTTCATCAGATATTGACGGCTGTGTGTGAGAAGCCAGCAAAGAGCACCCCAGCAGCCGCCAGCATCCTTTCAGAGACATCAGCCAGAGCCTCTGTTCTCTTTGTTACCAAGCACTATGGAGACTTTAAAGAGCGAGCGCTTCCTTTCTGTGTGTGCATTCAGGGCTCGCTCCATCTTACCCTCCCTGTGGTCTCCCGGATACTCTTTTCCTGAATATCATTTCTTTCTCTTTTTCCAACAGACAAAACTTGAATGCGGAGTTCATTCTGTGAGCCTGACCTTTTCCTTCTCTACTTGACTGGCTCCAACGCCACTTGCAAAAATGCAAATCTCTTTTGGGCTGAGTTTTCTGCTGCCCCTTTCCAAGTTCTTCTTCCCTCTGAATCACTATCCAATTCTCTGTGGAGGGTTCAGAGCAGGCCACGCCTTGGAGAATCCACCAGCTGGGCTAATTCATCACCGGTTAGGTGCATAGTCCTCATCTGGATAAAGACTTTAGAGGCAAATCTCAACTCATCCAGTGGGAAGGAAGACTCCAGTACCAATTCTGAGACTTGTAGTGAGACCACTTATATCTAGAGTTGATCTCCATTATAATTTAGACAGAAACAGTGAAGACCAAATCGGAAAGGAGATGTACATCTGAAATGTAACTGCAAGGGCATTCCTTTTGTTAGACACCTGAAAGCTCTTCCCAAGGGGATCAAGCAGTTTCCTTAGAGACAATGCTTGGAAGTTTGACGGAATTCTCTGTTCTCTCTTTAGTTCCAAATGCCAGCAATTGTGGAGGTGGTAGTCATTTTTATGCAAATTGCGTCCTGATTAGATGCAAAAAAAGAGTAATGATTGTTGACTGCTTTTTGAGGGTTCATTTTCATCCAAGGACTTTGTTTGCACATTAGATGCACACAGTGTGATTTACATCATTGGCCTCACCCTGTCTTATTTGCCTTAATGTAATTGTCTGTTCAGATCCACTGATGGTGAAAATTGCATTTGTCCTTATCAGTGGAGATATTCTAAAAATGAGAGATTCAAAGAAGGCAGAGGCTTTACTACAGGAAAAGTGTTTATTTTCTTGGCTCCTTTGAAATAGTCTGATCTCCTGGAATAGGATAATCTTTTTGCAGAACACAAAAATGGATGGCTCCCAGTAACCCCTAATCAGGGAAGTTGCTAAAAAAGAGTGGCCTGATTCAGAGCCTCTTGCCAGTACAGCAGTGTTCTGGGGGTAACCTTGGAAAGCCTGAGGATGCTCTGAAGAACCCATAATATGTATCTTGTCTGGGATGCCAAGTTGACTCTAAACTCTTCCTTTTGAGGATGCTGGTGGTTGGAACCTCCCTTAGTTGGGGGGGACACATAGGAAGACATGGGGTTTAGATGTGGGGAAGGGAATACAATCGATTTTCCTCATTAAGGGCCAATGCTGAAAGTCCATACTCATGGGGTTCTTAGCATTCATTTACCGACTTAGTACCAAGCATCTGGAGACATGCTCTCTTCCAGCATAGTTACCTCCCTTAGGCTTTGGGACTGTCGCTTCATATGGAATTTTAGGTTGTCAGATAAGCATAGGGCGCCAGACTTCATAAAACCGAAACAACAACCAGCATTCACTGTGTACCCTCATGCCAGGCACTGTGCTAAGGGCTCAGTGCGAATCCTCTCTTTTTTTTTTTCTAAATACGAATATGTTTATTGAAGCTGTACGCGAAATAACTGAAGGGTATATTCTTTTGTAAGACATATGTCAGCCGAGCTTTCAATAGTTTTAAAACGGGCATTTTAATCCAATGGTTTAGAGAAACTGAAAATCGCTAAGCAGGACCTGGAGACCATAAGAGACCGCTCTAAGATTTCACAGCAACATTCTGATGCATAAATTCTTTAATATGAGCAAGACCTCTATGTTACCTCTTTCTCGAAGAGAAATTTCTGCGTCTATTTGCTGAGACGCGTTATCACAACGCCCGAGGCCTCCTCTTCTGCCCGGAAGCAGCTATCCCCCCGCCTTCCCAGGGGGGTCTCGCGATATGAAGCTCACCCTGTCTTATTTTTTTTCTGTTCAGATCCACTGATGGTGAAAATTGCATTTGTCCTTATCAGTGGAGATATTCTAAAAATGAGAGATTCAAAGAAGGCAGAGGCTTTACTACAGGAAAAGTGTTTATTTTCTTGGCTCCTTTGAAATAGTCTGATCTCCTGGAATAGGATAATCTTTTTGCAGAACACAAAAATGGATGGCTCCCAGTAACCCCTAATCAGGGAAGTTGCTAAAAAAGAGTGGCCTGATTCAGAGCCTCTTGCCAGTACAGCAGTGTTCTGGGGGTAACCTTGGAAAGCCTGAGGATGCTCTGAAGAACCCATAATATGTATCTTGTCTGGGATGCCAAGTTGACTCTAAACTCTTCCTTTTGAGGATGCTGGTGGTTGGAACCTCCCTTAGTTGGGGGGGACACATAGGAAGACATGGGGTTTAGATGTGGGGAAGGGAATACAATCGATTTTCCTCATTAAGGGCCAATGCTGAAAGTCCATACTCATGGGGTTCTTAGCATTCATTTACCGACTTAGTACCAAGCATCTGGAGACATGCTCTCTTCCAGCATAGTTACCTCCCTTAGGCTTTGGGACTGTCGCTTCATATGGAATTTTAGGTTGTCAGATAAGCATAGGCGCCAGACTTCATAAAACCGAAACAACAACCAGCATTCACTGTGTACCCTCATGCCAGGCACTGTGCTAAGGGCTCAGTGCGAATCCTCTCTTTTTTTTTTTCTAAATACGAATATGTTTATTGAAGCTGTACGCGAAATAACTGAAGGGTATATTCTTTTGTAAGACATATGTCAGCCGAGCTTTCAATAGTTTTAAAACGGGCATTTTAATCCAATGGTTTAGAGAAACTGAAAATCGCTAAGCAGGACCTGGAGACCATAAGAGACCGCTCTAAGATTTCACAGCAACATTCTGATGCATAAATTCTTTAATATGAGCAAGACCTCTATGTTACCTCTTTCTCGAAGAGAAATTTCTGCGTCTATTTGCTGAGACGCCGTTATCACAACGCCCGAGGCCTCCTCTTCTGCCCGGAAGCAGCTATCGCCCCGCCTCCCAGTTCTCGCGATATGAGAGCTCCGAACCCGGTGGTTACGCAGGCCTCCGTGAGCGTAGAGCGCTCCGGCGCGCAGAGCCGCTGCTTTTCTGCCTCGAAGCCCAGGACCCGCTGCTGAGTAATGTCCGCGCGCTCCCGGCTCTGCCTCGGCTAGCACCCCACATCCTGTGCATCACGGAGGCGCTCATGTTGGCTGGTAAGACGTTGCGTTCGTGGAGGAGGCAGATGGCTATCAGGGGGATGGTCCTGAAGTTCTGGCGGGGTCCTACAGTTCGGAGGGCGGCTTGTTGTGCGTGGGGCTGTGGTCCCTGGGCCGGTTTTCAGCCTGGAGTGAGCCTCCTTTCTCCTTTTTGCTGCCAAAGCTGATATCTGGGGCCCCTAGGCTCCCCACCTGCCTTGAATACTTTTTTTTTTAAACGTTTTTACTGAGGTATAGCCAATAACATTCACATTGTTTTTTGTTTGTTTTTTTGTTAATGAATATGCTTTCTTTTTGTTTTTTTTATTTGCCTCTAAGTCATCATTTATTTTTCATCTATATTTATGCTTCGGCCTGTGTGGGCTTCCCATTGCAGTGGCCTGTCTCCTTGCAGAGCACCAGCTCTGGGCGCATGCGCTCCAGAGTGCTAGCTCGTAATTGATCAAACACACCAGCCCAGCTGCTCTGTGGCATGTGGAATCTTCCTGGGCCAGGGATAGAACCGGTGCCCCTTGCATTGCAAGGTGAACTGTTTGCCAACAGGACCACCAGGGAAGCCTGCCTTGGATACTTTTTTTTTTTTTTACTTTATTTATTTATTTATTTATTTATTTTTGTACATGTATGTTCCCAGATCATTCATATGCATATCCCTTGACCCTCCCCCCACCCAGTTCCCCCCCTCCCATCCCTCCAGACCATCGCTCCAAGTGGTTGTAGGTACTCCTATTCCCCTAGCACAATGACAATAGCTATCTTTTCTACACATGACAGTATAGGTTTCCATGTTACTCCCTCCCACTGTTTGGTCTCCACAATGTCTTTATGTCTATTCTCTGTTTTTTCATGAGTTCACTGTGTTATCATGACCATCTTACTAGATCCCAGTTAGTATACTATACTTGTCTTTCTGAGCTCGTGGTCCCCCAGTTCTCGCGATATGAGAGCTCCGAACCCGGTGGTTACGAGGCCTCCGTGGCGAGCGCTCCGGCGCGCAGAGCCGCTGCTTTTCTGCCTCGAAGCCCAGGACCCGCTGCTGAGTAATGTCCGCGCGCTCCCGGCTCTGCCTCGGCTAGCACCCCACATCCTGTGCATCACGGAGGCGCTCATGTTGGCTGGTAAGACGTTGCGTTCGTGGAGGAGGCAGATGGCTATCAGGGGGATGGTCCTGAAGTTCTGGCGGGGTCCTACAGTTCGGAGGGCGGCTTGTTGTGCGTGGGGCTGTGGTCCCTGGGCCGGTTTTCAGCCTGGAGTGAGCCTCCTTTCTCCTTTTTGCTGCCAAAGCTGATATCTGGGGCCCCTAGGCTCCCCACCTGCCTTGAATACTTTTTTTTTTAAACGTTTTTACTGAGGTATAGCCAATAACATTCACATTGTTTTTTGTTTGTTTTTTTGTTAATGAATATGCTTTCTTTTTGTTTTTTTTATTTGCCTCTAAGTCATCATTTATTTTTCATCTATATTTATGCTTCGGCCTGTGTGGGCTTCCCATTGCAGTGGCCTGTCTCCTTGCAGAGCACCAGCTCTGGGCGCATGCGCTCCAGAGTGCTAGCTCGTAATTGATCAAACACACCAGCCCAGCTGCTCTGTGGCATGTGGAATCTTCCTGGGCCAGGGATAGAACCGGTGCCCCTTGCATTGCAAGGTGAACTGTTTGCCAACAGGACCACCAGGGAAGCCTGCCTTGGATACTTTTTTTTTCCTTTTTATTTATTTATTTATTTATTTATTTTTGTACATGTATGTTCCCAGATCATTCATATGCATATCCCTTGACCCTCCCCCCACCCAGTTCCCCCCCTCCCATCCCTCCAGACCATCGCTCCAAGTGGTTGTAGGTACTCCTATTCCCCTAGCACAATGACAATAGCTATCTTTTCTACACATGACAGTATAGGTTTCCATGTTACTCCCTCCCACTGTTTGGTCTCCACAATGTCTTTATGTCTATTCTCTGTTTTTTCATGAGTTCACTGCGTGTGTTATCATGACCATCTTACTAGATCCCATATATATGAGTTAGTATACTATACTTGTCTTTCTCTTTTTGACT
The DNA here is from genome assembly GCA_022376925.1 of Tragulus kanchil. Lineage (NCBI taxonomy): Eukaryota > Metazoa > Chordata > Mammalia > Artiodactyla > Tragulidae > Tragulus > Tragulus kanchil. The sequence goes on from JAIOJX010000031.1 coordinate 137,319,630, forward strand.
TACTTCACTTTTGATGATAGGTTCTAGAGCCAGCCACCTCATTAGGACTGAGTCTTCTGCATTTCTTTTAACAGCTGAGTAGTATTCCATTGTATATATGTACCAGAGCTTCTGGATCCATTCCTTTGTCGATGGACATCTAGGTTGCTTCCATGTTCTGGCTATTGTATAGAGAGCTGCAATGAACATTGGGGTACAGGTGCCTCTTTCATTTTTGATTTCATCAGGATATAGGCCTAATAGTGGGATTGCTGGGTCGTAGGGTGCTTCTATTTTTAGTTTTTTAAGGAATCTCCATATTGTCTTCCATAGAGGTTGTATTAATTTACATTCCCACCAGCAATGCAAGAGGGTTCCCTTTTCTCCACACCCTCTCCAGCATTTGTTGTCTGTCGATTTGTTGATGATGGCCATTCTGACAGGTGTGAGGTGGTATCTCATTGTGGTTTTAATTTGCATTTCTCTGATAATAAGCGAGGTTGAGCATCATTTCATGTATTTTTGGGCCATTTGTATGTCCTCTTTGGAGAGGCGTCTCTTTAGATCTTTTTCCCATTTTTTGATTGGGCTGCTCATTTTCCCTGTGCTGAGTTGTCTGAGTTGCTTGTAGATTTTGGAGATTAATTCTTTGTCTGTTGTTTCATTTGCTATGATTTTCTCCCACTCTGTGGGGTGTCTGTTGAACTTTTTTGTAATTTCTTTTGCTGTACAAAAGCTTTTAAGTTTCATAAGGTCCCATATGTTCATTTTTCTTTTCAGTTCTGCTATTTTAGTTGGTGGGTCAGAGAAGATCTTGCTTTGACTTATGTCCTTGAGGGTTTTGCCTATATTCTCCTCTAAGAGTTTGATGGTTTCTGGTCTTACATTGAGGTCTTTAATCCATTTTGAGTTGATCTTTGGGGTCAGGGAATGTTCCAATTTCATTTTTTTGCATGTAGCTGTCCAATTCTCCCAGCACCACTTGTTAAAGAGGCTGTCTTTGTCCCATTTTATAGTTTCTCCCCTTTGTCAAAAATAAGGTACCCATAGGTGCGTGGGTTGATCTCTGGGTTCTCAATCTTGTTCCATTGATCTATAGTTCTGTTTTTGTGCCAGTACCATACTGTCTTGATAACTGTTGCTTTGTAGTAGAGTCTGAAGTTAGGGAGGCTGATCCCTCCAACTCCATTTTTCTTCCTCAGGATTGCTTTGGCTATTTGAGGTCTTCTGTGTTTCCATATGAACTGTGTTATTATTTGGTCTAGTTCTGTGAAAAATGTCAGTGGTAGTTGAATAGGTATTGCATTGAATCTGTAGATGATATTTGGAGGTATGGTCATTTTCACAGTATTGATTCTTCCAATCCAGGAACATGGAATATCTCTCCATCTGTTTAAGTCTTCTTTAATGTCTCTCCAATCTGTGTACAATTCTTTTGTTTCTTTGGGTAGGTTTATTCCTAGATATTTGATTCTTTTGGTTGCAATGGTGAAGGGATTGCCTCTTTGATTTCATTCCCACCAGCAATGCAAGAGGGTTCCTTTTCTCCACACCCTCTCCAGCATTTGTTGTCTGTCGATTTGTTGATGATGGCCATTCTGACAGGTGTGAGGTGGTATCTCATTGTGGTTTTAATTTGCATTTCTCTGATAATAAGCGAGGTTGAGCATCATTTCATGTATTTTTGGGCCATTTGTATGTCCTCTTTGGAGAGGCGTCTCTTTAGATCTTTTTCCCATTTTTTGATTGGGCTGCTCATTTTCCCTGTGCTGAGTTGTCTGAGTTGCTTGTAGATTTTGGAGATTAATTCTTTGTCTGTTGTTTCATTTGCTATGATTTTCTCCCACTCTGTGGGGTGTCTGTTGAACTTTTTTGTAATTTCTTTTGCTGTACAAAAGCTTTTAAGTTTCATAAGGTCCCATATGTTCATTTTTCTTTTCAGTTCTGCTATTTTAGTTGGTGGGTCAGAGAAGATCTTGCTTTGACTTATGTCCTTGAGGGTTTTGCCTATATTCTCCTCTAAGAGTTTGATGGTTTCTGGTCTTACATTGAGGTCTTTAATCCATTTTGAGTTGATCTTTGGGGTCAGGGAATGTTCCAATTTCATTTTTTTGCATGTAGCTGTCCAATTCTCCCAGCACCACTTGTTAAAGAGGCTGTCTTTGTCCCATTTTATAGTTTCTCCCCTTTGTCAAAAATAAGGTACCCATAGGTGCGTGGGTTGATCTCTGGGTTCTCAATCTTGTTCCATTGATCTATAGTTCTGTTTTTGTGCCAGTACCATACTGTCTTGATAACTGTTGCTTTGTAGTAGAGTCTGAAGTTAGGGAGGCTGATCCCTCCAACTCCATTTTTCTTCCTCAGGATTGCTTTGGCTATTTGAGGTCTTCTGTGTTTCCATATGAACTGTGTTATTATTTGGTCTAGTTCTGTGAAAAATGTCAGTGGTAGTTGAATAGGTATTGCATTGAATCTGTAGATGATATTTGGAGGTATGGTCATTTTCACAGTATTGATTCTTCCAATCCAGGAACATGGAATATCTCTCCATCTGTTTAAGTCTTCTTTAATGTCTCTCATGAGTGTCTTGTAATTTTCTGTGTACAATTCTTTTGTTTCTTTGGGTAGGTTTATTCCTAGATATTTGATTCTTTTGGTTGCAATGGTGAAGGGGATTGCCTCTTTGATTTCATTTTCTGATTTTTCATTGTTTGTGTATAGGAATGCCAGTGACTTCTGTGTGTTGACTTTATATCCTGCAACTTTGCTGAATTCATTGATTAGCTCTAGTAGCTTTGTAACCGTGTCTTTGGGATTTTCTATGTATAATATCATGTCGTCTGCAAAAAGAGAGAGCTTGACTTCTTCCTTTCCAATCTGGATTCCTTTGATTTCTTTCTCTTCTCTTATTGCTGTTGCTAGAACTTCCAGGACTATGTTGAATAGCAATGGTGAAAGTGGGCACCCCTGTCTTGTTCCTGATCTTAGAGGGAATGCTTTCAGTTTTTCACCATTAACAATAATGTTCGCTGTAAGCTTCTCATAGATGGCTTTTATTATGTTGAGATAGGTTCCTTCTATGCCCATTTTTTGAAGAGTTTTGATCATAAATGGATGTTGTACTTTGTCGAAGGCTTTTTCTGCATCTATTGAAATGATCATGTGATTTTTGTCTTTCAACTTGTTGATATGGTGTATCACGTTGATTGATTTGCGGATGTTGAAGAATCCTTGCATGCCTGGGATGAACCCAACTTGATCATAATGTATGAGTTTTTTGAGATGTCATTGAATTCTGTTTGCTAGGATTTTGTTGAGGATCTTGGCATCTAAGTTCATCAGTGAAATTGGCCTATAGTTTTCCTTTTTTGTGTTGTCTTTGCCTGGTTTGGGTATCAGGGTGATGGTGGCCTCGTAGAATGTGTTTGGGAGTTTTCCTTCCTGTGCAATTTTTTGGAAGAGTTTTAGAAGGACAGGCATTAGCTCTTTTTTAAATGTTTGGTAGAATTCGGCTGTGAAGCCATCTGGTCCTGGGCTTTTATTTTTGGGTAGATTTTTAATCACAAATTCGATTTCTGAGCTTGTGATTGGGTTGTTCAAAGTTTCTGTTTCTTCCTGGCTCAGTCTTGGGAGATTAATCCTGTCCAAGAAACTGTCCATTTCTTCCAAGTTGTCCAGTTTGTTGCCATAGAGTTGCTCATAATAGTCTCTTAGAATCCTCTGGATTTCTGCATTATCTGTTGTAATCTCTCGTTGTTCGTTTTTGATTTTGTTGATCTGGTTCTTCTCTCTCTTTTTCTTAATGAGTCTGGCCAATGGTGTGTTGATTTTATTTACCTTTTCAAGGAACCAGCTCTTTGATTTCATTTTCTGATTTTTCATTGTTTGTGTATAGGAATGCCAGTGACTTCTGTGTGTTGACTTTATATCCTGCAACTTTGCTGAATTCATTGATTAGCTCTAGTAGCTTTGTAACCGTGTCTTTGGGATTTTCTATGTATAATATCATGTCGTCTGCAGAAAGAGAGAGCTTGACTTCTTCCTTTCCAATCTGGATTCCTTTGATTTCTTTCTCTTCTCTTATTGCTGTTGCTAGAACTTCCAGGACTATGTTGAATAGCAATGGTGAAAGTGGGCACCCCTGTCTTGTTCCTGATCTTAGAGGGAATGCTTTCAGTTTTTCACCATTAACAATAATGTTCGCTGTAAGCTTCTCATAGATGGCTTTTATTATGTTGAGATAGGTTCCTTCTATGCCCATTTTTTGAAGAGTTTTGATCATAAATGGATGTTGTACTTTGTCGAAGGCTTTTTCTGCATCTATTGAAATGATCATGTGATTTTTGTCTTTCAACTTGTTGATATGGTGTATCACGTTGATTGATTTGCGGATGTTGAAGAATCCTTGCATGCCTGGGATGAACCCAACTTGATCATAATGTATGAGTTTTTTGAGATGTCATTGAATTCTGTTTGCTAGGATTTTGTTGAGGATCTTGGCATCTAAGTTCATCAGTGAAATTGGCCTATAGTTTTCCTTTTTTGTGTTGTCTTTGCCTGGTTTGGGTATCAGGGTGATGGTGGCCTCGTAGAATGTGTTTGGGAGTTTTCCTTCCTGTGCAATTTTTTGGAAGAGTTTTAGAAGGACAGGCATTAGCTCTTTTTTAAATGTTTGGTAGAATTCGGCTGTGAAGCCATCTGGTCCTGGGCTTTTATTTTTGGGTAGATTTTTAATCACAAATTCGATTTCTGAGCTTGTGATTGGGTTGTTCAAAGTTTCTGTTTCTTCCTGGCTCAGTCTTGGGAGATTAATCCTGTCCAAGAAACTGTCCATTTCTTCCAAGTTGTCCAGTTTGTTGCCATAGAGTTGCTCATAATAGTCTCTTAGAATCCTCTGGATTTCTGCATTATCTGTTGTAATCTCTCCTTTTTCGTTTTTGATTTTGTTGATCTGGTTCTTCTCTCTCTTTTTCTTAATGAGTCTGGCCAGTGGCTTGTCAATTTTGTTTACCTTTTCAAAGAACCAGCTTTTTGTTTTATTTATCTTTACTATTGTTTCTTTTGTTTCTTTCTCATTTATTTCTGCTCTGATCTTTATGATTTCTCTTCTTCTGCTGGCTTTGGGATGTTTTTGTTCTTCTTTCTCCAACTGTTTTAAGCGGAGGGTTAGGTCATCTGTTTCATATTTTCCTAGTTTCTTGAGGTGGGATTGTATTGCTATAAATTTCCCTCTTAGAACTGCTTTTGCAGTATCCCATAGGTTTTGCACTGTCGTGTGTTCCTTGTCATTTTCTTCTAGGAATTGTTTAATTTCTCCTTTGATTTCCTCAATGATCAGTTGGTTTTTAAGGTATGTATTGTTTAATCTCCATGTGTTTCTGTTTTTAGGGTTTTTTTTCTGGTAGTTGATCTCCAGTCTCATTGCATTGTGGTCCGAGAAGATGGTTGATATAATTTCGGTTTTCTTGAACTGACTGAGGTTAGATTTGTGGCCCAAGATGTGGTCTGTTCTGGAGAATGTTCCGTGAGCACTTGAGAAGAAAGTGTATTCTTCTGCTTTTGGATGGAACGTCCTAAAGATATCGATGAGGTCCATCTTTTCCAGTGTGGCATTTAAGGCTTGTGTTTCTTTATTAATTTTCTGTTTTGTTGATCTGTCCATTGGTGTGAGAGGAGTGTTAAAGTCTCCTACTATTATTGTGTTATTGTTGATTTCTTCTTTTATGTCTGAAAGTACCTGTCTTATGTATTGAGGTGCCCCTGTGTTGGGTGCGTAGATATTCATGACTGTTATGTCTTCCTCTTGGATAGATCCCTTAATCATGATGTAGTGACCTGCCTTGTCTCTTAGAATCTTCTTTACTTTAAAGTCTATTTTGTCTGATATAAGGATTGCTACTCCAGCTTTCTTTTGATTTCCATTTGCATGGAATATATTTTTCCAGCCTCTCACTTTCAGTCTATGAGTGTCTCTAGGTCTGAAGTGGGTCTCTTGTAAGCAGCTTATATATGGGTCTTGTTTTTGGATCCATTCAGCCAGCCTGTGTCATTTGGTTGGAGCATTTAGTCCATTTACGTTCAAAGTAATTATTGATATGAATGTTCCTATTGTCATCTTCTTAGAAATTTGGGGTTTGATTTGTAAGGCTTCTCCTACTCTTGTATTTATTGGCTATATCAGGCCCTTTAACACTTGTTGTAGGGCTGGTTTTGTGGTACAGAATTCTTTTAGCTTTTGCTTGTCTGTGAAGCTTTTGACTTCACCATCGATTTTGAATGAGATTCTTGCTGGGTAGAGAATTCGTGGTTGCAAGTTATTCTCTTTTAGCCGTTTAAATGTATCTTGCCATTCTCTTCTGGCCTGTAGGGTTTCTGTTGAGAGATCCGCAGTTAAACGTATGGGGTTTCCTTTATATGTTATTTGTTGTTTGCTCCTAGCTGCTTTTAGTAATCTGTCTTTATATTTAGTCTGCGTTAGTTTGATTAGTATGTACCTTGGTGTTTCTTCTGGGGTTTCTCCTGTATGGAACTCTTTGTGCTTCCTGGACTTGGTTGACTATCTCCTTTCCCATGCTGGGGAAGTTTTCAACTATAACCTCTTCAAGAATTTTTTCATAGTCTTTCTTCTCTTCTTCTTCTTCTGGAACTCCTATAATTCTAATGTTGGTGCGTTTAATATTGTCCCATAGGTCTCTGAGGCTATCCTCAGTTCTTTTAATTCTTTGGGCTTTGTTCTGTTCTTCAGCACTTATTTCCACCATTCTGTCTTCCAACTCACTTATCCGTTCTTCTGCCTCCGATACTCTACTGTTGAGACCTTCTGTAGTATTTTTGAGTTCAGCAATTGAGTTGGTGGTCTCTATTTGCTTATTTTTCATTTCCTGCATGTCTTTTCTCAGTGCACTAATTTCCTCTAATATTCTGTTTTCGGTGTTTTGCATCCTCATTAGTATAGCTTTTCTGAATTCCCTTAATCATGATGTAGTGACCTGCCTTGTCTCTTAGAATCTTCTTTACTTTAAAGTCTATTTTGTCTGATATAAGGATTGCTACTCCAGCTTTCTTTTGATTTCCATTTGCATGGAATATATTTTTCCAGCCTCTCACTTTCAGTCTATGAGTGTCTCTAGGTCTGAAGTGGGTCTCTTGTAAGCAGCTTATATATGGGTCTTGTTTTTGGATCCATTCAGCCAGCCTGTGTCATTTGGTTGGAGCATTTAGTCCATTTACGTTCAAAGTAATTATTGATATGAATGTTCCTATTGTCATCTTCTTAGAAATTTGGGGTTTGATTTGTAAGGCTTCTCCTACTCTTGTATTTATTGGCTATATCAGGCCCTTTAACACTTGTTGTAGGGCTGGTTTTGTGGTACAGAATTCTTTTAGCTTTTGCTTGTCTGTGAAGCTTTTGACTTCACCATCGATTTTGAATGAGATTCTTGCTGGGTAGAGAATTCGTGGTTGCAAGTTATTCTCTTTTAGCCGTTTAAATGTATCTTGCCATTCTCTTCTGGCCTGTAGGGTTTCTGTTGAGAGATCCGCAGTTAAACGTATGGGGTTTCCTTTATATGTTATTTGTTGTTTGCTCCTAGCTGCTTTTAGTAATCTGTCTTTATATTTAGTCTGCGTTAGTTTGATTAGTATGTACCTTGGTGTTTCTTCTGGGGTTTCTCCTGTATGGAACTCTTTGTGCTTCCTGGACTTGGTTGACTATCTCCTTTCCCATGCTGGGGAAGTTTTCAACTATAACCTCTTCAAGAATTTTTTCATAGTCTTTCTTCTCTTCTTCTTCTTCTGGAACTCCTATAATTCTAATGTTGGTGCGTTTAATATTGTCCCATAGGTCTCTGAGGCTATCCTCAGTTCTTTTAATTCTTTGGGCTTTGTTCTGTTCTTCAGCACTTATTTCCACCATTCTGTCTTCCAACTCACTTATCCGTTCTTCTGCCTCCGATACTCTACTGTTGAGACCTTCTGTAGTATTTTTGAGTTCAGCAATTGAGTTGGTGGTCTCTATTTGCTTATTTTTCATTTCCTGCATGTCTTTTCTCAGTGCACTAATTTCCTCTAATATTCTGTTTTCGGTGTTTTGCATCCTCATTAGTATAGCTTTTCTGAATTCTCTTTCAGATAGCTTGTCTATCTCCTCCTCTGTCATTTGAAGTGGTGTTTCTCTAGCTTGGTCCTTCATTTGTACAGTGTTTCTCTGACGTTTCATTATTAGGTTAATTTTTGTTTCTTTATGTGTGTCTGTGTGTATGGAGTTCTTATTCCCACCAGGCTTCTTGGTTGAATTCTCCCTTCCTTTGGGTTTCTGTCCTTGTAGAAGGGTTCAGTGGTTTGTGTCTTGGGTGGTGATAGACCTTGTTTACAGGTGAATAATCTGTAGTGTTGTATGTTCTTTGATAATCAGTGTGGAGTCTTGGAATCCGGGCTTCCGCTTCGAGGATCCTTGGTTTGATGATTGGTCAGGGGGCGTAGGCTCTATGTCTGGTTTGCTATGGTGTTCTGTAATACTAGTTCACACACTAGCATCCGCCTCGCGGCTCCTCGCGGCGTCCGCAGCTCCTCGCGGCGGGCGGGTTCCGGCGGCTCCCGAATCCTCTCTTTTAATCCTCACGAGAGCCCTGGAGGAGGAGGCTCCACGGTCATTGTCACTTGTGGTTGGAAGCCGAGAAGGAACTTTACCCCAGGTGACACAGCTAGTCCTCTGGTAGCTGGGATTTGAACCAGGTGTGTGGCCTCTGTGGCAGGGTCTAAGGATGTCAAGCACGTCAGTCTTACCTTGGGAAGTTTTTGAAAGGTAGTGAAATGATGCCATGTCACTGGAGGTGCAGCTTTAAGATGGGCAGGGTCAGCTCTGGGTAAGACCTATGCTCCAAGCTAGTCAGGCTGGTGTTGCACAAGTTGGCCTGGCTCCTACAAGAACTCGAGGGGCAGGTTCCCAGGTCCTACTTCAGAGTTATGAAATCAGAATTGCTCCCCAGAGCACCTGGGAAACTGATTTTAAGAAAGCTCTTGTCCCAAGCACTTATACGAGGACTGTGGGGGAAAGGAGCTGGTGGGAAGGTACTAGATAAGCTGGATGATTCACATGGAAGGTGTTTTTTGTGATCTGTCATGGAGAGTGCTTGGGTCTAAGTCTTGGTCTGGTCCTACTCTGCCCTCACCCACCTGCAGCCTCTGACAAGTCAGTTTTTCTTTCCAGTCCTTGATTCCGATGTGAAATGGTAAGTGGCCAAGATAATGTTTTCCGACTCTCACATTTTGAATAGCATTAACTTTCACTAAACCCACTGTTATTAAAAAAAAACAACCAAAGACAAAGCTCTAGGCTTTGGTTCAGATGTTCCAATTCTAATTTTTGAGTGAAATGCCTTAATTTGCTGCGAAACAAGGAATCTTCATGAAAGGGAGTTTGTTTTCTTGTGAACAATGAAGACTGATAAAGCAGTCGTCCCACCTAGGCTCGACCTCTGGGCAAATACTGAAGATGTTACCTACCCACTTCTCCCTGCGCCATCTCAAGATGCAGTCGTTCTTTACCACCTGGAGAGAGAGACTCAGCAAGTGATGAGTGTGCCTTAACTAGGAGGCCCCATTTTCCCAACTCTTTCCACACCCATAGCCTCATGTGATCTTGACACATATGTGTGGGTTGGGCAGGACAGGGGGCGTTATTACCCTCCTCTGGTCAAGGAGGCCCCAGGGCTAGTTGATGCCCCACTGGAGCTGCTTTCTTAGCTTCTCCAGCCTGGGTATATGTTTCCCTGAATAGGATGTAGCTGACATGAGAGCTCACCCGTCTTGTTGACATGGCACCCAGCATGGGCCAGCACATGGCAGGGCACCACAGTTATCTTTAGAGGGAGGCCATGAGTCTGGCCCCCTCATCCTGACCATGGGCTTCTGTAGAAGCTTGCAGGTGTTTGGAGAATCATTTTTGTTACCACTCTCAGTTTATTTTCCCCTGGCAATTGTTAAACCTTTTTTTTTTAAAGGATGCTGCTGAAAGGTTATGATGACAGAGTGTCCCAGTGTGAGAGCTGTTAGAGGAGAGGCACCAACCGATGGTGGGCACCTCCCCTTGAGAAATTCCTATCTCTGTACAGTGGGTGAAAGAGAGGGGGGTGCTTCATCCTTCCAGGAGTTCTTGATCTAAGGTGACCAGCTGCAGGAGGTGGTAGGGTCACCAAACTCCTGGTGGAGAGACAAGTGACGCTGGCAGAATTCTGCATCAGGAAAGTCCTTCACCTTCTGTCTCTCAGGTGGGACAGGTTGGAGACATGCTCTAGGCAGGAACCTATCTCAGAAAATGCATTCTTCCCTGAAATGTGATAAAGGCCTTGAAAGATGATAGAAGGAGAAGCCCTCAGCAGGAAGGATTGAACATCCTTAACCTATTGGACCAGAAGCTGTAAATTGCAACCAGCAAATGTTTTTATTTAGCCTGTAGTCTTGTAAATTGTTTAAATTTGTGACCAATGCATTTAAAAATAGGATTTCAAATACACTTTAGATATGTATTTTCTCTTGAACACGAATTCTGCCTTCTCACATGGACAATAATTGGCCCAAACGAGTCATCCTGCAGTTTCTCTCAGTCACCAGGCTCTTGTGTTTTCGTAGTAGAATAGTTTTCTGCCTGTGGGGCAGGCCGGTTGGTGCCCTGCCCACCTCCTCTGTGGCCTGTCCAGTCCCCACATACCCCAGTTGGATGGCTTCTGGCCTCTCTGACCTGTGTTTCTTCCCCTTGAGGCATTCCTTGGGAACCTGAATATTCTTAGCCCATTCAGAGGGTGGGCAGAAATGTCAGGGAGCTGCCCTTGGGAACAGCTCTCAAAAAGTGATGGTAGGAGTTGGTGGATAAATACCTCCACTGAGGCACAGTCTAAGTGGTCCCTGAGATTCTCAGGGGAATTGAACGCAATTGCCCCCAGCGGCCTGGACAAGGCTATATCCCCTTCCCTAGAGGGAGGCCATGAGTCTGGCCCCCTCATCCTGACCATGGGCTTCTGTAGAAGCTTGCAGGTGTTTGGAGAATCATTTTTGTTACCACTCTCAGTTTATTTTCCCCTGGCAATTGTTAAACCTTTTTTTTTAAAGGATGCTGCTGAAAGGTTATGATGACAGAGTGTCCCAGTGTGAGAGCTGTTAGAGGAGAGGCACCAACCGATGGTGGGCACCTCCCCTTGAGAAATTCCTATCTCTGTACAGTGGGTGAAAGAGAGGGGGGTGCTTCATCCTTCCAGGAGTTCTTGATCTAAGGTGACCAGCTGCAGGAGGTGGTAGGGTCACCAAACTCCTGGTGGAGAGACAAGTGACGCTGGCAGAATTCTGCATCAGGAAAGTCCTTCACCTTCTGTCTCTCAGGTGGGACAGGTTGGAGACATGCTCTAGGCAGGAACCTATCTCAGAAAATGCATTCTTCCCTGAAATGTGATAAAGGCCTTGAAAGATGATAGAAGGAGAAGCCCTCAGCAGGAAGGATTGAACATCCTTAACCTATTGGACCAGAAGCTGTAAATTGCAACCAGCAAATGTTTTTATTTAGCCTGTAGTCTTGTAAATTGTTTAAATTTGTGACCAATGCATTTAAAAATAGGATTTCAAATACACTTTAGATATGTATTTTCTCTTGAACACGAATTCTGCCTTCTCACATGGACAATAATTGGCCCAAACGAGTCATCCTGCAGTTTCTCTCAGTCACCAGGCTCTTGTGTTTTCGTAGTAGAATAGTTTTCTGCCTGTGGGGCAGGCCCGGTTGGTGCCCTGCCCACCTCCTCTGGGCCTGTCCAGTCCCCACATACCCCAGTTGGATGGCTTCTGGCCTCTCTGACCTGTGTTTCTTCCCCTTGAGGCATTCCTTGGGAACCTGAATATTCTTAGCCCATTCAGAGGGTGGGCAGAAATGTCAGGGAGCTGCCCTTGGGAACAGCTCTCAAAAAGTGATGGTAGGAGTTGGTGGATAAATACCTCCACTGAGGCACAGTCTAAGTGGTCCCTGAGATTCTCAGGGGAATTGAACGCAATTGCCCCCAGCGGGACCTGCTCACAAGCACACTCACATTGATTCCTTTCCCTACTCTTTCATCCTGGATTCCTGGGATCACCTCCAAACAACTGACTTGAGCTTAAATCATCATCTCAGGATTTACTTCTCAGGAATCCCAGCCTGAGATGGTTTGCCTGACTTCATCTCAAAAGGGAAGTGAAAGAAAGACCCTGTAGCCTGAAGCTGAACTTGACTCGCCTGGTATTTCTGAATCCAAGTCCTCAGAGATCGTGTTCTGGAGATGCTCAAGAAGGCAGGTGACAAACCATGCTTCCCATGTAGAAGTGACCTTGGGCATCACGGAGCAGCACCAGGCTTATATCTGTGTACTGAGATGATCCTTCCAGCACAATGCCCTGAACTCTCAGGAGAAAATTACATCTGGACAATGTCCCTTGACTACACTCCAGTCATCTCTGTGCTGATAGTGAGGAGGAAGGCTGATTTTAAACACATTTGAAACACATGTGAGTGACAGTTGCTGATAGATCTGTTACTTCTTCTAGCATAGCCTCTTCTGATTTAAGAGCCGGACTCTTTATGTTGAGGAATTCACTTTTAACCTGACCTCTCTCTCTCAGTGTTGAAGGCAGAATATGAACCAATCTAAAGCCATCCCAAAGGGCCGTTAATGTTACTTGGAGGGGTGATTGACAATCCAGATTCTGGAGTGAGGTCTGCCACAGGGCACTCCTTATAGCTTGGAGGTTTGGGAAATCCTGGTCACCTTTCTGAATCCTGACTTCCCCATCTCTTTCATGTGTTTGTTGTGAGAATGTAAATGATATAATAAGCAGAAAAGTGAAAATGTTAGTTGCTCAGTTGTGTCTGACTCTTTGCAACCCCATGGATTGTAGCCAGGCATGGAATTTTCCAGGCAAGAATGTTGGAGTGGGTAGGCATTCCCTTCTACAGGGGATCTTCCTGATCTAGGATCGAACCTATATCTTCTGTATTGGAAGGTGGAGTCTTTACTGTCTGAGCCAGCAGGGAAGCCAGAGCCATAGTTCTGAGCTCATCAAAAGTGCTAACAAGGGCTTCCCTGGTGGTGCAGTGGGTAAAGAGTCCGCCTTGCAGTGCAAGAGGCACCGGTTCGATCCCTGGCCCGGGAAGATCCCACATGCTGCAGAGCGGCTGGACCGGTGTGTCCAATTATGAGCCAGCACTCTGGAGCGCATGTGCCGAGAACTGATGCTCTGCACCGAGAGAGGCCACTGCAATGAGAGGCCCACACAGGCCAAAGAATAAAGATGGATGAAAATAAATGAATAAAAAAAACAATAAAAGAGGCCAAAATTTTTAAAAAGTGTTAACGAATAATAACTATTGATATTTAAAGTATTAAGATTCAAGATAACTGAAGAAAAGTGACAGGCGCACTGACCCAAAACCTGAGTCAGAACCTCTGAGCTGCCCTCCGGGCCCTACTAGACTCAGACAGTGTCCCTTAGCTGCTTCTATTCTTCACCCCACCCCAACTCGTGTGTGTGTGTGTGTGTGTATAGAGCCATAATCCATTGAACATGCTTCCCGAAGCTCAGCTAAGTGAGTGCCCCACCAGGAACTTATGTGTGGCCAACCAGGAATTGAGGCATCAAGTAATATTTAATTTCACTTCTATTTAAATAATATCAAATTCCATTCCCAGTAACTTTTCTTTTTGACTTGCTCTTTTTGAGGCAGTTCAAGTGGAAAAAGAAATTGCTTAGATGCAAGTAAAAGAAGCTCACGTAATAAAAAGAGCTAAATTCAAGAGTCTGGGTGATTTTTTTTTTTCACATATGTTATTTTCCATAATGATTATCCTACATGTCCTTTCTTATTTTAGGGACTGCTTTTTCTATCCCCCTTGGGAGAGAGTTTTTAGCTCCATGAAGCATGAATTTTTTCACTTTTCTAGTGATTATTGGGTATAAAAATCCCCTCTGGTAAGAGTTCCACCTTTAATGGTCTCTTCAATGAGTGGTTTTCTGTAAATATTGCATAAGCTTATTCAGGAAAAGTAATGCTCTTGTCTCTGGATCCTCAGTAACCCCACTCTGACGACAGCACCTGCTGAGGTCCAGCTTGTGGATCTAGAGAGCTGACCCAGATTCCAGTCCCAGGCACCTCTCTTCCTTGGGCTTCCTTTTTTTTTTTTTTTTTTTTTTGACTTTAAAGGCATCTCTGCAAGACCCTGGAGCCAGACTTTGCCATTAGTTTGAATATGTGACCTTGAATGAATTGTTTCTCCCTGGCTTATTTTCTAAATCTGTTAAATGAAGGTATATCAGGATCTACTTCATAGGGTAGTGATGAGAATGAAATGTATTAATGCTCAGAAGAGTGCCAAACACATTGTAAGTACTGTATATGCCAGTTTATCATCCTCATCACTCAAGTGGGTCTTTATTTTCAACATAAGCAGGCTGCCAAAATGAAAATCTGACATATAATTTCCCTGCTGTAGGAATTCCTCTACATCAGCCCAAAGTGGGGCAGGCAAAGACAGCTGAGGTGAAGTTTGCTCACCTTAGTTTGCTTTGGACAGAGTAAGTATTCAGGAAATGCTAACTGTCTTACTAGAGCTCTTGCTTTCAGCTTAGGTCTTTGAAGAGTTTAAATATGCAAAGAAAACCCAAACCATTCATTCATTAAACAAATATTAGTGCCTTCTCTGTGTTAGGTACTGTTCTGTCCTCAAGCAAAGGCAAAATATTGAATACCATGGACAAAAGACAAGGTTCTTATCCTGTCTATTGACATGGTGACAGACCATGAACAAACTAGCCTCTGTGTCACGTGGGAATAGGTGCAGGGGAAAAAATTAAGACATATAAAGGAAGGGGAATAAAGGAGGTCAAAATAGGAGAGGGGGTGTGAAAATAGCCAGGATGAACTACTGCGTGACATCTGAACAGGGACAAAAGGAAGTGAGAAAGTGAGGAAAGGTCGAGCCTTCTAGATGGAAGAAGAGTACATGCAAAGGTGGGAGGTAGGCAAGGACTTCTTGACTGTTACATTCCTTCCTTTCTCTCCATTATTTTCTCAGTTTTCTTTCCAGCCTTGGAGCTAGAATTCCCTAAAGGCACAGCACTTAGAGAACAGATGAACTTCAGGAAATTCAGGAGTCAACTTTTTGAGAAGACTTGAAGTCATTTGCAAACTTGACATATCACTCACTGCCCAGTACCTGTAAAGGCAGCTGCCACTTCCCAATCAAATATCCTGTTTCATTCAGAGAGTAGAACTGCAGTGTCTAAACTGCTGATATGGCACATCAACTAATTAAATTACCGCACGTTGCTGGTTGCAAGGCTAAAGCCAGTGGAGTGATGTGTTATTATCTTCTTGAAGAACAATCCATGAGCAAAATATCATTAGATTTGATTTTTCTAAAAAGCTGGGAGTAAAGTTAATTCATTAAGGTTGTGTCAAAGCATGGCTCCATTTTCCCCTTCGGCTCTTTTCATTTCAAATATGAAAAGTTTCCTCTTGGAAAAGAAAATATAAAGAAATTGGTTTGTCTCCATTATTGCTAAAGTACAAATTTTATTTAATCAACCTACTCCAAGTCCATATTGTAAACTTGCTATGAAGACTCTTTTATGGAGTAAAAGCCTAGTCAAATGTAATTCATATCAGTTGTAGCTGGACTTCGTTTTATGCCAAAATCTCAAGGAGAGACCATAGTCTGGGTAGGGACTTTGGGTGTATCTCTTCATTATTTTTTCATTTCATTCATTTACTCTATATTAATTGATCCTACTTTCCCAAAATGCTGTGCTAGGGACTGAATGTACAGTGAAGAAAGGATAAAATTATAATTTCTTTTCCTGAAAATTTGTAAACAGTGGGAAACTATAAATAAAAGAAAAATGAGTTGGTATCACCAAATGACATTATTACTCCCTAGACATAGCCTTTCTTCCCAGCTTGTCCAAATGTAATGTGCCCTTTAAACTCTTGCTCAGATCAAGTTTTTTCTGTTAGGCTTTCTCTGATACTTCATTTTTCACTTGGAGTACATTTTTTCTATTTTTTTCCACATGAGTTCTCTCTGAACAATCTGTACCACATAATTTTATGTTTAATTAAATATTGTCTTATTTCCAAATTAGATTGCAACTTTTTTGAAGGCTTGGATCCTATCTTCTACTTCTTTGTCTCAAAATATCTACTGCCTTTATGTCTTGCATAGAGAAGACACTCATTTAATTGGAAATAGGCAAACCTCATTTTCCTCAGATGATTTGAGAAGACTTGAAGTCATTTGCAAACTTGACATATCACTCACTGCCCAGTACCTGTAAAGGCAGCTGCCACTTCCCAATCAAATATCCTGTTTCATTCAGAGAGTAGAACTGCAGTGTCTAAACTGCTGATATGGCACATCAACTAATTAAATTACCGCACGTTGCTGGTTGCAAGGCTAAAGCCAGTGGAGTGATGTGTTATTATCTTCTTGAAGAACAATCCATGAGCAAAATATCATTAGATTTGATTTTTCTAAAAAGCTGGGAGTAAAGTTAATTCATTAAGGTTGTGTCAAAGCATGGCTCCATTTTCCCCTTCGGCTCTTTTCATTTCAAATATGAAAAGTTTCCTCTTGGAAAAGAAAATATAAAGAAATTGGTTTGTCTCCATTATTGCTAAAGTACAAATTTTATTTAATCAACCTACTCCAAGTCCATATTGTAAACTTGCTATGAAGACTCTTTTATGGAGTAAAAGCCTAGTCAAATGTAATTCATATCAGTTGTAGCTGGACTTCGTTTTATGCCAAAATCTCAAGGAGAGACCATAGTCTGGGTAGGGACTTTGGGTGTATCTCTTCATTATTTTTTCATTTCATTCATTTACTCTATATTAATTGATCCTACTTTCCCAAAATGCTGTGCTAGGGACTGAATGTACAGTGAAGAAAGGATAAAATTATAATTTCTTTTCCTGAAAATTTGTAAAAAGTGGGAAACTATAATTAAAAGAAAATGAGTTGGTATCACCAAATGACATTATTACTCCCTAGACATAGCCTTTCTTCCCAGCTTGTCCAAATGTAATGTGCCCTTTAAACTCTTGCTCAGATCAAGTTTTTTCTGTTAGGCTTTCTCTGATACTTCATTTTTCACTTGGAGTACATTTTTTCTATTTTTTTCCACATGAGTTCTCTCTGAACAATCTGTACCACATAATTTTATGTTTAATTAAATATTGTCTTATTTCCAAATTAGATTGCAACTTTTTTGAAGGCTTGGATCCTATCTTCTACTTCTTTGTCTCAAAATATCTACTGCCTTTATGTCTTGCATAGAGAAGACACTCATTTAATTGGAAATAGGCAAACCTCATTTTCCTCAGATGATTTGATTTGATGAAAATAGTCTGCTTACTTCCTTCATCCATTCATCTATCCATCTTCAAGCATTTATCTACCTACCATCTACCCCCATACACCATTTATCCCTCTGTTCACCATCCATCCATCCATCCTTCATTCATCTCTCCAGCCACCATCCATCCAACTATATCCATACATCCATTCATTCATCCCCTAGAGAAAAGTTTATTAAAAGTTAACTGTGGCAAAATCTATGATTTTAAAATCCCTTTGCCGTAATGACTAACATTAACTACCATATTAAAAAGGTCAAGAGAGAAAATCAGCACAATAAGTGGGGATCATAAATGGGAGAACATGCAGATGACCAGCCTGACGCCACTGGCTATTTCCTCCTACTCAGATCTTCTGTAGTTCCTAGCAGGCCTAGGGAGTTGTCTTAGAAGCATCCAGGCAAAGAAATAGTGCAGCTGAGAATTACTAGCCTGCTTTCTAATGGCTTAGTGGTCAATAGACATGTATCATTTAATCCATTTCACTTGCTTTCACATGTTTTGTTTCAGAAGCAAACGATTTATGCTAATATAATTGTTATATTAAAAATGGTGCTAATTTAAGCTCTCTAAGACTATAAATGTACAGCTCATAACTGTTCTGTTATCATTAGTCACACACAAGAGAACATGACACAAAGTAGGTATTTTGTCTTTTGGAAACAAAAACAGCTTGAAAGAACAAAAGATTGCTTAGCAATTCCCTGGGGGAACATGCCAGCCAAATGGAGTGTATCCTATCAAATACTGAGGACACGAGCAGGATGAGAGAGAAGGAGACAGAGACGGAGGACTTGGGGAAGGGAGAGACAGGGGAGTTGGGAGTGAAGGGAAAGGTTCTCTGAATGGCTAAGGAAACCAGAGAGCAAGAGAAAGAAGGACTCTGTGGGAAGGAGAGTAAGCTATGATTTCATGAGGCAGGTGCTGAGCTGGGGCTAAGGAAACCAGATGTTCTCTCTGAACAATCTGTACCACATAATTTTATGTTTAATTAAATATTGTCTTATTTCCAAATTAGATTGCAACTTTTTTGAAGGCTTGGATCCTATCTTCTACTTCTTTGTCTCAAAATATCTACTGCCTTTATGTCTTGCATAGAGAAGACACTCATTTAATTGGAAATAGGCAAACCTCATTTTCCTCAGATGATTTGATTTGATGAAAATAGTCTGCTTACTTCCTTCATCCATTCATCTATCCATCTTCAAGCATTTATCTACCTACCATCTACCCCCATACACCATTTATCCCTCTGTTCACCATCCATCCATCCATCCTTCATTCATCTCTCCAGCCACCATCCATCCAACTATATCCATACATCCATTCATTCATCCCCTAGAGAAAAGTTTATTAAAAGTTAACTGTGGCAAAATCTATGATTTTAAAATCCCTTTGCCGTAATGACTAACATTAACTACCATTTTAAAAAAGGTCAAGAGAGAAAATCAGCACAATAAGTGGGGATCATAAATGGGAGAACATGCAGATGACCAGCCTGACGCCACTGGCTATTTCCTCCTACTCAGATCTTCTGTAGTTCCTAGCAGGCCTAGGGAGTTGTCTTAGAAGCATCCAGGCAAAGAAATAGTGCAGCTGAGAATTACTAGCCTGCTTTCTAATGGCTTAGTGGTCAATAGACATGTATCATTTAATCCATTTCACTTGCTTTCACATGTTTTGTTTCAGAAGCAAACGATTTATGCTAATATAATTGTTATATTAAAAATGGTGCTAATTTAAGCTCTCTAAGACTATAAATGTACAGCTCATAACTGTTCTGTTATCATTAGTCACACACAAGAGAACATGACACAAAGTAGGTATTTTGTCTTTTGGAAACAAAAACAGCTTGAAAGAACAAAAGATTGCTTAGCAATTCCCTGGGGGAACATGCCAGCCAAATGGAGTGTATCCTATCAAATACTGAGGACACGAGCAGGATGAGAGAGAAGGAGACAGAGACGGAGGACTTGGGGAAGGGAGAGACAGGGGAGTTGGGAGTGAAGGGAAAGGTTCTCTGAATGGCTAAGGAAACCAGAGAGCAAGAGAAAGAAGGACTCTGTGGGAAGGAGAGTAAGCTATGATTTCATGAGGCAGGTGCTGAGCTGCTGGCCAGGAGGGAAAACCCATGAAGCCAACTGGGCTCTGGCAGGCCTGCCATCTCCACATCCCATGCTATTCACACCTGGGCCACAGGCTCTTTTTCTAATCCTCTCCCCACCCACCACCCCCTGTCTGAGACCATTTTCCCACAGCCGAGCTTGGAAACATCTGCTGGCTCACAGAACACAAGGCCAGCAGCATCCAAACACAATTAATTGACTTAATGCTCTCATCTACCACCAGGTGGGTCTGGATAACAGACGAGCCATAGGAAAAACAATGTGGTTATTAAATATACAGAAGAAGAGGACCATTGGCACCTATTCAAGCTGTTGGCTTGAACTGTATCAACGCTCACTCCAGATCTTCCTTCTAAAATAAAGCTAGAAAATAGTTCATTTGTGATTTGGAAAGAAAATGTTATTTATATATTTATTTGAGAGGGAAAAGAAGATAGGGGTGATAATAAGACCACAAACCAAAAAAGGGAAAAAAAAAATGGTCGGTTTTATTCTTGAAAGATTTGATTACCAGGCTTTGCAGCTTGGAGGAAAAGATTTCAGGAGACACTGATAATTTGCTGAGAGGACCATGACAAGAGCCTGAGAACTGTTTTTCAGCTTTTCTGACAGAAAAACAAAGAAATAGAGAATGGTTTGTTATTCCAAGAAGTAGAAACATAAAAGAAGCCAGAATCTGTTGATAAAGAAGTATGTTTTGGCTTTTTGACTTATGTAATTACTTCAAAGTATTTCAAATGATTACTTGGATTCGTCTTTCCTATATGAGCTTGAGAAAAGCATGCAAAAGTAATATTTTCTCTCTTGCTTCCCAATTTGTATTTATTTTGGTAAATATTACTGTGCTTAGGGAAAACCAGGATTCTTTTTGAAGCTGATGCCAGAGGCTTGAAGCCACTGAAAATAGCCTTGGTAATAGCCATACCCACAGCAATGTCTGTCTTCTCTTCCTGTGGCATTTCATTCTCTTCCAGAAAAAACTTGCTCCAGTAAAGATATCCAGCTATTTCTTCTTATTATTCTCATGGGAATATTAGGTAGTCTCTTTCTAAATCCGCCTTTGTTCTCCAACCAAATGGGTAGACAAATACTCTGTGGGAAGGAGAGTAAGCTATGATTTCATGAGGCAGGTGCTGAGCTGCTGGCCAGGAGGAAAACCCATGAAGCCAACTGGGCTCTGGCAGGCCTGCCATCTCCACATCCCATGCTATTCACACCTGGGCCACAGGCTCTTTTTCTAATCCTCTCCCCACCCACCACCCCCTGTCTGAGACCATTTTCCCACAGCCGAGCTTGGAAACATCTGCTGGCTCACAGAACACAAGGCCAGCAGCATCCAAACACAATTAATTGACTTAATGCTCTCATCTACCACCAGGTGGGTCTGGATAACAGACGAGCCATAGGAAAAACAATGTGGTTATTAAATATACAGAAGAAGAGGACCATTGGCACCTATTCAAGCTGTTGGCTTGAACTGTATCAACGCTCACTCCAGATCTTCCTTCTAAAATAAAGCTAGAAAATAGTTCATTTGTGATTTGGAAAGAAAATGTTATTTATATATTTATTTGAGAGGGAAAAGAAGATAGGGGTGATAATAAGACCACAAACCAAAAAGGAAAAACAAAATGGTCGGTTTTATTCTTGAAAGATTTGATTACCAGGCTTTGCAGCTTGGAGGAAAAGATTTCAGGAGACACTGATAATTTGCTGAGAGGACCATGACAAGAGCCTGAGAACTGTTTTTCAGCTTTTCTGACAGAAAAACAAAGAAATAGAGAATGGTTTGTTATTCCAAGAAGTAGAAACATAAAAGAAGCCAGAATCTGTTGATAAAGAAGTATGTTTTGGCTTTTTGACTTATGTAATTACTTCAAAGTATTTCAAATGATTACTTGGATTCGTCTTTCCTATATGAGCTTGAGAAAAGCATGCAAAAGTAATATTTTCTCTCTTGCTTCCCAATTTGTATTTATTTTGGTAAATATTACTGTGCTTAGGGAAAACCAGGATTCTTTTTGAAGCTGATGCCAGAGGCTTGAAGCCACTGAAAATAGCCTTGGTAATAGCCATACCCACAGCAATGTCTGTCTTCTCTCTTCCTGTGGCATTTCATTCTCTTCCAGAAAAAACTTGCTCCAGTAAAGATATCCAGCTATTTCTTCTTATTATTCTCATGGGAATATTAGGTAGTCTCTTTCTAAATCCGCCTTTGTTCTCCAACCAAATGGGTAGACAAATACGAAAAACAGCATCAAATAGCAACAGCTCTACACTGAGACTGGAATCCCAGCTCTGAGTTGCTGTGTAACCTTGGATTGGGTAGCTAACCACTCTGTGCCACAGTGTCCTCATTGCAAAATAAGGATAATAACCTTCCTATTTCACAAGGTTTGTTGAATATTGACAAAAGCCATTTATGTTCACACAAACGTGCATGGACACACACACACACACATACACAAGCCCACAACAGTATCTAGTACACAGTTGACATCTAATAAACTCTAGTGACTGTTGCCCCCAAATAGCAGTCCCATACCTGTGAATGCAGTGCCTCTTCCAGGACACAGATTTTGTACTAAACTCTCTGTAAATTTCCTATTTTCAAAGTTCATGAGTTTTCTTTATAATTCGCATCACAACATTTTTTTGCAGCCATTGCTTAAGCATGAATCAATTTATTCTTGATAATCTGATTTGATGTAATTCTTATCAGTAATCTCTGACAAAATCAAATTAAAAAAAAGAAAGCTTCAACACCTACAGCTGCCTTATGTTAGATTTACTTGCATTAGATCATTTTCTCTAGCTTGGTATTTGGCACCTTTTGCTTAACTATTTTTCATGCCAAGAGACTGACATCTTTGCATCCTTCTATCAGGGCTTTGAATCTTGTTTTTCACATGGATGCCTACCCCCGAGTCAGCAATGAGATATTGATTCTTCTTCTTGTCATTTAACATTCTCATGGAGACCTTGGCAGACCAATTTACAAATGATTGCAAAAGTGCTTTGGCAAATTGAGAATGTTTTTGACTGAGGAAGAAAAATACAGACTATGAAAATTTTGCACTTTCCAATTGGGCTCACTTACTGCCACCCAGGCTCTCTCCTAATGAGCATTTTCAATCACCACTAAAAATCTTGTTTGCCTCCTTACTGACTCACGAGCTCTGTCTTCTCTCTTCCTGTGGCATTTCATTCTCTTCCAGAAAAAACTTGCTCCAGTAAAGATATCCAGCTATTTCTTCTTATTATTCTCATGGGAATATTAGGTAGTCTCTTTCTAAATCCGCCTTTGTTCTCCAACCAAATGGGTAGACAAATACGAAAAACAGCATCAAATAGCAACAGCTCTACACTGAGACTGGAATCCCAGCTCTGAGTTGCTGTGTAACCTTGGATTGGGTAGCTAACCACTCTGTGCCACAGTGTCCTCATTGCAAAATAAGGATAATAACCTTCCTATTTCACAAGGTTTGTTGAATATTGACAAAAGCCATTTATGTTCACACAAACGTGCATGGACACACACACACACACATACACAAGCCCACAACAGTATCTAGTACACAGTTGACATCTAATAAACTCTAGTGACTGTTGCCCCCAAATAGCAGTCCCATACCTGTGAATGCAGTGCCTCTTCCAGGACACAGATTTTGTACTAAACTCTCTGTAAATTTCCTATTTTCAAAGTTCATGAGTTTTCTTTATAATTGCATCACAACATTTTTTTGCAGCCATTGCTTAAGCATGAATCAATTTATTCTTGATAATCTGATTTGATGTAATTCTTATCAGTAATCTCTGACAAAATCAAATTAAAAAAAAGAAAGCTTCAACACCTACAGCTGCCTTATGTTAGATTTACTTGCATTAGATCTTTTTCTCTAGCTTGGTATTTGGCACCTTTTGCTTAACTATTTTTCATGCCAAGAGACTGACATCTTTGCATCCTTCTATCAGGGCTTTGAATCTTGTTTTTCACATGGATGCCTACCCCCGAGTCAGCAATGAGATATTGATTCTTCTTCTTGTCATTTAACATTCTCATGGAGACCTTGGCAGACCAATTTACAAATGATTGCAAAAGTGCTTTGGCAAATTGAGAATGTTTTTGACTGAGGAAGAAAAATACAGACTATGAAAATTTTGCACTTTCCAATTGGGCTCACTTACTGCCACCCAGGCTCTCTCCTAATGAGCATTTTCAATCACCACTAAAAATCTTGTTTGCCTCCTTCGATCTTGTGACTCACGGAGCTTCCTCACACAGGGAGAATATCTCATCTCTGCACTTTGTGGGCTGGGGCTGGTTCTTTCATGCCCAGGAGGCCTCGCCTCCAAGCCTGCTTCTCTCTTAAAGGTTAGTCTTTCCCCGGGCAAGCACCACCGTGGGGTTAATTTGCAGGTCCTCAACCCACCGGGCAGACACCACTTTTTGACCCATCTGCCAGGCCCTGCGATTCATAGTCCTCCCTAGGGCAGAAGCCAAGAGCCACAGAGCAAAGCCGCGGTCAGATTGTATATTTCAGGGTTATTTATTAGTCCTTGGCGTGGAAGTCTAGCCAGGAGGTTTTCACTTGGGGTCTGTTTGCCTTGCGCAGTCTGTCTCCAAAGTGCAATTTGGAGATATAGAGACGACAGGGTAATTTTCCACTCTCTGGTGACAGTGTTATTATGGGGAAGGAAGGATGAGGGCTGCTTGTTGTGCTTCTCATTTCTTCCAGGAGCCCCAGGATGTAAACATGTAAACGACTATTCAAGGCCAGGTTCCCTGAAAGCCTCACCTGGAGTTCCTCTCCCGAGGGGGTGATGGTAATGGTTTTTTTTCTTTTTGCAAATTTCTCTCTACCCTTATCTCTCACAGGATTGTAGAACCACGAGGTCTAGTGGCCACAGGATCTCCTGAGCCTGTTGCCTGTTTATAGTGCTATCTCATTTGGAAGCTACTTCAACACTTAGTTTGGGGAATGCTGGGGGTAAATGAGGTGCAGAGACCAGACCCCTAAAAGTTCCTGCCTCCCTCCACTAGTCCCCTAGGCTCTCTCTGGACCCCAATCACACTAGCCATCTCCAGGTCCTCCAGCATCCCTTGCTTCTGTCCTCCTCATGATAAAGACCAAGAAAAGGGATAAAGGAGGTGATTAAATAGTTAATCCCACTAGGCTATTGTAAGTAGAAAAAACATGGGGGCCTCCTGTGCGTTAATGGTTACTCAAGAAAACAGGTTTGCTTAACCACAAAACCATGCAGGCTTGCCTAGCAACAAAGCCATACAACAGAAGCATGAGGAATGACTCGAAGCAGTAAAACAATGATAACATAAGACCCACATCCTACCCAGTGAGCTCAGAAAGTTAGGATATAATCTGTGGGCCTGGCTTAACCGTGTAGAGCTTCCTCACACAGGAGAATATCTCATCTCTGCACTTTGTGGGCTGGGGCTGGTTCTTTCATGCCCAGGAGGCCTCGCCTCAAGCCTGCTTCTCTCTTAAAGGTTAGTCTTTCCCCGGGCAAGCACCACCGTGGGGTTAATTTGCAGGTCCTCAACCCACCGGGCAGACACCACTTTTTGACCCATCTGCCAGGCCCTGCGATTCATAGTCCTCCCTAGGGCAGAAGCCAAGAGCCACAGAGCAAAGCCGCGGTCAGATTGTATATTTCAGGGTTATTTATTAGTCCTTGGCGTGGAAGTCTAGCCAGGAGGTTTTCACTTGGGGTCTGTTTGCCTTGCGCAGTCTGTCTCCAAAGTGCAATTTGGAGATATAGAGACGACAGGGTAATTTTCCACTCTCTGGTGACAGTGTTATTATGGGGAAGGAAGGATGAGGGCTGCTTGTTGTGCTTCTCATTTCTTCCAGGAGCCCCAGGATGTAAACATGTAAACGACTATTCAAGGCCAGGTTCCCTGAAAGCCTCACCTGGAGTTCCTCTCCCGAGGGGGTGATGGTAATGGTTTTTTTTTTTGCAAATTTCTCTCTACCCTTATCTCTCACAGGATTGTAGAACCACGAGGTCTAGTGGCCACAGGATCTCCTGAGCCTGTTGCCTGTTTATAGTGCTATCTCATTTGGAAGCTACTTCAACACTTAGTTTGGGGAATGCTGGGGGTAAATGAGGTGCAGAGACCAGACCCCTAAAAGTTCCTGCCTCCCTCCACTAGTCCCCTAGGCTCTCTCTGGACCCCAATCACACTAGCCATCTCCAGGTCCTCCAGCATCCCTTGCTTCTGTCCTCCTCATGATAAAGACCAAGAAAAGGGATAAAGGAGGTGATTAAATAGTTAATCCCACTAGGCTATTGTAAGTAGAAAAAACATGGGGGCCTCCTGTGCGTTAATGGTTACTCAAGAAAACAGGTTTGCTTAACCACAAAACCATGCAGGCTTGCCTAGCAACAAAGCCATACAACAGAAGCATGAGGAATGACTCGAAGCAGTAAAACAATGATAACATAAGACCCACATCCTACCCAGTGAGCTCAGAAAGTTAGGATATAATCTGTGGGCCTGGCTTAACCGTGTAGAGACAAGAAAACTCCCCTGCCCAACCTGGTGGAGGAACTGATGATGGAAACATGCTGTCTACTCAAGATAGTCTTCTCTATCACCAGACTTTTCTTTAGATTATAAAATTGTTACCCGGTAAGTTCTCTGGAGGTGGCACTCTCTTGCCTGCCCACTTGTAAGTTTCACAAGCATCCTATTCTAATAAACCACTTCATACCTATCACATTGCCTCTCACTGAATTCTTTCTTTGCTGAGACATAGAGGACCAGAGCTCTTCAGAGGCCCCCTAAAAGAGACGAAATCGTTTCACTCAGAGCCTAGGAAAGCGCCTGTCTCCACTTCATCTTCTTCTTCTTCTTCTTTTTTTTTTTTTTAAGATTTATTTATTTATTTATTTTGGGGGGTGGGGTGGGGAGGGGGGGGAGCAGGTGGGCCACGTCTATCATCCATCTTTGTTCTTTGGCCCGTGTGGGCCTCCCATCGCGGTGGCCTCTGTTGTCGCAGAGCACTGGCTCTGGGCACATGCGCCCCAGAGCTCCAGCTCGGTAATTGGACACATCGGTCCAGCCGCTCCGCAGCACATGGGATCTTCCCAGGCCAGGGATTGAACCGGTGCCCCTTGCACTGCAAGGCGGTGTCCTTACCCACTGGACCACCAGGGAAGCCCTCCACTTCATCTTCTTAATGCCTGCCCACCCTTTCAGAGAACCCTCTGTGTCTCCACTCAGTCTAGATAAAGCCCCTGCTTCAAGCTTTTAGAAATTCTAGTTTGTTTCCTTTAGTGCTTTTCCATATTTTCAACTTAATATTTATGTGACAGCATGCTTGGCCTTGTTGCCAGGACAAGCCTGTAGGCTCCTGAAAGCAAGGACA
Organism: Tragulus kanchil; assembly: GCA_022376925.1. NCBI lineage: Eukaryota > Metazoa > Chordata > Mammalia > Artiodactyla > Tragulidae > Tragulus > Tragulus kanchil. Next base: position 137,346,560 of record JAIOJX010000031.1, read on the forward strand.
GCCTGGCTTAGTTCACAAGCCATCCAGCACCAGGGAGAGTTCCTTGCCCCAGAAATTACTTACTCATCTTTATTGCATGAATGACTAGGAGGGACTCAGTTTAGTTCAGTCACTCAGTTGCGTCCAACACTTTGCAACCCCATGGACTGCAGTACACTGGGCTTCTCTGTCCTTCACCATCTCCCAGAGCTTGCTCAAACTCATATCCATTGACTCAGTGATGCCATCCAACCGTCTCATCCTCTGTTGTCCCCTCTCCTCCTTCTGCCTTCTATTTTTTTTCAACATCAGGGTTTTTTTTTTTTTTTTTCCCATGAGTTGTCTCTTCACATCAGGTGAAGTATTAGAGCGTCAGCTTCAGCATCAGCCCTTCCAATGAATATTCAGGATTGATTTCCTTTAGGATTGGCTGGTTTGATCTCCTTGCAGTCCAAGGAACTCTCAAGAGTCTTCTCCAACACCAACAGTTCAAAGGCATCAATTCTTCAGTGCTTAGCCTTCTTTATGATCCAACTCTCACATCTATACATTACTAATGGAAAAACCATAGCTTTGACTAGACAAACATTTGTCGGCAAAGTGATATCTCTGGTTTTTAATACACTGTCTAGGTTTGTCATAGCTTTTCTTCCAAAGAGCAAGTGTCTTCTAATTTTTCATGGTTGCAGTGACAATCCACAGTGATTTTGGAGCCCAAGAAAATAAAGTCTGTCACTGTTTCCATTGTTTGCTCGTCTATTTGCCATGAAGCGATGCGACTAGATGCCATGGCCTTCATTTTTTGAATGTTGAGTTTTAGGCCAGGTTTTTCACTCTCTTCTTTCACTTTCATCAGGAGGCTCTTTAGTTCCACTTTGCTTTCTGCTATCAGGGTGGTTGTCATTTGCACACCTGAGGTTGTTGATATTTCTCCCAGCAATCTTGATTCTAGCTTGTGCTTCATCCAGACTGGCATTTCTCATGATGTACTCTGCATATAAATTAAATAGGCAGGGTGACAATATACAGCCTTGACATGCTCCTTTTCCAATTTGGAAAGTGTCTGTTGTACCATGTCCAGTTCTAACTGTTGCTTCTTGTCCTACATACAGATTTCACAGGAGGCAAGTAAGGTGGTCTGGTATTCCCACCTCTTTCAGAATTTTCCACAGTTTGTTGTGATCCACATAGTCGAAGACTTTGGCATAATCACTGAAGCAGAAGTAGATATTCCTCTGAGTTCCGTCGCTCTTTCTCTGATCCAACGGATGTTGGCAATTTGATGTCTGGTTCCTCTGCCTTTTCTAAATCCATCTTGTACATCTGGAAGTTCCCCATTCACATACTGTTGAAACCTAGCTTGGAGGATTTTGAGCATTACTTTGCTAGTTTATGAAATGAGTGCAATGTTGCAGTACTTTGAACATTCTTTGGCATTGCCCTTCTTTGGTGTTGAAATGAAAACACCTTTTCCAGTCCTGTGGCCACTGCTGAGTTTTCCAAATTTGCTGGCATATGGAGTGTAGTACTTTAACAGCATCATCTTTTAGGGTTTGAAATAGCTCAGCTGGAATTCCATTATCTCCTCTAGCTTTGTTCAGAGTAGTGCTTCCTTGGGTCCACTTGACTTCACACTCTAAGATGTCTGGCTCTAGGTAAGTGATCTCACCATTGTGGGCATCTGTCTCATTAAGATCTTTTTTGTTCAGTTCTACTGTGTACGCTTTCCACCTCTTCTTTATATTTTCTGTTTCTGTTAGGGCCATGCCATTTCTGTCCTTTATTGTGCATACCTGCATGAAATATTCCCTTGGTATCTCTAATTTTCTTGCAGAGATATCTAGTCTTTACCATTATATTGCTTTTATCTGTGTCTTTGCATTGTTCACTTAAGAAGGCTCTCTTATCTTTCCTTGCTCTTCTCCGAAACTCTATATTCAGATGGGTATATCTTTTTTTTTTTAAACCTTTATTTTACTTTTAACTTATACAGAGTTTTGCTGTTTACAGATATGCATGTTCCCAGCTTTGTCTTTTGTATCTCTTCTTTACTCAGTTATTTGTAAGGCCTCCTCAGGGCAACCATTTTGCCTTTTTGTGTTTCTTTTCCTTTGGGATGGTTTTGATTACTGCCTCTTGTACAATGTCACAGTCTGTATCCTACACCTACTTTTCCAGGAAAGTGTCTGTTGTACCATGTCCAGTTCTAACTGTTGCTTCTTGTCCAAATCAGATTTCACAGGAGGCAAGTAAGGTGGTCTGGTATTCCCACCTCTTTCAGAATTTTCCACAGTTTGTTGTGATCCACATAGTCGAAGACTTTGGCATAATCACTGAAGCAGAAGTAGATATTCCTCTGAGTTCCGTCGCTCTTTCTCTGATCCAACGGATGTTGGCAATTTGATGTCTGGTTCCTCTGCCTTTTCTAAATCCATCTTGTACATCTGGAAGTTCCCCATTCACATACTGTTGAAACCTAGCTTGGAGGATTTTGAGCATTACTTTGCTAGTTTATGAAATGAGTGCAATGTTGCAGTACTTTGAACATTCTTTGGCATTGCCCTTCTTTGGTGTTGAAATGAAAACACCTTTTCCAGTCCTGTGGCCACTGCTGAGTTTTCCAAATTTGCTGGCATATGGAGTGTAGTACTTTAACAGCATCATCTTTTAGGGTTTGAAATAGCTCAGCTGGAATTCCATTATCTCCTCTAGCTTTGTTCAGAGTAGTGCTTCCTTGGGTCCACTTGACTTCACACTCTAAGATGTCTGGCTCTAGGTAAGTGATCTCACCATTGTGGGCATCTGTCTCATTAAGATCTTTTTTGTTCAGTTCTACTGTGTACGCTTTCCACCTCTTCTTTATATTTTCTGTTTCTGTTAGGGCCATGCCATTTCTGTCCTTTATTGTGCATACCTGCATGAAATATTCCCTTGGTATCTCTAATTTTCTTGCAGAGATATCTAGTCTTTACCATTATATTGCTTTTATCTGTGTCTTTGCATTGTTCACTTAAGAAGGCTCTCTTATCTTTCCTTGCTCTTCTCCGAAACTCTATATTCAGATGGGTATATCTTTTTTTAAACCTTTATTTTACTTTTAACTTATACAGAGTTTTGCTGTTTACAGATATGCATGTTCCCAGCTTTGTCTTTTGTATCTCTTCTTTACTCAGTTATTTGTAAGGCCTCCTCAGGGCAACCATTTTGCCTTTTTGTGTTTCTTTTCCTTTGGGATGGTTTTGATTACTGCCTCTTGTACAATGTCACAGTGTTAGGAGGGACCAGCCTAGGGGTATTCAGTGTAGAGTTCTCAGTCAGAAGTGGGGTGTATCATGTGTACTCACCTGAAAGTGGTCTTTTCTCTTTCAGTTCATGCCTGGGAAAAGGCTGGGAAAATAATTGGCCGCATGGTGGGTAATACAGGTGGAGAAAGGAAAAAGGACACAAGATCCAAGTCATAGTTTTGTTGCCTTGATATGATCTCGGTGTGAATAGCCACCAAGAGTAAACTCAAAACAAGCTAGATTTTAATGGGTGTGCTTTCCATTAGACTTTTGGCCTAAGTGGCAAGTGGACTCTTCATTTCAAAGTTGTGTGTGCATGTGTGTGTGTGTGTGTGTGTGTGTGTGAGAACACAAAGCTCTATGGAAGATGAAGTTTTAAATATCAAAATAGGCAAACACTGAAGCATTGGGGGGAAAAAAAAATCATGGTTTTTGATGGAAGGATATTGCCATAAAGAGGGCACAGATCAAGACATCTTACTTTTTTATTCTCTTTTTAAATTGTAAATCCCTTTATTATTTGTATTTATCTCTTCAGTCACCCAAATGCCTAAGTGTCCCAGGGATTTGGCAGTGTTTGTCTTAGTGCTCACTTAGAAAATACCCACCAGACAGGAGCCATATACGGAGTGATGTGTGTGTGAGAATCGCACAGGACACACGACCTGCTCAGAAGGCATGGAAGGTGAAGAGTCTCAGGCTGGGAACCATGCTGTCCTGAGTTAGATTTGCAAATCTAAAATTTACAAGCCAAAGGCAGGAAAATCCATGCTTTTCAGAGAAAGGTATCTCTAATTTTCTTGCAGAGATATCTAGTCTTTACCATTATATTGCTTTTATCTGTGTCTTTGCATTGTTCACTTAAGAAGGCTCTCTTATCTTTCCTTGCTCTTCTCCGAAACTCTATATTCAGATGGGTATATCTTTTTTTTTTTAAACCTTTATTTTACTTTTAACTTATACAGAGTTTTGCTGTTTACAGATATGCATGTTCCCAGCTTTGTCTTTTGTATCTCTTCTTTACTCAGTTATTTGTAAGGCCTCCTCAGGGCAACCATTTTGCCTTTTTGTGTTTCTTTTCCTTTGGGATGGTTTTGATTACTGCCTCTTGTACAATGTCACAGTGTTAGGAGGGACCAGCCTAGGGGTATTCAGTGTAGAGTTCTCAGTCAGAAGTGGGGTGTATCATGTGTACTCACCTGAAAGTGGTCTTTTCTCTTTCAGTTCATGCCTGGGAAAAGGCTGGGAAAATAATTGGCCGCATGGTGGGTAATACAGGTGGAGAAAGGAAAAAGGACACAAGATCCAAGTCATAGTTTTGTTGCCTTGATATGATCTCGGTGTGAATAGCCACCAAGAGTAAACTCAAAACAAGCTAGATTTTAATGGGTGTGCTTTCCATTAGACTTTTGGCCTAAGTGGCAAGTGGACTCTTCATTTCAAAGTTGTGTGTGCATGTGTGTGTGTGTGTGTGTGTGTGTGAGAACACAAAGCTCTATGGAAGATGAAGTTTTAAATATCAAAATAGGCAAACACTGAAGCATTGGGGGGAAAAAAAAATCATGGTTTTTGATGGAAGGATATTGCCATAAAGAGGGCACAGATCAAGACATCTTACTTTTTTATTCTCTTTTTAAATTGTAAATCCCTTTATTATTTGTATTTATCTCTTCAGTCACCCAAATGCCTAAGTGTCCCAGGGATTTGGCAGTGTTTGTCTTAGTGCTCACTTAGAAAATACCCACCAGACAGGAGCCATATACGGAGTGATGTGTGTGTGAGAATCGCACAGGACACACGACCTGCTCAGAAGGCATGGAAGGTGAAGAGTCTCAGGCTGGGAACCATGCTGTCCTGAGTTAGATTTGCAAATCTAAAATTTACAAGCAGCATCAATCTGGGCAAGGTATTTAATCTCCCCCAGACCCAATTCCTACATTGATAAGGTAAGGTTAATGCGACTTCTCTCTTAAGGTCATTTTGAGGATTAAATGAGGCACAGCCATTTGAAAAGCAAATCAGATCACGGCACACTGTCACTCAAGACCCGTCAAAGGGTTGTTATGAAGTTCAGAATAGAACTCAGAGTCTTCAGCATGGTGATACGATACATCTCTCCATCCCCATGGCTTGATTCTCCTTGCCTCACTCCATGAGCTCTCTGTACGCTGGTCTTTCTGCCTCTCCAGCAGCTCAAACACATCCCCACCTCAGGACTCCTGTGCTGGCTGTTTCCTCCTACTGGAACATTCTTCCTCCCAACAGTCACAAGCCTTGCACTCAACTCATTCAAGTCTCTGAGCCACATCCTCAGAGAGTCCTTTTCTGACCTCCAACTAAAAAATTGCCCACCACTTCTATTTCTTTAACCTCCTTTATTTCTCTTCATAGCTATATTTCCTACCTGACAGTATGTGGTTTTATTTGCCTGCTGTCTGTTCCTGCTCGCTAGAATGGAAGCTGCATGGTATCAGGGACTTTCATTCTTTCATTGCTGCCTTCAAAGTCCCTAGAACAGTGCCCGGTACTTGTGGAGCAAATAAATGTTGGAAGTTGTCTCAGTCAGCGCTTGGCATGTAGTAGGAACTCAATAAATATCAATTCTCTTTCTGCACTGTCCTCAGCAAGAAGCTTAAACTTTACAGCTGAAGATAAGACACTAGGAGATGGATTTTTTTTTTTTTTTGGATTTAGTTAAGCCACTTGGATCTTTTTACATCCCAATAACCATACACCCCAGAGACTAACAGAAAGTGAATCCTCGTTTTATGTTTTAATCAATTTGTTCCACATAAAGCATGTCTAGGGTGATAAGAGCAAGTATTAGAAAAAAAAAAATAAAGCACTAGAACAACCGATGGAATTGCTTATTAGTTCTTGTCCTCTCTAGCCCTGCTTACCCTGAAAGAAGGGGCTGGTGGGAGAGAAAGAGCCACACTGACTCTGCCAGTGCAGGGAGTTGGGCGGGCTGGGGGGCGGCACATCACAATGAACAGTGCTCCCTTTAATGAAGTCTACGTGAACCTTGAGTTGAAAGGTGATGCATCAGTGGAAGCTGTTTCCATCTGTTGCTTTATGAATGAACTGCGTGGAGGTGTTTCTTTAGGGAAGTAAAAAGCATCCCACAAGGAACACATGTGCTGTGTTTCCTGCTCCCTACGTGACTCATATGTTTCTGGACTGCAGGTTGCATGTCTGTGTGGTGGGTGGGAATGGGAAGGTGGGGATGAAAAACATTGCAGGTGCTATGGGCCTGGATCCACCTGCAGGGGGAGTGATATGAACCTGAAAAGACTTGCCAGAGGAAAGGGTGTTGGAGCTGAGATTTCAAAATGAAGAGGCATTAACTAAGTGAGAGAGTGACACAGGGAGGACAGCTCAGAATGAAAGGCACTGGAAGCAAAGGAGAGGGCAGTTTGGAAAACAGTCCTGGGTGCTTATCTCCATTACCACGGAAATCTATTCTATTTCCATGCCTCTGTTTCCCCAAATGTAACACAAACGGTTGAATAAGTTGATTTCTTAAGTTCTATCCAGAAAGGAATCCTGTCGGCTCCTGTGACACCTTCTTTTGTTCCCCTCCCACTCTGTGTCCTTCTACAAAGTGCATTTCCTTTTCCGTTTCTCCTTTGACCCATCCCCCTTATTTGCTTATTAAGTTACCAAGGGCAACAGAGAACATGATAGAAATTCTCTGAGAACACTTCAGAAATTCTCTGAGAAGAAATGACAGGTGGTTGCTCTAGATTTACTCTTAAAGTTTACAGACAAAATATTAGGCAGGAATGCTAAGTCCCATACAAGGAAAAACTGAGTTCTGTAGTAGCAACACACATTGACCCCAAACACTAGTTGGGCTCTTTCTATATCCCTATTTACCCCACAGAATTCTCGTAGCAGGTAGACATAAGTTATTACTCCCAACATATGAGTGGGAAAACTGAGGCTTCAAGAGGATACTCGGTTAGCCCAAGCAGCAGTCTTGGGTCTCTGGTAGCCAGATCCCAGAGAGCACACACCTTTACCCCATGGCAGCTGACCTGCCTCAGATCATGCGGATCCTGTGACCCTGTCCTCTTTGGGCTTCAACGATCTCTCCACAAAGCCTTCCAGTTCTATCATTCTGATTCATTTACACACCCCTGTTCTTTCTCTGTGTTTAAAGTCACCAGGAAACAAAGAAGGAAGAAACAGCAGAGACTTGCTATCTCTGTGGGAAATGCTCCGAACTATTTCTATGACTGGGAATGTATTTAACTCAAGGGCAAAGTGAAGAGCAGGTTGAGTTTTGGTACAGTGGGGTAGATGGAGAATAAATTTAGAGCATATGACAATTTCTAGGACTGAAGAGAACAATAAAAGTCTGATTTTTCAGTGGGGAAAAGAAACCTCTCATTCCATCTGGGCCCGATTTATACTCAGGCAGTAGTTTTGGCAATGGGAGAACCTTGGTTTGCTAAATATTAAACAGGAAAATATTAATAATCTGACTCATTCTTTATGTCTGCCTCTGGTGGTCCAACAACCCCTAATTCACTTTTCCTCTTCACTCTCTCTTAGTCATACTGATATCTGATTCTAGGAGAATTTATTTGATAGTGTCTGGTAAGCCTTTCAAAGGTTTAGCTTTACCTTTGGGTAGCCTCCTGAGCACTGCTCCTCCTTTCCTTGAGGACAGGGCAGCTGGGGATGGGAAGGTACCAGAGACCCTGCAGCATGGCTTGCCACAGGAGCAGGCACCTCAGGCAGCTCCTCTCTCCCCACCTCAGCACTGGTCTTCCCCCATGAAAAGGGACGTGCTCTCAGAAGACACACAGCTGGACCAGATCTGAGCGTCTAGCTGCATATATCAAATCCAAATGTTTTCAGGCTGGCTCTTCAGAGGAGGGAGAAATAGACTCCATCACCTCAAGTCCTACAGGATCAAAGTGATGGAGTGAAGGAGGTAATGGGTAGTGTCAGAAGTGGCAATGGAGCCTGGAGAAGACAAAAGGGATAAGGAATTGGAAAGTTCTGAAAGCCTGAGATCAGGGTATTATAAATAGAGGATACTCGGTTAGCCCAAGCAGCAGTCTTGGGTCTCTGGTAGCCAGATCCCAGAGAGCACACACCTTTACCCCATGGCAGCTGACCTGCCTCAGATCATGCGGATCCTGTGACCCTGTCCTCTTTGGGCTTCAACGATCTCTCCACAAAGCCTTCCAGTTCTATCATTCTGATTCATTTACACACCCCTGTTCTTTCTCTGTGTTTAAAGTCACCAGGAAACAAAGAAGGAAGAAACAGCAGAGACTTGCTATCTCTGTGGGAAATGCTCCGAACTATTTCTATGACTGGGAATGTATTTAACTCAAGGGCAAAGTGAAGAGCAGGTTGAGTTTTGGTACAGTGGGGTAGATGGAGAATAAATTTAGAGCATATGACAATTTCTAGGACTGAAGAGAACAATAAAAGTCTGATTTTTCAGTGGGGAAAAGAAACCTCTCATTCCATCTGGGCCCGATTTATACTCAGGCAGTAGTTTTGGCAATGGGAGAACCTTGGTTTGCTAAATATTAAACAGGAAAATATTAATAATCTGACTCATTCTTTATGTCTGCCTCTGGTGGTCCAACAACCCCTAATTCACTTTTCCTCTTCACTCTCTCTTAGTCATACTGATATCTGATTCTAGGAGAATTTATTTGATAGTGTCTGGTAAGCCTTTCAAAGGTTTAGCTTTACCTTTGGGTAGCCTCCTGAGCACTGCTCCTCCTTTCCTTGAGGACAGGGCAGCTGGGGATGGGAAGGTACCAGAGACCCTGCAGCATGGCTTGCCACAGGAGCAGGCACCTCAGGCAGCTCCTCTCTCCCCACCTCAGCACTGGTCTTCCCCCATGAAAAGGGACGTGCTCTCAGAAGACACACAGCTGGACCAGATCTGAGCGTCTAGCTGCATATATCAAATCCAAATGTTTTCAGGCTGGCTCTTCAGAGGAGGGAGAAATAGACTCCATCACCTCAAGTCCTACAGGATCAAAGTGATGGAGTGAAGGAGGTAATGGGAAGTGTCAGAATCTGCCTGGAGAAACAAAGGGATAAGGAAGATCACTAGGAGACCAGACATGAAAGTGAATGAAGTTTAGCTTGAATTATAGCCCAAGAATGTGGTAAAAGTTTCTGAAAGCCTGAGATCAGGGTATTATAAATAATGTATAAAGATATTAGTGCTTGTCTTCCTTATTTCTCATCCACACTCAAAATATACCAACTGCCTCCCTTGTTTGAGGTAGCACAGTTTATAAAAGGAATAGAAGACACACCCAGAGTTCAGTGTTCCTCCAGATGTAATTTTACTGAATTAACCGCCATACTTTTTTTTATTATTATTACGTTTCTTATAGAAATGCTTGAAGAGTAGCCCTAAACAAAGAAATACTTGACTGATACTTTAAAACACACACCACATGCCAAATAAAATAGCAGGATGTTAAGAGCTCTTTAATGAATGTGTACACTTTAAAGACCTAAATGTACACACTCATTTCAAGTACATTTTATAAAATAATTTACTCCCGGTCTGTTTTGAATAATTGTACAAAAATAGTTCATAAGCATAATAAATCTTTAACATACCCTTTTCTTGAATGCTGCTCCTGAAAGTCTCAATTTGAAGATTATATTTAATGGAATTGTCTGTCAATTTCAATCATTATCATCTGGGGCAGATGGCGCTTTGATGGTGCATTTATATGCAGAAAAATCCTGGGCTGCTTCTGCTTCTGAGTTAGCCTCCTGACAACTGACATCATGATGGTCGCTTTCCTTTTAGAGAATGGTTTCCCTTAAATAGCAGACTTCATGTATCATTATAAATAAATAGATGCAGATGCATTTTTTCATCTCCTTTAATTTGTTCACCTCACACATTAGCATTGGAAATGGCACTCACTAGGGCTTGTTACAACATGCTCAATTAGAGAGGGAGATGTGCAAAGCTTCCACCAAAGCGAGAACCGCGAAGGCAACTGGACGGCTCCAGGGAGCAGGATTTGTTCAAAGCAGGGACGAAAGCATAGGACCTGAGTTCAAGGAGAGAAGCTTCATGTCTCTCACCTTGCTCCTGGGGTACCAGATTCTCTCTAGGAAGCCAGTGTCCCCAGAGAGTCAAAAGTTTGGTATATACCTGTGCCTCAAGTAAATTGGGCTTTTCTCCAGAACTCTACTTCTGCCCATTACTTTCTATTTTCTTCCAACATGCCCCGAGGGTGAGTGGAACATGAAGAACATGGGGTCAGAGTTCTCCCTTGTGATGGGCACCAGACCAGAGAGACTTCAACTGTGAAGGCTTTGAGGCTGCCATCTTAATATATCCTACTGCTCAAACAACTGTATGTTTCAGTATAAACAGATTTAAGTGTATAATATTGCTTGTGAATCTATATCACAGTGTGATATTACAGCAAAAACATAGGTTTCTAGCTCATAGGACTCAGGTTCAAATTCTAATTTCTTTCTTGGGAGAGAGTTAGATTTAAGGCAAAGAAAGTGGCCCTGAGGTCTCCGTGGCTTGACTCAATTTCCAGCTCCTCCGCAGACCGTGCAAGTTTGCACACAAACTTAATGTCTCTACATGTGTTTTCTCATCTGTGAGCGAGCAATGAGAACATAGTCATTGTGAGAATTCGATGAGGCGTAAAACATGAAGAGGCACTGAAATCACGTTGGTCCACAGCAACGTTTACATAGCAGGCCTTATGCAGTACCTGGCGTTTCATAGCTGTTTGAAAAATATTGAGATAGACTTCTCTGGTGGTCCAGTCATTAAGAATCTGCCTGCCAACGCAGAGGACATGGGTTTGATCCCTGGTTTGGGAAGATCCCACATGCCTCGGAGCAACTAAGCACAACTACTGAGCCCTGGCACCCTGGAGCCTGTGCTCTGCTGTAGGAGAAACCACTCCAACGAGCAGCCCGTGAGCCACGACAAAGAGCAGCAGCTCCGTCTCGCCACAACCAGAGAAAGCCCGTGTTCAGCAATGAAAACCCAATGGAACCAAAAATCAATCATTAAAAAAATACTCGGTGAGTGGTTTAACGAATATGAAAGGTAAACACATCCACTCCTTTAGTGCTTAGTTGCAGACCAAAGTGAACCTACACCATACAGACTAGACCATGTGCCGTCTGTGAGTTGAAATCAGCTTGCTGTGTGACTCTGGGCAACTCACTCAACCTCTCAGTATTTGGTCTCCCAGTTATACAAAGGAAAGTAATAAAGTACCTGTCTCACAGGGCTGTTGTGATGAGGTACCACTCACAAGATACTTGGCATGTTTGCGATTATTATTCAATTTAACAGTTATCTGCATGCTGCTAAGAAGTCTTATTTGCCCAAAGTGCCCTCTGTGTGGCTCCTCGATGAGCCCTCTCCTGGGTGCACATTTTTCCTGCTGGGCTTTCCACTACCTGGCAGTGAGGGGAGATGGGGTGTGGGCAGCCTTCCACCAAGGCCCTGCCAATTAGAAACTATGATTCTTCATGATGGGAATCTGAGGAGAGCAATATTTGACTCACAAGGACTTAATTTGCATCCAGCATTTTGGTCTGCATGGAGCCGTCTGAATTCTCTCCACCTGGTCAGAGATGCCCTGGGTATGAACCACAGGTTATGCACAGATGTGTCTTCATTAGTGACCAGAGTGGTATTAGAAATGGGCAAATTGGGTCATTTAATATCATTAATCTTACCTCCAGAAAAAAGAATAGAGGTATTTTCCCCCCATTACAGTTAATAAGACGTGAGAGACTAAATTCTCATTAGGAAGGCAAAAGTGTGCTTATAACTTCTGTATTTATGAAGAAGGGCTGAAGACAAGAAAGTATGAACCCTGGCAGCCATGATCACCATCTTCCCAGGGTGAAGCTTTGAAGTCTCTGTGGACTCCCCCTCTGCTCTCAACTCTAGCTGAAACCCTCTAGCTGAAAAAGGCTTTTGTTGTTGTTCCCCATCCACATTTCTTTCCTCAGAAATCAAACTGAGAGCTCACCTCCTCCAGGAAGCCTTCTCTGCTTTTCTCTCACAGCCTGATGGTGTTCCGTGCTCAGTCCTTCCCCACCCCCACATCTGCACCACACTTGAAGGCACTTTTAGACTCAGTGTCAGGCACTTACCTCAAAGGAGAGTCTGAGGCAAGGACTTGGGGACAAGTGCCTCCCTGGGGAGGTGATCCCAGGGAGCGGAGGTGAGGGGCATGGCAGGAGAAGAGGACAAGTCCGTGTGAGGACATGCTATTGAGGTCACTGCTATGTGCTTTGGGTCTGGATTCCACCAGGACCTCCTGAGAAGCCTGAGCACACTGTCCAGGGCTGTCAGTTTGGGGTATGGGTGTAGGGAGCAATGCAGCGCCTGCCTCCTGAGGCTATAGGTTGCCCCTGGGACAGTAACCTCACACTCAGGGGCTGCACTTGAGTTCTGACTCGGTGGAACCCCAAGGCATCCTCCAAGGGGAGGCAAGGAAATTTGAGTGCTCGCTGTGAGAGCTGACGAGAGGTGAGTCAGGGCTGCCGCAGGACTGCATGCCTCACTGTGGTAGCCATCGGAAGTAGCCTTGATCAGACGCTGTTGGGGTACTAAAATTAGTTGCATGCATATCATTCACGCACTTCTTCACTAAGAAACACTTATTGAGAGCCTATTATTTGTCAGATACTGGTCCAGGCTCTGAGGATACTACAGTGAATAGTATAAAATAATAAATGATCCAATTTCAGGTAAGAATATTCTTTTTAAAAATATTTATTTATTTTAGCTTTGTCAAGTCTTAGTTTCACAACACAGGATCTTCATTGCATCATGCAGATCTTTCATTGCAGCTTGGGGGCCTAGTTTCCCTGTGACAAGTGGGATCTTAGTTCCCCAACCAAGGATTGAATCCACGTCCCTTGCATTGCAGAAAGGGTTCTTAACCACTGGATCACCAAGGCCATCCCTAGGTAAGGATAGTCTATCAGAAAAGAAGATATATCTAAACCAAGGTAAGGGAACAGAGTTTCAGAAATGCTATGTTTTTATTTTAGATAAAGTGATCAGGAAAGGCATCATTAAATAAAATTAGGATCCACCTGCTAATGCAGGAGACAGAAGAGAGGCAGGTTCGATCCTTGGACTGGGAAGATCCCCTAGAGAAGGAAATGGCAACCACTCCAGTATTCTTGCCTAGAGAATCCCTATGGACAGAGGAGCCTGATGAACTACAGTCCGTAGGGTCATGAAGAGTTGAACATGACTGAAGTGACTTACCTCAAAGGAGAGTCTGAGGCAAGGACTTGGGGACAAGTGCCTCCCTGGGAGGTGATCCCAGGGAGCGGAGGTGAGGGGCATGGCAGGAGAAGAGGACAAGTCCGTGTGAGGACATGCTATTGAGGTCACTGCTATGTGCTTTGGGTCTGGATTCCACCAGGACCTCCTGAGAAGCCTGAGCACACTGTCCAGGGCTGTCAGTTTGGGGTATGGGTGTAGGGAGCAATGCAGCGCCTGCCTCCTGAGGCTATAGGTTGCCCCTGGGACAGTAACCTCACACTCAGGGGCTGCACTTGAGTTCTGACTCGGTGGAACCCCAAGGCATCCTCCAAGGGAGGCAAGGAAATTTGAGTGCTCGCTGTAGAGCTGACGAGAGGTGAGTCAGGGCTGCCGCAGGACTGCATGCCTCACTGTGGTAGCCATCGGAAGTAGCCTTGATCAGACGCTGTTGGGGTACTAAAATTAGTTGCATGCATATCATTCACGCACTTCTTCACTAAGAAACACTTATTGAGAGCCTATTATTTGTCAGATACTGGTCCAGGCTCTGAGGATACTACAGTGAATAGTATAAAATAATAAATGATCCAATTTCAGGTAAGAATATTCTTTTTAAAAATATTTATTTATTTTAGCTTTGTCAAGTCTTAGTTTCACAACACAGGATCTTCATTGCATCATGCAGATCTTTCATTGCAGCTTGGGGGCCTAGTTTCCCTGTGACAAGTGGGATCTTAGTTCCCCAACCAAGGATTGAATCCACGTCCCTTGCATTGCAGAAAGGGTTCTTAACCACTGGATCACCAAGGCCATCCCTAGGTAAGGATAGTCTATCAGAAAAGAAGATATATCTAAACCAAGGTAAGGGAACAGAGTTTCAGAAATGCTATGTTTTTATTTTAGATAAAGTGATCAGGAAAGGCATCATTAAATAAAATTAGGATCCACCTGCTAATGCAGGAGACAGAAGAGAGGCAGGTTCGATCCTTGGACTGGGAAGATCCCCTAGAGAAGGAAATGGCAACCACTCCAGTATTCTTGCCTAGAGAATCCCTATGGACAGAGGAGCCTGATGAACTACAGTCCGTAGGGTCATGAAGAGTTGAACATGACTGAAGTGACTTAACACACAGAGGGTAAAGTGAGATGGGGGTAATGAGGGTAATTATGATGGAAGAACAGCCAAAGAGGAGGATCGAAGTTCCCTTTACTTGAAAAAGAAGCCCAGTGTGCTTGGAACTGAGTGAACAAGGAGGAGAAGGGAAACTGAGGCAAGAGAGTGAGGCACAGTGAGGTTGTACAGACCCTTCAGGTGGGAACTGTGTTTGGATCTTGTTCCTTCTATGATAGGAAGCTACTGAGAGAAGTGGTATGAGGAGACTGAGTTTTTCATTAAGCGTTTTTAAATTAAGCACACACCAAATATCGTACATGTTCTCCTTGTTAGTCATAATAGTTCCATGAGGTTTTCCGGATGTGTGTGTGTGTGCGCATGTGGGTGAGTGCTCCGTCACTGACTTCTTTCTGATTTGTGGCCCCAAGGACTGTAGCCTCCCAGGCTCCCCTGTCCATATAAATTTCCAGGCAAGAATACTAGAGTGGGTATTCATTTCCTCCTCCAGGGATCTTCCCAACTCAGAGATCAAGTCCACATCTCCGGCATCTCCTGCTCTGACAGGTGGGTTCTTTACCACTAGTGCCATCTGGGAAGCCCTCAGGATGGAGATTACCCAATGATCATGCAGAGACAGCGTCTGAGCCCAGAGGGGCTGGATCCAGAACCCTAGATCTCATGCTTGTTTTTTCCATGTCCGTATATCACTTTCCTAGGGCCATAGCCTGGATTCCTACCCAAACAAATACTCTTCCAGATCAGAGGTATTCTCTTATTTTCTCTCCACCACCTGGGCCTGCTCACACCTACTGTTCCCTGAGCAATGGGGCTGCAAGAGTGCATGGCCGGAGCCAGAGGGGCACAGGTGCTGGTGGAGTTATTGTGACTTTTTGTCCTGACTTAGTTGTTGCTCCCAGTCCTCTCTGGAACTGATATTTCTGCAGGCTTGTGACTTTTCTAGGTCACTGTGGCCAGACCATCCTTGCTTGATGGGCAAGGGCAGCTCACCTTGGAGGATTCAGAGGCACCAATGCGTGGCCTCTTGATGGATGAGTGAGAGACTAAGGCAGAGCGAGGAAGCAGAAGTCACTGACCTTTTGCAATTTTTCTATCTATAAAAAAACATCGACAGCTCCTTCGACAATTTGATTTGTGCCTTCGTTCTGACCTATGCATGGCCTCTTTCATCCAGTGTCTGAAAAGGAAGGTGTTAATTTTCCTTTTAGATTTGGAAGAAGTTCTTAGATCAGCAAGGACATTGGGGCAGTTCACCCTTTTAAAGGTGGCAACTCCAATTTAGAAGATTTAAGTTAGGTAAAATGTACTCTCTCCTAAAAGCCCAGGAGCAGAGTCATAAAAACCTCACTCACCAATCCCCTGCAGTGGTGTACGTGAGGTCATTCTGGAAGCTTTCAGTGAGTGTAATAAAGATGGGTGTGGCTCTGCTTTCCACTGACCACAGGGCCCACTGGCCTCAGAATCAGCATGTAGCTAGCTTGCTGTGACGCTACTTTGAGGAAATACATCACCTGGTTAGAGAAGGGTCTTTCTCAGGGCACAGGAGTTCCAGAAAGCTTCTTAATCGTGTGTAACACCTGGCCTGCCTCAGCTTGGCATCTTCAGAGGTCCATGATGGGGGATACACAGCCAATTCAAAATAAAGGCCAGAGGCCCAGTCAGCTTCCCTATGATCCAAATCCTAGTTTCATGAAGAGAGAGGGCGGATCTTACTTGCTGACTTTTAGATAATGAACAGCAGTTGTTCTTGATTCATGCTTCAGATTTTAGAACAAAAGAAAAGGAAGGCCAACCTTGCCAGCATTATCAGCCTAAGGAATGCAATGCCCCTAGGAGGAGGTTCTAACAAAAAGTATAAATGACCTCCAGGAGGGTTGAAATAAGGGAACGGAGAGCTGCTTCTTTGTGACTTGGATTCCAGGAGGAGAATCATCATGACACTGAACTCTCTCCCTTAACAACCCCACCAGAGGGACAGCTCCTTGATTGAAGGACAGTGGAATGGACTCCAGAGAGATCTGATGTTGTCTTTTATGTATGGAGAAGTTGCTGTGGTTTCAGTTATAGGTTGACTTACTAAATCTTTGGGTGTAGAAGTGAGTATACAGGCATGAGTTGGGATCAAATTCTGGAGCCCTGAAGGTTCCCTATGGACTAGCAGGGTCACAATGGGTACCGTAGTTGTGACAGTCACTATTTATCTAGCATGGAATGCCAGTCACTGTGCTGAGTGCTTTCTTACTTTCTCACATCTAATTTTCACAATAACTCTATAAAGTGGGTTTGACTCATTAGTCCTGCCTTATAGGTGGGGAAACAGAGGCACAGACTTCAGCTGGATGCAGAACTGGAATTTGACTGTAGGAGTTTCGAAACTGAGTCCCCCTAAACTGAGTTCCCCTAAACTGACTTCCCTTCCTGAATTTATGATTGACTTTTCTACTCAAAACTTTATTCCCTTTCTCGGCCTGTCCCTGCTCCCCGCAGGACTGAGGAGTACCAAGGAAAAGAGGAGACTGAAACTGAGTAGGACTCCATGGAGCCCTTCTGGATACAAAGGCCCTTCTGTGTTCTATTTCTTATTTGTAGAAAAAGGCTTTAATCTAGGCCTTTCCAGAGTTCCAAAGAGTAGATTTTAGCAGTTATTAATTACAGAAGTGAGGGAATGCAGAAACAAAGGAAAAACAAGGAGTTTCAGATACACAGAACAATCCAATGCATAACTTTGAGTTGCAGAAATTAAAACTCCCTCATGAATATAGGGTGACTGAATTCTGACCACAAGCGCATAGACCCCAGACTGGTTAGAACCAGAAAGTTAGTGATCAAGAGTCTTGAAACATCACCCCATTAATTCACCATCAACCAATCAGAAGAAAATCCAGAATCTATAACCTTTGCCTCAAATGTTGCCTTAAAAAAAAAACAAAAACAACCTCTTCTCAGAAAACCATGAGAGAATTCAGGTCTTCTATGTATCAGCTGCCTATTCTCCTTGCTTGACACTCTACAAATAAATGCTGTACTTTCCTTCACCAAAATGTGGTGTCAATAGATAGGCTTTGCTGCTTGCCAGCAGACTTATGTCCAGTAGCAGTTTGATTCCTGGAGAAGTCTGGGAGCCCCCACCCTGCACTCCCTCTCTCAGGCAGGCAGGCCTGATCTAAAAGAATGTTGGAAAAGCACAATCCTTGGTGGGGATCAGAAATGTGAACAATCGTTAACTATTGGGTTGGCAAAAAATTTGTTTGGACTTTCCCAGAAGATGGTATGGAAAAACCCAGATGAACTTTTTGGCTAACCTGATATTTGAACACGAACTTGAGTGTAGGGATCACTGGTGTTAGTCTTTGAATTGCTGCATTCTTCTAAGCACTGTTTCACAGTTTGTTCATCTTTCTTTACTGTCTCTGGAGCTTGAAACTTCCTTGAGAGACTTTCTGTAGCCATTAAAGTTGTTTTGGGAAAGAATGCATTGGTTGTGGATAGGGTCGGGGACGGGGAAAACAAGCATTCTGTCTAACAGTGAGTTGAGCAAGGTCAACTGAGGAAGATGACTCACCTCCTCTTCCCAGAATGCAAGGCAAGAGTTCATCCCAATCCTCTGAACTGTCTATCTTTCAAGTCTGTCAGCACTGTTTGGGCGTACAGAAGGGCCTGGATAACTCTTTATCATTTGAGAAAAAATAAAATTTGATTAAGACCTTTCACATGCCTGGTGATGGTGGTAGAAATAATTTCATATCTGGGTAAAATAACTTCATAGAAAGAGTTTCTGAGCAGTCGAAAAGGACAATGTGGACCAAACTTAATTAGGAGTATAGACTAATGGAATTGAGAGGGAGGCAGGATGAATTCATTACATTAATAATAACCTGAACTCAGAGAAGAGAAAGCAGATGGAAAGAAAGGAATGTATAATATGTTATGTTGAGCTTCTTCTGAATAAAGTGTGGTGTGCTGAAATGTAACAAGATTATTTGTCCTCTCCATCTGCTTTTGTCTAAATAAATTCAGGTTTTTCACGAATGTAATGAATTCTCAGCTATAACTTGCTGTCCCCAGTGTGTGCAGAGCTGGGAAGCCCACTTACTGCTATGTGTCCCAGGCCTGGGACCTCCAATGAGCACCAGGTCGTCACAGAGCAGCAGTGAGGAAGTTCAAAGTCATCCTGCTCTCTGCATGGGTGGGATGTTCTGTCACAGCAGCACCTGTGGTGTCAATAGATAGGCTTTGCTGCTTGCCAGCAGACTTATGTCCAGTAGCGATTCCTGGAGAAGTCTGGGAGCCCCCACCCTGCACTCCCTCTCTCAGGCAGGCAGGCCTGATCTAAAAGAATGTTGGAAAAGCACAATCCTTGGTGGGGATCAGAAATGTGAACAATCGTTAACTATTGGGTTGGCAAAAAATTTGTTTGGACTTTCCCAGAAGATGGTATGGAAAAACCCAGATGAACTTTTGGCTAACCTGATATTTGAACACGAACTTGAGTGTAGGGATCACTGGTGTTAGTCTTTGAATTGCTGCATTCTTCTAAGCACTGTTTCACAGTTTGTTCATCTTTCTTTACTGTCTCTGGAGCTTGAAACTTCCTTGAGAGACTTTCTGTAGCCATTAAAGTTGTTTTGGGAAAGAATGCATTGGTTGTGGATAGGGTCGGGGACGGGGAAAACAAGCATTCTGTCTAACAGTGAGTTGAGCAAGGTCAACTGAGGAAGATGACTCACCTCCTCTTCCCAGAATGCAAGGCAAGAGTTCATCCCAATCCTCTGAACTGTCTATCTTTCAAGTCTGTCAGCACTGTTTGGGCGTACAGAAGGGCCTGGATAACTCTTTATCATTTGAGAAAAAATAAAATTTGATTAAGACCTTTCACATGCCTGGTGATGGTGGTAGAAATAATTTCATATCTGGGTAAAATAACTTCATAGAAAGAGTTTCTGAGCAGTCGAAAAGGACAATGTGGACCAAACTTAATTAGGAGTATAGACTAATGGAATTGAGAGGGAGGCAGGATGAATTCATTACATTAATAATAACCTGAACTCAGAGAAGAGAAAGCAGATGGAAAGAAAGGAATGTATAATATGTTATGTTGAGCTTCTTCTGAATAAAGTGTGGTGTGCTGAAATGTAACAAGATTATTTGTCCTCTCCATCTGCTTTTGTCTAAATAAATTCAGGTTTTTCACGAATGTAATGAATTCTCAGCTATAACTTGCTGTCCCCAGTGTGTGCAGAGCTGGGAAGCCCACTTACTGCTATGTGTCCCAGGCCTGGGACCTCCAATGAGCACCAGGTCGTCACAGAGCAGCAGTGAGGAAGTTCAAAGTCATCCTGCTCTCTGCATGGGTGGGATGTTCTGTCACAGCAGCACCTGGGGGGCTTACATGGCACAGGTTGGTGGAGAAGGCTGGATTTGAGGTGGGGGGTAGAGTGGCAGGAGGCATCTCTTAATCTGCAGACTTTGAGATGAAAATTTGTTTCCCCCTCATTTATCACACATTTACTTCCATGTCTTCATTCATAAAGTTTTCTCCTAGGAATTCCACGTCTCCTATACTCATTTTTCAAATCTATTACTTTTTTAAAATTTACTTACATCAGGGTCTTCTTTAGTTGCTTTAGAACAGACAGATACATTTCTCTTTTCCCCGAATTTGTGTTTCCCTTCAAACAGTGAATTCCATCCTTTTGTTGTTGTTTAGTCATTTCTGACTCTCTGTGACCCCATGGACTGCAGCATGCCAGGCTTCCCCATCCTTTACTGTCTCCCAGAGTTTGCTCAAACTCATATCCATTGAGTCGATGCCATCCAACCATCTCATCCTCTGTCTCCCGCTTCTTCTGCCCTCAATCTTTCCCAGCATCAGGGTCTTTTCCAATGAGTCTGTCCTTCACATCAGGTGACCAAAATATTAGAGCTTCAGCTTCAGCATCACTCCTTCCAATGAATATTCAGGTTGATTTCCTTTAGAATGGACTGGTCTGAACTCTTTGCAGTCCAAGGGACTCTCAAGAGTCTTCCCCAATACCACAGTTTGAAAGCACTAATTCTTTGGTGCTCAGCCTTCTTTATAGTCCAACTCTCACATCCATACATGACTAGCAGAAAAACCATAGCTTTGATTGTATGGATCTTGGTCGGCAAAGTGATGTCTCTGCTATTTAATATGCTGTCTAGGTTTGTCATAGCTTTCCTTCCAAGGAACAGGTGTCTTCTAATATCATGGCTGCAGCAACCATCTACAGTAATTTTGGAGCCCAAGAAAATAAAATCTTTCACTGTTTCCATTGTTTGTCCATCTATTTGCCATGAAGTGATAGGACCAGATGCCATGATCTTCATTTTTTGAATGTTAGGTTTTAAGCCAACTTTTCCACTCTCTTCTCCCCTGCACTAAATTATTTAGTTTCCAGTGTTGCTTCTCTTGAATAAGATTGTAGATTTCTCCTCTTTTCTCCCTTTAACAAATGGTTGTTGAATGCCTTCTCTTTGTTGGTTACTTTATAGGTATTTGGGATCCAGTGATGAGCAAAGTAGACACGGTCCTTGACCTCATGGAGCTTCAGGACTTCCCAAGTGCAGCTGATGGTTAAGAACCTGCCTGCCAATTGCAAGAGCTGCAGGGGACACAAGTTCAATCCCTGAGCTGGAAGGATCCTCTGAGTAGGAAATGGCAACCCACTCCAGTGTTCTTGCCTGGGGAAGGTTGCCTATGCCTCTCCTCCAGAGACATAGGAGCTATAATCCATAGGGTCACAAAGAGTTGGACATGACTGAAGTGAGTAACCAGAAGCAGCAAAGAAGACATGCTAAATAAGTCACCGCCAATAAGTAGAAAATTACTGTAGGTTGGACGATGCCAGGCTTCCCATCCTTTACTGTCTCCCAGAGTTTGCTCAAACTCATATCCATTGAGTCGATGCCATCCAACCATCTCATCCTCTGTCTCCCGCTTCTTCTGCCCTCAATCTTTCCCAGCATCAGGGTCTTTTCCAATGAGTCTGTCCTTCACATCAGGTGACCAAAATATTAGAGCTTCAGCTTCAGCATCACTCCTTCCAATGAATATTCAGGTTGATTTCCTTTAGAATGGACTGGTCTGAACTCTTTGCAGTCCAAGGGACTCTCAAGAGTCTTCCCCAATACCACAGTTTGAAAGCACTAATTCTTTGGTGCTCAGCCTTCTTTATAGTCCAACTCTCACATCCATACATGACTAGCAGAAAAACCATAGCTTTGATTGTATGGATCTTGGTCGGCAAAGTGATGTCTCTGCTATTTAATATGCTGTCTAGGTTTGTCATAGCTTTCCTTCCAAGGAACAGGTGTCTTCTAATATCATGGCTGCAGCAACCATCTACAGTAATTTTGGAGCCCAAGAAAATAAAATCTTTCACTGTTTCCATTGTTTGTCCATCTATTTGCCATGAAGTGATAGGACCAGATGCCATGATCTTCATTTTTTGAATGTTAGGTTTTAAGCCAACTTTTCCACTCTCTTCTCCCCTGCACTAAATTATTTAGTTTCCAGTGTTGCTTCTCTTGAATAAGATTGTAGATTTCTCCTCTTTTCTCCCTTTAACAAATGGTTGTTGAATGCCTTCTCTTTGTTGGTTACTTTATAGGTATTTGGGATCCAGTGATGAGCAAAGTAGACACGGTCCTTGACCTCATGGAGCTTCAGGACTTCCCAAGTGCAGCTGATGGTTAAGAACCTGCCTGCCAATTGCAAGAGCTGCAGGGGACACAAGTTCAATCCCTGAGCTGGAAGGATCCTCTGGAGTAGGAAATGGCAACCCACTCCAGTGTTCTTGCCTGGGGAAGGTTGCCTATGCCTCTCCTCCAGAGACATAGGAGCTATAATCCATAGGGTCACAAAGAGTTGGACATGACTGAAGTGAGTAAGCAGAAGCAGCAAAGAAGACATGCTAAATAAGTCACCGCCAATAAGTAGAAAATTACTGTGATGGTTAATTTCCTGTATTAATTTGGCTCACCCAAGCGGTGCTCAGATAACTGGTTGAACATTTCTGAGTGCATCTGTGAGGTATTTCCAGAAGAGATTAGCATTTGAATGAGTGAACTGACCCTTCCCAATGAGAGTGCACCTTATCCTATCTTATGAAGACCTGAATAGGACAAAAGGGTGAAGGAAGGGCAAATTCTCCTCTTTCTGTGCTTGAGCTGACATCTATAGTCTCCTGTCCTCGGACGTCTATGCACTGGTTTCCAGACTTTCAGACTTAGATAGGGAATTACACCATCTGCTTCCTGATTCTTGGGACTTGAGAGTCTGACTGAATTATACCTTGAGCTTTCCTGGATCTCCAGCTTTCAGATGGCAGATCATGGGACTTCTCAGTCTCCATAATCACATGAGACAATTCCTAAATTAAATCTTCTCTTATATATCTCTCTTTATATACCTAATTTGCTCTGTTTCTCTGGAGAACCTCAGCTAATACAAAATTTAATGTCACATTTAAGTCAATGTTATTGATATTAAAATTCACACATTTTAAGTGTACAGGTTGATGACTTTTGACAAATGTAGATAATGCAATTAGTTAAAATACAGAATATTTCCATATCTCCAAAAGTCTTTCATACCTCTTTCCAAACTTTCTCTGTCCAATACTAACTGCCTGCCTACCAACCTTATCTGATTTCTATCCCTGTAGGTTATTTTTACCATCTTTAGAATTTAATATAAATGGAATAATATAGTATACAATCCTTTGCATCTGACTTTTTTACTCAGCCCAATATCTGTGAGATTTTTAAGGCTGTGTTTTGTTCAGAATTACTTTTAAACAAGTAATTTGTTCCTTTGTAGTATTGAATATATACATGAGGATATATTGCGTACCAATACACTTCTTGATGGACATTTTGATTGTTTATGGCTTTTGGTTCTCATCAATAAAGCTGCTATGAATATTTGTATATAAGTCTTTCTGTGGTATATAGTTTTGTTGTTCTTGAATAAATATCTGGTAATGGAATTTCTAGGTTATGTGGAAAGTATATGTTTAACCTTTGAAATGGGTCATAGTCTTACATATTAGAGCTAAAATTATAAAGATTCTAGAAGAAAACAGGAGAAAGTTGACATGACCTTAGAACAGACAAAGATTTCTTATTTTGCTTTTACACCAAATTTTTTTTTAGTCTCACAAATTAGACTTCATCAAAAGTAAAAATGTTTGCCTTCCAAACCTGTAAAAAGGAACCCCAATCCTTCTAAAATCCCTATGAATTAGAAACAGCAACTTGCACATCAGGAGAAAATATCGTAAAGAGATATTTGGCCCAAATCCTGAATAGGACAAAAGGGTGAAGGAAGGGCAAATTCTCCTCTTTCTGTGCTTGAGCTGACATCTATAGTCTCCTGTCCTCGGACGTCTATGCACTGGTTTCCAGACTTTCAGACTTAGATAGGGAATTACACCATCTGCTTCCTGATTCTTGGGACTTGAGAGTCTGACTGAATTATACCTTGAGCTTTCCTGGATCTCCAGCTTTCAGATGGCAGATCATGGGACTTCTCAGTCTCCATAATCACATGAGACAATTCCTAAATTAAATCTTCTTTTATATAGTTCTCTTTATATACCTAATTTGCTCTGTTTCTCTGGAGAACCTCAGCTAATACAAAATTTAATGTCACATTTAAGTCAATGTTATTGATATTAAAATTCACACATTTTAAGTGTACAGGTTGATGACTTTTGACAAATGTAGATAATGCAATTAGTTAAAATACAGAATATTTCCATATCTCCAAAAGTCTTTCATACCTCTTTCCAAACTTTCTCTGTCCAATACTAACTGCCTGCCTACCAACCTTATCTGATTTCTATCCCTGTAGGTTATTTTTACCATCTTTAGAATTTAATATAAATGGAATAATATAGTATACAATCCTTTGCATCTGACTTTTTTACTCAGCCCAATATCTGTGAGATTTTTAAGGCTGTGTTTTGTTCAGAATTACTTTTAAACAAGTAATTTGTTCCTTTGTAGTATTGAATATATACATGAGGATATATTGCGTACCAATACACTTCTTGATGGACATTTTGATTGTTTATGGCTTTTGGTTCTCATCAATAAAGCTGCTATGAATATTTGTATATAAGTCTTTCTGTGGTATATAGTTTTGTTGTTCTTGAATAAATATCTGGTAATGGAATTTCTAGGTTATGTGGAAAGTATATGTTTAACCTTTGAAATGGGTCATAGTCTTACATATTAGAGCTAAAATTATAAAGATTCTAGAAGAAAACAGGAGAAAGTTGACATGACCTTAGAACAGACAAAGATTTCTTATTTTGCTTTTACACCAAATTTTTTTTTAGTCTCACAAATTAGACTTCATCAAAAGTAAAAATGTTTGCCTTCCAAACCTGTAAAAAGGAACCCCAATCCTTCTAAAATCCCTATGAATTAGAAACAGCAACTTGCACATCAGGAGAAAATATGCGTAAGAGATATTTGGCAAAGTAGCTGCATCTTGAACATATGAGGAACTCTTACAACTCCATGATGAGATACAATTTTTTTTAAAAAAAGGCAAAATATTTGAATGAACATTACATAAGAATGACCAGAGAGCACATGAAAATATGCTCAATATCATTAGCCTGCAGGGAAATGCAAAGTAAGCCTACAGTGATATACCTCTTCACACCCACTAGAAGGTGTGAAAACAAAAATTCCCAGGGTTAGCGAGGAGCTAGAACAATAGAATAGTACAAACACATTGTCAGTCAATCAGGCAATATTTTATAAAGTTGAACATGCACTTACAACATGACCCAGCGATTCCACTCTCAGATAACGACTCAAGAGAAATAAAAATCTAATCTTCCCTCAAAGAGCTATGCACAAATGCTCCTAGCAGCTTTATTTATAATAGCCCAAACTGGAAACAATCCAAATGTTCATCATGCGCTGAACAGAGAAACAAACTGTGATCCAGCCACGTTGTGGAGGAACACCAGTCAGTAATAAAAAGGAATAAATTTCATAGACATTATGCCTAGTGAAAAAGACAGATGCAAAAGAATATGTGACTTTGTTTCATTTATATGAAACTATAAAAAAGAGAGATCTATTTATAGTAACAGAAACAGGTCCATGATTTCCAGGCTCTGTGGCTTACAGAGGGTTAACTGCAAAGAGGTAGAAGCCATGGTTCTGAGGTGATGCTGATGCTCTACATTCTGGTTGTGTGGCTACACGTCGGAGTTGTTGAGTTCAGCACTTGAAGTGGGTGCAATCTTTTGAATGTACATTATACCTCAATAATACTGATCAAAACAAACAAGCAGGCACGAACCTGCTAGTATGACTGTCCGTAGCGACTCTGCTCTTTCCCTGTCTGTCTTCCCAGGGAGAAAATGGACTCAGTAGGCTCAGCATGCCTCCTTTTGGAGATACTCTGTTCTTTCTGTGGAAGCATGTTAGAGTTCTGCTGGGGTGCTGCTGCTTTAGTTCTACATGATGCTGCAGAAAATGAAACAGGAAGTAGATTCCATGTGACACTTGCATTCATTAGTGGAGAAACAATGGATCTGCTAAGAAGAGGGGCACTCTATTGTGTGGATGTCACTTCTGATGGTCAAGCTGCAAAAAACATTCAGCTAAGTCTTCAGCTTGTTAAACCTGAAAGAGCTATTTACGTGTTTTGTATTTTCCTCGTGTGAACTATTAAGCATTCCATTTAATTTGCAGAGGCAGAACGGGTTATCTTGATGGTTTGGCTCCTTTGGGATGAATGCTTCTGAGAACCACATTCAGTACAATACCTATGCATCTGGGCCTCTGGATTAGGACAGGTTGGAGTCTTAAACTGGGGGCCCCCAGAATACTTGGAGCTGTAGAATACATAAGTTATGGTGATAAGTCCCCTCACAAAGGGTCATGACAGGACTGATGGAGACCCCATAACCAGTCATTTCTCTCTGAAAAGGATTGTAAGGCAGCTCAGCATGCTACCTCTTCTTCGTAGCAGATACTGTATGAGCAAAGGTCTGTTTCCATGACCACCCATACCTTTATGCCAGGGTGAGCTGTTTGGACACCTGGAGAAAAGGGAAGACATCTCAGAGGGCTACAGCTGCTGTCAGTGACTGAAAGTTGTATATCATTTGAGCAGAGAAAGAGGTAGCAGGATAACCCACTGAATGTCCTAGGTCTCTTGGAGTCCAGGGATTTTCATGTTATATTTCACTTTAATGAATAAAACATTACTCGTAGCTACAGAAATATTAACTCCTTGATTGTGGATGGAGCCCAACTTGTTTAAGAGGATTCAGTGGGCCATGCACCCTAACTGGGATTCAGATTCACTGAATAATGTTAGACAAGTCACTCAGAATTTCTGATGAAGCTTCCTTACTTATGAGTCAAGATGTTTGGCAGAAAACAACAAAATTCTTAAAGCAATTATCCTTCAATTAAATAATAAATGAATAAAAAAAGAACCCAATGCCGATAACCAGTAGCAACTATTTCTTTCTTTCTTTCTTCTTCTTTTTTTTAAAATTTTGCCCTCTTTTATTGGTTATTTATTTATTTATTTTCATCCATCTTTGTTCTTTGGCCTGTGTGGGCCTTCCATCACAGTGGCCTCTTTCGCTGCAGAGCACTGACTCTGGACGCATGTGCCCCAGAGTGCTGGCTAGGTAATTGGACACACTGGTCTAGCCGCTCCACGGCACGTGGGATCTTCCCAGGCCAGGAATTGGACCGGTACCTTTTGCACTGCAAGGCCCACAGCTATTTCTTTATCCTTCAGTTTACCTATTTTGAGATTTCTCTGTCTTTGCTGATCATCTGAGGAGATATTAAGCCTAAATATCCCCAAAGAACTCACTCACATGAAGAGTATGAATGAACAGTACCAACTTCACTTGATGATATGGTAAGAAGGAGAAAGAGGTTTCACTGAACTTCCAAGATCTCAGGAATATTTCAAAGGGATTATGTATATTTGAATGAATATGTGTATGCTTGTGTATGTGTGTATTTAAGGATTCTTGCTTTTTCTTTGTGCAGTACCCCAAATCCACACTTTTCTTCCTCCTCCTGGTGTTCCCTCCAGAATTTCATATGTCTCTGTCCTCTAACAAACACAGTAATTCTGCCTACACTCAATCTTGTATACCCAGACTCTTTCAGGAGCTCAGCAAACCAAATAATCTGTGTAAGACTTTCTTTTCCAAGAAGAGGTAGTGGTGTTTCTCTTTTGTAGTGGCACATAATTTGGTATTTCTCTACTTTCATGTTAAATAGCTTATATACATAGATAGATAGATAGATAGATTTCATCAACTCTAGGACCAAGATTTTCTCCTGTTTTAACATTTCTGAAATTGCAATGCCGTTTACCACTAGAATCTTACAATTCTAAATAACAAAATTTGTCTTTCTTAGAATCTTAGATTTGATAGAATATGGCATTTCTTCTGGGTGAACACGGGGCTATTTCTCTGCAAAAACAATTAGTATTATTATAAAATTATTATGTAAAATTTTCTCCATCTTGAAATAAACAAATTCTCAATGTCTATGGGGTTCCCAGCCCTGGGTAACAAGTTATGTGCACAGATGTACCCATCCCTTCTCCTGGATTATTCATTCTTTCTCACTGGAAAGGATAGAGACAGACTGGAAGTGGACTATTTATCTATATGAAGTAGGATTCTATTTGGTAGAAGGAGGAAGTCATCAGCGGAAATGAAGCTTACCTAGTAAAGAGGTGAGTCTCAAAGTGTGATGCAAAAACTAACTATACTCAAATCTCCTGGCAAACTAGTTAAAAAGTGTGACGTTGGGGACCACATTTCAGCTCATCCTAGTCATAATCTCTGAGGATGACGCCTGGAATATGTATTGTCAATAAACCCTTTTAAAATTTGACCTTTGCAAGGCCCACAGCTATTTCACCTAGTTTTGAGATTTCTCTGTCTTTGCTGATCATCTGAGGAGATATTAAGCCTAAATATCCCCAAAGAACTCACTCACATGAAGAGTATGAATGAACAGTACCAACTTCACTTGATGATATGGTAAGAAGGAGAAAGAGGTTTCACTGAACTTCCAAGATCTCAGGAATATTTCAAAGGGATTATGTATATTTGAATGAATATGTGTATGCTTGTGTATGTGTGTATTTAAGGATTCTTGCTTTTTCTTTGTGCAGTACCCCAAATCCACACTTTTCTTCCTCCTCCTGGTGTTCCCTCCAGAATTTCATATGTCTCTGTCCTCTAACAAACACAGTAATTCTGCCTACACTCAATCTTGTATACCCAGACTCTTTCAGGAGCTCAGCAAACCAAATAATCTGTGTAAGACTTTCTTTTCCAAGAAGAGGTAGTGGTGTTTCTCTTTTGTAGTGGCACATAATTTGGTATTTCTCTACTTTCATGTTAAATAGCTTATATACATAGATAGATAGATAGATAGATTTCATCAACTCTAGGACCAAGATTTTCTCCTGTTTTAACATTTCTGAAATTGCAATGCCGTTTACCACTAGAATCTTACAATTCTAAATAACAAAATTTGTCTTTCTTAGAATCTTAGATTTGATAGAATATGGCATTTCTTCTGGGTGAACACGGGGCTATTTCTCTGCAAAAACAATTAGTATTATTATAAAATTATTATGTAAAATTTTCTCCATCTTGAAATAAACAAATTCTCAATGTCTATGGGGTTCCCAGCCCTGGGTAACAAGTTATGTGCACAGATGTACCCATCCCTTCTCCTGGATTATTCATTCTTTCTCACTGGAAAGGATAGAGACAGACTGGAAGTGGACTATTTATCTATATGAAGTAGGATTCTATTTGGTAGAAGGAGGAAGTCATCAGCGGAAATGAAGCTTACCTAGTAAAGAGGTGAGTCTCAAAGTGTGATGCAAAAACTAACTATACTCAAATCTCCTGGCAAACTAGTTAAAAAGTGTGACGTTGGGGACCACATTTCAGCTCATCCTAGTCATAATCTCTGAGGATGACGCCCTGGAATATGTATTGTCAATAAACTCCCCAGGGAGAATTTATTCAAAATTAGATTACTGCTTTGGCGAAAGCTGCACACCTGTGACAGACCAGGAATTTACATTTCATTTCACTATGCTTTAAAAGCCTCAAAGATAGTTTTAAAATGTGCATTTGTCTTATGTCAGGAGTGAGTAAGCCAAGGAACAAAGACGTTGAGTAACTTCCCAAGTCACCACCCAGGAAGTGGTGGACTCTGATTCCAGGACTTTCTGAGACCCATCTTGTCTGTACTGAACACAAACATAAGTTATACAATCTTTTTGGAACACAGTTTGACAAAATCTATTAAATTTAACATGTTTAGTCCCTTTATTTAGAAATTCTATTTCAGGGATTTTGACTACAGAGATACTCAAGCATTGACACACACACACACACACACACACACAAACACACACCAGACATATGAATATTTGCTGTAACATTAGTTATAATAGTCAAAAATAGTCATAAATAATCTATAGGCCCATCACTAGCGGGGAAGTAAAATTATGGTTATTTCCTTTCTGTGAAATATAATGTGTCAGTGAAACAATAATGTACTTCTGTATATAATAGTATGGAAAGATCTGAAGGTCATATGATTAATACGTAAAACAAGTTTAAGTAAAAAAAATGTAGAGGAGAATGCTGTTTCTATAATATAAGGAAGACCTTTATATGTTTACATTACAATGTGAAGACAAAAAAAAATACCTTGAAAGTTACATACCAAATTGCAAATACTGTTGACTTCTCAGTCAGTGAGTGGTATTTGAAACAGATGGAAGTAATATGTAACGGTGAAAGTCACTTTTAGCATTTATTCTTATTTCTACTTTATATTAATTTTTTATCATGAGAATTCAGGTGTTAGGTAAAATTTTAAATTTAGAAAAAAGCAAAAAATATCATAAACTGCTCACACACTCCTTTTCAATCCTGAGGCTAGGTACTAAAGTGACTCAGGCTATGGATTCTGCAGAATAGCTAATATAAAGGATCCTTGTTCTTTCTTGTTATGAATTATGTACTCTGCCTAATGGGTAGCTTGTTTTTTCTTAATATCAAATCAGAACTGTGAAGTATAAAAATATAACTCAGCAAAATCTACAAGTGCAACCTGTGTTCATGAGACACTCCTATTAACGGTGATGTTGGGCTTATTGGAAACTCGTCATATTTCATTTTATGCATAGTTGCTTCCGAGTTTTAATAAAGAGTCCATAGTAGCTGCTATTTACCAAGGGAATTTAAGAAAGCTCATCAAAATGTATACAAAAGAACAAAGATGAATTGCATACAATGAACTGCCGCATTCTTCTTGGTATATTAATGAAAAATGACAATTTTACTGAAAATCACTGTCCCTGTGTTCTTTTTCTGTTCATAGCAGAGTGTTTCAATACCTGTGCTATCAGTCTTGAATAAGCCTTTAAAATATGTCTATAATTGCAGGCTTTGTGCTAGAAATCATTTAATTCTCAATAAAGAACAGGTTCACTGAGGAAGTGCTGTGGTAATGTGACTTGACATGTAGGCTGGGCAGTTTTTCATGACTTCCCCTGGGCTAGCAGATGAACCAGAAGTTTTTGTTATTTTCATCTTGTCATCTAAGGACTCATTTTGCCTCCTCTTCCATGGGTTATCCCATAGGTTTTATTATTTTACCATACTGTCCATTCCTTTACCATACTGTTGGGTCAACTCACTACCAAGGAGTGGAATATAGTTACCAACAAGGAGTGTGATATTGGATAAGTCACATCTACTTCAAATCTCATTTTTGTATGTGTAAAATACAAGATCTGTCCATGATAACATGCATGTCTTCATTGTAAAATGAAGATTTCAAACTCTCCTATGAAAAGATCAATAGTAAAGGTCTTTCCGCATTTCTCTAGGTATGCCTGACCTTGAGTTTTGCTTTAACAAATGGACTGTGATGGAATTGACATCGTGCTAGTTGTAAGAACAAGTCTCAAGAGATCTTGCATGCGTCCATTCCCTCCTTTGGAACCCTGCTAGCTTTCATGAGAACAGGATCAAGCTAGTCTCCAGAAGCAGGGGAGACCACACGGAGCAAAGACGAGCCAACCTGCAAGAAGCGAGCTTACCTGGAATAGAAGAACCACACAGCCAAGTCCATCTTAAATGGTCCGTCTGCAGAACTATGAGTTAAATACGTGGTTGATATGTTCAGCCATTAAGTTAGGGATGGCATATTATACAGCAAAAGCTAATTAGTACAATGATGGATATAGAGACAAATAGAAATAACGTGAAGACACTGTGTGAAGGTCATTTTCTATGACGTTCAATGCAAAGAATAGCAATTCCTAATACCATTAAATCGAAAAACATCAGAAGGAAAAGATGGCTCTGTAAAGATCAAAAAATTGATGAGAAATATTTCTGATGAGAAGATGATATAAAGGACACTTATACATTTTGTGGGGATTATTAGCTGATTCATCTCGGGAAGATAATTTGGCAATATCCATCAATTTCAATACCTATACCAATTTTCTCAGCAATTAATTGGAATTTGTCCTATAGATAAACTTGTCATAGATATAAAAGCATGTTTATGAAGCAAAAAACTAGAAATGGCGTGAATTTCAGAATTTGATTAAATAAATCATGCACTGTATATATAGTTAAATAGTATCCAAATGTTTAAATAGATACATGATAATATAAGATGGCTAATCTGTGTTATGGACTGAATATTTAAGTCTCCCCAGAATTTATGTGTTGAAGTCTAAAGCCCATTGTGATGGTTTGGAGGTGAGGCCTCTGGGAAATAATTAGGTCATGAGAGGAGAGCTCACATAATGGGATTAATGCCCTTATAAGAAGAGATTCAAGAGTTTGTTTCCTCTCACTGAATTCTGTCATGTCAGGATACAAGGAGAAGACTGCAACATGCATGTCTTCATTGTAAAATGAAGATTTCAAACTCTCCTATGAAAAGATCAATAGTAAAGGTCTTTCCGCATTTCTCTAGGTATGCCTGACCTTGAGTTTTGCTTTAACAAATGGACTGTGATGGAATTGACATCGTGCTAGTTGTAAGAACAAGTCTCAAGAGATCTTGCATGCGTCCATTCCCTCCTTTGGAACCCTGCTAGCTTTCATGAGAACAGGATCAAGCTAGTCTCCAGAAGCAGGGGAGACCACACGGAGCAAAGACGAGCCAACCTGCAAGAAGCGAGCTTACCTGGAATAGAAGAACCACACAGCCAAGTCCATCTTAAATGGTCCGTCTGCAGAACTATGAGTTAAATACGTGGTTGATATGTTCAGCCATTAAGTTAGGGATGGCATATTATACAGCAAAAGCTAATTAGTACAATGATGGATATAGAGACAAATAGAAATAACGTGAAGACACTGTGTGAAGGTCATTTTCTATGACGTTCAATGCAAAGAATAGCAATTCCTAATACCATTAAATCGAAAAACATCAGAAGGAAAAGATGGCTCTGTAAAGATCAAAAAATTGATGAGAAATATTTCTGATGAGAAGATGATATAAAGGACACTTATACATTTTGTGGGGATTATTAGCTGATTCATCTCGGGAAGATAATTTGGCAATATCCATCAATTTCAATACCTATACCAATTTTCTCAGCAATTAATTGGAATTTGTCCTATAGATAAACTTGTCATAGATATAAAAGCATGTTTATGAAGCAAAAAACTAGAAATGGCGTGAATTTCAGAATTTGATTAAATAAATCATGCACTGTATATATAGTTAAATAGTATCCAAATGTTTAAATAGATACATGATAATATAAGATGGCTAATCTGTGTTATGGACTGAATATTTAAGTCTCCCAGAATTTATGTGTTGAAGTCTAAAGCCCATTGTGATGGTTTGGAGGTGAGGCCTCTGGGAAATAATTAGGTCATGAGAGGAGAGCTCACATAATGGGATTAATGCCCTTATAAGAAGAGATTCAAGAGTTTGTTTCCTCTCACTGAATTCTGTCATGTCAGGATACAAGGAGAAGACTGCAATCTTCAAACCAGGAAGTGAGTTCTCACTATATGCTGAGTTTTCTGGCAGTTTGATCCTAAACTTCCCAATCTTCAGAACTGTGAGAAATAAACGCTACTTAAACCACCTTGTGCTCAGTCGTGTCCAACTCTTTGCAACCCCATGGACTGTAGCCCACCAGGCTGCTCTGTCAGGGATTCTCCAGGCAAGAAGACCAGAGTGGGTAGTTATTCCCTTCTCCAGGGGATCTTCCTGAACCAGGGATTTAACCTTGATCTCCTGCTTTGCTTGCACATTCTTTACTGTCTGAGCCACCATGGAAGACCTAAAACCACTTAGTCTCTGTTATATATGTTATAACAGGCCAAAATGACTAAGACAGTCTATAAGATACACCACTGGATACAAAAAAAAAAAGAACACTGTAATTTGCTCACAGATAAGTCAACATTCATATATGCACATATAAGCATAAATAGGAATTTACCCATGAAATACTGGAGTAGAATCCTAGAGCTGTAATTTCCTTTAATATCTAAATTTAACTCACCATAGGTGCAGACACTAACACTATTATGACACTAACTAGCACAAATAGGAATTTACCCGTGAAATACTGAAGTAGAATCCTAGAGCTGTAATTTCCTTTCATATCTAAATTTAACTCACCATAGGTGCAGACATTGACATTATTATTCTGTCATTCACCCCGGGCTTACAGGACATCTTATGATGAAGAGCTCTGTACTTAATGGACCTCAAAAGAATTTTTCCAGAACTCTTGGCATGGGGAAAATGCTGAGTTGCCTTCAACTACGGCTTGACATCTGCTTAAGAACAAAGACCTACAGGAGTGGGCTAGCGTTGGTTACCTAAGAAGGACAGGATGTCCTGTTGCCCAGTCCTAGAAAAATAACATCACAGAGTGCAGAGAACATGCATTTTGAAGTCAGGCAGATCAGTCGCTCTAACAAGATTTGTACCTAGCATCGCTTCCACCCTTGATTTCAGCTGTAATTCTGGTGGACAGGTCAATACCCACAGATAACTTTTCCCTGAAGGGTCAGTTGAATCCATCTACCACCTTTCTTGCCTCCAGGGTCTCCTCCAAAGCTAGAGACTCTCTCTTTGCTCACATGCAGGTACAACCCAGAAGCGTAGCGGGTAAATGTCCATCATTTGAAGGGACTCTTCTGAGGCATACGGTTCCTCAAAGAGTCTCCAGTGAGATTGAGCCCCGTTGCCCACAGTAATAATCAGCTGAATAACAGGCTATCAGTACCACCTTCGTTGCCCTCTCCCTCACTCCTGTTTACTAGCATAACCTTGAGACAAATTACCTGCACTCAAGACTTTGATTCATGGTCTAAATTGAGGACAAACCAAGACACTAAATTTTTCTGAGCTTTGATTTTTCTCACCAGTAAGGGAAATACATACATATGTAAATACATACAGATTGCTACATCTATGTAGGTATACACATTACTGTATGAAATTAAACATCTATTTATCATGTCTATCTCTCTGGCACATTGTGAATGTTCAGCTCAGCCAAGGAGCATCCTTCCCTGGATCCTGACACAAATTCTTCAGCTCTTCCTGAGTTTGTGAGTCAGAGCTCTTTACTCCTGGAGCTTTGCTTCATTTAAACAGAGGCACAGTGGAACATAGAAATTTCGTTTGTAAAGCATGTCTTAGCACTTGGACTGTATCATTTGACCTTCAGCCTTCTGTCTGCTGTGCTGTGCAAGTGTAATTTATGTGAAGAATAGCGTGCTTTCCTGGGTGGAGGGTTCCCGGCACTCTGTGTAATATTTTGTAAGTTCCTGTGAGTACATAATTATTTCAAAATAAAAAGTTAAAATAAAAAAAAAAAGAGCACGCTTTCCAAAGGAGACTTGGGGAGCAGAGGCAGTGTGCCCAGTTTCATCATGTCATCCTGACTTTTAGGGGAAAATGTGCTCAGCTCTTCAATTAGCAGCCCTGCTGGTAGCTCAGGCAATGTTTTTCACAAATCAACAGCAGGAAATCCAATGAGAAGTCACTGTCTTTGTTGCTGACTAAAGGACCCTAGCGGTCTGTCTATAAACAGTGACCCTGGCAGGTAGAATTGAATTCATGTGGACCACACTGTGCTTAATTTAAGATATCCTTATTTTATTATTCTGAGTGGTCCATATACCCTAATTTTTTTTTTTTTTTGAGAAAAGTAGATTCTTTTCAGTGAAACAAACAATTCCTAGGTTTTAATATACTGTCAGAATAATTTGGTGTGTGTGGTAAGGGAAAGAGAGAGAAGAGAGAGAAATGAAGGATGAGAGGAGAGAAAGATTCATCAGCGACTGTTCACCTCTAAATATTCGGACCTACAGCCATTCTGTCAGGGACTCTTCTGACAAGTTAAAGTCTCCAGTGAGATTGAGCCCCGTTGCCCACAGTAATAATCAGCTGAATAACAGGCTATCAGTACCACCTTCGTTGCCCTCTCCCTCACTCCTGTTTACTAGCATAACCTTGAGACAAATTACCTGCACTCAAGACTTTGATTCATGGTCTAAATTGAGGACAAACCAAGACACTAAATTTTTCTGAGCTTTGATTTTTCTCACCAGTAAGGGAAATACATACATATGTAAATACATACAGATTGCTACATCTATGTAGGTATACACATTACTGTATGAAATTAAACATCTATTTATCATGTCTATCTCTCTGGCACATTGTGAATGTTCAGCTCAGCCAAGGAGCATCCTTCCCTGGATCCTGACACAAATTCTTCAGCTCTTCCTGAGTTTGTGAGTCAGAGCTCTTTACTCCTGGAGCTTTGCTTCATTTAAACAGAGGCACAGTGGAACATAGAAATTTCGTTTGTAAAGCATGTCTTAGCACTTGGACTGTATCATTTGACCTTCAGCCTTCTGTCTGCTGTGCTGTGCAAGTGTAATTTATGTGAAGAATAGCGTGCTTTCCTGGGTGGAGGGTTCCCGGCACTCTGTGTAATATTTTGTAAGTTCCTGTGAGTACATAATTATTTCAAAATAAAAAGTTAAAATAAAAAAAAAAAGAGCACGCTTTCCAAAGGAGACTTGGGGAGCAGAGGCAGTGTGCCCAGTTTCATCATGTCATCCTGACTTTTAGGGGAAAATGTGCTCAGCTCTTCAATTAGCAGCCCTGCTGGTAGCTCAGGCAATGTTTTTCACAAATCAACAGCAGGAAATCCAATGAGAAGTCACTGTCTTTGTTGCTGACTAAAGGACCCTAGCGGTCTGTCTATAAACAGTGACCCTGGCAGGTAGAATTGAATTCATGTGGACCACACTGTGCTTAATTTAAGATATCCTTATTTTATTATTCTGAGTGGTCCATATACCCTAATTTTTTTTTTTTTTTGAGAAAAGTAGATTCTTTTCAGTGAAACAAACAATTCCTAGGTTTTAATATACTGTCAGAATAATTTGGTGTGTGTGGTAAGGGAAAGAGAGAGAAGAGAGAGAAATGAAGGATGAGAGGAGAGAAAGATTCATCAGCGACTGTTCACCTCTAAATATTCGGACCTACAGCCCTTCTGTCAGGGATCTTTCTGGCCCTGATTCCCAAATCACATTTTTAGAACTTTAATACTTTTCAAGCAATTTAAAATGACTTTGTATCCTAATTGTTTGCACAATGAGATCTCCAGTAGAGATATTATTCCAATATTTATTTCCCTAAACCCAGTGCCTGACTTGATTTGCCAGCAAAAGGAGAAAAAGTGTTTTTTCTTTGGTTACTCTCTAAGTGTGAGACCAGGTAAATTGTAACCCCTCTGCTGGATGGATATTGTGATGGGAGAGAGACACATTCTGGCCCCAGTCTCCACACAAAAATGTGTCCCAGTGGAGATCTGCGACCAAATGAGGTCATATGCCTTTGTTCATTTGAGAGTGGAAATAATTAATCCTGGAGGAGCGAGAGGTCTTGGTGACTCAAGATTTGATGTAAATGTGTGGTTTCAAAGTGGAGAATCTGCGACTCTCTGATTTGATCTGAAGTAAGATTCAAACGTCAGGCTTTCTGGGTGAGTGTGCATCCAAGCTTTCCCCTGACATCCTGATGACAGCATCATGATCAGATATATCTTGCCTGTCACTTCTGATGGGGCAAACTTGAACTGGGAGCCAAGAAAGAAATCTTATGCAAAATCAGCTCTAACCCTTTGTTATCTGGAGCTGTGGCAATGATGCCCTAAGGGGATCATTGAGCAATGATTGTCACCATGGACACCTGAGTTCAAATTCTCAGCGTGTGGTCTTGCTTCTGCAGAATGTGTACACTTGTGCTTGGACCAAGGACTACAAAGTTCCCTCCAGCTCTGCTGGATTATGCATCTAAGGAGGTCTGTCTGTCTGTCTCCCATCTCTCTTGCTATGGGGCGGAGATTGCTACAGGAGAGATGGTTTATTTCACTCATCAAGCATGTGGGGGACTCCAGTTAGCATGCACACTCTAGGGCAACATCAATTTTCCCGTTTACACAGTGAATGACCCAGACTATGGATGTTTCAGGTATTAGACTTCTTCTTGTCTTCCTTTCTTTCTCAATATTTAAGGACATTTTTAATCTAAGCATTCATAGTGGCCTAATAGCAGAAACATGGGAGGAAAACAATTGATTGTTGGCAAATTACATTTTCTGTGCAATTAACCTCTGCAGTAAACTACTTAGTTACACATTTGCCAGTAGGAAAACCAGCCTTCTGGACAGAGAATCACACAATTGTAGTCTGGGTCAGGAATGTCTGATAAGAGATCTGCTAGCGTGACCCCGGACATTAGGCAGACAAGATGTGTCCCCATTTCACAGATGAAGAACTGATAGTGTATTATGGAGCCAAGAGAACAGAGAAACTGGTTTTTCTTGGATTGCCTCAGTAAAGAAGATTTGTCTTGAACACAAGAACCTATGGTTATGGAATAATAAGGAACGGAGATCATTTCTGCTACCCATTCCATACTCAGAGGTCAAATATTGCCTTTGTTCATTTGAGAGTGGAAATAATTAATCCTGGAGGAGCGAGAGGTCTTGGTGACTCAAGATTTGATGTAAATGTGTGGTTTCAAAGTGGAGAATCTGCGACTCTCTGATTTGATCTGAAGTAAGATTCAAACGTCAGGCTTTCTGGGTGAGTGTGCATCCAAGCTTTCCCCTGACATCCTGATGACAGCATCATGATCAGATATATCTTGCCTGTCACTTCTGATGGGGCAAACTTGAACTGGGAGCCAAGAAAGAAATCTTATGCAAAATCAGCTCTAACCCTTTGTTATCTGGAGCTGTGGCAATGATGCCCTAAGGGGATCATTGAGCAATGATTGTCACCATGGACACCTGAGTTCAAATTCTCAGCGTGTGGTCTTGCTTCTGCAGAATGTGTACACTTGTGCTTGGACCAAGGACTACAAAGTTCCCTCCAGCTCTGCTGGATTATGCATCTAAGGAGGTCTGTCTGTCTGTCTCCCATCTCTCTTGCTATGGGGCGGAGATTGCTACAGGAGAGATGGTTTATTTCACTCATCAAGCATGTGGGGGACTCCAGTTAGCATGCACACTCTAGGGCAACATCAATTTTCCCGTTTACACAGTGAATGACCCAGACTATGGATGTTTCAGGTATTAGACTTCTTCTTGTCTTCCTTTCTTTCTCAATATTTAAGGACATTTTTAATCTAAGCATTCATAGTGGCCTAATAGCAGAA
Organism: Tragulus kanchil; assembly: GCA_022376925.1. NCBI lineage: Eukaryota > Metazoa > Chordata > Mammalia > Artiodactyla > Tragulidae > Tragulus > Tragulus kanchil. The sequence continues at coordinate 137,386,056 of JAIOJX010000031.1, forward strand.
ACATGGGAGGAAAACAATTGATTGTTGGCAAATTACATTTTCTGTGCAATTAACCTCTGCAGTAAACTACTTAGTTACACATTTGCCAGTAGGAAAACCAGCCTTCTGGACAGAGAATCACACAATTGTAGTCTGGGTCAGGAATGTCTGATAAGAGATCTGCTAGCGTGACCCCGGACATTAGGCAGACAAGATGTGTCCCCATTTCACAGATGAAGAACTGATAGTGTATTATGGAGCCAAGAGAACAGAGAAACTGGTTTTTCTTGGATTGCCTCAGTAAAGAAGATTTGTCTTGAACACAAGAACCTATGGTTATGGAATAATAAGGAACGGAGATCATTTCTGCTACCCATTCCATACTCAGAGTAACCCCCAAAGAAACCTGTAGGTTATGGTGTCTTACAGCTATAAAATCACTCTTTTTTTCTTTTAACTAATAATCTTTTAGTAGATTTTATCAGGCACTGTGCTACCCAGCTGAAGCAGAATGGTAACCAAAAAATAGAGTGTCTCTCTTTGCAGAGTTATAAGGATAGATAATAAGTAAACACAGAAATAAATACATCATCCTTGTGAATATGTTAGCAACAGGGAAGAAGAAAAACAGGGTATGTACAGTCACTTTGGAGGACAGTTTATTATAAAACTACATGTATTCTTTCCATGCCATCCAGCAGTTATGCTGCTTGGTATTTACCCCCAAAACTTGAAAAATAATTTCTGCCCAAAAACCTGCGCATGGCTGGTTATAGAGGCTTTCCTCATAAAAAGCAACACTTGGAAGCAATGAAAAGTCCTTCAGTGAATGAGAGGATAAATGAACTGTGGTATATTCAGACGGGTGAATATTATTCAATGTTAAAAAAAACCTGTTAAACCTTGAAAAGACATGGAAACTTAAATGTGTACTACTAAGTGAAGGAAAAGCCAGCCTGAAAAGGCTACATGGCATGATTCCAACTATAAGATATTCTGGGAAAGGCAAAACTATGGAGACAGTAGAAAGACTAGTGCTGGGTGGGGGCCAGTGAGACTAGATGAATAGGCAGAGCCCAGAGGACTTTTAGGGCAGTGAGCACGCCCTGTGTGATATCGTGACAACAGGTACGTGCTGTTCGTTCCAACCCATATAATGTACAACTCCAAGTATGAACCCTAAGGTGAACTATGGACTTCAGATCATTACGATGGGTTCATCTTTGATAACAATTCCCTGGAATAAAATTTCTTTTATAAAATAGATTTTACTTTTTAGAGTAGTTTTAGATTTAGGGCAAAACTTAGTGGAAGGTAAGCAGATTCTCCATATATAGCCTTCCCCCACGTATGCACAGCCTCTCCCAATATGAAAATCCTGTAACAGAATGCTTTGTATTACAACTGATGAACCAGCACTGACATATCACCCAAAGACCATAGTTAACATTGGATTTATGCCTGATGTACATTCTATGGATGTGATAAATATATGTCCTGTATTGACTATTACAGTATCATCCAGGATGATTTCACTGCCCTAGAAATCCTCTGTGCGCTACCCATTCATCTCACCCCATCCCCCAGCATTGATCTTTTTATTGTCTTCACAGTTTTCCCTTTTGTAAAAGGTCATATAGTTGGATTCATACAGCACGTAGCCTTTCGGCTTCTCTCGCTTACTGATACTGCATTTACGATTCCTCCATTCTTTTTATGGCTTAATAGCCCATTTCTTTTTAGCTTTGAATAATATTCAGTTGCTTGAATGTACCACAGTTTATTTATTCACTCACCTACAGAAGGACATCTTAGTTGCTTCCAAGTTTTGGAAATTGTGAATAAAACTGCTATAAACATCCTTGTGCAAGATGTTGCGTGGACATAGGCTTTACAGTCATTTGGGTAAGAGCCAAGGAGCATGCTTACTGTATCATATGGTGAGAGAGTGTTTCATGGTATAAGAAACTTTCAGATTGTCTACAAAAGTGGCCAGTAATGAATGAGAGTTCCTGTTGTTTTATATCCTTACCAGCATTTGGTGCTGTCAGTGTTCCAGATTTTAGTTTTCTAATGGTTGTATAGTGGAACTATTAGACTATTCCACTATAAAACAAAGTGTCTCTGCCTTTTAATATGCTGTCTAGATTTGTCATGGCTTTTCTTACGTGGAACAAGCGTATTTTAATTTCATGGCTGCAGTCACCATCTGCAGTGATTTTGGAGTCCAAGAAATAAAATTTGTCACTGTTTCCATTGTTTGACCATCTATTTGCCATGAAGTGATGGGACCAGATGCCACAATCTTCATTTTTTGAATGTTGAGTTTTAGGCCAGGTTTTTCACTCTCCTCTTTTACCTTCATTAAGAGGTTATTTAGTTCCTCTTTGCTTTCTGCCATCAGGGTGATTGTCATCTGCATACCTGAGGTTGCTGATATTTCTGCTAGCAATCTTGATTTCAGCTTGTGCTTCATCCAGACTGGCATTTCTCATGATGTGCTCAGCATATAAATTAAATAAGCAGGGTGACAACATACAGCCTTGACATACTCCTTTCCTGATTTGGAACCAATCTGTTGTACCATGTCCAGTTCTAACTGTTGCTTCTTGACCTGCATACAGATTTCTCAGGAGGCAGGTAAGGTGCTCTGGCCCTTACTTTTTTAAACAAAAGGCGTATTGCTTACAGTTTTCACCCAAAATTCTGTGCGCTACCCATTCATCTCACCCCATCCCCAGCATTGATCTTTTATTGTCTTCACAGTTTTCCTTTTGTAAAGGTCATATAGTTGATTCATACAGCACGTAGCCTTCGGCTTCTCTCGCTACTGATACTGCATTTACGATTCCTCCATTCTTTTTATGGCTTAATAGCCCATTTCTTTTTAGCTTTGAATAATATTCAGTTGCTTGAATGTACCACAGTTTATTTATTCACTCACCTACAGAAGGACATCTTAGTTGCTTCCAAGTTTTGGAAATTGTGAATAAAACTGCTATAAACATCCTTGTGCAAGATGTTGCGTGGACATAGGCTTTACAGTCATTTGGGTAAGAGCCAAGGAGCATGCTTACTGTATCATATGGTGAGAGAGTGTTTCATGGTATAAGAAACTTTCAGATTGTCTACAAAAGTGGCCAGTAATGAATGAGAGTTCCTGTTGTTTTATATCCTTACCAGCATTTGGTGCTGTCAGTGTTCCAGATTTTAGTTTTCTAATGGTTGTATAGTGGAACTATTAGACTATTCCACTATAAAACAAAGTGTCTCTGCCTTTTAATATGCTGTCTAGATTTGTCATGGCTTTTCTTACGTGGAACAAGCGTATTTTAATTTCATGGCTGCAGTCACCATCTGCAGTGATTTTGGAGTCCAAGAAATAAAATTTGTCACTGTTTCCATTGTTTGACCATCTATTTGCCATGAAGTGATGGGACCAGATGCCACAATCTTCATTTTTTGAATGTTGAGTTTTAGGCCAGGTTTTTCACTCTCCTCTTTTACCTTCATTAAGAGGTTATTTAGTTCCTCTTTGCTTTCTGCCATCAGGGTGATTGTCATCTGCATACCTGAGGTTGCTGATATTTCTGCTAGCAATCTTGATTTCAGCTTGTGCTTCATCCAGACTGGCATTTCTCATGATGTGCTCAGCATATAAATTAAATAAGCAGGGTGACAACATACAGCCTTGACATACTCCTTTCCTGATTTGGAACCAATCTGTTGTACCATGTCCAGTTTTAACTGTTGCTTCTTGACCTGCATACAGGTTTCACAGGAGGCAGGTAAGGTGGTCTGGTATTCCCATCTCTTTCAGAATTTTCCACAGTTTGTTGTGATCCACACAGCAAAAGGCTTTAGTGTAGTCAATGAAGCAGAAGTAGATGTTTTCTTGGAATTCACGTGTGTGTATATATATATATCACATCTTCTTTATCCATTCCTCTATTGATTGACATTTAGGTTGCTTCCATGCTCGGCTATTGTAAATAGTGTTGTAATGAACACTGGGGTGCTTGTATCTTTCTGAATTATGGTTTTCTCCAGATGTATGACCAGGAGTGGGATTGCTAGATCATATAGTAGCTCTTTATTTACTTTTTTAAGTAACCTCCATACTGTTCTCCATAGTGGCTATACCAGTCAGCATTCCCAGTACCAGCATAAGAGGGTTTCCTTTTCTCATACCCTCTCCACATTTGTTTGTAGATTTTTGCCATTCTGACCAGCAGGAGTCATTTCTCCCTAATAATTAGTGATGTTGAGTTTTGATTCACATTCTCAAGGAACCAGCTTTGGTCCTTTGGACCAGTTTCATTGATCTTTGCTTTCATTTTCTTCATCTCTATGTCATTTATTCTGCTCTGATTTGTATGATTTCTTTCCTTCTACTAACTTTGGGTTTTGTTGTTCTTTCTTTTGTTGCTTTAGTTGTAACATTAGGTTGTTTGTTAGAGGTTTTTCTTGTTTCTTGAGGTAGGGTTTTTTTTTTTTTAAGTTTACGTCATTTTTAAAAGATTTTTTGGCCCCTTTTATTGATTTTTTATCCATTTATTTTCATCCATCTTTATTCTTTGGCCTGTGTGGGCCTCCCATCGCAGTGGCCTCTCCTGTCACAGAGCACCAGCTCTGGGTGCATGTGCTCTAGAGTGCTGGCTCCTAATTGGACACACGGGTTCACCCATTCTGCAGTATGTGGAATCTTCCAGGGCCAGGGATCGAACTAGTGTCCCTTTCACTGCAAAGCAGATTCTTTACCCACTGGATCACCAGGGAAGCCCTGAGGTAGGGTTTTATTGCTATAAACTTCTCTCTTAGAATTGTTTTTGCTATGTCCTATAGATGTTCATTTGTCATGTTTTCATTGTCATTTTCTCTAGATTCTTTTTGGTTTTCTCATTGATTTCATCTGTGCTCAATTGGTTATTTACTAACATATTGTTTGACCCACATGTGTCTGTGTTTCATTGATTCTTTTTCCAATTTTCCCCCTGTAATTGACATCTAATCTCATAGCTTTGTGGTAGATGTTTTCTTGGAATTCACGTGTGTGTATATATATATATCACATCTTCTTTATCCATTCCTCTATTGATTGACATTTAGGTTGCTTCCATGCTCGGCTATTGTAAATAGTGTTGTAATGAACACTGGGGTGCTTGTATCTTTCTGAATTATGGTTTTCTCCAGATGTATGACCAGGAGTGGGATTGCTAGATCATATAGTAGCTCTTTATTTACTTTTTTAAGTAACCTCCATACTGTTCTCCATAGTGGCTATACCAGTCAGCATTCCCAGTACCAGCATAAGAGGGTTTCCTTTTCTCATACCCTCTCCACATTTGTTTGTAGATTTTTGCCATTCTGACCAGCAGGAGTCATTTCTCCCTAATAATTAGTGATGTTGAGTTTTGATTCACATTCTCAAGGAACCAGCTTTGGTCCTTTGGACCAGTTTCATTGATCTTTGCTTTCATTTTCTTCATCTCTATGTCATTTATTCTGCTCTGATTTGTATGATTTCTTTCCTTCTACTAACTTTGGGTTTTGTTGTTCTTTCTTTTGTTGCTTTAGTTGTAACATTAGGTTGTTTGTTAGAGGTTTTTCTTGTTTCTTGAGGTAGGGTTTTTTTTTTTTTAAGTTTACGTCATTTTTAAAAGATTTTTTGGCCCCTTTTATTGATTTTTTATCCATTTATTTTCATCCATCTTTATTCTTTGGCCTGTGTGGGCCTCCCATCGCAGTGGCCTCTCCTGTCACAGAGCACCAGCTCTGGGTGCATGTGCTCTAGAGTGCTGGCTCCTAATTGGACACACGGGTTCACCCATTCTGCAGTATGTGGAATCTTCCAGGGCCAGGGATCGAACTAGTGTCCCTTTCACTGCAAAGCAGATTCTTTACCCACTGGATCACCAGGGAAGCCCTGAGGTAGGGTTTTATTGCTATAAACTTCTCTCTTAGAATTGTTTTTGCTATGTCCTATAGATGTTCATTTGTCATGTTTTCATTGTCATTTTCTCTAGATTCTTTTTGGTTTTCTCATTGATTTCATCTGTGCTCAATTGGTTATTTACTAACATATTGTTTGACCCACATGTGTCTGTGTTTCATTGATTCTTTTTCCAATTTTCCCCCTGTAATTGACATCTAATCTCATAGCTTTGTGGTCAGAAAAGATGCTCGATATGATTTAAATTTTCTTTAACTTCCTGGGACTAGATCTGTGATGCAACATGTGCTCTATCCCTGGAGAGTGTTCTATGTGCAGATGAGAAAAAAGTGTATTCTGCTGCTTTTGGAGAGAATGCCCTATCAATACCAATTAAGTCTATCTAGTCTAATGTGTGATTTAACATTTGTGTTTCCTTATTAATTTTCTGTCTGGAGGATTAGTTCATTGGTCTAAGTGGGGGTGTTAAAGTACCCCACTTCAGGTGGGAGGGGTCAGGGATATTCCTATGACTGGGGATTATGAATACCTGTAAACAAGAAAACTCTGTAAAAACATATTACAATAACTTAGCTGTACACCTGAAGCTAACACAACATTGTAAAACAATATATTCCTCCTCAGAAAAGTCCCCCACTATTATTGTGTTACTGTTGATTTCCCCTTGTATAGCTGTTAGAATTTGCCTTATATATTAAGGTGCTCCTAGACTGGGTACACATATCTTTATAATTGTTATATCTTCTTCTTGGATTGATCCCTTGGTCATTATGTAATGAGTGACCTTCCTTGTCTCTTATAATAGGCTTTATTTTAAAGTCGATTTTTTTCTATATGAATGTGTCCCTAAGTCTGAAGTGACTCTCTTATAGACAGCTTATATATAGGTCTTATTTTCTATCTATTCAACAAGATTTTTGGATTGGAGAATTTAGTCCATTTACTTTTGAGGCAATTATCTATAGGTATGTTCCTATCACCATTTTTTAAAATTGTTCAAGACACGTTTTGTTGGTCTTATTTCTTCCTCTTCTCTTTCATTCTCTTCTGTGTTTCTTGTCTAGAGAAATTCCTTTAGCATTTGTAAAGTTGGTTCTGTGGTGCTGAATTCTTTTAGCTTTTGCATGCCTTTAAAACTTTTATTTTTCCATCAAATCACCAGGGAAGCCCTGAGGTAGGGTTTTATTGCTATAAACTTCTCTCTTAGAATTGTTTTTGCTATGTCCTATAGATGTTCATTTGTCATGTTTTCATTGTCATTTTCTCTAGATTCTTTTGGTTTTCTCATTGATTTCATCTGTGCTCAATTGGTTATTTACTAACATATTGTTTGACCCACATGTGTCTGTGTTTCATTGATTCTTTTTCCAATTTTCCCCCTGTAATTGACATCTAATCTCATAGCTTTGTGGTCAGAAAAGATGCTCGATATGATTTAAATTTTCTTTAACTTCCTGGGACTAGATCTGTGATGCAACATGTGCTCTATCCCTGGAGAGTGTTCTATGTGCAGATGAGAAAAAAGTGTATTCTGCTGCTTTTGGAGAGAATGCCCTATCAATACCAATTAAGTCTATCTAGTCTAATGTGTGATTTAACATTTGTGTTTCCTTATTAATTTTCTGTCTGGAGGATTAGTTCATTGGTCTAAGTGGGGGTGTTAAAGTACCCCACTTCAGGTGGGAGGGGTCAGGGATATTCCTATGACTGGGGATTATGAATACCTGTAAACAAGAAAACTCTGTAAAAACATATTACAATAACTTAGCTGTACACCTGAAGCTAACACAACATTGTAAAACAATATATTCCTCCTCAGAAAAGTCCCCCACTATTATTGTGTTACTGTTGATTTCCCCTTGTATAGCTGTTAGAATTTGCCTTATATATTAAGGTGCTCCTAGACTGGGTACACATATCTTTATAATTGTTATATCTTCTTCTTGGATTGATCCCTTGGTCATTATGTAATGAGTGACCTTCCTTGTCTCTTATAATAGGCTTTATTTTAAAGTCGATTTTTTTCTATATGAATGTGTCCCTAAGTCTGAAGTGACTCTCTTATAGACAGCTTATATATAGGTCTTATTTTTCTATCTATTCAACAAGATTTTTGGATTGGAGAATTTAGTCCATTTACTTTTGAGGCAATTATCTATAGGTATGTTCCTATCACCATTTTTTAAAATTGTTCAAGACACGTTTTGTTGGTCTTATTTCTTCCTCTTCTCTTTCATTCTCTTCTGTGTTTCTTGTCTAGAGAAATTCCTTTAGCATTTGTAAAGTTGGTTCTGTGGTGCTGAATTCTTTTAGCTTTTGCATGCCTGTAAAACTTTTGATTTTTCCATCAAATCTGAATGAGAGCCTTGCTGAGCAGAATGTTCTTGGTTGTACGTTTTACCCTTTCATTACTTTCAATATAGCAGGTCATTCCTTTTTGGACTACAGAGTTTTTGCTAAAAAATCAACTTATAACTTTATGCGGATTCCCTAGTATGTTATGTTTTGCTTTTCCCTTGTTGCTTTTAATATTTTTTCTTTGTATTTAATTTTCATTATTTTGATTAATATGTGTCTCAGCATGTTCCTCCTTGGGTTTATCCTGAATGGGACTCTTTGAGCTTCCTGGACTTGGGTGACTATTTTCTTTCCTATGTTAGGGAAATTTTTGACTATAGTCTCATCAAATATCTTCTCAGGCCCTTTTTCTTTTTCTTCTGAGACTCCTATAGTTCAAATGCTGGTGTGTTTAATGGTGTCCCAGGGGTATCTGAGACTGTTCTTATTTCTTTTCATGTTTTCCACTTTATTCTGTTCTCGACAGACATTTCCATCATTCTATATGTCAGGTCACTTATCCATTTTTCTGCCTCAGTTCTTCTGCTATTAATCCTCTAGTGTATTTTTTTTTTTTCAGTTATTATATTTCTCTCTTAGTTTGTTGGTTCTTTGGTTCATCTAGATCTTTTTTTTTTTTTTTTTTTGGTGCCATTTCTATTGATCTTTTATTTATCTTTGTTCTTTGGCCTATGTGGGCCTCCCATCACAGTGGCCTTTTTCGCTGCAGAGTGCCGGCTCTGGGCACACATGCTCCAGAGCTCCGACTCGGTAGTTGGACACATCTGTCCAGCTGCTGCATGACAGATGGGATCTTCCCAGGCCAAGGATCGAACTGTGCTATTTGCACTACAAGGCAGTGTCCTTACTCACTGCACCACCAGGGAAGCCCTCATCTAGATCTTCATTAAACATTTCTTATTTCAAGACACGTTTTGTTGGTCTTATTTCTTCCTTTCTTTTTCATTCTCTTCTGTGTTTCTTGTCTAGAGAAATTCCTTTAGCATTTGTAAAGTTGGTTCTGTGGTGCTGAATTCTTTTAGCTTTTGCATGCCTGTAAAACTTTTGATTTTTCCATCAAATCTGAATGAGAGCCTTGCTGAGCAGAATGTTCTTGGTTGTACGTTTTACCCTTTCATTACTTTCAATATAGCAGGTCATTCCTTTTTGGACTACAGAGTTTTTGCTAAAAAATCAACTTATAACTTTATGCGGATTCCCTAGTATGTTATGTTTTGCTTTTCCCTTGTTGCTTTTAATATTTTTTCTTTGTATTTAATTTTCATTATTTTGATTAATATGTGTCTCAGCATGTTCCTCCTTGGGTTTATCCTGAATGGGACTCTTTGAGCTTCCTGGACTTGGGTGACTATTTTCTTTCCTATGTTAGGGAAATTTTTGACTATAGTCTCATCAAATATCTTCTCAGGCCCTTTTTCTTTTTCTTCTGAGACTCCTATAGTTCAAATGCTGGTGTGTTTAATGGTGTCCCAGGGGTATCTGAGACTGTTCTTATTTCTTTTCATGTTTTCCACTTTATTCTGTTCTCGACAGACATTTCCATCATTCTATATGTCAGGTCACTTATCCATTTTTCTGCCTCAGTTCTTCTGCTATTAATCCTCTAGTGTATTTTTTTTTTTTCAGTTATTATATTTCTCTCTTAGTTTGTTGGTTCTTTGGTTCATCTAGATCTTTTTTTTTTTTTTTTTTTGGTGCCATTTCTATTGATCTTTTATTTATCTTTGTTCTTTGGCCTATGTGGGCCTCCCATCACAGTGGCCTTTTTCGCTGCAGAGTGCCGGCTCTGGGCACACATGCTCCAGAGCTCCGACTCGGTAGTTGGACACATCTGTCCAGCTGCTGCATGACAGATGGGATCTTCCCAGGCCAAGGATCGAACTGTGCTATTTGCACTACAAGGCAGTGTCCTTACTCACTGCACCACCAGGGAAGCCCTCATCTAGATCTTCATTAAACATTTCTTGGATTCTCTCAATCCACATCTCCTTTTTGTGAGCTCTTGGATCATCTTTGCTATCATTCTTGTGAATTCTTTGTCAGGTAGATTGCTTATCTCCTCTTCATTTAGTTGCTCTTTGTCATGCTCCTTCATCTGCAACATACTTTGTCATTTCGTTTTGTCAGACTTACTGTGTTTGTGGTGTCCTTTCCATAGGCTGCAGGATCCTAGTTCCTCCTGCTTCTAGCCCTCTGGTAGGTGAGGTTGGTTCGGAAGCCTAGATGTTAGAGCAGAGGTCCCCAGATCTGTGTCTAGGCTGTGCTTCGGATCTGTGGTATGAGGTAAGCCGGAGCACTCTCATTGGGAGAGAACCATTGAATATTCTTCCTCTAGCGCTGTTCACCTGTGAATGTGCTCTGAGTCCCCTTTCACCCACTGTGTGCGCTCACAAAGTACACTGTTGTTGGCACTGTTCTTTTTTTCTTTTTTCTTTTTTTTAACATTTATTTATTTATTTTTATTTTTTTTGAGGAGGGTGGGTTGGGGAGGGAGGGGAGCAGGCAGGCCACTTCTATTGGTCTTTCATTTGTCTATTTTCATCCGTCTTTGTTCTTTGGCTCTTGTGGGCCTCCCATCGCTGTGGCCTCTGTTGTCGCAGAGCACCGGCTCTGGGCGCATGCGCTCCAGAGCTCTGGCTCGGTAATTGGACACATGGGTCCAGCCGCTCCGCGGCACGTGGGATCTTCCCAGGCCAGGGATTGAACCGGTGCCCCTTGCACTGCAAGGCGGTGTCCTTACCCACTGGACCACCAGGGAAGCCCTTGGCACTGTTCTTGATCCCACCTTAATTGTGAGTATGCTAGAAATTGCCCCCAGTGACTCTCAGGTGTTGTTTTCTCCACTCCATGGGCACTTGAACCCACTGTGGGAGCTATGGAGGCACCTCAGACTCTGGCCTGGCCCAGCTCCTGTGTGTGCATGCTCACCACACCCACAGCTGCTAATGCCAGATCTGTCCCACTCACGGGACCACATTTTGCCCCTTTGGATATTTTGTAGGTGCTGAATTTGAGAAGTCAGCCACAGAGGTGTAACTCCACAGTTCATGCAGCTGTGAGGAGCGATTTTAGATCTTCTTTCTTAGTTACACAGCTCCAGGGCTCAGCTGTGGTCTCACCCTCACCTTAGCTAGGTGTATGTAGTATGGTCCTCCCACCAGAGTCTGCTCGAGAGGTTGCCAGAGCATACAAATCTGTCAGGCAGGAAGGAACCAAGATGGCAAACAGGACATCAGCCTGCCCAGGCAGGAGAGTGCTCTGGGGGGATTGGAACGTACAGTCTTCCTAAATTCCATATATATGTGTTAATATACAGTATTTGTCTTTCTCTTTTTGCCTTCACTCTGTATGACAGCCTCCTAGCTCATCCACCTCATTAGAACTGACTCAGATCCATTCCTTTTTTATAACTGAGTATTATTTCATTGTGTATATGTGCCACAACTTCCTTTTACATTTATCTGCTGATGGACATCTAGGTTGCTTACATGTCCTAGCAATCGGAAATAATGCTGCAGTGAACACTGGAATACATGGATCTCTTTCAGTTCTGGTTTCCTTGGGCTATATGCCCAGTAGTGAGATTGCTGGGTCATATGCTGTCTTTTTCTCTTGGTTTTTCAAATTTGGAAGTTTCCATTGACGTATTCTCAAACTTAGAGATTCTCTCAGCCATGTCCAGTCGATTAATGTGCCCATCAAAGCATTTTTCATTTCTATTACAATGCTTTTGATTGCTGGCATTTTAGAAATTCTTAGAACTTCCATCTTTGCTTATATTGTCTGTTTATTTTTTTATTATTTATTTTTAGTTTGCTTTTACATAGTTTTTATTGTTTACAGATATGTATAATACAAGATTAGTCATATGTATATCCGTGACCCCTCCCTCCTGTACCCCCTTCCCAGTCCCCCCATCCCACACCTCCAGGCAGTCACATAGCCCCCATGTAAGATCTCTTAGTCCCACAGTGCATTGACAAGAGTTCTCTCTTTTACCTACGATAGTATAGGTTTCCATGTTACTCTTTCCATACCTTTCACCCACTGTTCCCATCCAGCAATATGCATAAGTCTGTTTTCTATGTCTGTTTTTCCATAGCTGCTCTGCGTGTGTATTTATCACATTGCCTGTTTTTGTATAATGTCTACTTCTCCGTTAGAGCCCTTAACATATTAATCTTAGTCGTTTTACATTCTTAGTCTGTAAATTCCAACATCCCTGAAACCTACTGTGAAAATCTGGGCAAGCTTCTGGAGGTAAAAGTCACGGAATTGTGGAGGACCCCATGACTGGATTCTCCTGGAGTTTTTAACTTTCAGAATTGTCCATGTTGAACCTCCAGCAGTTTATCAGTTACAGTTTAAATTTTTCTGCCCAGGTACTGGTTCCCAAAGAGGTTTCTTCATTAGGCTGTGACTTGCTGTATTTGCTTTTTTCACTCTCTAATTTGGGGTGCCTTGGTTTGCCCTATGACCTTACTTCCCTGAAAGATTAAGAAGAGTTGTGCTTTTTTAGTTTGTTCAGCCTTTTATTTGTCATTGGAATGTTAGTGACAACTTCGAAGCTCCTTACAGACTGCGCTAGAAACTAGAACGCTAAAATTTCTTTAAAAATATATATTTATTTGCATTTAAAAAATGAGTCTGAATGTAAGAACAGTATTATCTAAATAGTACAATTGATATTATAGTAGCTTGAGTTTGTAAAATACTTCTGTGGCCCATGGCTGGTGGGGACACTTTGTCATCTTTGTTTATTTCAGCTCTTCATCCTCATAACCACTCCAGGATGCATATGCAGCACCCTAAACACACAAAATCCACCTGCGTGCTCCAGTGACCATCTGTCTCTGGAACAAAAGGTGTGCATAGCAGAGAACCCCTGCCCTGTCAGTTCTGATTTATGAGCGCCTGAGGTTGGAGTCATGGCTGGTCCAGTCTGTGCTGACTCAGCACCCTGAGGGCAGTCTGACTTATGTCTGGGCTCTCATGGGGCAACATGTGACCATAGAGTCACTGCTTAGACCTGAAATCCAAGGAATGTTCTGGCCCATACTAGCATGTAAGATCTCTTAGTCCCACAGTGCATTGCTCTCTCTTACCTCATAGTATAGGTTTCCATGTTACTCTTTCCATACCTTTCACCCACTGTTCCCATCCAGCAATATGCATAAGTCTGTTTTCTATGTCTGTTTTTCCATAGCTGCTCTGCGTGTGTATTTATCACATTGCCTGTTTTTGTATAATGTCTACTTCTCCGTTAGAGCCCTTAACATATTAATCTTAGTCGTTTTACATTCTTAGTCTGTAAATTCCAACATCCCTGAAACCTACTGTGAAAATCTGGGCAAGCTTCTGGAGGTAAAAGTCACGGAATTGTGGAGGACCCCATGACTGGATTCTCCTGGAGTTTTTAACTTTCAGAATTGTCCATGTTGAACCTCCAGCAGTTTATCAGTTACAGTTTAAATTTTTCTGCCCAGGTACTGGTTCCCAAAGAGGTTTCTTCATTAGGCTGTGACTTGCTGTATTTGCTTTTTTCACTCTCTAATTTGGGGTGCCTTGGTTTGCCCTATGACCTTACTTCCCTGAAAGATTAAGAAGAGTTGTGCTTTTTTAGTTTGTTCAGCCTTTTATTTGTCATTGGAATGTTAGTGACAACTTCGAAGCTCCTTACAGACTGCGCTAGAAACTAGAACGCTAAAATTTCTTTAAAAATATATATTTATTTGCATTTAAAAAATGAGTCTGAATGTAAGAACAGTATTATCTAAATAGTACAATTGATATTATAGTAGCTTGAGTTTGTAAAATACTTCTGTGGCCCATGGCTGGTGGGGACACTTTGTCATCTTTGTTTATTTCAGCTCTTCATCCTCATAACCACTCCAGGATGCATATGCAGCACCCTAAACACACAAAATCCACCTGCGTGCTCCAGTGACCATCTGTCTCTGGAACAAAAGGTGTGCATAGCAGAGAACCCCTGCCCTGTCAGTTCTGATTTATGAGCGCCTGAGGTTGGAGTCATGGCTGGTCCAGTCTGTGCTGACTCAGCACCCTGAGGGCAGTCTGACTTATGTCTGGGCTCTCATGGGGCAACATGTGACCATAGAGTCACTGCTTAGACCTGAAATCCAAGGAATGTTCTGCTTCTCACTCTTTGTCCACTTCACCTTCAGGATTCCTCCTTTCTCTGGAGAAGACAGCCTCTCCTCCCAGCCCATGCCACATAGCTTTCACATCTCTTCTCAGCTCGGCTGGGCTGACCTCCCTTGGATTTCCCTCTGTACAATTGGAAGGCCCATCTGGGCATCCTGTTCATTATCCACTTCGCATCTGATGCCTTTGCCCGTCACATCTCCCCTCACTTTGCAGGAAGTTTGTCCTAGAAGGATGGAAGAAAATGACCCAGAGTTAAAAGACACGGGTTCAGCTTTTCATTTTCTACGACAAGTGTGTGAGTGTGTTGGGGGGGTGGGTGAGGGGAAGAGAGAACAAGCTTGAGCAAGCAATGAAACATCTCCGAATCCATTCCTCTGGATGGGTAGGCTGGCTATCCTGAATCGAATGTCCTTTATCTTATTAACACCCTGATCTCCACTTGGGAAATGCCTTATTGTATACTTTTGAAAAAGGGCAGTTTCTATGCCCACCTCTCACCAAGGAAGTTGAGGGACATGAATCCTTCTATCTTCCATCTATCCCCATCTCAGCCAGGGGACTGCTGCTGCTTAGTCACTCCAGTCGTGTCTGACTCTGTGATCCAGGGACTACAACCCGCCAGGATCCTCTGTCCATGGAATTCTCCAGACAAGAATGCTGGAGTGGGCTGTCATGCCTTCCTCTAGGGGAGGGTCATCCTAACCCAGGGATGGAACCAGGGTCTCCTGCACTGCAGACAAATTCCTCACCACTGAGCCATCAGGGAAACCCCATATATATATATTTGAGGCCCCTTGGACTGTAGCTAGCCAGGTTTCTCCATCCATGGAATTTTACAGGCGAAAATACTGGAGTGAGGGCTTCCCTGGTGGTCCAGTGGGTAAGGACACCGCCTTGCAGTGCAAGGGGTGCCGGTTCGATTCCTGGCCTGGGAAGATCCCACGTGCCGCGGAGTGGCTGGACTGATGTGTCCAATTACTGAGCTGGAGCTCTGGAGTGCGTGTGCCCAGAGCCGGTGCTCTGCGACAACAGAGGCCACTGCGATGGGAGGCCCTTGAGGGCCAATAGAAGTGGCCCGCCCACCCTCTCCCTCCCCAACCTGCCGCCCCCCTCCCCAAATACTGGAGTGTGTTGCCATTTCCTTCTCCAGACAAGGGACAGGTAGCTGATATAAGCTCAGTCAGTCAGCTTCTCTCTCCTATGAACTTGCTGATTGTTAAAGCTGGAGTGACCATCTGGAGGCAGGATCCTTGGCCAAGCTGGTAGGGAGTGTAGGCAAACATGACCTTGATTCCCACCCACCCCCAAGCCTACTTGTCCAACCACCCAGTGAGTCTTGAATCCCTGATAAGCTTTTATTACATTCCTTTTGTGTAAGAGAGTCAATCTGCTTTCTGTGTGTCTATGTGTGTGGGTTTTGTTTGTTTGTTTGTTTTCGCAGCCAACAGTCTGACTGACACAGCCTCTGCCTCTAAGACAAGGATAGCAATGTCTACCCAACAGGAATTTTGTGATGATTAAGTGAGAAGATATGCCAATGCTCCTAGCTGGGTGTCTGGAGGATAAAAATTAAGTTTACAGAGAGCTACCTATGTGTCAAGCCCTGAGATGAACAACATACACTTTAGCTCATGGAATCCTCACAACTCCATCAAAGCATTACCATCTGCCAATGCAGAAACTGAGGTACAAGGACATTATTGGAAATCTTTATTAATGCTCCTCTTTCCTCATTTCTATGTCCTCCAGCCCAGCCCTGATAGCTTTGAGGGCTATCAGTGTGGGTCCGCAAGTACAACCAAAGGCAGGTGTAGGGACCATGAATCCAGGCAATAGCCCTAAGTTTGCTGTCTCATGAGCACCACCTCTGCTCACTCTGAGGGTAGCATCTCTGACCTGCTGAGGAAAGCTCTGCCTTCCTCACTTTCCTGTCATGAAATAGCTCCTGAACTCTAGGCCATGAGCCAGGGCAAAACCCAGCCCAGATAGACAGCTGGCTTTCC
The DNA here is from genome assembly GCA_022376925.1 of Tragulus kanchil. Classification (NCBI taxonomy): domain Eukaryota; kingdom Metazoa; phylum Chordata; class Mammalia; order Artiodactyla; family Tragulidae; genus Tragulus; species Tragulus kanchil. The sequence goes on from JAIOJX010000031.1 coordinate 137,402,517, forward strand.
AGGGGCTCGTAGGCTTATGAGCCTCTTGAAAACATGACTCAGGTGAGAGAACAAAGGCCAAAATCATTCACAATGAATCATTTGGAATGAATTAACTGGAGCAAGGTTCCTGCAACAATTTTCAGGGTTGATCGGTCATTTCCATGGGAGAGAGTTGGGGCGGAGGAGGGAGTGGGTAGGGAGGGACTCAGGGAGGGCCTGGGCAACATAAAGCCACAGTGTAGCTCAGTCCCCAGTCAACCAGCCTTCCAGCTCAGTTCTCTGACTTGTGTCTTGCTGGACTCTGCCAGAATCTGGAAAAAGGGTGAAGCAAGGCAGAAGATCCCTATTAGACTTTTCACAGTAGCCCAATTTACTGTGGAAGCTGCTCCAGGCATCCTGAGGATCAAGGCTGTTTCTGGTCTCTTAGTAGCTCTCCCCTTCACCTGCACTGACTTGCACATAGTAGATGCTCAGAAAAATGAATCTGATGGTAGAACATTGAAAGAAAAAGGCAGAGAAAGGCTGTCCCTGCCATCTAGCTTCCAGCCCCTTCTAATCAGAGCAGGGTGGACATTTGTGTCTCATTCTCTTGAGTGAGGCTGTCGCTGTGGCCATTTCCCTATCTGAGCCATGTGGTTGCACACAATGGAATGGAGGGAGGCAGAAGACAGGGGAGATGGGGGGCCTGAGGTTCTGAGAGCAAAAGGGCCATGTGGTTCGGGAGGTGGTCAAGTCTAGAGCACTCCATGCCTCTCTCTGGGCGAGCTCTGGACTCTGCAGTCAACTGTGAGTGTTAATTGGGCACAATTTGACTTTACATGACTGCATGAACACCGCTGTTATAATCCACAGCACAGAATGTGCATCAGAAGCAAGTTTACTGATGGAAAATTTTCTTTATTAATGCTCCTCTTTCCTCATTTCTATGTCCTCCAGCCCAGCCCTGATAGCTTTGAGGGCTATCAGTGTGGGTCCGCAAGTACAACCAAAGGCAGGTGTAGGGACCATGAATCCAGGCAATAGCCCTAAGTTTGCTGTCTCATGAGCACCACCTCTGCTCACTCTGAGGGTAGCATCTCTGACCTGCTGAGGAAAGCTCTGCCTTCCTCACTTTCCTGTCATGAAACAGCTCCTGAACTCTAGGCCATGAGCCAGGGCAAAACCCAGCCCAGATAGACAGCTGGCTTTCCAGGGGCTCGTAGGCTTATGAGCCTCTTGAAAACATGACTCAGGTGAGAGAACAAAGGCCAAAATCATTCACAATGAATCATTTGGAATGAATTAACTGGAGCAAGGTTCCTGCAACAATTTTCAGGGTTGATCGGTCATTTCCATGGGAGAGAGTTGGGGCGGAGGAGGGAGTGGGTAGGGAGGGACTCAGGGAGGGCCTGGGCAACATAAAGCCACAGTGTAGCTCAGTCCCCAGTCAACCAGCCTTCCAGCTCAGTTCTCTGACTTGTGTCTTGCTGGACTCTGCCAGAATCTGGAAAAAGGGTGAAGCAAGGCAGAAGATCCCTATTAGACTTTTCACAGTAGCCCAATTTACTGTGGAAGCTGCTCCAGGCATCCTGAGGATCAAGGCTGTTTCTGGTCTCTTAGTAGCTCTCCCCTTCACCTGCACTGACTTGCACATAGTAGATGCTCAGAAAAATGAATCTGATGGTAGAACATTGAAAGAAAAAGGCAGAGAAAGGCTGTCCCTGCCATCTAGCTTCCAGCCCCTTCTAATCAGAGCAGGGTGGACATTTGTGTCTCATTCTCTTGAGTGAGGCTGTCGCTGTGGCCATTTCCCTATCTGAGCCATGTGGTTGCACACAATGGAATGGAGGGAGGCAGAAGACAGGGGAGATGGGGGGCCTGAGGTTCTGAGAGCAAAAGGGCCATGTGGTTCGGGGAGGTGGTCAAGTCTAGAGCACTCCATGCCCTCTCTCTGGGCGAAGCTCTGGACTCTGCAGTCAACTGTGAGTGTTAATTGGGCACAATTTGACTTTACATGACTGCATGAACACCGCTGTTATAATCCACAGCACAGAATGTGCATCAGAAGCAAGTTTACTGTGTAAAAACTGTATCTTAATCATATTAATTGAAGTTTCAGAGCAGATGGGCTTCCTTTTCAAGCCACATTTTATTCCATTTCATTAACATCATGTTAATGGCAGCACAATAGCAGAAACTCTGAATATTAGAACAGTTTTCTGATGGCTAAACTACATTTTCTGTTACACTGTTGTTAACTGGAATGTTAGCCTGGTTAGGCAGGAATTCTCAGCTGGTGAAAAGAAGCCTTCTCTCTTGGTGCCTGTCGAAATTCCTGAAGCAGCAGACAAACAGCCTTTAGACGGTTGTTACCAAACTCATGGTTTTTCTGACTTCCAGAGAATCTCAGTCTAGGGGCAGGGCTGGTCCTAGGCCCAGAATTGTGCCTGCCTCACTGCTTTTTTTTCTTTCCTTTCCTGACTATTCCAAAATGGATTTGAAGTGGCTTATAAACTATAGGAGCTTCCTCATAGCTTAGGGGTAAAGAATCCACTTGCAATGCAGGAGACAAGAGTTTGATCCCTGGGTCAGCAATATCCCCTGTAGGAGGAAATAGCAACTCATTCCAGTAGTCTTGCCTGGAAAATCTCATGGACAGAGGAGTCTGGCAGGCTACAGTCCATGGGGTCACGAAAGGGTTGGATGTGACTCAGCGACTAAACAACATAAAATCTATACAATAGGATGGAGATAAATAAAATGAGTGTAAAAGGGATGCTTGAATTTAAACCCTGGCTCTGTCACTTCCTAACTCCTTGACCTCCGATGTGACTTTCTCTCTGAGCTGAAGTTTCCTAATATGTAAAATGAAATCAGGGTCCACTTCTGGTAGGGCTGCTGTGAAGGTAGGGCTGCTGGGAGGTGCCTGGGTGGCCTGTGCAGATGACGGGAGAGAAGGTGGAGAGGGAGCCCCGCTCTCATGAGTCCTTGAGGCCCTGGCTAGGACTCTGTCTTCAGGGAGGTGGAGGACACAGTGGGGCTGTGAGTGGAACAGAGAGGGAGGGCCCCAGCCTGACTTACACTGTGAGACATACCTCTAGTTGTTGCATGGAGAGCAGAGGGGGAGGCAGGACCTGTGAGGAGGCTATTGGAACAGATGGACTAGTCCTCCTTGGACTAGTGAGGTGGTCATAGGTGGGATCTATTTTGGAAGGGAAGCCAGCAGGGTTTGTGCTGCAGCACATCAGCTGGGTGCATAGAGAATGGCGGGTATGAAGAGACCTTTACAAATACACACAAATAGAGAGAGCTTAAGCATCCTGGTGCTTGCAGGGAATGGTATTAGTACAGGCTGAGACCCACTCACAGATCTGAATATTAGACAGACAAACTATTTTCTGTTACCTTTTTAGAGTGCCGGTTGGGGTTACTGGTGAAAAGAAGCCTTCTCTCTTGGTGCCTGTCGAAATTCCTGAAGCAGCAGACAAACAGCCTTTAGACGGTTGTTACCAAACTCATGGTTTTTCTGACTTCCAGAGAATCTCAGTCTAGGGGCAGGGCTGGTCCTAGGCCCAGAATTGTGCCTGCCTCACTGCTTTTTTTTCTTTCCTTTCCTGACTATTCCAAAATGGATTTGAAGTGGCTTATAAACTATAGGGAGCTTCCCTCATAGCTTAGGGGTAAAGAATCCACTTGCAATGCAGGAGACAAGAGTTTGATCCCTGGGTCAGCAATATCCCCTGTAGGAGGAAATAGCAACTCATTCCAGTAGTCTTGCCTGGAAAATCTCATGGACAGAGGAGTCTGGCAGGCTACAGTCCATGGGGTCACGAAAGGGTTGGATGTGACTCAGCGACTAAACAACATAAAATCTATACAATAGGATGGAGATAAATAAAATGAGTGTAAAAGGGATGCTTGAATTTAAACCCTGGCTCTGTCACTTCCTAACTCCTTGACCTCCGATGTGACTTTCTCTCTGAGCTGAAGTTTCCTAATATGTAAAATGAAATCAGGGTCCACTTCTGGTAGGGCTGCTGTGAAGGTAGGGCTGCTGGGAGGTGCCTGGGTGGCCTGTGCAGATGACGGGAGAGAAGGTGGAGAGGGAGCCCCGCTCTCATGAGTCCTTGAGGCCCTGGCTAGGACTCTGTCTTCAGGGAGGTGGAGGACACAGTGGGGCTGTGAGTGGAACAGAGAGGGAGGGCCCCAGCCTGACTTACACTGTGAGACATACCTCTAGTTGTTGCATGGAGAGCAGAGGGGGAGGCAGGACCTGTGAGGAGGCTATTGGAACAGATGGACTAGTCCTCCTTGGACTAGTGAGGTGGTCATAGGTGGGATCTATTTTGGAAGGGAAGCCAGCAGGGTTTGTGCTGCAGCACATCAGCTGGGTGCATAGAGAATGGCGGGTATGAAGAGACCTTTACAAATACACACAAATAGAGAGAGCTTAAGCATCCTGGTGCTTGCAGGGAATGGTATTAGTACAGGCTGAGACCCACTCACAGATCTGATCAATAGTTACTCTAGTGACTCTAAGAATGGAAAGGGTGTGCTGTAGCTGGAGGGCAACTAGATTGGCAAGAAGTTAAGGAGTCTGTGCACGCAGTGTTCTAACGTGCGCTGACCCAGCGTTCCAAAGTCCACAGCAGATCTCCCACCTGTTGCTGACCAGTATGACCCCAGCTAATGAGCCTGTGTGAATCAAATCAATTTGTTTTGTCTTAGTTCTTTCATTTCCAAGATGTTTTTCTCCTGGCTCGGCCAAAGCTGCAAAACCTTCAGTGGTTTGTTTGCTCACAGGTTTGCTGGGAGATGAGAATTTGAGAGAAAGGGAGAAGCCAAGAGTGGGATGAGGGGTGGATAATAAGAGCTCACCCTGCCAGGCCCTTCCGCATAGCCCTGAGACCAGGCTTTCTGCCCCCTTGGTCCAGGGCTCACCCTCTCTGCCCCACTGTCCACTTTTTCATCGAGATGGATCCAACCTCACTTTCTGATATGTGTGCTAAGTTGCTTCAGTCATGTCCGACTCTCTGCAGCCCTATGGACTATAGCCTGTCAGGTTCCTCCGTCCATAAAATTCTCTAGGCAAGAAAACTGGAGTGGGTTGCCATATCCTCCTCCAGGGGATCTTTCCAACTCAAGGGCTGGACCTGGATCTCTTATGTCTCCTGCATTGGCAGGCAGGTTCTTTACTACTGCCACCACCTAGCAGGTTCCAAATCACACCAGATGTGTAAGAGGGCAGAATACTGCCGTGAAATTGCAGATGGGCTTGGGGAATCCAGATGACTAATATCTTGAGCTTGCATGCTGTTTTTCATATGCTTTAAGACGCTTTCACATAGCTTACCATGCTTTTCTTCCCGTCATTAGAAAAAATATTAAAGTATCCTATTTAACAGAGAAGCATACAGAAATAGGTGGTCATAGGTGGGATCTATTTTGGAAGGGAAGCCAGCAGGGTTTGTGCTGCAGCACATCAGCTGGGTGCATAGAGAATGGCGGGTATGAAGAGACCTTTACAAATACACACAAATAGAGAGAGCTTAAGCATCCTGGTGCTTGCAGGGAATGGTATTAGTACAGGCTGAGACCCACTCACAGATCTGATCAATAGTTACTCTAGTGACTCTAAGAATGGAAAGGGTGTGCTGTAGCTGGAGGGCAACTAGATTGGCAAGAAGTTAAGGAGTCTGTGCACGCAGTGTTCTAACGTGCGCTGACCCAGCGTTCCAAAGTCCACAGCAGATCTCCCACCTGTTGCTGACCAGTATGACCCCAGCTAATGAGCCTGTGTGAATCAAATCAATTTGTTTTGTCTTAGTTCTTTCATTTCCAAGATGTTTTTCTCCTGGCTCGGCCAAAGCTGCAAAACCTTCAGTGGTTTGTTTGCTCACAGGTTTGCTGGGAGATGAGAATTTGAGAGAAAGGGAGAAGCCAAGAGTGGGATGAGGGGTGGATAATAAGAGCTCACCCTGCCAGGCCCTTCCGCATAGCCCTGAGACCAGGCTTTCTGCCCCCTTGGTCCAGGGCTCACCCTCTCTGCCCCACTGTCCACTTTTTCATCGAGATGGATCCAACCTCACTTTCTGATATGTGTGCTAAGTTGCTTCAGTCATGTCCGACTCTCTGCAGCCCTATGGACTATAGCCTGTCAGGTTCCTCCGTCCATAAAATTCTCTAGGCAAGAAAACTGGAGTGGGTTGCCATATCCTCCTCCAGGGGATCTTTCCAACTCAAGGGCTGGACCTGGATCTCTTATGTCTCCTGCATTGGCAGGCAGGTTCTTTACTACTGCCACCACCTAGCAGGTTCCAAATCACACCAGATGTGTAAGAGGGCAGAATACTGCCGTGAAATTGCAGATGGGCTTGGGGAATCCAGATGACTAATATCTTGAGCTTGCATGCTGTTTTTCATATGCTTTAAGACGCTTTCACATAGCTTACCATGCTTTTCTTCCCGTCATTAGAAAAAATATTAAAGTATCCTATTTAACAGAGAAGCATACTGAAATCTCGAGAAGACAAGTGGCCCATCTGGGCTTCCCTGGTGATCCATTGGTTGGGGGTCTGCCTGCCAGTGCAGGGTACATGGGTCTGATCTCAGTCTCAGAAGACTCCACGTGCCACAGAACAGTGGAGCTGGGAGGGCTTTAGACTGAGGGCACCACACTACTAAGCCCAGCTCTAGAGCCCAGACTCTGTAACAAGAGAAACCACTTCAGTGAGAAGCCTGTACACTGCAGCTAGAGAGTAGCTCCAACTTGCCACAACTAGAGAAAGGCCTTGTATGTGAAAGTGTTAGTCACTCAATTGTGTCTAATTCTCTGTAGCCCCATGGACTGTAGCCCACCAGGCTCCTCTATCCTTGGGATTTCTCAGGCAGGTGTACTGGCACGGGTAGCCATTTCCTTCTCTGGGGTTGAGGGGTGGAGGGGAGTCTTTCCGACCCTGGGTTCAACCCAGGTCTCCTGCATTGCAGTTGGATGCTTTACTGTCTGAGCCACCAGGGAAGCCTTAGGCAGCAACAAAGACCCAACACAGCCAACACTAATTAATTAAAAAGTGATATCCAAGGGGTCATAACCATGTGAAGGTCAATGAAATCACCACATGAAAATTTTGGGCTCCTATGGAAGAAAGGTGTCAGATAAGTCCAAGACATTCTGATTTCATGAAATATACTTTTGCAAACTCTAATTATAAAGTCAAAAATGTTTAAATTTAAAATTTTAAAGACATCCATGGCAGTTCTGTGTTTAAGACTCCGAACTTCCACTGGTTCTGTCCCTGTTGAGAACTAAGATCCCACATGCCCCTTGATGTAGCTGAAAAGAAAAATAAGTTTAAAATGCAATAAATGTAACTGTTTCCTCAGCATTTGTCTAATGATTAGAGGGTAAAATTTGCTAGATAAGAAACAGAATGGGGGCTCCTCTGGTGGTCCAGTGGATAAAGAGTCTGCCTTGCGGTACAAGGGGAACCGGTTCGATCCCTGGCCTGGGGAAAATCCCGTGTGCCTGTGGAACAACTGATCTGGTGTGTCCAATTACGAGCCAGCGCTTTAGAGTATATGCACCCAGATCCAGTGCTCTGCAATGAGAGAGGCCACTTCAATGGGAGGCCCACACAGGCCAAAGAATTTAAAAGATGGGTGCAAATAATAAATACCTAAGAAAGAGCTCATGGCATGAAGCTAAAAAAAAAAAAAAAAGAAACAGAATGGAACCAATGTTTGATCTTCTTTTGTAAAAACCCTGTATTAGATGTAAATTTGCTCAGTTAATCGAAGTGACCCCAAGAATAAGCATCATTATCCCTGTTTTGCTGTTACAGTCATAGAATGGTTTGGGCCCTCAAATAGCTTATATTCTGAAGATGCCTGAGTCTTGCATGCAGTGAAATAGTTGTCATAAAAAACAGCCAGAAAGCCTCTGGTGCTATCCATTCCGAAGAATATCACGGCATGGCTATTTTTCTAGGAGCCTTCCAATGTCAGCCCTAAATATGGATGTCAAAACACATTACCCTCCGGGGAGGCCACAGCCATCCCAAGATTGCATGTTTAAATGACTGAAACAGAAAAATACAGCTTTGGGACTGATGACAGAAAGCCGGAAATTTTCATCTTGGACAGAACCAGGTATCAGGCAACCTGCGGGGGTGGGAGGAGGCAGCCAGCATTCCCCAGGGCCCCAGGGGACACTGCCGGTAGCAGTGGGCCTGGCCTGAGGCTGGGAATCCATCCAGATTGTCAAGGCCCTTGTCTCCTCGTTTGTCAAGCAAAACAGGCGATGTCACAGTAGATTATGCTGGTGTCAAAGATAAGTCCAAGACATTCTGATTTCATGAAATATACTTTTGCAAACTCTAATTATAAAGTCAAAAATGTTTAAATTTAAAATTTTAAAGACATCCATGGCAGTTCTGTGTTTAAGACTCCGAACTTCCACTGGTTCTGTCCCTGTTGAGAACTAAGATCCCACATGCCCCTTGATGTAGCTGAAAAGAAAAATAAGTTTAAAATGCAATAAATGTAACTGTTTCCTCAGCATTTGTCTAATGATTAGAGGGTAAAATTTGCTAGATAAGAAACAGAATGGGGGCTCCTCTGGTGGTCCAGTGGATAAAGAGTCTGCCTTGCGGTACAAGGGGAACCGGTTCGATCCCTGGCCCGGGAAGATCCCGTGTGCCTGTGGAACAACTGATCTGGTGTGTCCAATTACGAGCCAGCGCTTTAGAGTATATGCACCCAGATCCAGTGCTCTGCAATGAGAGAGGCCACTTCAATGGGAGGCCCACACAGGCCAAAGAATTTAAAAGATGGGTGCAAATAATAAATACCTAAGAAAGAGCTCATGGCATGAAGCTAAAAAAAAAAAAAAAAGAAACAGAATGGAACCAATGTTTGATCTTCTTTTGTAAAAACCCTGTATTAGATGTAAATTTGCTCAGTTAATCGAAGTGACCCCAAGAATAAGCATCATTATCCCTGTTTTGCTGTTACAGTCATAGAATGGTTTGGGCCCTCAAATAGCTTATATTCTGAAGATGCCTGAGTCTTGCATGCAGTGAAATAGTTGTCATAAAAAACAGCCAGAAAGCCTCTGGTGCTATCCATTCCGAAGAATATCACGGCATGGCTATTTTTCTAGGAGCCTTCCAATGTCAGCCCTAAATATGGATGTCAAAACACATTACCCTCCGGGGAGGCCACAGCCATCCCAAGATTGCATGTTTAAATGACTGAAACAGAAAAATACAGCTTTGGGACTGATGACAGAAAGCCGGAAATTTTCATCTTGGACAGAACCAGGTATCAGGCAACCTGCGGGGGTGGGAGGAGGCAGCCAGCATTCCCCAGGGCCCCAGGGGACACTGCCGGTAGCAGTGGGCCTGGCCTGAGGCTGGGAATCCATCCAGATTGTCAAGGCCCTTGTCTCCTCGTTTGTCAAGCAAAACAGGCGATGTCACAGTAGATTATGCTGGTGTCAAAGAGAACATCCGGCTGAAAATATGTCTGAGGTTGAAAAATATCTCTCCTCAAAAAATGGAGTGGTTTAGGGGACAGATGTCCTGGAGAGGACTGGTAGGCGGACTGGATGCAAATCTCCCTCCGTTAGTGACATGGGAACAGCCGGCCTTCAGTGGTCACGAGACAGGGCTCCTGGGGAGACATCTCTGACTCTGGATTGGCTGAACAGTCTGGAAACCCTGCAGTGAGGGAGAGAGTAGGCCAAGGACAAAATGTATAAATGAGAGATAGCAAATTGATGGTCTCTAGATCAAATGTGGCCCCTGGATGTGTTTTTTTCCTTTTGGTTGACTATTTTAAAAAATTATTTATTTACATTTATGACTTTTTGGTTAGGCTGGGCCTTTGTTACTGTGTGTGGACTTTCTCCACTTGCAGCGAATAGGGCTACTCTTGGACTCAGCGCCCTGGCTTCTCCTTGTCTTGGTTTATCTCATTCTGGGACACAGGTGCTAGGGCACAGGCTCAGTAGCTGTGGCACAGGGGCTTAGTTGCTCCGCAGCAGGTGGGACCTTCCCAGACCAGGAATTGAACTCATGTCCCCGGCATTGGCAGGCAGATTCTTAACTACTGGACCACTAGGAAAGTCCCTGTAAGTAATATTGAAAATGGTGCATTAAAAGCAAATTGCAAATAAAAATACAAGTTTTTGGTTTTTCTGAAAAGATTGAAAGATCCAGTGATTCTGGGCCCGTTTTCAACACAGGAAGTTGGCTGAATGGAGCAGCAACTGCCTCCGTTTAGAGGGAGAATGGACTCTTCAGTTGCTTCTGTTCTGTAAATTTTCTGTTTATTTAAATTACCCACCTGACCCTGTTGGCATTCATGTTTGCAATCTTGATTTAACGTGGAGTTCTGATCCCAAGGTTTTAAAGGACTCCCCACTACCGGCTTCCTTTGGCAGATTCTTCCTCCCCTCCCCCACTACCACCAAGGCAAACCTCCAAGGGTCATCTTTGCATTGCAACAGAAAAGATTCTTCCCACCCTCCACCCTCGCCACTAACCCCACCCCCCAGCCCCCACCCACACCCTGCACACCCAGCCTGTGGCTTTATAAGTAAGAGTAAAAAAAATGTAAATGATTCTTGTGAATAGGTCAGAGATTTCCCATTTCTTTTCCTTCCTAGCGGGTACTGAATGAGAAGGAACAGTTTTAAAATTTAAAGAGAAGCCATTTCACATTTGTTTTGAAGCTGTGGATGTGGGAGAAGATCCCTCCCCCTTCCCTGCTCCCACATTCCCCAGTTTTTTCTGTCTATTTTGTTCTTCTAATAGCAGGAAAGGGTAGAATTTTAATAACATCTTCCTGGAATGACTTTCTTCATGCATGAATTATTTCTCATTTACAATGGTTTTCTTCCTCTTTTTTTTTTTTTTTTTTGCTGTGGAAAATGATGACTGTTTTCATTGCTAGACACATTACTGTCAGAACTCATGAAGCTGATGGTCAGGCCTGTTTTCCCACGGAGTCCCTCTCCAGCCACCAGCTCAGCTTGGTGCGTCCCTGAAATAGCGGCTCTTGTTAAGGCATGTACAGGGATGTCACAGTCACGGTGGCTAATGGCAGGTGATGGCTGTGGTTACACTGCTGGCGTAGAATAAAAGCAGATGAAAGACAGTGGAGGGCTGACTCTTTCACTTGATCCTCACGAAAGCCTTTTATGAGGAGGTATGATTATCATTTTTACAGATGGAAAAACAGGAGCTCAGAGAAGTGCAGTCACTTTCTCATGATCACTCAGCCACATAAATGACTGAACCAGTATTTAAATCTGGCTGTGCCCATGCCCAACACTTTGACCACCAGACTGAGCTGCCATTCTTGTGTTCTTTGGGGGCATGTGTGGCTCATGGGAGGGGTGGGGATGATTTCTGAGGCATGTGGGCACAAGGTGGCGCGGGGGCAAGGCTGGCAGTGGTGATCTGCCCATCTTGGAGTATCAGTGGGTGTGCGCCCCTATGGCAGCGGCAGGCCCCTCCTGAAAGTCACCCATATAAGCCTTAGGGCACCTCTGAGAGGGGTCCACTTGGCAGATGCAAACGTTATCCTCACTAAGCTGTGCATTAGTGCTCCAGAATGTTTCATCTTCACGTTCCAGGTGTGTGCTCTGTAACAAGAGCTTTCCCACTCCCCCAGTCCCCAACTCTGGTGACCACCATGCTAGCTGCTCCCAGGAATTTGTCTTTTTCAGATTCTACACATAAGTGGACTCATACCTTGTTTGTCTTCAACTTACCTTCTGAGAACTCCACATACTCACCGTGTAAACAGAAGAAAGCATGATTATGAGACGTGATACAGCGATTAGCTAATGCCATGGTGATGATCACATTGCAATAAGTAAATGTACAAAGTTAACACATTATATACCTTAAACATACACGGTCTTATATGTCCATTATACTTAATTAAAATAATTATTGAAAATAACCTTGTTTTTTTGTTTTTCTTTTTTTTAAAAAAAAAAAGAAAAAATTGAGGCTTACAGAGTTTTCGATTTGCCAAGGACTGAATAGCCTAGAAAGGAAATTTGAAGTCAGGCCTGCCTGGATCCAAGAACCACTGTCTTTTGCTTTCTCTTTACTGAAAACGTCTGTGGCCAGGTGTCCCAAAGGGAGCATTCATGTCACTGAGGATATACAAAATCATTTCAGGAATTCATGGACAAACCTTTTTTATTTTAATGGTGTGCACTTATTATAATCTGTGCTAAGAAAAAAAAAGTTTTAAAGAAAACCAACCTACAATTTTAGAATTATTATTGCTAAGCCAAAGCCAAGATTTATTTAGGTAAAATAAGTGAGTTGATTAAAAAATTATGTAGATAATAGGGGAGGTGGTACTCAGAGATGGTCAGAATTGTCGAGATGGTTTCTAGATCTCCGTAGCATGCAAACACAGAATAATCATCCCATAGAAAATGGGATTTCCTGTCCATAGCGAGGCTGTAGAGAGCACGCCCGGGGGGAGTGTCTCCCAGCTCTCTGTGTAATTACCCCTTCTCTGATAACTGTCCCTTCCCCATCCAAGCATTTTACAGGGAGACAAGCTATGTCCCTATAACATGACCAAAACCCACTGCCCACAGTTGGTGATTGGTCCACAGTGGCCAGTGGTGGCTGGCCAGTAAGTTGCTTCCCAACAAACAACAAGCTGGAACCAGAGTTGGTTGGCTTAGTTCAAGTGCTCCGTTGAAAGGAGGCTGTGTGATTTTGGGAGCTGTTGGTAACCTCCACTCTGCCTTGCGGACAAGAAAGCAGAGGTGGCCACTGCTGGATGAGAAAGAGTCGGCTAAGACGTGGACCCCAATGGTGACACTCAATTTTTAGATTCAATTGAAACCTTGTTTGTCTTCAACTTACCTTCTGAGAACTCCACATACTCACCGTGTAAACAGAAGAAAGCATGATTATGAGACGTGATACAGCGATTAGCTAATGCCATGGTGATGATCACATTGCAATAAGTAAATGTACAAAGTTAACACATTATATACCTTAAACATACACGGTCTTATATGTCCATTATACTTAATTAAAATAATTATTGAAAATAACCTTGTTTTTTTGTTTTTCTTTTTTTTAAAAAAAAAAAGGAAAAATTGAGGCTTACAGAGTTTTCGTATTTGCCAAGGACTGAATAGCCTAGAAAGGAAATTTGAAGTCAGGCCTGCCTGGATCCAAGAACCACTGTCTTTTGCTTTCTCTTTACTGAAAACGTCTGTGGCCAGGTGTCCCAAAGGGAGCATTCATGTCACTGAGGATATACAAAATCATTTCAGGAATTCATGGACAAACCTTTTTTATTTTAATGGTGTGCACTTATTATAATCTGTGCTAAGAAAAAAAAAGTTTTAAAGAAAACCAACCTACAATTTTAGAATTATTATTGCTAAGCCAAAGCCAAGATTTATTTAGGTAAAATAAGTGAGTTGATTAAAAAATTATGTAGATAATAGGGGAGGTGGTACTCAGAGATGGTCAGAATTGTCGAGATGGTTTCTAGATCTCCGTAGCATGCAAACACAGAATAATCATCCCATAGAAAATGGGATTTCCTGTCCATAGCGAGGCTGTAGAGAGCACGCCCGGGGGGAGTGTCTCCCAGCTCTCTGTGTAATTACCCCTTCTCTGATAACTGTCCCTTCCCCATCCAAGCATTTTACAGGGAGACAAGCTATGTCCCTATAACATGACCAAAACCCACTGCCCACAGTTGGTGATTGGTCCACAGTGGCCAGTGGTGGCTGGCCAGTAAGTTGCTTCCCAACAAACAACAAGCTGGAACCAGAGTTGGTTGGCTTAGTTCAAGTGCTCCGTTGAAAGGAGGCTGTGTGATTTTGGGAGCTGTTGGTAACCTCCACTCTGCCTTGCGGACAAGAAAGCAGAGGTGGCCACTGCTGGATGAGAAAAGAGTGGCATAGACGTGGGGAAAGAAGTGAGATGAGATGCAGAGAGGGAGGTCCCCTATCCTACTGGGCTCCAGCCCCCGGCTCGGCGCTGTCCTCAAAACCCAGTGGGCTATAGAAAGCCCTTTTGTGTTCTTCCCATTATTTCTCCTTATCAATGCCAACTCCAGGGAGGATCAATAATTGCACTGGAAGAGTTGGAAATTACACAAGGTACCTGAAGATTGGCATGACTGGTAAGCCCTTACCTATGTCAGTGGCCCTTCCTCTCCTTCATGCCATGCCTGGCTGCCAGGAAAGGCAGTGGGGCACATGCTTCACCTCCTGGTGTGGATCCTTTGAGCTGAGACAGGTCTGTTCTGTTTCTCCACATGGCAATTAGGGCCAGTCAGCATAACCCCATCTGGAGGCTTGGAGATCTCCACATGCACCTGCTATGCAGTCAGGAGGTGAAGAGGTCTCTGCTCCTCTGGGTGTAAAGAAGGGCAGTCTCCATAATGAGAGGAGGCAGGTCATTAAACTGCTCACAACAGCACTTCTTTGTGTAGAAAATGGTTCTGCCCTTGAGCCTCCAATTGCTTGGACTTGCTTGCTCCGGTCCTGCTCCTTGAAAGCATTTCTAACAGAGGTGTAGGATATGCCCCCAGGGAACCTAGGGCCCAATCCTCAAGCATTTCTGCAACATAGGACTCTCTTGCCTAGAAGATGCTGTACATAATGTTCTTCAGCCTTCAGATGGTCAACCTCAGTGATCCAATTCCATCCCCAATTCTTTCCACTTAAACGCTCTTTTCTGGTCCAGTTGATTTGGTTAAGATGTCCTGGAATTGACACATTTGTGGAGTTCCTGGGCCTTCTTCTCTGGAATGTCCCTATAACATGACCAAAACCCACTGCCCACAGTTGGTGATTGGTCCACAGTGGCCAGTGGTGGCTGGCCAGTAAGTTGCTTCCCAACAAACAACAAGCTGGAACCAGAGTTGGTTGGCTTAGTTCAAGTGCTCCGTTGAAAGGAGGCTGTGTGATTTTGGGAGCTGTTGGTAACCTCCACTCTGCCTTGCGGACAAGAAAGCAGAGGTGGCCACTGCTGGATGAGAAAAGAGTGGCATAGACGTGGGGAAAGAAGTGAGATGAGATGCAGAGAGGGAGGTCCCCTATCCTACTGGGCTCCAGCCCCCGGCTCGGCGCTGTCCTCAAAACCCAGTGGGCTATAGAAAGCCCTTTTGTGTTCTTCCCATTATTTCTCCTTATCAATGCCAACTCCAGGGAGGATCAATAATTGCACTGGAAGAGTTGGAAATTACACAAGGTACCTGAAGATTGGCATGACTGGTAAGCCCTTACCTATGTCAGTGGCCCTTCCTCTCCTTCATGCCATGCCTGGCTGCCAGGAAAGGCAGTGGGGCACATGCTTCACCTCCTGGTGTGGATCCTTTGAGCTGAGACAGGTCTGTTCTGTTTCTCCACATGGCAATTAGGGCCAGTCAGCATAACCCCATCTGGAGGCTTGGAGATCTCCACATGCACCTGCTATGCAGTCAGGAGGTGAAGAGGTCTCTGCTCCTCTGGGTGTAAAGAAGGGCAGTCTCCATAATGAGAGGAGGCAGGTCATTAAACTGCTCACAACAGCACTTCTTTGTGTAGAAAATGGTTCTGCCCTTGAGCCTCCAATTGCTTGGACTTGCTTGCTCCGGTCCTGCTCCTTGAAAGCATTTCTAACAGAGGTGTAGGATATGCCCCAGGGAACCTAGGGCCCAATCCTCAAGCATTTCTGCAACATAGGACTCTCTTGCCTAGAAGATGCTGTACATAATGTTCTTCAGCCTTCAGATGGTCAACCTCAGTGATCCAATTCCATCCCCAATTCTTTCCACTTAAACGCTCTTTTCTGGTCCAGTTGATTTGGTTAAGATGTCCTGGAATTGACACATTTGTGGAGTTCCTGGGCCTTCTTCTCTGGAATCTCCCATCATCCTGGGAGCAGATCTGCAGCCCTAGATGGCCCTTTTTCCCCATCACTGCTGACTGGACCTGGAATGGATCTGGCAAGTCTCACAGAGGCTCTAGATAGTTGCAGAGCTAGACAGGAGGGTCTTATGGACGTGAAGGACTGTAGAAAGAGTTAGAGTTTCTAGCCTGGACCATGTGCAGGTGTGATAAATGAAACCTGTCCAAGAGAAGTCAGGCATGGAAAGAGCAACAGAGAAAGG
This sequence comes from Tragulus kanchil, assembly GCA_022376925.1. Classification (NCBI taxonomy): domain Eukaryota; kingdom Metazoa; phylum Chordata; class Mammalia; order Artiodactyla; family Tragulidae; genus Tragulus; species Tragulus kanchil. The sequence goes on from JAIOJX010000031.1 coordinate 137,418,639, forward strand.
ATGCCATTGGTGTGAGATCTTGCTAGCACAGGAGTCCTTTCCAGGTTAGAAGAGTGAGGGAGGCTCCTGTGCCCTGAGCCTGTCTTAGTCAGTTTGGGCTGTTATAACAGAAACACCATAGACGATATGACTTAAACAACAGAAATTTATTCCTCACAGTTCTGAAGCCTAGGAAGACCAAGATCCAGGTGCTGGCCAATTTTCTTCCTAAAATGGACTCTCCTCTTGGTTTGCAGTTGGCTGCCTTCTTGCTGAGCCGTCACATGGCAGACAGATGTCATCTCTCTTGTGTCTCTCCTTATGAGGACACTAATCTCATTCATAAGGGCTCCACACTCATGACCTAATTACCTCCCCAAGGCTTCATCTCCAAATGTCATCACTTTGGGGACTGGACTGTAATATATGAATTTGAGGTGAGGTGCACACAAATATTCAGTTCATAGCAAGCTTGAGGACTTGAGTTCACATGGAAGCAGTCTAGTTCACAGTCTTTTTTTTTTTTTTTTGATTGCACTGTGTGACATGTGGGATCTTAATTCCATGACCAGGGTTTACACCCATGCCCCTGCAGTGGAAATGAAGAGTCTTAACCACTGGACCACCAGGGAAGTCCCTCCAGTTACCAGTTTTATTGTGAGCCTCCTCTCTGGGCCAGGCTTGTGCCAGGCACAAAGACCACAGAGACACAGCCTTCCCTAAGGTGCTCACAGCGGGGACAGACCTGTGAGAAAACAACCATAATGCCATATGACAAGTGCTAAAATGAGAGACTTTCCTCCTATTTGAGGAGGCAAAGTGTTCTTTGGGGAAAGATGGAAAACAAGGTGACATTGAAATTGAAGGATAAGTGAAATTTTGCCAGTTGCTCAAGGGAGTAGGGCCTTCCACTCTTACATGCAGTTAAGAAAAATTATTCTGGCCCATGTTAAAACAGTAAGTAAGACTTACCACTGTTGCAATAGGGAGCCATCAAGTCTCACAGAGGCTCTAGATAGTTGCAGAGCTAGACAGGAGGTTTTGAAGGACTGTAGAAAGAGTTAGAGTTTCTAGCCTGGACCATGTGCAGGTGTGATAAATGAAACCTGTCCAAGAGAAGTCAGGCATGGAAAGAGCAACAGAGAAAGGATGCCATTGGTGTGAGATCTTGCTAGCACAGGAGTCCTTTCCAGGTTAGAAGAGTGAGGGAGGCTCCTGTGCCCTGAGCCTGTCTTAGTCAGTTTGGGCTGTTATAACAGAAACACCATAGACGATATGACTTAAACAACAGAAATTTATTCCTCACAGTTCTGAAGCCTAGGAAGACCAAGATCCAGGTGCTGGCCAATTTTCTTCCTAAAATGGACTCTCCTCTTGGTTTGCAGTTGGCTGCCTTCTTGCTGAGCCGTCACATGGCAGACAGATGTCATCTCTCTTGTGTCTCTCCTTATGAGGACACTAATCTCATTCATAAGGGCTCCACACTCATGACCTAATTACCTCCCCAAGGCTTCATCTCCAAATGTCATCACTTTGGGGACTGGACTGTAATATATGAATTTGAGGTGAGGTGCACACAAATATTCAGTTCATAGCAAGCTTGAGGACTTGAGTTCACATGGAAGCAGTCTAGTTCACAGTCTTTTTTTTTTTTTTTTGATTGCACTGTGTGACATGTGGGATCTTAATTCCATGACCAGGGTTTACACCCATGCCCCTGCAGTGGAAATGAAGAGTCTTAACCACTGGACCACCAGGGAAGTCCCTCCAGTTACCAGTTTTATTGTGAGCCTCCTCTCTGGGCCAGGCTTGTGCCAGGCACAAAGACCACAGAGACACAGCCTTCCCTAAGGTGCTCACAGCGGGGACAGACCTGTGAGAAAACAACCATAATGCCATATGACAAGTGCTAAAATGAGAGACTTTCCTCCTATTTGAGGAGGCAAAGTGTTCTTTGGGGAAAGATGGAAAACAAGGTGACATTGAAATTGAAGGATAAGTGAAATTTTGCCAGTTGCTCAAGGGGAGTAGGGCCTTCCACTCTTACATGCAGTTAAGAAAAAATTATTCTGGCCCATGTTAAAACAGTAAGTAAGACTTAACTCAAGACTGTTGCAATAGGGAGCCATCAAGCTCAACTCTGCTTGCAGCAAAGTCAAGTGGGAATTTTGGGCCAAGGAGCAGGGTGAGGGGCCTGTGAACTGGAAATTGCTGAAAGGAGACACCAAGCATCATAAGGAAACTCTTGCTAAACTGACTCAATGAAATTCTTGATAAAAGGGGGCCAAGACTTAGACATCAAAGATGAAGTGAATGAAGAATTTGATCAAAGATCAAGGGTAGAGGATGATGTATAGAATTCTTTGCTAAGACTGGTCTAGGGAGGCCAAAGACAGGGTGAAGGTCCCCTTTGAGGCCTCATGGAAAAAAGGGCTCAGAGAAGTCTGTCTCAGGCTTGGTAAAGGAGAGGCTTTGTCATAGTCCATGTCCTGCAATGTTATCTACTTATTACGAGTGGGATGGACTTCACTTCTGACCTCTCCTAGTCTGTGGTCTGGGTAAAGGAACTGTGTGCTTTCTCACTTCCCTTCTGCATCCCCGCCTCTTCCTGTTCTTGACTACTTCACTTTCCAGTTTTGTTTCAGAGATCTAGGAATCTCAGCATCTAGAAATCTCTCTCTGTCTATCTGTCTCTGTCTTTCTCTCTCTCTCTCACATACACACCATGATAATGAAACCATCTTGGAAGTATGTTGAGATGTAGAAAAGGAAGAGGGGAAACTCTGCTTCCTACAGATTCCTAAAGAAGCTTGGAATTGAAGCTACCAGGCATGGAAACAGCAGACAAAGGCGTCAAGTAACCCACATGTAGGAATGGCCCTGCTTTATGGTCAAAGTGCTGAGGCAACGTTGCGCTTCTCTAACCTTACAGAAAAGAGGAAGCGGGCCTCATTTATTTCTTGAGGCACTGTAGACTGGGCTCCATCCCTTGCTGAGGCATCTCTGTGGCCCCCCAGTACTTTGCACAGACCAGTGCCTTAGTCAGCAACGGTTGTATCAAGTGAAATGTAATTAGAAGCCAATGCTTAGTTACCCTAGTCACAAATGATAGCATGATTTACTGCCAGGACCCAGAGTAAATTGAATGATGGACCAAAAATACATTGTGGGTATTAAAAAGAATTTAGATCAGCCTTCCCTTCTCTTCAAATATCTTTCCTCTCATTCTTTTTTCTTGACAAGAGTTTTGAAATAATGAGTGCTAGTCAGTGATGCATGAGTACCCTTTATTTCTTACAACAAGGAGAAAGGTAAGGAGCTTGGCTGAAGAATCCTGTCTTATTGTCATTGTCGACCCTTGGTGGATATATGAACTGGTACAGCCTTCAGGGAGGAGACCAACAGTATCTATCAAAATTGTACAGCACCTTTCCTTCCATCCAGCCATTCTAAGTATCATTTTCTGGTGGCTTTTACAACAGACCACCCCTGAATTTAGTGGCTTGAGTCAACCATTTATTATTACTGTCCACACTTGTGCAAGCTGACCAGGAGAAGCTCACTTAGGCTTTCTCATGTGATTGCAGTCAGATGGAAGCTGGGACTGCAGTCACATGAAGGTGTGCTTGAACAGCCAGGATGGCCATACCCTCATGGTTGGGAGTTGAGAGCTCTGTTGGGGCTGTTGCCTGGATTACATGATGTGGTCTCTTCATGTGAATTGGCTTTTCATAACATGGTGGCTGGATCTCAAGAGGGAATGTGTCATGGGTAAGTGTTCCAAAAGGCAACAAGTGTAAGAGTCTAGACTGGTTGAGAGCAACGCCCAGAACTGGCCCAGTGCCATTTCTTTCAGATTCTATGGGTCACATCAGTCGCTGGGTCCACCTCTCACCAAAGGCACATACACCCCCCATACTCCCTTTAATACATTCTTTGAAATATTTTCCCACAATTCTCTTTGTTAGTTTATAAAACATCAAAACTCTTTTACATACTAAGTTTTTCCAGTTAGGGTTCTTGGACACTGAGCAACAGAGACTGGGTGCAAGCAGTAGAGAACTCACTGGATGAGGAGTGGCTGAGGAACTGGGTTGGAGCAGGAAGGAGTACTAAGCAGTCTCTCTTGGGTTCTCCTACTGAAGTGAATCAACTCTATGATTGATAACACTCTTGCTCCTAAACTTAAGAGGCACTATCCCAGGAGAGAGATGCTCGTTGGCTGAGCCTCTGTCGGGAGTCAAACCCTGGTCTTTAGAGGGTGGAAGATGAGATTCTGGGACTCTGGAAGCCCTTCGCTTCCAGGTGGAGGGCAGGTGCTGAGATTTCCATTCTAGCATGAATTAACCCAGTGTAGGAGGCAATATCCCAAAAGGAAGAACAGATGCTGGACTAACAGGCAATAATGGACATCCTTCCCACTGGGTTTCCTTTCTAATGCTTCCTCCTGATATTGCACACAACCAGGTATGAATCTGGGTTGCAGTCCAAGGAAGGTGGACTTTAGAATCAGATGTGGACAATTAATCTTTCCTGGACTTAGTTTCCTAAAATAGACGCTGTTGTTGTTTAGTTGCTCAGTAATAATCCCAATATCAAAATTGTACAGCACCTTTCCTTCCATCCAGCCATTCTAAGTATCATTTTCTGGTGGCTTTTACAACAGACCACCCCTGAATTTAGTGGCTTGAGTCAACCATTTATTATTACTGTCCACACTTGTGCAAGCTGACCAGGAGAAGCTCACTTAGGCTTTCTCATGTGATTGCAGTCAGATGGAAGCTGGGACTGCAGTCACATGAAGGTGTGCTTGAACAGCCAGGATGGCCATACCCTCATGGTTGGGAGTTGAGAGCTCTGTTGGGGCTGTTGCCTGGATTACATGATGTGGTCTCTTCATGTGAATTGGCTTTTCATAACATGGTGGCTGGATCTCAAGAGGGAATGTGTCATGGGTAAGTGTTCCAAAAGGCAACAAGTGTAAGAGTCTAGACTGGTTGAGAGCAACGCCCAGAACTGGCCCAGTGCCATTTCTTTCAGATTCTATGGGTCACATCAGTCGCTGGGTCCACCTCTCACCAAAGGCACATACACCCCCCATACTCCCTTTAATACATTCTTTGAAATATTTTCCCACAATTCTCTTTGTTAGTTTATAAAACATCAAAACTCTTTTACATACTAAGTTTTTCCAGTTAGGGTTCTTGGACACTGAGCAACAGAGACTGGGTGCAAGCAGTAGAGAACTCACTGGATGAGGAGTGGCTGAGGAACTGGGTTGGAGCAGGAAGGAGTACTAAGCAGTCTCTCTTGGGTTCTCCTACTGAAGTGAATCAACTCTATGATTGATAACACTCTTGCTCCTAAACTTAAGAGGCACTATCCCAGGAGAGAGATGCTCGTTGGCTGAGCCTCTGTCGGGAGTCAAACCCTGGTCTTTAGAGGGTGGAAGATGAGATTCTGGGACTCTGGAAGCCCTTCGCTTCCAGGTGGAGGGCAGGTGCTGAGATTTCCATTCTAGCATGAATTAACCCAGTGTAGGAGGCAATATCCCAAAAGGAAGAACAGATGCTGGACTAACAGGCAATAATGGACATCCTTCCCACTGGGTTTCCTTTCTAATGCTTCCTCCTGATATTGCACACAACCAGGTATGAATCTGGGTTGCAGTCCAAGGAAGGTGGACTTTAGAATCAGATGTGGACAATTAATCTTTCCTGGACTTAGTTTCCTAAAATAGACGCTGTTGTTGTTTAGTTGCTCAGTCATGTCTGACTTTTTTGCAATCCCACAAACTGTAGCCCTCCAGGCTCCTCCACCCATGGGATTTCCCAGGCAACAATACTGGAGTGCATTGCCAGTTCCTTCTCCAGAGGATCTTCTCAACCTAGGGACTGAACCTGCATCTCCTGCATTGGCAGGTGGATTCTTTACCACTGAGTCCTCAGGAAGCCCCAAATAGAGACAACTGGTGTCTCATTTTTTTCAGAGTACTTGTGAAGAGTAGGGATGACCTGTATAAAGTGCTCTGTGTGGTCTCTGGCCCACAGTAGACCCTCGAGTGGCCATCATTGCATTGTTCTTCAAGATGAAGCAGTCATGAATCTGCTCCTCTACCTTCTGCCACCCCCATGGAATCTTCATCCTTCCTCCATGATTGGTTATGAACTCACTGGCTATCCAGATGATTGTGTGAACTAGATGAGAACTGTGGGACCCCAGAACACTCCGGGAAGAGAACACGCTGATAGAGAGCCCCCTGCCTACCCCAGGAGAATAGCAGTTGTTGGCATACATAGTTTTAAAAGATGGGGCTCGAGCCTCACATTTACATGAGAGCGTTTTTGAACCCAGATGCTTTCACAGTGGCAGCTCCTTCCCAGGAAACCAGGCACACTGTGTGCTATTTAAAGCTGCAATTCCATGGGCAGTCATATCCCTCCTGTTTCATTTCTGAGCTTTTCTGTTCTTTAAACAGACCTTTGTTCGTCTTATTTTTCTGTCCCTCTAAGAGAAATGGGATGAGTTCATGACTTCTGTCACCCTCAGAATTGCCTGGCTTTGAGATTGTATTCAGAATCCTTTAATGGTGCTTTAATGTCAGGTGCAAAATGAAGCCTTTCCTGAGTCTGTGTAACATGCTTGAAGGGACAAAGTGGTCTTGTCATAGGCCGCTGTGATGCTCTCAGAGCTTTGCCACAATTCATCTTGTAACAGATGGACTCTTCATTAGGTGGGCACATCGCGTCCACCTGGGAATTCACTGCCTTTGGCTGAGAGATTTGATTTCAGTCACAAATAATTACTCTCTTTCTTGTCTTGACCCTTAGATAAAAGATTATCAACAGATTCAAATTCTTCTGTCTTCTCTTCTGCTCGATTAGAATGTGAGAAATAGGCTGAATGACATCAGCTTTCCTTCAAACAGCTTGGCTTGGACTCAAATGTCAAGACCAAGGTTATTAGTATTTGGCAGGGAGTGAAGCATGGGGCTTCTGGCATTCATAACCATGGAAAGCACAAATGACAGCAGATTCCATTTCTATTGCTGTTGGCATCACTGCCTGCAAAGCTCAGGTGAGGACTGCATGACCTCCCTGTGAAATCATCCTTAACATGCTCCCTTCCTCATCCTGTTTTTCCCTCCCACTCTGACCAGTATGTCTGTCTTGTTTTCTATAGGTTTCTCTCGGCCATTAAATATTGAAGAGTCTGAAGCTCTGTGTGGTCTCTGGCCCACAGTAGACCCTCAGTGGCCATCATTGCATTGTTCTTCAAGATTAAGCAGTCATGAATCTGCTCCTCTACCTTCTGCCACCCCCATGGAATCTTCATCCTTCCTCCATGATTGGTTATGAACTCACTGGCTATCCAGATGATTGTGTGAACTAGATGAGAACTGTGGGACCCCAGAACACTCCGGGAAGAGAACACGCTGATAGAGAGCCCCCTGCCTACCCCAGGAGAATAGCAGTTGTTGGCATACATAGTTTTAAAAGATGGGGCTCGAGCCTCACATTTACATGAGAGCGTTTTTGAACCCAGATGCTTTCACAGTGGCAGCTCCTTCCCAGGAAACCAGGCACACTGTGTGCTATTTAAAGCTGCAATTCCATGGGCAGTCATATCCCTCCTGTTTCATTTCTGAGCTTTTCTGTTCTTTAAACAGACCTTTGTTCGTCTTATTTTTCTGTCCCTCTAAGAGAAATGGGATGAGTTCATGACTTCTGTCACCCTCAGAATTGCCTGGCTTTGAGATTGTATTCAGAATCCTTTAATGGTGCTTTAATGTCAGGTGCAAAATGAAGCCTTTCCTGAGTCTGTGTAACATGCTTGAAGGGACAAAGTGGTCTTGTCATAGGCCGCTGTGATGCTCTCAGAGCTTTGCCACAATTCATCTTGTAACAGATGGACTCTTCATTAGGTGGGCACATCGCGTCCACCTGGGAATTCACTGCCTTTGGCTGAGAGATTTGATTTCAGTCACAAATAATTACTCTCTTTCTTGTCTTGACCCTTAGATAAAAGATTATCAACAGATTCAAATTCTTCTGTCTTCTCTTCTGCTCGATTAGAATGTGAGAAATAGGCTGAATGACATCAGCTTTCCTTCAAACAGCTTGGCTTGGACTCAAATGTCAAGACCAAGGTTATTAGTATTTGGCAGGGAGTGAAGCATGGGGCTTCTGGCATTCATAACCATGGAAAGCACAAATGACAGCAGATTCCATTTCTATTGCTGTTGGCATCACTGCCTGCAAAGCTCAGGTGAGGACTGCATGACCTCCCTGTGAAATCATCCTTAACATGCTCCCTTCCTCATCCTGTTTTTTTCCCTCCCACTCTGACCAGTATGTCTGTCTTGTTTTCTATAGGTTTCTCTCGGCCATTAAATATTTGAGGAAACTTCGATTTAGTCCAGTTTCTTTTCTGTTCTTATTTTCAATCTCTGCTTTAGATTTCATCTGTGCCATGTCTTCAATTACCTCCTATGGGCATACATCTGGTTGGAAGAACCTAAACCTAGCCTCTGAATCTCAAACCTAAACGCCCTACTGCCCTCCTGACATTTCCATGTGGATGTGTCAGAGACTCTTCAAACTCAGTCTGTTAAAGTCTGAACTTGTCTTCTTCTGAGATTTCCATCTCCATGGATGATGGTGCCATTTAGCAACCTTCAAATGAAAACCCATGTGCCTGTCTTCCTCTTACCTTCTCCTATCTGTCATTAATCACTGCAATCCCATGCCTTGACTATCTGACACAGCCTCACCCATTTCCACCCTGAGTCAGTTGCCTGGCCAATGTCATCTTTCTAACTGAGGTTACTGTCTGTTTCTCATGTCATAAGCTTTTCAAAATATGCATTGCACTATGTTACTCTCTGCCTAAAACCTTCAGGGTTTTTCAGCAAATCCTTATTATGCCCAAGGTCATTCTTTATTATTATTATTCATTA